>JAXRJS010000074.1:2800000-3447967 GCA_037127375.1 Dione juno
ATTATAGTTATATTGAGTAGTAATGTTAATAGGACAGCCAGCCAAAATAATCAAAATATGGTAACAAAGTGGTATTTGAACACACACACACACACACAAACATGTGAAGGTAAATGTTAAAGTAAATCGGTAAGCATAAACGGTAAATACGGATGTAACATTTACATAGATTGATATATTGGCCGACAGTGTGGCCGAAATATTGGCCGATAGTTGCTTGATGGATTAATGTATAGATAGATTAATATATAGTAATAGGAAAAGCTAAAAATAGAGTGTTACAAAAGTGTTTCCATATCTCACCCGTAATAACATGTTTATCAGATATCAAAGTTCCTGCACAGACGTAACTTAAACTAGTGAATTTTGTCTTATAAATGGCAACCAGCCATGGCCATTCGCCTTTGTCATAGGAAAATCCTTTGTAAACTAATGGTACGGCGAGTTGCTCATTACTGCTGTTGACTCCACACTCTAAAATATTTGAAGTTCCGTATTCTATGGGCCTTCTTGAGGGCCTAGAAGTATATTTTTAAATTATCAATCTATTCATCAATTCGAAATAAAGTTTATTGATTAAATATCGTTGTTTTCTAAATATTTTTTTCAGAATTAAATAAAAAGCTTCATATGCACACAATTAATTTAGAAATATGAAAAACGCAAATAAAAAATTTGCCATATCTTCAACAAATCACAAAATCAAATCAAACAGAATAAGTCAATCAAATATGACTATATTTTAAAATAAAATAAAAATCATACGTATAAGCTGCCAAAGTAGTAGTAGTCGTTCTTTCAGTGGTGGTCCTAACAGTTGGTCGAGTAGTAGCCTGTGTTACGGGAGTTGGCGCTCGTTTGGTTGTATATTCTTAAATTAAAATATTTTTAATAAAATTAATAAATTTTAAATTTCAATAAATTTTATCGTTGATAATTTTCTTCAGATACTTTGTATATATATGTGGATATATATATATATATGTATATATATATATATATATATATATATATATATATATATATATATATATATATATATATATATATATATATATATATATATATATATATATATTTAGGAAACCGTGAGATAAAATGTAAGCTAATCTAAAAAAAGGTTAAGTGAATATATAGATGAAGTGAATATATTTTACTATATTTTTATATTGTACATTTTTTTGTAATATTATTTATTAAAGCTTGTGAATATATTACTTAATTTTAGTTTCGTTTGGTTTAATTTTAACTTTATTACACACTAAAAAGATATGCATAATTATGCAAAGGCGTTCTTATCGCTTGTAGCGGTCTCTTCCAGGCAACCTATTAATACAGGGAATAAATTTACAATAAAATTAATTAAGAAATTTATTTATAAAGAGTGAGAGAAAAAGAGAGAGTCTGACTGTAAAACGCTTAGGTTGTAGGTTCGTTTCTATTCGAGAGAATGAATTATTTTCATTTTCTCTCTCCAGTGAGACAAAGTTCTTGAGTCAACTCCTCTGTCACTGCCTACCCTGCTACGTGCAAGATACAGCGTGAAGCGATAAAATATTTATATTTGTAATATATATATATGTAATATATACACATACCTTCCGGTTCAGGTGTTTGTTGGTATCCAATGTACGTCTGCAAATCATAATTATTACGATCATACTCTGGCGCTTGCGAAGGATATTCATTGGTAGGCTGTGGCCGCGGCGCCTGCGGTGGATATTCATTGACAGGCCTTGATGGTGGCGGCTGGGGTCTGTACACTTCGTGGAAACCGTCAGATCCAGATTTATAGAAAAGCATATGTTGCAAATTAATAGTAGTTACGTAGTTGAGGTGGCCTGGCTCATCTATAAAGATTTTAAGATAGTTATATTTACATTTTTTGTTACAAATATTAAGAAATCTTATTCGAAACATAATTTTCTATTTTTCTTTTTTTAAGTGAAATAATATTTTGTAATATAACACGAGCAATTTATTTAGATAGCGTATACATAATACGTTTTATTCATATAAATAAATGTTACCTCCAGGTCCATAGCATATAACGTCGTTGTTAACAGTGAGCTTTACGAGCTTCGGCAAAGGCGATGTAGTGGGAAAATTCACTCGATACCGTAGCGGAACTCCCCGATTGAAATTTTGTAGGAGATACAATTCTGATCCAATTGGCTGTATACTTCCAGCGAATGACTGTAAAGTAATATAGGCTTAAGGTCGAATATCAGGTACCAACGAATTACAAAAGAGAAACTGCTATTTGCGAGAAAAAAATAACGATTTTGTCTCTAGTAATGTTATACATTAACATAAAGAGCAAGCGATAGCTTTACGTTTTTTCTCGCATAGCAGAGTAGAGCTAGAGCTGTGACGCGTGCTATTTACTTTAAATTACATTATTGTAATTTATTGTGTCTCAGTTTGCGTAATAAATAAAAAACAATATATATATCTTTGCACGAAAATTGTAGTCATTTTATAATGTTATAAATATTCACATAGCTAAATTAGGTTTTCATTTACTTTTCAAATAGATACATAGATAAATAAATCATAGTCGCTTACATGAAATCCTGTTATTGAGAACAGACAAAAAACAATTTAAAAATTGATTTACAATCTTAATAAATAAATTTATTAAGAAACATTCTACTTACATACAAAATCGACAATTCGTACAATATGCTATTAAAATATATACCTATTTACATACGTACGTCTAGGTATCTACACGTGGTGAAGTCATAAACGGGGACAGTCCCCGACCAGGAAAATACGAGATTATAAACTTGTTTCAACTTTCAAGTTCATATCTTGAATATTGATAGCTATATAAGAAGACCGCTTAATAGACATATTTTGCTAAAATTTGGTAACATTTTTTCCTAGTTTATAACAGTATTTAGAAATCTTTATAATGAATTCTATTTTCATAGTCATTTAATGAGATACATATCAGCACAAATCTAACTAAACTTGGTACTAATACGAAATCAGTTTATAAACAAGTTTCTCTTTGCATAA
Source organism: Dione juno (assembly GCA_037127375.1). Lineage (NCBI taxonomy): Eukaryota > Metazoa > Arthropoda > Insecta > Lepidoptera > Nymphalidae > Dione > Dione juno. The sequence goes on from JAXRJS010000074.1 coordinate 2,803,028, forward strand.
ACAACAAAGCATCTTTTGCATCTAATCACATATTACATTATACAGGAAGCTTTGAGATTAAGATTTGAAAAACAAAATAAATGTTATTCATTAAACAACTATCATATTTTATCTAAGAATTCGTCATTTATATTACTTAAAAACTTATCAACGTCATGTTTGTATATATATATATATATATATGTATATATATATATATATATATATATATATATATATATATATATATATATATATATATATATATATATATATATATATATATATAAGTCATCCATTCTCATATATTTTGGATGTAGTATAATAAGTACATCATACAATCACCATTCAATGAACTCTTGAATGTAATTTATCATCCAAGCGCTCTAAAGCTATAACTATAGAACTCTGATCAGTTTCTTTTATTTGTTCTTCTTATTATAATGTTAATAAATGTTCCTCAAGATATACCTTCGCTGTAATTTATTATACTGTAAGAACATATTTTGCTGTAAGTCAATTTTGGACTTTAATATAATAGTAATAAATTCTGCTCATTTTCAATTTCAAGCATGTCAATATCTTAAAACATAGTAAAATGTAAAAAATATATACAATAAAATTAATGAATGAATAAAAAGACAGGAAATATTTAACGTTCTTAAAATGTAGTACATATGTATATAATATTATAAACCGTAAGATGTAAGTCATAAAATATTATATATATGTATATACTTATATACATACAAAATTCTACGTCCGGGAGCTTTATTTATTAGTCTCAATTTAGCTTATATTAACTTAAACAGGTCTTTAAATACATAATTATTAAAATTACTACTTTAAAGAAAGTTGTAATATATTTAAAACTTAATTTAGATAGATACCTACTTATTATGGTATTTTAAAATCTTAGAACGCCTTAGTTACAATCTTTGCCCATTTAGAGTCATTCGTATATAAATTAGTTATTAAGTTCATTTGTATATATTTTTGAAATAATTTAAGCTGTACTAGAATCTAAATGTTAGTTTTTGTGGCATTGTGTGGTATGTTGGCTTTCATAATATTTTTTATGCTAATATTTATCAATTATATCCTAATTCCTTTCCAGTATGGATCCGAACTGGACAGAGCACTGATGTGACATTATTAAATAAGGTCAATGGACTTTTAATACTGTTGATTTTGATAGCCTTTTTTTAGCGGTCCCTATTAATATTTGATCAAAGGCTATTTAATGGTTTTATTTCTATCTACAAGACCGAAAGCAAAAGGATTATTCGCCTAAATAATAAGCGGTAACAGGTGCGCCGCCTTAACCGTGTCCCCCGGGGTGCAGTACTTTCTCATTTGTTTGTACAATTCCGTCGCTAAGCTTTTATCCTTACCTTTTAACTTATACGCTGATGATTTGAAGATTTATACGACCACGGAAATTAACCAAATGATATATTCGTTCTCTTACCCCAGTAATCTTCGTCACCTAGTTTATCTACAACTAGAGTATCTACATCGACATTTTAAAAAAATGTTATTATGAAACCTACTGTTTCTATTTTACAGGTATACGTATATTTAAGTTGTTATTTATGATATCGTTTGATATCTATTGTAGCATGTTAATCTTTCGTTTTCCTTAAGTGTTTTACATTAAAATGTGCCTAATCATTTGTTTTTCAAACCATTAATTCAATATGGAATTTCCTAAATTAGTTTATTATGCATAAAATAAATCTTTTATAAAAAAGACTTTTATGACAAAACCGTATTACCTAGCAATAAAAAGCTGCCTATCACAAATTTAACGACTTATCAAAATTCTTCATACACATAAAAGCATCATTTACATATAGGTAGATACATAAGTATAAAAAAAAATTAAAATTAGACGAAATCGAAAGAAACTTAACACTTTATTCAATATAAAACTGTCTTATGAGAGAATATAAATATACAAACAAAGGTGTAGTCTGTGTGTATAAATCATCGGGTAATGAACTACTACAGACTACCAAGATGTTATTAACCTGCATCACTTTTATTTCTTTATCCATAGCAAGGTCTCGACACCTTACATTATAAATATCGAGAGTGTTCTCATGTACGTCGTTACTAACAAATATATTTATTTTTCTGTAGTGTCACCCTTTATAGGGCATAAAGTGGGGCAGGCAAAGAACCTAGTGTCAAAACACTCTGTTCTTACCGCTCCTTTCAAATTTAAAACACTATCTTAATCCTAACTCATCCTGACATTTTCTCATATAATGAAAATATATAATTAAGTTCCCCGAGTGATAGTCGAATTTACAATCATCGCGTTTACAGTTTTTTTTATGCATCCCTCATCTAGAAAAGAAGGCAGGAAAAACTTGTTCTTTAACCACTTAGCTCTCTCGAAATGTACTAATTGGAGATGTGCGGACTATGATTTGGGCCGACTAGCTGACTAATCGGTTGTAAACAAGTCGACTAGTCGGCCGACTAATAATATACGATTAATACGATAATTTGTAAAATTTATAGAGATAGTGTTAAATTTTCATGGTAACGTAAATACTCGGATCAAGAGACCTCAAAATTGTTGTCGCTGCCAATTGACAAAAATATTGGCTTTATAAATTTGATAACAAAAGTTACACCAAAAATATGACTTAGATAGAAAATATTTTACATAAATTAAAATATGTCACTAATTCATTTGAAGATTTTGTATTTCACCTCAGCTGGAAACCAATATTAATTCTATATACTAACAGTAATATCATTAATATTAAACATAAGGAAACAATCATTTTAAGTTAAAGAAGTTACGGACCAAGTAGGTATCTGTAGTATTCATTATATTTCAATAAAAAAAATTAAAAAAACCACGTAACTCTCTTTTTCCGTCTATTTTAAAATCAGGACATAATATATAATTTTTACTAGTGTGTATTTGTTATAAAAATCTATTAATTTACAGATTTTATAATATTTTTAAGTTTTATTACAATATTAATTGATTTCCTTTGTAGTAACTAACCGCGTGTACATCAAAGCTTTACTACGCTTCGATAGCATTAATTATAAACTATATTATCCTGTCTGTACGGCGCAAACTAATTTCCTTGGCGTTACAAGTTAAATGTATAGTCGCACGCTATACACGTTTTTCTAAATAACTTTATAGCAATTAAAATCCAATCACGTGTACGATGTTAACATAAAGTATAAAAAATAAGATGTGTAATTGGTACTGTATGCGAAACATAATATTATAATACTCATAATTGATTTAATTATACAAAGTGAAACATACAATATATATTTTTATAGTTAACCACATAAGACAACTTTATCTACATATTGTTTAAGAATAATGATTAAAAGTTTATTCAAGGAAATTAATTCCAAATTTTAACTTATAGTCTTTATTGGTGCATAAGTTACAAATATGTGTCAATTTCCTAACTACCTATATATAATATATTATCTGTGCTTTAATTTACCACAATTTTATCAGATAAGTATGAACTTTATTAACACAAACATATAAATACATCAAAATCTGTGTAGTACATACATATTACATGTTATATTCAAAATGTGATTAGTGAACGTGTTTCGATTTAAACTTTCAGCGTAGGTGTAACCATTGTTAAAATTATTTAGAAGTTACATAATAATGAATTAAATAGATAAAAAAACACTTGTAAATAAATGTAATAACGTAAAAATAGGTATACCTACTAATATCCTTAACGCCTTTCATGATCGAACTTATGTTATTCTATAATATGGTGATTTTTATGTATTTGTATTTATCCTGACATACATACAGCATATATTTTCTCTTATATAACTTTTAAGTAATTATAATTTAAGCCGACCGTTATTTTTAGTTTCATATTTAAAAGTTTTGCTATAAACAACTTTATCAAAAAGTTCTTAATAAATCATTTAAAAATAATAAAATTAAACTTACAGATGGTAACCTAGCGCCGATGGTGAAGTTAGCTCGTAACAGTAAACTAGAAACTTGTCCGAATGGCTGTACATTTATTTCTCCGTATACACCGTTCCCATCACTTTTATAGTCAAAATATTCTGGACATGGCGATTGTACATATTGACAATTCGCAACAAGAACTTTAACTAAAACTACGCAAAGAATCACCTTACACATTTTAACTTTTTATAATATCCATTTAAGTAAATACGGTTATTCATTAATTACACAAACATGACGTCTTTACGAGTCTCTACTACAGAATAAAATGTCCTTATTATCTTTGTCCTGCTTCGTTTCTATAGACCTGTTTATTGTTATTAACTATTCTAACAAAATAATCTCAACTTTAATATTAATTTTTCGGTACTATATGCCAAAATACGTCAAATGTATGTGAATTTTTTGTTCAAGTTTTTTTTAACCTTTTTTATAGAAGTACTCATACATTAAATTAACTTATATACTCATTTCGGAGCATCTTTGTTCATCAAGTTACAATGTAATAAGAGAACAGAAACTGTATCTACTATTTTCATATTGTGGACATAGTGAATAACATAACTCTTTTATAATCACTTTGTTGTAGTGTCCTGTCAATCTGTCGGTCAAGACCCATTTTTCTCAAGAACGCGTGGAGATATCAAGCTGATTTAATATCAAATATTATACAAGTCACCTAGTACTTTTGAGCACAGATTTTTTTTAAGTTAAGGACTTAGAACTTATGGTAAAACCAAGGGAAATCACCCGATATGTGTATTTGATTTCATACAAAATGAGTGCATTTTTTTATACATGACACAAGACGCGGCGTCTTGTTGCCAGAGTGAAGAAAATGATAGAAGTATATTCTCCTCGTGTGAGAATCGAACCCACAATCTTCTCGATTCTGGTCTGTAACGCTATGCCGCTGCGCAGCGACACCTCTAGTCCTCATAATAAGCTTGCATTAGTTATAGATACGTATTTCTCATACAATGATTTGTTGAAACGAATTTTTTTAATGTTATGCCTGATAACAAAATATTATGATAATAATATATTATAGGTATAAAATTATGTATAGCACGAGATACAGGTACTAATATAAAAAAAAATGATCTTCAGAACAAAACACGAGAAGCAAAAAGGTTAATGCCGAAATTATTAAAGTATGACATCATTAATACCTTTTTACATTTTATGCTTTATTCAAATATATTACAAAAATATTTTTAAAGAATCATATACATAATATAGTATAACACTTAATGTAAATAATATGTTAAAATATTTGATGAAAATAGCATTCTCTTGCGAAATTATTGTTAGTAATATGTGAATAGCATTAATTAAAAATCTCCCTATAGAGACGCTAGCAACAAAAGTAAGTTGCAATAAGCACATAACGTGTAACTTAATTAGTTAGAGTGCTTGCACAAGGGGTGCGGTTTCAAGTCCCGATGCACTTAAATTTTTGTACATATCTAAATATTTCAAACACCGCGTATCGTCTATACTAATATTATAAAGCTATAGGCTATAGGCTGTAATATAACGGTAATAGCTTTAATGTAACCCACTGTATCTCCGATCAGAGTTATGTCACTTAGACCACAGTGACAAAGCCGAAGGTAAAATATAGTATAATATACTATGTATAAGGGTACCTACTAACCGAGAATTCTATATATGATATATAAATTTACTTATAGTATTTGAATTTACGTAGTTATAAAACACTTTCACATGACTGCTGTAATAATAGTAATTTTATATATACTTACAGATGACAGCCTAGCCCCTATTGTGAAAGAACATTGCACTAATAAAGAGCGAACCTGTCCGAAAGCTGGCATATATATAACACCATGCACACCATATTCATCGTTACTATAGTCGAAATATTCTGGACAGGGCGATAGACTATTGCCACTCACTACTGAAAAGTTAATAACTACACACCAGATAAATAATTTAAACATTTTATTCATTTCTAATATATAAACTCATATTTATTGTGCATCTAAAATTTATCCAAAGTCAAACGTCTTCACAGATATCTAACAAAATGTAAACTACCAAATTTGATGCTTAATCCTGTTTGGCATCCGTTTCGCATATCGCATCTCTATTACGATTTATTATGAATAAAAAAAAATATTTAAAAAGAAGCTATAGGAAAGGTAACGTAAGTTCAATGCACTTGATTTTGATTTTGATATTTTTGGAAAAGAAAGTAATTTACCATAAGAATCGGTTATATAGACAATATAAAAAGAAAGTCTACACATAAATTGTATTCTTTCACAATTGTCAAGCCAGTGTTGGTTTTTCCAATTTTACATGTTTTAAATTTATTATTGTTTGTGCTTTATAATTTTAATGTTTAAGTAAGTAACGTTAAGTATAATGATTTTTCTATTTATAATAATAATTATAATTTGAAAAAAAGCTACCTGCGCAACAGGAAAACCAAACAAGTTTTGGCGAATCAAGTTTTATATTAGTATTATTTCCTATAAACGTAACATTTAGTTTGCCATTTTAAGTTTGTAGCACTAGCACATAGCATTTGTTCAAGCATACAAACTTATAACACGTGACCGGATCATTCCAACTTCGTCACCTTAAGGAAATTGCAAATGTTTATCTAAGATAAGATTTCAAAAATGTTAGGTTACTGTCCTAACATTTTAATTATGAGAAAAATCTGTACATATAATAAAAATGTAACTGATCACTGTCTGCACATGGAAGATACATTTACAAAAACTATTATTAGGCGCTAATTATGTATAAATGTAATAAAAACCTAAATAATTATTTTAATTCTTTTTGTCCTTTTGTCTGTGCGTTTGTGCACTACTAATCTCAGCAACGGCGTAACAGATTCATATGCCGTTTTCCCAGTTTTATTTTGGTAAATTTCACTTAATATTAGAGGATGTTTTATTTGAAGATTTTGAATGACGAAATAGCTGCAAAATAACTGTTTAATTAAAGTAGCTGAAACTTGAATTTACTTTCCCACACTAACAAAACTTGTGGGAGCAGCTAGTTTACAATAATATTACATTCTGATACTCTAAAAATGTTTTAATTCATAAAACGTGTATTAACCAAATATCTACATAATATGTTATATTTTTATAGCTTATATATAAAAATGATTAACTCCGTTAGCCTTGCTAATATATTTAGACGTTAGGTAGGTATATTAAAAAACTATAATGTTTAAAATATTATATTAAAAAGCATATTTTGTAATGAAGATGATTATTTTTGTAAAATTATATTTTAACTTTTGAATTATATTAATATTATTAATTATAATTAAAAAACGAATTATAATAGCTCTGTATATGGGATTCGTATGAAAATAACATTAAAAAAATAATGTAACTCCTTACCTATGTGTAATTAAAATATTATAAATTAATGATAATTTAAAATGAAATAAGCATCAAAAAAATAATAACTCTATATTAACTTCTTTGAACTATTGAAAACATTTTATGTAGTTCTATTACTTCAAAAGTTTCGCGCGCTTTTTATATTTCTTTGTACAACCGCCTTTATAAGCATAGATAAAAATAAAAAAAAACATAAATGCTACATATATAAAAACGTTTTATAATGTTATCACGCAAAATGTAAAAATATATAATTGCAGTAAATAAAAAATATTAATTGGACCTGCGGTTATAATACTTATTATTTAAATTGTAGTAAATAATGAAATGGAATTTTTTTTTTAAAGCAACAAAGAACATTTACTTTTAAAAATGAAAAAGCTTAATTCTATCTATTTTTATTATTATTATTGAAACTTAAAGTTAAATGTTAGTAAAAAAATATTCTAAATACTTGTTTCAATTTCTTATATGGTAATACCACATTATAATTTTCATGATGGACGTTCTTGCTTGAGTTTTTAGTTTTCGGCATTTGAAGGAAAGTTTCATAACAATGTTAATGTGAACTAAAATTTTATTATTGTGTTGAAATAGAAAATGGTAACGATTGTCGACGATTTAGATTCATTAACTTTGCAAGAGCCAGTTTTCAAGGATGTCAAGTACTACCTCTCTGGCGATGTCTCGGAAAGGGTTTGTTTTTGACATGTATTCTTGTTTTTATTTTTATGTACACATTGAATTGTAGTATAACTGGTCCCTTGTTTTATTGTAATTGCAGATTATGCAGTTGCTTCAGTCGGGAGGAGCGGAAAACACTAAATATTTTTCTGACTATGTCACTCATCTAATTTGTGGACCAAATGCAGCTGATACGGACCTCGACGACGCTCAGGACATTTATCAGATCCCTGCAGTGACTGAAAATTGGGTTCTTGCGTGTGCTCGATTAAAGAAGCTTGCTAATCCGAAGCCTTATTTCCCTAGCAAGAATAAAATATTCTCAAATGTTACAGCTTGTGTGTCTAAAGTAAGTCCCGGTGACGCCAAAGTGTTATTTGCAATTATAACGTATCATGGTGGAAGAGTGAAGCTAAATTTAGACACACAGTGTACTCACTTAATTTGTGGATCTGCATCAGGGAAAAAATATAGTGCTGCTTTGACACTTCAAAAGATTAAAGTTGTAACTCCTGATTGGGTGCTGGAAAGCTTACGTGCTAGAATACAAGCAGTAACAGAGGTGTTTCATCCTAAGTTACTTGTAGTGCCACAGCCTCCACTTAAACCAATGGACCGCATTAGTGCTATAACTGGATTTGACTTTGAGGAGGGTATTGCAAAGAATGAGGTACCTACCCAAAATATGGCAGAAAACAAAGATGAGAGTACACAGGCATTGCTTGATAAATTGAAACAAAGGATGCCCTGGAATCATCCACCATCTACTGCAAATTCGTCAGCACCTGCAACTTCTAATGTTAATTCTATGGGCTACACTACTGCTATGTCAACACAAAATATTATTAATAAGTCGATACCTCAAAGCATAGTCTCACAAAACTTACAAATTCAAAGTAGTCAAGCAAACACACAGTTTATTCAAAAAATGGCACAGAATTCTGCAGTATCACAACCAGGAATGAATCAAAATCAACAGGTTAATATGCAACAGCAGAATTACAATCAGAGTCAACAACAGCAACAACAGCCACATGGTCTGTCTGCAATACAAATACAACAACAAAAATTGCTACAACAGCATCAGTTACGAATGCAAATGTTGCAGCAAAAAATTGGCAATCAACAAAACCAGCAAGGATTTGCCCAACCTAATGTTTCTTCATCTCAAATGAATCAAAACATATCTAACCAGATACAGCAACATATTCAATCTAATCAGCATCATTTACAACAGAATCAGAATATGAATCAAAATACACAAATGAGTTCAGCGCAGCAGCAAATTGAAAATATCAGTCAAATGTTAAGTCAGAGTGCTAATAATTTACAACAAGCACAACTTAACCAACAAAATATGGTAATGAAACAAAGTTTATCACTGAGCCAACAAAGTGCAGTGCAGAACATTGCCCAGCAACTAGCACAGTCTACTCAAAATCTTCAACAAAGCTTACAAAATGCTAAACTTAATCAAAATATGGGTCAATCCCAAGTCATGAATCAGCAGCAGTTGATTAGTTCTGGTCAACAAATTTCCACTCAAAATCAAGGTCAAATGACAAATCAGCAACAAAACATAAACATGGGTGTTGTTAATCAACAAGGCTTAGTTTCATCATCTCAAGGTCAGAGTGGACAAGGTGGGCAATTAAATCAACTTGTAGGGAATACTTCACAACATTCAGTGATAGGACAGCAAATTCAAGCAGTTCAACAAACAATACAAAGCCAACAAGGAAGTAATGTGCAAGTACAAGGTACATGGAGGCAACAAAATATACAAATGGTTCAGAATGTACAGGGACAACATCAAATAATCAGAAGTCCTTTGGTGCAGTCTCGCAATCCACCAGTATTGCTACAACAGCAAATTATGCAAACACAACAGCAGACCTTAATTAACAATCAACAGCCACAGTTAAGCCCACAGCACTCAATTCAGCAAGCACCACAACAAATCCTGCAACAATCAATTAATAACCAAGGCCAAACAATAAATCAAACACACCATCAGATTTTAGTACAAAAGCAACAGCTTCTTAATGGCTCCGGCCAACAGCAAATAGTCCAAGCACCACAACAAGTCCTCATTAACCAGCACACAGGTCAGCAACAAATATTGGTTCATGGTAATCAACAAGTGACCCTACAAGGTGGTCAACAGATAGTATCTCAAAGCCAGATAGTCCACCAAGGAGGTCAGATAGTAAATCAAGGAGGACAGCAGATCATTACTCAGGGTGGCCAGCAAGTGTTGTCTCAGGGTGGCCAACATGTCATCACTCAGCAGGGCCAACAGCACCAAGTTGTGATAGCGCAATCCTCCCAACAATTGGTGACACAGTCTGGTCAGCAGATAATTGGGCAGTCAGTGGGCCAGAACCAGCAGGTTTTGACGCAGGTTCCACAGTCTCCGCAGCCTGGTACCCAGCTGTCTGCAGGTGGAATCCAACAGATTATTACCCATAGTAGTGGTCAACAAATAGTGTCACCAGGGGGACAACAATTAGTGCAAGGTGGACAGAATGTCTCATGGCAACAACAACAATATTTGCAACAGAGACAACAGATCGGCCAGCCAGGAGCAGTTGGACCAAGGGTAAGAATTTGTATTATTTTTCTAACCAAACACTTCTTATCTTGAATTCTTAATAATGCAGATGGAATAGAATTTCTCATTAAATGGATTCTTAGTTGTGCATGTACTGAATATATGTATATAATATAGTACAAAATAAGTTTACTTAAACCACATGCTTTATTAGTTATTTGTTTTGTTCTTCCAATATTTAAGTAAATTATAGATTTTACTCTTAATTACTAATATAAATATCAACACATTTAAATTAACAAACCTTTTATATCTGTACTTGTTTATCCTCCTACTAAAAGAATTCACACCCATACCTGTATAAAACTAAATAAACCACTGGCACTAAACTACATGACCTCAATACCAAGGTGTTGCAGGTGTCGTGGACAGCGGGCGGCGGCGGGCGGCAGCTCATACACCTGGACGCGCAGACCCACGCACAGCTGCAGCAGATGGATCCTCAGCAAAGAGCCATGTTTGTAGCGCAGTTACAGAAGAGACGGCAGTTGTCCTTGCAACGGGCTGCAGCTTTGGCTCAGCAACAGGTATATACTTTTTTGTTATATTGTAGTTTTTTTAATCATATATGTTATGTTTTAAAGTCTTGAGTGTTCTTTTCTAATATTTATGAAAACACGTTTTATATTGGTCATATATCATTTAAGGTTTGCATCACTCATCCAATTTATTTAAGTTTGTTTGTGTGTGTGTGCTGTAAATAATAAAAGTTTTTAATTCGTTTTAAAGACAAAAATTAATCAATAATCATTATAGATGTCATGATCACTGATGTTTTATTTGTTGTTTTTCTTGATTAAACCTCAGAGCAACTTGGCTAAATACATAATTTTTACAATTTACACAAAGAAACCAAACTAGGCTAGCACAGCTACGTTTGTGCACTAATTTTGGTAAGAAAACAAATTTGAAAATTGAGCGGAAAGTGGATGCCCTGCTATTTTTTTCAAGTAAACTGCAATTCTTAAATTTATAACTATAAGATTACTAGCTGACCCGGCGAACTTTGTTCCACCTTAATGGCAATAAATAAGCAGATTGTGTTTTTATTTATTGGAAAAAATACAAAAAAAAATTAAATAACTACATTAATCATTCATTATTATTATGTATTATTATTCTGTATTTTAGTACATAGGTTGCTCTTCACTTAAGTACCCTGTGATACACGGCATTTTTTGTTTTATATACGTGATGGTGGTTGGTTCGATCCCGACTTGGTGGAGTGATTAGGTATATTAAAATAATTTATTTTTCCCCACTGAGTCTAGACAAAGCGCGTTATCAGAGTGTCTTAACAATATGTTCTCGTGTTTAAAATCAGTTTTTTAATTTTCAATATTAATTAATTAATAAAAAGTCTATTTTATAAAATTTCCGTTATTGGTATAAGTAATATTTTTTTTTTAAATTGATTACAGCAATCGGGCGTAGTCTCAGGTTCCCCTGGAGCGCCTTCGCCCGCTCCTCAAAGTGTTACCTTCATTCGCAGTCAGCTACCTCCAGGACTGTCTCAACAACAACAGGTTGGTTATTTATTGTTAAGTGTATTAAATATATGAATAAAAATGTCGTTAACTTTTTTCTCTCTGTAATAACTAAAAAAGTAATAGTTACACAAAACAATTAATTGAATTAATATTTTACATATAAGTAATTATCTATGGGGTCGTCTTGGCGCAGTGGCATAGCGGCTTTCTGTAAATTATTTTTATTTTACTAGTAAACGGAACGGCGGAAAGTGAAGAACGGAGAGTCATAACACTAAATTATCTTTGCAGTTGACAACTATTTTACAGCAAATTTATACTATGTGAATTAAATAATATTTGAATTGTTTCTTATCGTAATAAAATATAATTTGTCTCAAATATAATATATAAGTTTGTTTTCCGATTTACCAATATATATCCGACGTACACATAAATAATACGTTTAAATATAGAATAAGATTGTTATGTTATTCTATATTGTAAAGAAACTATATCTATATATTATGTAAAAAACGATGTGTATAAGATATCGTGCAGCCGAAACTACTACCAATCCCTAAAAAATTATTTGTTATTTCCAGCTTTAAATAAGAATAATATACATGTATTATACACTGTCCTGTGGAATCACCATGTCTACTAGTGAAAACCGCATTAAAATTAGTTACGTAATTTGAAAAGATAAATAAATAATAATAAAAAAGGACGATATTTCTAAATATATATAAACTTGATTAAAATTTAAAAATGTAACTAATTGATAACATGATTCCAATTAGGTGCAATGGTTGCAACAGCAAGGCGCCAGGGCGGCGACGCTACCGGCGGCGCCGGCGCAACCGCCGCAGTCCCCCGGTAAGACCTTTTATGCTATTAACTTTTGTGGGATGACAAAAGTTATATTTAATTAACAGTAAAGTTAATGTTGATACCACCATTACTCTATAATATATATATATATATATATATATATATATATATATATATATATATATATATATATATATATATATATATATATATATATATATATATATATATATATATATATATATATATATATATATATATATATATATATATATATATATATATATATATATATATATATATATATATATATATATATATATAATATATATATATATATATATATATATATATATATATATATATATATATATATTCTTTTATTTATTGTTTTCACTAGTCTATTTAGTTTATATTATTAAACACACGTCTAAATTTCACCTTCATTGATATTTAACTAATGTTTAATGTCATTCATCATGGTTTTTGTTGCTTTTGGTCCTTGTGTGTATTTTATTTTATTTTTTTTGTTTTATAACATGGAATTAGTTACGGAATAAAAATATTAATTTAAAACGACATCGTGTAGGTAGAATAATTATAAAAAAACAACAAAAAATATGATGGAAAACATTAGAACTATGTAAATATCTCCTGTCTCGTTCACATTTTAGATATATTTTTAGGTATCTGAAAGGACATTCGAGATGTGAAGGAATGCGTCATTTTACAAGTTTTGGTATTCTAATTACGGTTCATACATAGTGATGGCCGACAGCGGAGGCGAATTATAATTTCAATGTGTTACCCGCCTCATATTCTAATACTCCGATGAATATTTTGTACTTATCGTCAAGCGTTACTCGTTAGAGAGTATGACTTTCGATGATAATATTAAATATTAGCTGTTATAACTATTTAATTTATAAGTAAACTTTTATTTGTAACTTTGTTATGCTTGTATTGAAAAAAATAATAAAAAAAGTTTTAAAGTGAAGTGTCTTTCTTGTATATTTAGTAAATCTAGTTTGGTTGTGGTGTGAATCCTGATGGGTTCACCAGAAACAGAATGTAAGTAAATATTTCTTGCATATTAGAGTTGCGTACAGTTATACAAGCCTTAATGAAACTATATATTTTGTGTGGACGGACAGTTTGTTTGTTTGTTTTTCTTCTTTTAAATCGTAAATTGTGGTGATGGGAACGATGGGATACAATGAGGTAGTTAGAATTACCATATGGTGGTGGTAGTTTAATAAACACTCAACATAAAATAAATTATGAAAATTACATTTTAATGTGTGTTAGATTCAATTATTAAAAGTTAATTTATCTATCATTGGAATACATAAATAAAAAAAAACATTCCATATATTTTTTTTGAAATTGCTAAATAAAAGAAAAAAGTCATTAAAAAGTAATTTTATTACATCATAAACAATAATTATATAAGTAATATTAATATGATATTTAATTACATTTGTTTCTAGTAGGTGCGGCGCCCGGTGGCTTGGGCAATGTGGGCAACGTCGGCAACGTGGGCAATGTAGGGTCAGTGGTAGTGTCCGGGGAAACCCCGCTGCAACAGATGCAGCGCCAGCAGCAGTATCAGCGCTTGCAGCAGCTGCAGGCGCAGCGCGACCACGCTGCACACCATCACGCTGCTGCTAAGCAGGTTATTTTTATTTTCTTCGCATGGACACGTTTCCCACTCGAGACATTTCCAGTTGAGTGGCGGTGCTCAACGCCGCGCTTTGCCTTGTTGCCAGAACGAAGAAAATGAAAATAATTCAGTCTCCCCAAGTGGGAATCGAACCCACAAACCGTCGCGTTTACAGGCAGATGTGCCTCTGCGCCACGGCGGTCCTCTAATCTACGAGACAAATGTTTTTGATTAACGAAACAAATGTGACTAAAATAAAAATTTAAAAGAAATGTCCGATATTTATAGAATGAGAATATTTACATAGGACTAGATCGTGAACATTTAATGTAAAATAATACCATACATACAATAGTAATTAAGAAAATCATTCCATTATATAATATTATGAATTATTATATTTTAAGGTGTTTTTCGAGGTAAGTGCGTTTTATTATTGAATTAATATTATATAAACATACAAATGGAATATTTTTTTTACTTGTGTAAAATTATTTAAATCAGGTCGCTCCAGTTACACAACATGTGGTAACACCCTTGCAAGAGCAACAAGTTGACGCTTTGATGACTCCTACCACTCCTGAACAGCAAGGTTTATTAAACAAATTTATCCTTATCATCTTAAAATAAAAAAAAATTGGGCAAACAAGTATATAAAATTTGCATAATACATAAAATTTAATAATATCATATAAATAAACTATGACTGATATTATTTTAAAATAATAAGGAACAAACTAGGCTGAAAGATATTACAATAATGTTTAGAAATTTAAAATATGAAAATAGACAGGTCACTTAATTAGAGGAAAAAACAATAGAAACTAAACCATCCATCGGCATCTTATAAACAAAATAAGAAAGTGAGGCTGACCATCCAACTTTTGAGCTAATGAGATCAATATTCGCAGGCGGCTTGTGGACCAGGAATTTTAGGGATAGGATTTAGTGGGGAGACGCACACGCACTACACTCACACTATAACAACATTGTACGTTGCAGCGGGCGCGGTGGGCGCGGCGGGTGTGGGGGGCGCGGCGGGGGCGGCGGGCGCGCTGCTGGTGAACCCGAAGACCAAGACGGCGCTCGCCAACATGCTGTCCATCCGGCTGCAGGGCGCAGCGCCGCCGCCCGACCACGAGCCCTCCGCCGCCGGCACGCTGCGGTAAACTAAACTGATGGAACACTCTCACACTCTGCAACTTTGCATTTATATTTATATTTGGTTAAAAACTGATATTTTCTAAAGTGAGTTACACTTATTCTGAGTTAAGATGCTATCTAATGAATTTAAATTCATTATAATTTTCTTCAAGAAAGCTAAAATTTGAATCGCGCCATCGTGGTGCAGGTAACATGTCTCAGACAGCACGCGGTTTATACAATTGAAATATCGCAGTAACATTTGTAATACAATATATGCCGTCTTTTAATTGATCCGCGATGTGACCAATCGCTGGTAAAATTTCGAAACGGCAATACCTTATTCGCGACCCTATCGCGTTGTGTCCTGTAATTAATAATTAGTCAGATTGATCGACAAATATAATCGGCGCAACGTATTATGTGTGTGAAAACAGACACAAGTCAAACCCGCGCATATACAGTCGCTAATATAGTAGCTTTAATATGCGGACGAAAGCGTTAGTCAGTAGTAAAGTCTATCGAGTCGATGGTGCAGTTGCATTTCATGCCGTTAATGGCACTGTTTTCACGCAAGTAGAAGATGTCAGCGTCACACACGTCAATTAATTAATAAGTAATTCATTTTCAACCATGTTCATCAGGTTAATGACGGCGGCGCACGTGGCGGGCGGCGCGGTGCGTGCGCCGGCGCGTCTGCTGCTGGGCCCCGCGCACCACGCACACCAGGCTCACCAGGCGCACCAGGTGCACCAGGTGCCCGCGCCGGTGAGACTGCACATTATTTAGATAGCGCTTGACTGTAACTGTGATGATAGTAGGTTCGATTCCCACGAAGGAATTAATTATTTTCATTTCCTCACTGGTAAGAAGACAAAATGCGACGATGAGATTCGTCCCTCGACATGTAATTTTATAAAAATTGGACGCATGGAACGCAATGCCCTAATGTAAGGTTCCCTCTCCCTATTCTGTTTTCCTTGTATCCACAAGGCAAACAGCGAGAGGCGAACGAACATACAATAATAAAAAAAACAAAATATGATGATAGTAGATTTATTAATAATTATGATATTAAAAATAATCGCCTGAAGTTTTTAAATAACTAATACAACATTGTGCCGGCCAGGCGGGCGGCCCGGGCGGCGTGGCAGGCGTGGGAGGCGCGGGGGGCGCGGGCGCGGGCGTGGTCGGCAACAAGGTGTACGCGGGCGCGGTTCGGGCGGCGCCGCCTCGCGCTCAGTTCTACGGACACAACCCTAATTTAAAACTACCGCCCGATCTGTTCCTGCTCGGATGTGTTTTTCACATTGTAAGTATTTTATGTACAAATATCTATTATCATTTAAATGCATTTTATTCTAAAACTATGCTCGTTACACAACAATTTGCTTGTGTATGACGCTATCATGATTCGGCGATACATGCGATGATTATTTTATTTGAATTTTTAAAAAATTCCTTAGTTTGGCAAGATAAATTTGGGTTACGCAATAACAATAACGAATGCGCAATGTCTAGTTGAGTTTGGGAAATGGAACGAGGGAAGTTTGGGAAGTGTGTATTACTAGGATCTGGGCTGGCGTGGTATATGTGGGAGATGCAGACGTTTTTTATTAAATCGTGTAATAAAAAAAATATATTTATTTCAGTATCAACATTTTCTTTAACATGCGAAGTAATGAGACCAACACAGTAAGTTACTAGTTAGTATAGCACTAGTACTTGTGTCAGGAGGCCCCGCTCTTCCAAAAAATTTCATTCATTTGTGGAAATAAATATCTATACAATACACATCTTATATCTAACCTAACCTTAATTGAATTTAATTATGAAAGATATGGGCAAAAAGAGTGTATTTATTTATGTGTGTGTGTGTGTGATTGTGGTTGTATGTGTGTGATTGTGATTGTGTGTGTGTGTGTGTGTGTGTGTGTGTATGTATATTAGTGTACCATTAATTGTATGTTTTGTAAAAAAAAAATTATGTATTTTAATATTTTGTTTGTTTACTCAAATATTGTCGAGAAATTAAATATTTAATGGACATAATTATTATAGTAATGTCTAAAAAATTGGGTGGATAGGTCTTAATAGTACTTTTCCTGCGTCTTCCCTACCGTTCACGGCGTCTACACATGTAGCGTGCTGTTCAGGTGGAGTACCAACAGTCCGTGGGCCCGGAGCGCGTGGCGCGCTGGGCCGAGGCCGTGACGCGGCGCGGCGGCGAGGTGGAGGCGGGCTACTGCGCGCGCGTCACGCACGTGCTCTGCGAGACCCAGCGGCACGGCGTCGTCATGCAGGCGCTGCGCGACGCCAAACGCTGCGTCACCGCCTACTGGGTGGCGGACACGCTGGAGCGCCGCGTGGTGGTGCCGCCCTGGCACGCGCTGCACCTGCCCGCCTTCCACGCGCTTCACCCGCGCGCCGAGCGGCCCGCCGCGCACCACCGCGCCGCGCTGTCGGGCTGGCGGCGCGACGAGCGGCGCCGGCTCGCCTGCTGCATCAGGCAGATCGGTGCCAAGGTATTAACCGTCTATTATAAACGTTTAAGATGTTAACCTTAACGAACCTTATTGAGATGTGTTGGTCGATGCAGTTGACGCCGTACATGAGCCGCGACAACACGGTGCTGGTGTGCAAGCGCGCCGAGGGACACAAGTACCGGCGCGCCCGCGAGTGGGGCGTGCCCGTTGTCAGCGCAGCCTGGCTCACCGACCTGCTGCTCGGCAACATGACGGCGCTCGCGCAGGTACGCGCACGCGCACACGCACACATATACCTGCATATATACAAGCGTGCACGCACACATGCTTGCACTAGTGAACAGTAGTGCAAGTAAGTATTTTGTTGTTTACTGCCCAGAGATACAAGAAACAAAAGGTATGGATGATCGCAAGTCTGATAAAATGTGGAATATTGATTGACACTATATCTCATTATTGAATCCTTACATAAATAAATAATTAATATTTAATTTAAAACATATACCTTAAGTATCTTATCATAATAACATTTGTGAACACTTAATATTTTTTCAGATTGAAAATGCAAAATACCAACAGTTTAACCTTGCCAGTCCATTTAGAATGGATTACAGTCTGGTTTCGCATTTAATGAGTAAGTTTAAAAATACGAGTGTGTATATTATGTATATATATTTATAATAATTTAGTTTAAACCATTTAATGTAAGTTCATTCATATCACTAGCGTTAAAAAATACTTCTTCGAATATTTATAATAGAAAAATAATTATATATAAAGTGAGCTTATAAAAATATTTATAATTATATATGTACTAAAATCTCAAGCTCAAAGCTCAACTCCGCCTATTATGGTACATATTATGTGAATACACTCAGTGGACTTTATTAAAATTTTTAATTCCATTGAAAATTATTAACTCCATTTCAGACGCATGGAAAATGCCAATCAACATCACGCAAGAGTCGCACGAGCGCGCCAAGCGCAGCGCCACCACAACGCGCCGCGCCAAGCGGCCGCGCCTCGAGCCCGCCTCCGCCTCCGCGCCCGCCCCCGCGCCCGCCTCCGCGCACGCGCCGCACCCGCCGCCGCCCCTCAACCTCGCGCCGAGGGTGCTGTTCTCGGGCCTGCAGGGGAACAACTTGAACAGGTTGGCCGCTGTTGTAAGGTATGTGTTGTTTTGTCGGTTTTTCTATTCAATTCTTAAGTGGACAGTGTTCTGATAGATATTGTGTTATTATTATTTGGATTAGAATATTAATGAAGTTAGATCAGCAGCCAAATGTTATAGAGAGAATCTTGTACTAGAATACGGAAACATTACTTGGTAAATCAACCAATTACACTGAATATTTACTTTCTATTCAACTCAAAATAATGTCGTATATATATTCGTATATATATTCGTATCTGTTATTGATGCTTTCATAGCGATATTATTATAATTTTATTATACATTGCTATATTAATTATAATATTCTTTATCTATTTGTTTTTTTCCAGACAACTTGGCGGTCTCGTAGTAACATCAGCGTCTGAGGCAACCCATCTCGTTATGGAAAAACTAGTGAGAACTTGCAAATTAGTGACTTGCTTGATCACCGTGAAGCACCTCCTCACACCGGAGTGGGTGCTGGAGAGTCAAAGACTGAATAAGTTCGCGGACGAAGCAAAACACGGCCTTCGCAATGATACATTCAATAAAACCTTTAGATGCGACGTCGACGAAGTATTGTTATGTGGGGAACAAAGAAAAAAACTTTTTGACGGTGTCACATTCTTCCTAACTCCTTGCGTGAAACCTTCGAAAGCAGGACTTACAGAAATGATAGAGCTGTGTGGTGGCAAAGTGGAAAAGAATCGTCGTTCGTACGTTTCCATACAAGAAATGCACGCGCAAAAACCTTTCAGCTACCTAGTATTGACTGTGCCCAATGATTTGCATTTAGTGTATTATTTACTTCAGTCCGAAAAGACTCTGAATGTAGTGTGCAGCACCGAGGTAGTGCTCTCCGCCATTATGAGACAAAAATTCGAAATTGAAGAGTTTCTTGTCAAAATAGATTAAATTATTATATTAATATATATATTAATATATATATTTATATTTAATATTAATATGAACTGACATAGTGAAATTGTAGATATTTGTAATTATCAACTGACATACACATGAATTAACTTTAACTTACCAATATGTATTTGATTGACTTTTGATGTATTTTGTATAAATTTACTTGTGCCTTATTGATTTTTGTTTTGTTTTGGATCTCCAGTTGTTTTCTTTTCATTTCAGTGTCTAAAACAAATATTTATAGACAGTATATTTTTTGTAGATTAAGGAAATGTTAAGAGTAGAAGTATATTTTTAGAAAATAAGAAGAATTTGGAATTTTTATATAATTTTTTTATATAATAAGTGAGAAGATACATATGAATTAGTGGTTATTTAAACCGCAATGTGAAATTTATTAAATTAATTATAAAATTTATTGTATTTCTTCTTGGAGCCTTAAAATAATAAGACTTTCATTTCCCTTATTTTACACGCACTTGAATCGACAAGTGAACACAAAGCTATCGCCGTTCCATGTCAAAAATCTATAATTTTTTTGTTTCTTGACTTGAATTTTTTGTACATATTGGTGAATACATATGTTATAAGATAATTAAAGCACTGCTAATTTAAAAGCTATTTTACCTAGTAAAATAATTATAGGCAAAAATTTCACACAAAAATGAAATTAAACTATTAATGTGAATTTATTTTCTTTTATTACTTTAAAGTAACGATTAACAAGGTAATAATACTATACATATATATACTAATAATACTAATAATATATACTAATATTATATAATAAGCTACGTAATTACAAATATTTTAACTGAAAAAAAATTATGGATATACCATAAAAAAATAAACATTAATCTACTCATCACTTGTCAATACTAAATGCTTCTTACCTTCGTTAAATAGTTCTTTTGGTATCATTGTACTTGATCTATTTTAGCTAGGTATATAGTGATCAGACGGAATATTACCCGGGTGCTGAGTATATTCCGATATTCCGATCGAAGCGTGGAAATCGTTAGGCTCTCGTGGTGTGCTCATGCTTACTGATCTTTTTAACCGCATTTTGAACACTGGGACGATGCCACATCAATGGCGGCACATTTTTATTACCCCTATTTACAAAGGAAGGGGCAGTGTTCAAGATTGCGGTAGTTATAGGGGCATTAAGATTATGAGTCACACCATGAAGCTCTTCGAGCGCATGATTGCCCTCAGGCTCCGCCGAGAGTGTACTGTCTCTGAGTGTCAATATGGATTTCAGCCAGGATCAGGCACTACGGACGCCATTTTTGCCCTCAGAATTTTGATGGAGGCACACAGGGAAAAGAGGAGAGCTCTGCATGTGGCATTCTTAGACCTGCAGAAGGCCTTTGACTGTGTGCCACGTCAGTGTATCTGGTGGGCACTGCGATCCAAAGGGATCCCTGAATCCTATGTTGCTATTATCAGAGACATGTACAACGACTCTGTTTCTACAGTTAGGACCGCTGTTGGCGATACCAAACCCTTCCCAATTACAGTAGGGGTTCACCAAGGCTCAGCTCTTAGTTCACTTTTGTTTAATGTAGTGCTAGATACTGTCACGGCTCACATCCTGGACCAGCCTCCATGGCTGATGATGTATACCGATGACATAGTACTCATTGACGAGAACCGACTGATGCTGGAGCGTAAAGTGAATGCCTGGGAGGGTGCGCTTGAGAACGGTGGTCTTAAACTGAATGTGTCAAAGACCGAGTACATGGCTTGCGGGAACCCAGACTCGAGCACCATCCACATCGGGCCTGAGCCAGCCGTTAAGTCGGAGAAGTTCAGGTACCTTGGATCCATTATGCATGAGTCCGGAGGCATCGACTACGATGTCCACGCCCGGGTTAGCGCTGCTTGGGCCAAATGGCGGGAGGTCACTGGTGTGGTCTGCGATCGCAGAATACCGCCCAAACTCAAGGGGCTGATATACAAGAGCATGATCCGACCAGTTCTTCTATACGGCAGCGAATGTTGGCCAGCATTATCTCGGCACACTCAGGAGCTTCACGTAACGGAGATGAAGATGCTGAGGTGGATGTGTGGGGTTACTCGGGCTGACCGCATACGCAACACATTCATTCGAGGTAGTCTTGGAGTCCGTGACGTAGCGGATAAGCTCCAAGAGCGTCGTCTGAGATGATATGGCCACGTTTTGCGCCGGCCTAAGAACTACGTCGGAAGAAAATGCCTTGAGTTGTCTGTCCCTGAAGTAAGACCCCCCGGACGCCCAAGGAAGCGATGGCTGGACGTCGTGACGCACGACATGAGAGCCAATGGACTAACCACTGAGGATGCTCAAGACCGTGCAAAGTGGAGTAGACTAAGTAGGAAAGCAGACCCTGGCAATAGGCCGGGATAATGCTAAGTGGAAGAAGATAGTGATCAGAAGTTAATAACAGTGTGTAGAATATCTTTCATTGCAGGTGACCTGGATCAGTTTTAAGCATGATTTAACTGTCTTTATCACAAGGCTCTTGAGTATCTTTAGATAATTGGCAATATTTGATGATGATGTGATTATTTTGACATCATGTATAAGAATTTTGTGGACTGAAGATGCATATAGTACCAGTAGTATGTACTCACATATAACTATGCAGTCCCAATCATATATTCACCAAAATTTACAGCGTTTATAGGTAAGTATCTTAAAATGTCATTAACTCAACATTACAGCCATCGGTAACAAGGAAACCTCAAAAGACAGAAAATTTCCTTAGTCATTTAAAGATTGAATAAAAAAACAGTAAAAAAATTTCTCATTAAAACGTAATGTATATGTAATCTAGAGATGTTGAGCAATCCAAAAAGTTATAATACTTAAATATTTGCTTGAAAAACATCGAAAATATCTTAAGTTGAACTTCCATAACGAGAAGTCTAGTTAATATGAAATTATCAAAGTTTGGGTGTAATTTTATGTACATAAAACTTTATTTTAATTTGTTTTTCTTATTAAATCAGATAACTCTATCATTTAAGAATGTAAAATCATAGAAACGGCTTCAGTAACACGACTTTTGTCACAACCATTTTTGAGATGGAAAACGCCGGATCCATAGAGGAATATCACGCCACTCATAATGTTTGAAAATGGCGGCTAGAATGGTTTTAAGTACAGTTGTGATTTGTTAAGTACATTGTGATAAACTTCATACGAAACATAGTCATTGTAACTAATAAAGCCTTTAATTGTTTATATTATATTTTGATCAATATATGCTCATCACCACGATTTCGCTACTCTAATAATCAAAACTAAAAGGACCGGCTACCATGTTCACTGGGCAAAGTGGCCATATTCGCAAATACAATATAGGACAAAATCAGCTGTCCTGGAAGAAAGTTGATCTATTTACTCATGCTGTAGCTTGTAAAGTGATGCAGATCAACACATTGTAGACGTGTGGATGTCATACTTCAGGCCGCAAATGTTAAGGTGCGTAATTGTTTTGTTATTTTGCTGCTGGCTGTTTTAAAACTTCTGTCTGTTTCTACTGTATATATAATTCTGTACAGTTTTGCAGTTTATTATGTTATTCGCTTACTACTTTAATATTCTAGTTAATGCAGTTTGTACAGCTGAATTACTTTGCCCTGGTTATAATATGTATGATCTGATAAATAAGACAAAGTTATAATCATAGTGCTCAAACTACCAAAGACGGAACTATGTCAAGTGTAAGTTATTTAAAGTCTTACTCAAATACCGAGGCTACTTTGTTTTGCGGTTGGTACAAATAGCCTTGGAACTACGACACTGTCCGAAATGGATATTCAGTTGACTTCAAATATTCCAATTTTTTACAAACCAGATAGATCAGCACCAAAATAGTTGGGCATAGTGAGAGAGCATGTTAAAAAATTACTGAATGCAGGCATAATTAATGAATCACAGTCTAATTACGCATCTTCAGTAATTTTAATAAGAAAAAGACGGCGACTGTAGATTTAGTATGGATTATAGAGCTTTGAATGCTTTAACAGTTAAAGATAGATTCCCTACCACATTGATGATCAACTTAATTCATTTTCAGGAAAATGTTTTTACACTAGTTTGGGTTTAGCACACGGTTACCATCAAATACCTGTCTGTCACTGCTACAAAGTTTAGAGCATTCAACACTCCAGATGGGCAATGGGAATTTACACCAGTTCCTTTAGGACTTACCAATGTACCTAGATCGCTACCTCATGAAGAGGTATTGGACATTTATGAAAATGCAGATCAGGTATTTCTAATCTTACATTAGAAAAATTTCTACAAATTATGAAACATGCTAATTTAAATTTGAAGAAGTGTGCATTCATTAAGACGGATATTAACTATTAGGGACATATTGTGGCTCCAGACCAGGAGACCGAAAATTGGACGCTATAACAACTTTCCAACAAATAGTAATGTTCACCAAGTCCGTCATTTTATTGGATTACGTTCATATTATCATAATTTAATTAATAATTTTGCCATGACAGGGAAATCTCTAACAGAGCTGACAAAAAGAAGGCGTGCTTGACGTGGGAAGAAGAGCAAATAGAAGCTTTCATAAAATTCAATATTAGTACTGGTTAATAAACCAGTTTTAGGATTACATAATCGCAAAAGAAATTCACAAAGATGCTTCTAAGCTGGGAGTAGCAGGTATTGTAAACAAACTAATCAGGAGCTTAAGCCTATTTTATATTTCAGCAGAGTAACAGCTAAGGAGGAGATGAACTCACAGACGTATGTAGTTGAATCGTTTAAACGCTTTCGAATTTGCATAACTGGCATCCTTTTTAGGGTTGTAACAGACAGTTCATCTGTAAGGCTGATTTTAGTCTCGCGCTCACCGTCAGCGTTCATAGCTTGTCAGCGCTGAGGCTCAGCGTGGCGTTGACGTTGTAGCTTGTATGGTAGTGTTTATTTAAGAAGGAAAACTATGAAAAACAGCTGCAAAAATATATCATATAAATAGACCGGAGCCACCAATGCATACTGTGCATATATATCACATGGGACCATTTCCTAAATCCAGAAAGAGAAATCTATGTTAGATAATAGATTCTACAGAAACCTTTTTATTCTCACGGGAAATTTTTGCTATCTTTGGTAATTCAAATCTAATTATTTTAGATAAACGACTCCTTTACAAGTCGTTTTTACAATACGTAACATTCATCACACCCTCAATGCCATATCCGTGCTGCGAGCTGGTTGAAACAGCGGGCAGGTTGAAACAGTAAATAAGACCATACTAAAAACGTATAACGCACTACTAATGAAGAATAGTACTGGGGTGACGGAGTTCCTGAGATCGTTTTGGATATTAATCACACGGTTCGTGCTACAACAAAATTTTATTTGGCACCAAAATAACTTTTAGTTGTAGATGCAATTCCTCAGCCCACAATTCCGTTAGCGTGGACTTTATGATCCTTGCCTTGCCTTTCATTTACCTATTTACCGATGTTTTATTTTTTTATAGTTTTGCTTATCTAATGTAACCATTTTTGGTTAAATTAGATAAACAAATAATTTTGCAATAATTTTGTCTGTCGGAACCCCTCATCAGGTGTTCCGACAGACAAAAATTTTAAGAATCTTAGCTTCATATTCTATTGGTGGTTTTACATCTTTATTATAAAAATGTAGACACAATTTTTAAACGGTTTTATTGTAGTATGATGAGATGAGATGTCTTACTTTAGAAAAGAGTAGTTTAGTAGCAAGTAGGTGGGATTTAACAATTTACAAAACAGACAACGATCTTATTTGGCTAACTTTCGATTTTTTGTGAGAAAATACAAATTTTTATATCAATTAGTGATTATAAGGTAAAATAAAATAAATAATTCATTAAGTGAAGATAAAATAAAGTAACTATGTATAATGTTAACGTTAATTTATTAAATAAATTCATAATTTCTTACAAGTACACGTTCCGGAGCCGAAATAAAACTCCACGAGCAACCGATACAATAGAGCTATTATCTAAACAAATCATCGTAGAACTAGTGGAATTTACAGTTATATAGTCTCATAATAACTTACAGTAACAATATAAGAATACTTCCATAACATGATAGCAACATATACATATACACTTGAGGTGAGATTACGACTTGATGATCGCCTCGTAGGCTTGGAATATGCACGTGGCGACCTCTACAGTACGAGACTTGAGACTGAGCGTCGCCTCTGGATTTCCGGGCTGCAGCTTCAGCTCCAGCAGCACCCATATGTTATTAACTAGCTTGAGTGACTGATACAACATGTCTTGTCCTTCGACATTTCGTTTGGCGATAGTGAATATATTATTGAGGGTCATCTTCTGCGCGACGGTGTCGGCGGTGCCCAGCACGTCGGGTATGGTGTGCTGCAGCTCATTGGCAGCGGGGATCTCCTTCCACGTGGTGAGGAACACGCGCTTGTCGAGCTGCCCGTCCTCCGCGAACAGCACGTGCGCCGGCAGCAGGCACGCGAAGTAGAACACGTCGATGTTGTTCTTCACCGCGACCTACACGCAAACATTACTCGTAGACAAACACGACATTACAAAATAAAAGTTATTTATATTCGTACACAAGTAAAGTAGAAAAATGATTAACCTGTAGGTTATTGAGTGGGTCCATGCGCTGAACTGGGCCGGCCACCGCCAGCGGCAGCGGAGCGTCCGCGCGCGCGCCCGCCGCCAGCGCGCCCACCGACAGCGCGCCGCCGGGGTACACGCCGAAGCTGCACGCACATGGCACGGGCCGGTTAGCGATACAAGAGACCTATCTATCTTACCGAGCTCTATTTCTACGTTATAAACGACTACTTAAATTGTAATCATGTAGAAACACAAAATTGTATTTATTACAGCAATCATTATTATTTTCCTTTAATATATTATTGTTACCTGTTTTTATTGAGTTGTATCGCGAAGCCGCTCATGGCCTGCATGGCCTTGTTCACAAATGTCATCTCCATGCGTATTTGACCGTTCTGTCGACTGAACGTACCCCAGATCTCCAAGCCTGAGCATTAAATTTATATTATTTGTTTAGAAAAGGTTGAAAATTAATATAAGTTATTTTGATGATTTTTAAAGTGTTAATCCACACTAAGGATAGAAAAAATACTTAAAGAAAACATAAAAATTTTATCGCAGCGGGATTCATTGCGTTCAAATTTTTATAGGTTAATTAAGTATTTTATATACTAAAAGTTTTTAAGATCGTTTCATAAACTTTTAATGATATAATAAAAAAGAAATCTGTATCTCCACCTTTGCCTTTATCCGCAGGTAGCCAGCACTGTTTGGGCGGCACGAAGGAGGCGGGCGGCGCCGCCCCGAAGATGTCCCCCAGCAGGCCCGTGCTGCCGCCCACCGCGCCCGCCGCCGGCTCGGGGCCGCCCAGCTGTGGGGTATACGTTAAATATTATGATACAATTATCGAAATGTCAATCATCTGTAAAACTACAAGTGTAATTTCAATTTTTTTTGGACATGATAGCCAGACATTCGTGAGATTTAACATTGCGCTAAAGTTGAATCACACATGTCATAAAGCAATGAAATATAAATTCACGACGGGCGATAAATATTAATTGTATATGTGTCTATAGTATAGTATAATATGATGATTATAATATGTTGGATTTTTGTAAGAGGTTTGTTGTTTTTTAAAAAAATATTATTTATATGTTATTAACAAGTACGAACCAAGACATCTAATCCTCCAGCAAGCAGATCGAGGTTGGAGGCGGGCGCAGAGGGCGCGGCGGGCGCGGGCGGCCCGCCGATGTCCATTGATAGCAGGTCACCGATCAGGGATTCCTTGTCAATACAAAATAATTAATCACTATAACATTCTTTCAACTGTTATTCTACACACTTAAGACTCGGAAAGCACTGAAAAAAATAAGAAAACAACTTAAAATACTTTCGTTTAAACGTAGCCGGACTCAAACTCGCGATTTTTGAATATCATCCAAGTGCTCTAGTTTTATGTCTGTGTCTATTTCATGTCTTCTTCTTCAAGAGTAGTATACAAAGAAACACCCGTCAATACCTGGTTAGGTATGACAGTGGGCTGCTGCGGCTGCGACTCCTCGGCGACGGCGCCGCGAGCCGGCAACGACTTGCGCACGCCGGCACCACGACCTGGTCGTGATTAATGTTATTTTTTACCCGTTTTATTATAAAATTAAGTAGATATAACAAATAAAATATTAATTAATTATAAATTTAAAACTGCAAGTTTCGCTAATATTTTGCTAAATTATAATAAGACTCCTACTAATATATTTTTTAATTATGTTTATTTCTGTTGTCCTAAAATATAGTTTAAATTTATTTAATAGTTAATTATATATATACTACACAATACGAATATGTCAATAAAGAGGACATTTTTTTATTTTTGAATACAGCCTTAGTAAGCCCGAGTATTTAGGCAATGGTTGTGACTAATCTTTATCATATTATTTTCATACATCATAACATTTGAGCTTTATATGATAACTACTAACTCTAAAATAGATGTAAGCAATACAGAGTACAAACTGAATACTATATACCCTTTGTCAATCCCAAAAGTACTTTAAGAATAAAAAGCATAAAACATACCTTCAACAAAAGCAGTAGGTGGCTTGTGATAAACGGACGCCAAGGAGCTGATGTGGCAGATCAGCTCGTCTAACAATGTGGGCTCCAGTAGGTCAGTTTCTTCACTGATAAGAGGCTTATCAGCTAGTACCACTTCCTTGGCGGCCGCCGGGTCGGTGGACAGCAAACGCCAGTAGATGAAGCCTCGGTCACTGACAGGGACATGTGATCAGTATTATTTTATGACTACGAATGTTACTATGATTATAATATGAGGTGTAAATTATTATTTCTGAGTATATAAAAATACGAAATCTTAAGCTCCAGCCAGACCACAGAATAAAATGAATTACATCTATGCAATACATTTGACTTTTTTAATTTTTTAAAAAATATCTCAATATTTGATGCTCCATTCAATTGAAAATATCATAATTGACTTTTTTGTATTGTTATTTTATATTTGTACAATATAAAATGATCCTTAGAACAAAATAAAGGTAAATATCAAACAAAAGAACCAACACACATTTAAAATTCATAGTTAATATTATTAGTACCGTAAGTCAGGATTATCAGAGTCCTGCGTGGCAAGACTCAGTACATGCTGCACCAGCTCCTGAGTGTCCGCCGGACGTTTGAGGAACAGCTTCACCACGGCCGTTAGAAGTTGCAGTTGTACCTGAGCAAACATATATGTATAATGTATATGGTACGGCACGGTTATAAATCGTGCATCTGATATGGTTGCAAGCGTAAATTAATTAGCAAATTTGCACATTATTTTTTGATAAATTATGGCGTGACGAAGCTAAATCGTCAAATTGTCAAAAAGAAAAACATGACTACTGTAGAATAATTATATCAAATATAGTATTATAATTTTAGTTGTGTATCTTAATATTAAATGAAGCATTACTGCATTTAAAAGATCACTTTTTTTGAAAATAGTGAGCTATTTTGAACTTTCTTTTCTACATCAATTGTAAATCTTAAAAAGTAATAAAGTTTAATTAAAAATATAGCAAATACTCCTTTACTTACTTGAGCATTTTCATCATGAAAACCTTCAAGGAACGAGTCTAACAGCTCGTCCGCGTTGTCGATGCGCTCCGCATACTCGCCTACGATCCATACCTAAAACAATTTAAGTATTATTATTATACTTGGATCTTATTTTATATCTTTTGGAAAGTATTTGTTCCCATCTTCCATGATTCCAAATTAAATAAAATTATAAACATATATATAAAAAAAATACGTTAACTTTTCTACAGAGACATTTTTCAACAGGTGCATACATGTATTCGAAAAAACAACATTACGTCAGTACACGCCATTTCAACCGTGTCCAGCGCAAATAACTTCGTCAATGTTACATTGTATGATTAAAATTAATATTTTATTCTTACCATAGAAGCCCTAGCTTCAGGTTCATCCAACGTGTCCAAATTTTCACACAGCGTACTAATAATACTTTCATACTTGTTGGGGTACTTGCGGAATATGTCCTTGATCACTACGATCGCTTCTTGTACCACATAGTTCACTTTGGTTTGGATCAGCTCCAGGAGTGTTGACACGCAACGTTCTGCTGACGGTTCCACCTTGGGACAAAACATTTAGGTGTCAGGGGACTTTAGATTTTATAATTTTACTATATAGCACACAATTATAATTACATGAGTAGAAAGTTTAAAAAAGAAGTTATAGTGTAAATCTGATTAACCAGTTTTCAGTTATCGCGACTATCCAGACTACGAGTTAAAAACGCTTGGAACATAAATAAAACCTATTGAATATTCTTCAATAAGTGCTAACCTTTTCCTCATACATTCAATTAGTAAAATCGCTATTCGCTATAGGTTATCATAATCCGAATGTGTAACACAACAATTAGTTTGATTAATAGAGTCCCTATATGTGGAGTCCACTTTTGCAATATATGAAAGTAAGTTCCATACCTTGATAGCACATCTGCCGATCGCTCTAACGGCTTTCCTCACAAAGTCCACGTCCACTTCAGTCGCATACTCCTTCAGCTCGCCGAGCACTTGCGCGATGTTGGCTTGTGAGGCCAGACGGATCATTATATCTAATTTTTCTAATTTAACGTATATCGGATCGTTGTATTTCACGAAGAACACCTGATTTGGAAAGGGAGAAGTTACTTTTCATTTATGTTATTTTTATTTAGGCCATAATGGCGCAGTGAGAGAATGATTGTGGGTTCGATGTCCACTTGAAATTAATTATTTTTTGTTCCCTGCTCTCTGCTCCCACATATTACACAATGTCTCGTATTCGGGCGGGAGGAGGAAAACGCAGTGTCTTGACAATACGTTCTCCCTACCCAGTCTTCTATATCAAGATTAAAAATTGAAAAATATATTACTGGAAAGGGGATTTCTCATTTTCCTGTAAAACAAATTAGACATATAAAAGATATTTGTTCTTTTGTCGTCACCTTCATTTCGTGCTTCAATATGTCGGGTCTTTTCTGCACCACCAAGTTGATGTTCCTCAGAGCGACGTACTGCACCTCGGGCTCCGCGCTCAGCAACGTCACCAGCGGCGGCGCGAGCTTGCGGGAGAGCGTCCCCACCAGCTCTGCCTCGTCGGATAGCATTTCCATTAGTTTCATTAATACCTGAAATTGGTTAGAAATTTTGTTGATAGATTATTATTTTTTGTTCATTTTAAACAAAACTGTAGTTTGAATTATATTATTTTAACTATTTTGTAATAAAGGCTATATTACATAGCCTTCTTCAATAAATGGATTATCTGATACAAAAAGGTTAAGAGAATTTATCTACTTGAACCAGTGGTTCCTGAGATTAGCGCGTTCAACCAAGCTAACTGTTCACTTTGATAATACCAGTATAAAATTATAAAATATACAGATAATATATAAGTAATACAACAAACACTACCTTGACAGCCGACAGAACGACCGCCGCATTGGCGTGCGCCAGCCTCGGCGTGATTCTCTCGCAAATGGAGTGTGCCTCGCGGGAGTCGCGCGGGGAGTAGTTGGAGAGCGCGTCCAGGATGAACACCTGACCCCACTCCGTGCACTCGTTCAACGCGGTCAGTAGTTTGTTGATTGTCGGTGCGTTCATTTCTGGAATACATGTTATTATTATTTATATGAACCTTTTATTTATAAGAGAAATGGGTATCGAATTCTATGGACCATCCTGTAGAGCATATATATACCCATTAAATAAGTATTTTCTAAGAAGGTGCTAACTACATTTATTTCTACTGTATTATAATATCTATATATTAATACGTGAAGCGAAAACTTTGGATCTCCTTTTTACGAAAATTGGGCGGACGGAGGATAATGAAATTTGGCACACTTATAGTTTATGTGTAGGAGAAGTGCAGACCGCTAATATTTTTCATTAATAATATATAAAAAGTATATTAAATCAATAAATAAAACTTTACACACACTACCACAAGTTTAGCAATATAACTTATGTATAAAGTGACATACACGTTGCTATGGCAACGCGTATTTCACGCGTCAACGGGTCCTCTAGTAACAATAATAATGGCTTAACCTTTTTGTTGTATCCCGCATATAGCTGGGAAGGCACAGCGAATCATTGTCAACGCACTCAGTTCTCTAATTTTCGAAACATTGCCTGTTCAGTGGTGGAATGTATTGTTTTTTCCAGGGCGGGCAAAGCAAAGAAATTAAGTTTTCCCAAAGGACATCGAACCGACAACCATCGCTTTTAAAGTTATTGCACTGCACCACAACAACCTTACTAATTAATTATTACACTAATCTTACTGTATAGCAAGCTACACTTTGTAATAGCTCAATTGGATGAGGAAATTATTAATTTTTAAACAGTATACGATGACAGCTAGCTATAATAAATTCATACTTTATAGCTTCCTAACACGATGACAATATAGTGTGCATTTCATTACCAATGTTTTAATAATTTTACAATGACATTACAAAACTGAATATACGTGTCCTCACCAACAAGAGGGTGTCCAGACACACTAGCTTCATTTATTTCTGATAGCGCAGCAACAGCATTTGCCACAACCATAGGGTTGGAATCGCTTAGTAGATCTTTCAGTTGGTCTAAGAAACCCTAGAAATGTTAAATATATTAACAAACATTTTTTACTACATTCATTAATTTGTTACAAATTTAGTATTATATTTTTTATAGAAAAGTCTGATCTGTGGTTAGTAATAAAATGAATGGATATCTAAAATTAGCTACAAGTTGAAGCATTTTTCAATAGATAATTTTTTTTAAAGAACACATAATGAGCCTAGTTTTTTTGGCAGAGATTATCTAGTTTTAAGACACACAATTATTAGGCCACAATAAAAGAATTCATTAAAGGACCCAATAATTAGATATATAGATAAAATTCTGTATTGTATACACAAAATAATTATGCAAGTAATAAAAATGTATATGTTTAAAAGAAACATATATGAAGCATGCAAATACTACCTCATCACGATTAGTGATATGATAGTTATTATATATTAATTTACCTGATCCTCCACCATGCTCGGTGATATATCATACAACTTGGCGACACACACCGCCGCCGTCTTCCTGACGTACGGGTCCTCGTCCTTCAGGCACTTGCGTAAAGGTTCACACAAGTACTCAGTGATCTTGTCAACGCGTATACAACCCATCGTCCGTACAGCAAGCGCTCGAATCAACGGGTTCGAATCTTCACAATCCTTTAGAAGATTGATCATTATACGAAAAATTCTTTAATATTGGAGACATGTATGGTTGAAAGTCATAAATCGCAATTTGAAGGTTTGCACTTCTAATTCATAAATTTAAAGATAATAATTTAAGTCTAGTTCTATTATAAGCATATTTAATACTTTTGGTACAATTATTATCACCTTCATCCATGCATGTCTTTTTAATACTAATATCAACTGAAGCAATTTGACTATAAGCATATAAAGTAGAAACTTGCTATTCAGATGCAGCATTCATGATGTTACTAATTAATACACAGTGGTTTTCTATAGCATACTATACCATGGTTTATGTAAGTGAAGGTTCTCCAGTGCCTGGCACAGTGCCCATTTGGTTAATGAAATGATCATTATCTAATGCATCATCTATATACTTGTACTTGATAACATGTACTCATGTAATAGAAAAAAAATTATAAAATGATGAATCATTTATGTTTTACCTTCAAGTTGGATTAAAAAAAATTACACATAAACAATTATAAACATTATAATACATAATGTTTATAATTTTTTTTTACAAATATATTTCTATCACATAATGTTATAAATGGACATTGTTAAAACTACTTATGTAATGTGGGCACTGTTATATTTAAATAAATTTTAGTATTGCAATAATAATAATATGTATAAAACAATGCTGAGCAAATAAAATTAAAAATTGCATCTTTAAAAGGCAATATGGTTATGGTATTTAGCTATTTATTTATCAAAGCTTATTAATAAATTGAGGTGCACATAACTGCTTTCAGATTAGCAAGGTTCTACAGTACAAAAACATGATATAAATAAACAATAGCCAATGTGCTTCTATTGATGAGGCATGGTTAATTTTCTCATATATCTTTCTGTTCCAATATTATATAAAAAAACTTCATGTAGATTTACACATCCATGCTTATATATACATTCTCTGCTATCATGCAAATGATTGCCAAGTTCATGCATGGTCAACTGTCAAATATAATAAATATGTAAAAGTAACTAAAGAAAATACTGCATCACTATTTCATATTTAATGTGTAAATCTACAAACGGATGAGCTGATTTGTCTTGGATCATTTGTTTACCTTAACAAGCTGGTATGTTGGTAGATCCTTCCACCCATCATAATATGGTACAGTAGACATTAAAACGATAAAAAAGACACGTCACACACACACAGATAGCTAGACTACTCATTCTTATTTTTGATTATATTACTTATATTATTTTATAATATTTTTCAGCTAATTGGCAAACATTGCCTTATATTAATTATGATAATATATTTTTGTGTTAATCTTAAATAAATTCTAATAACTTAAACAGATTTACTATTTCTAACAAATAATATAGATTCCTAACAATTAATATATGTATAAATAGTATCAATATTCCAACTTTGTCTTAATCAAAATACATTTTAGTGTTTTGACTGCATATATTTTAGTCTGCTTAATAAGTTTTATACTTAATACGCAGATAATGATTTTTGTTTGTAAAAACTTGTGCTACCAGCTAGATCTTTTTAAAATGTTGCATTTTGTCATACTTTCAACTGTCAGCATGCACATTGCTAGTAAAAAAAGCAAAATGAAACCCTTTTAAACTTAGTTCTAGTTAAATATAATTTAGAAGATATAGAAAAGCAATACATACCTTGACAAATGTATTTACAGCCATAATGGCCATATCAGGCTGAGATTTTGCATAATTCATAAGATATAAGTAGACTAATTTCTTTAATTCTAAGTTGTCAGTTTGCATGCAGTTGACTACATCTGGGAACAGCGCTGATACATCTTTGCCTACAGTCATAGAAGCTATCACCTGAAAATAAATATGTAAATTATGAAGATGGATGATATTTGCATAAAATCAATAATAAAACACTAAGTTAGTAAATTTCTACAAAAAATGCTATCTTAAAAGATAGTATAATGTTATGTGTAATCAAATAGTGTAACAAGTAATATACCTTCTTGACTGCCTCCTTCTTTTTTTCTTTTTTGTCACTATTAAGTTCAGACTTAAGCTCAAATATTTCACCCTTTTTTGTAGTTGTAAAATATTTTGAATCGGTCATTTTGCTAGTTTAATAATTTAGGAACAAATTTCTTTCAATTTTTATTTCAAATTACCGTGACCTACGAAAAATCAATACCGTCCGTAAAGAATTTGTAGTAATTATATAAATATGACAATATATAATCTTACTACCGTCATACACAATTTATGTGTGCTTTCAGTAAAATCGTATAAGAATTAAATAATATCGGCAAATACTAATCACACAATTTCACTAAACTTTTATTATTTTTTGACAGTAATAAAATTTTGAAGGGGCGTTTTATAAATGTTCTTAGTTATCTGTATAAGTACAGTTGGACAATACAGATAAATAAAGCGGAAAATTATGTTTTAATATGTATTAAAAATATATTACGCTCAAAGTTATCTTAAATAATATAATTATTTTTCTTTTCGTTGTAAAAAACATTTTAATACAAGATATAATTATTACCATATGCCAAGAATCTTTTGACGAGACTTTTATTGAAACTGAGTAATATACATAATAATACGTAGCACAAAAGAAAAATATAGAACACTTTACAAACCAGAATTATATGTAAGAGTGAATGTGCAACGGCGACCTTATCGCTGAAAGCTATCTCTTCCGGGCAACCATTATAAATAATATTGGATTAATAGTAGAAATGCAGAAAGGTGCAAAATGTATTGCATTACAAATATACATATATTTTAGGTTACGTTATTTATTATAAAAAATATACTAGATATACTTACATACACATACAAACATATAAACATAGACACACATACATAAATATCTAAATATACATAAGAACCTAACATGCACATACAAACATATAAACATATATATTATACACTTACATTGCATACATACAATTAATATGAAATTATCAGCTTATAGATAGTTCCAGATAGTGTTGTTTGAGACGGCGTTTAAATATTCCAACCGATTGAGACTGTCTTACTTTGAGTGGCAGCTCATTTCAAAGTTTTACTGTCTTAACAGTAAATGAATCGCCATAGCATTTCGTACGGTACAAAGGTATCTCTTGGAGGTTGTTAGCACAAGAGCGGAGATGTTGGGACTGATTTGTGCTTGACCCTAAGAGCTTGAAACGTTCCTTGAGGTAAATAACATGATGGTGGATGGTTTTATACCATATAAAGGAGAGTGAGGGAGTGTAAGTTGCGTCTGTGTTGTATCGTCAGCCACTTCAGCTGGTTGCGAAACTGCTACACATGGTCGTACTTTCTTAGTCCTACAATAAATCTTATTATAAGATTTTGCAGACGCTCGAATTTATTAAGTAGCTGTTGAGATAAGTCGAAATAGCAGAAATCAGCATAGTCTAGGATTGGAAGGAGAAGGGTGTGGGTCAAGGATATTTTGGTTTTTAAAAGTAAAAGATTCCCCCATCTTATCAATCTACCTATGGCAGAGAAAATTCTACGACTAAGCTAAGAAACGTGTGGTGACCAAGTAAGTGCGTCATCCATTTTCACTCCCAAATTCACAACACTCATACTAGGCTCTAAGCAAGCGTTGTCTAATAAAATTGATAATAAAGGAGAATCAATTTTAAGCAGTTGTTTAGAGTTACCAATACTTGAGACTTCATTGGATTTATAGATAACCCAAAAGATTTACACCACATGCTTATTACATGTAGATCGGAATTAATCCGAACGACCGAATTTGTTAGTGGTCTGCGTAAAGGTGATAAGAAGACGATATGTGTTGAGTGAGAGTGTTAATGAAAATGGAAAATAGTAAAGGTGAAAGTACACCACCCTGCGGGACCCCTGCGTTAATGTAGCTCGGCGAAGATTGTCTGCCGTCAAGCTTAATGTTTTGCTTTGCTTAATGCTTTTTGTTTGCCATGAAGGTATGATGAAAACCATTCAGTAGCAGTTGATGAAACATTAATGGGCTTTAAAATTGCATGTAAAATATCAAAGTCAACAGTATTTAAAGCATTCGTAAAGTCGAGTAAGACAAGTAGAGTGACTTGCTGGTTACCAATACCGAATAGAATATCATCACAGACATTATTAAGTGCTGTAACTGTACCGTGTCCATGGCGGAAACCGGATTGCAAAGGTGACAGGATATTATTAGTATGTCAGAATAGGTAAAGCTGTTCATAAACAACGCGTTCGAGGACTTTAAATAGAAAAGGAAGAATAGAAATTGGTCGATAGTTGGAAAATGAAGTTGGATTGGATATTTTCGGAATAGGAATCACTAACGCATGTCGCCACGCATCAAAAAATTGTCTAAAGGAAAGGGAGAAGTTATAAATGTGACATAATACAGGAAAAATCGAGAATTTTAGAGATAACATAATCATACGGCGACTTACGTTGTCATAGCCAGTAGTATCCAATTTAATAGCAAGCACATGCT
Source organism: Dione juno (assembly GCA_037127375.1). Taxonomy (NCBI): domain Eukaryota; kingdom Metazoa; phylum Arthropoda; class Insecta; order Lepidoptera; family Nymphalidae; genus Dione; species Dione juno. Next base: position 2,841,205 of record JAXRJS010000074.1, read on the forward strand.
TACGTACTTCTGATGTTGTAATAGAGTTGAAAATAAAAGGGATGGTTGAAGAATCATGAAGAAGTGATATTGATGGAAGGATTTTTATCTTAATATTATCAGTCATGAGATTGACATTCGTAAAAAAATTGTTTAGAGATTTTAAATGCGTGCAGTTGTTTAAGGTTGATGTACGTGTGCTTCTATCCACGTCGCGTTCAGAAATTTCCAAGTGATTGCTGCATTGCTACGATGAATAGATGAAAATATATATTTGCGTCATACATAATACATATTAAATATATTTTCATATTAAAATAAAATAACATATTTATATGATATAGAGGGAACCTAATGAAGTACTTATATACCAGATATTCCCGGTACTGGACCACCACTTTCATACAAACAACTTATAGAATTAGATGAAGCTAATATAAAAGGTCCTGTTCTTTCCCCCTTTTCAAATATCTTCCTCATGTCAGGTTATTGAAAATTTGTGGAATGCAATAAATATCCTTTATAATACAAGACCCAAAAAGGCAATTTATTTGCATATAATATATTTAAATATGATTTTCCAAAATAAGTATCCATTCATAAATCACGATTTTCTTCACATTTTAGAAAAATCAGCTCTGCTATAGTGATTTTATAGGATCGGGGTCATGTATTTTTGCGAACCAATTAGCAATTCAATAAGACTAGGCATGGCATAGACTAGGCTATTTTTGAATAATACAGATTAAGAAAATAAAAAAAAACATATTTCAATAAAGACTTATTCTATAGATTTAGTAAGAAGATTAAAATTAAGTAATGTAAAATTATATCAGGTAATAAAAACAGCAAATAAGATTGTAAGTTACTTTATTAAACATCTCATTTTACAACCAATATTGAACGCAGTAACATCTCATCACATACATATCATACATAGACAACTTTATATTTGCGGTTACAGACACATATCTAAACGGTATATAATAATGATTTAGAATACACAATGTTATACTCACAACATGTTAATAATAGCTAATGTATAAGAAACCTTTCATCTTATTCATAGAATAACAAACTATGACTAAGACGTTAAGCATCATATAATATAAGTTCGAAATCTGTCTAAAATATTAATAATTCCATAAAAAAACCAGTCAAATGGGATATTATCTAACGGATATGTCGATTGTCTACTATAAAGCAACAAATCATTTGTAACAAATAAATCATAGATTAACAGTCTGATCACACAAATATTACAAATTAAATAATAAAAATGTATATGCATTCTAGTTATTTACAATAGTTAATTAACTAAATAACAATGAACCTAACATTTAACACAACTGCAAGTCCTTATTTTTAAATACTGACTGGCTGTGGACTGTGGTGACAGCGCTATTACTATTTATAACTTCAAATTAATTTCCTATATAATCTAATATAAATAAATTACGTCGCGCCATTTTGATATTACTTCAGTGTGTTTCGTTAAAAGAAGCCAAGATTAAAATGAGATATTATATCTGGAATGCATATATTTTCACTTAAGAAATTGCTCTGCGATAACTTGGCGGGATATTAGTCAGGGTGTTAGAAAACATACAAAAATCACAATTTCATCATAAGTCAGTTATTCTTACTACATATACCTATAATAATGTATGTGTAAAATACGTTATAGCCTCACAAATATTACATAATATGTATACGTATCGAAATATTGAGCGGAATAATTATTGTTGCCGATGAAATTTTTGAATACTGTTAGCAAAGTTACATACACTGAAATTGCCTAATGATTAATTAATTATATTTAATAAGAGTAAAATTCGATTATTTAGTAAGTGTATAAACTCTAAAAGTCACTATTACAGTCTATCAAAGCTTTCCTACCATTGAACTTTCTACCATGAATATTTTGATATTAAATATATTATATATTAGTGAGGCGAAATTCGAATAATTATTCACTATATTATGTGATATATCGTCTTAAATCGGTTACTCGGCCTAGTGGTGGTCATCGAATTTACAATAAGCATCGGTAATATCCATATACGTGTCAATACCATTAATGACATTTTTAGGAAATCCTTTATTATAGGTAATATCATAGTCAATAATTACTGTAAGCACCAGATTAACTACAAATCTCGGTGATTGATTAAACACATAATCGTCAGAAATCGTCTATCATTAATAAGTCACGTATACACTTCCAGTTCAGTCCACGTCACGTCACGTCACGTCACGTCACATCACGTTACGTCACGTCACGTCACGTCACTTCACGTCACGTCACGACTACTCAATGACGAGATGCGTGGAGGGCGTGCGCTGTCTGGTGCATAGTGCGGTGCAGAGCAGGGGCAGGGCGCCGGCGAGCAGGCCGCCGGGCGCCGGCTGTTATGCGAACGACTCCTTGGTCGGAGACAGTGGCTTGGAAGAGCTGATGCTGGAGCGGCTTTGACGACCTTCTGGGCTTTGTGATCTGATAAATAGACGTAACATTTAAATTAATTAAGCCATCGCGGTGTAGTGGGACAGCGTCTGCTTGTAACGCGATAGTTGTAAGTTCGATGCACATTCAGGGAATGCATTATTTAATTAATTTAACTGGAAAGTAGAGAATGGAGTGACATAACACTACATTTTCTCTAGCTACTATATTATAAGCAAAATAAAGTGTGAAATAAAAAAAATAGTTATTACAGAATAATATCTTTCTTTAATGACAATTGTGCTGCATATTCTTATTATTATAGTAGAAATTGCTGTGGGTAATATAACAATGCCTTACTTTTGTGAGTCCAGCTGCATGCTGTTGCGGGAGGGCGCTGAGGGGCTCAGCTTGTGATTTGCTAAGAACGTTCCGATTGACTCGTCGGAGCTGTAGCTGTCGTTTTCACTGTAAGTTCAACAATATTTTAGAATTTGTAATATTACAATAATAAGACGTCCCAGTGTATTGCAACGCTATTGTTTAACGGAGCCTAAACTAAATAAAATATGTTGGATGGTAATTTGCGAGACATTTGCGACAAATTTTACTAAAATATTGACCTTTTGTAATAAGGATTTATTTTATGACTACAAGGCCCGACGAGGCTCTAGACCACATCTCACTAGTCTACTGATGATGTATGTATAAATCTTCTTACTACTTACTAATATACATTTTCTTCTAACTTCCTTATTACAATAAAACAAATGTACTAATTATTGATTCAAAATAGAAAATATAAAAAAATACCTTTCAGTCAAGTCCAAATTAGACAAAACTAAAACTACAAAATATAAACAAAAACATCAGCCAGCATATAGTAAACTTTATTTGGAATCCCCATACCTATCAGTGTCCCTGGAGTCCCCGGGACTGGAGAGGTCGCCCGCGATGGCCTCTTGCAAGGCGGTGGCTCGCCGCGCTGCCAGCCGCGCCTCGTCGCGCGCCGCCGCCGCCTCGGACGCGGCCGCCGCCGCCAGCGCCTCCGCCGCCGAGCGCGCTCGCGATGCTTCGTTTAGACGAGTGTTCAGCGACGAGTTCTCTTCTTTAAGTTCTCTAGTGATTTTGATGGTATGCAATTAGTTTAACTTATAACATTTTGCTATTCGTAAGGGACCAACATTTTTTCAATACATTAGTAGAAGTAGTTTTTTGTGGGTGTTACCTTTGGTAATGTGGAAAATTTGAAAATAAAAACCAACAACTTACCTCAGTTGTCTAGCCAGCTTGCGTAACTCCTCGTTGGCCTGGTGGTCTTTGGCGCGCGCCGTCGCCAGCTCGCCCGCCAGTTGCTCGTGCGAGTCTCGCAATCGCGCCAGTTGCCCTTCAAGTCGGGCGCGCGACGTCGCTTCTAGTTCCAGACTTGATTCTAGCTCCTGAGAATCAAGTCAAAATAATAATTATAATTTTTTTATTGTAACATTACATCTATGGTATTGACAAATTCTCAACATACATTTATAGTTTTTATGAAAAGAATGATAAATTTTGCTCCTAAAAAAATTAGAGGTAAATCACAGATAAACTAAAATTTATTAATATAAACAAGCTTATCTCAAAAGTTAAATAAGTCAAATTCGTCAAAAACTATTTTTCAAACTATAAAAAGAAACTAAACTAAAGAAAAACTTTTCTAAATCACCTTGTTCCTCAACTCGAGGCGCCTCTCGGCCTCGTGCTGCACATGCTCGTGGCCCGCCTCTGCGTGAGCGAGGCGCGCACTGATCTCCGCGAGGCGGTCACGCGCCTGCCTCGCCTCCTCCGCTGCCGCCTCCGCGCGCCCCTCCGCGTCGCGCGCCTGCGCTTGCGTCGCGCATAGGGCCGATGTGCTGGCTCGATATTTTTTCAAGAGCTAATAAAGAATTATTTTTTTATTTTCACGTTGTATCCCGTATGTGGGATTGTAGAGGAAAGAGGAAACAATGTTAAGGAAATAGAGTGTGCCCCACTAAATCTAAAATTGATTTTCGAGACAACGCGTGTTGAGTGGAAAATAAATCACGGAAATAATCATATAACAGAACATAAATTATAAAAAATACAACAATGACTACAACGGTCTGGTCGTCTTGGCAAGTACTTTTTTATAGATAGGAAGAGGCATCGTACCTCGGCCGCCTCCTCCTCGGCGTCGTCGAGTTGCGCGCGCGCGGCTGCGGCGTCACGGGACGCGGCCAGCGCCCTCTCGGCCGCCTCGTTCTTGGCGCGGCTGCTCTCCTCGAGGGCGGCGGTCGCCTCTAGCGCCTCTGCCTCGGCGGTGGCGCGCGATTTGTTCGCAGCGCGCAGTGCTAGCTCGAGGTCTTCCACCTAGTATTAGAATTAGTTTTTTTTTATTTTCACAATTTATTAGACAACAAGCAACTATTTGGATTACGCAACCTCAAAATAATCAAAATGTGAATACATAATATTTTTATGCGTATCCCTTGTAAAAAGTGACGTTATAGAAATATTAATAAATCATTAAATTCACTTAAATCAAAAATTCATTAAAATACAACGGAAATAAGTAATAAGTAAGTAAGTTGCAAATAAACGACAATTAAAAAAAAAAATTTTTACCTGGTTCTTAAGTTGTCTAATCTGTGCCTTACCGCCTCCGTCTTTCTCTTTTTGCTCGAGCATGGTTTGTGCGTCGCGGAGTAGTGCGCGATATCTCTTTAGATCCCTTAGGAAATAAAATTTATCGATATTTTATTTTAAACGTTTTTAAATGACATAAAATTTAAATAAGCTTTATATTTTTATTTCTTCTTAACTTAGTTTCATCTTTTTTTCTTCTACGAAAAATGAAAAGCACTTACATTTTTCGTGCAATTCAGTGCAGGTAAATTCAACGTCGTACTACGAGTATTTTACGAGATCGATCGATCGTTACACATAAAAATAACTAAAGACATGATATAAGCATTCCTAATGCATTACTTATTAATAACAATACCCACACACATTGTTTAAAACAAACTTAAATACTTTATTAGGCTTTAAATTGTCATCAATTGTCATGAAATTACCTCTTAAGCCTCTGAACTAATTGCACTTGTTCCTGGTTCTCGGCGCGCGCGGTCTCCTCCAAAGAGGCAAGCCGTCGTTCTAGCTCGTGTCTTTCACGTAAAAGTAGGCTTCGTTCAGCGTGTTCACTCTCTAATTGACTTTCTAGCACTGAAATTCAATTCATTTGGTTTTATTTTGTTTTAAATGTGATGTAAATGTAGAAATTAAGTTTACTTTTCTTCATACATTGGAATTATTTTCAATGATAGATACTTAGATGATTAAAGAAAAATATTTAATGATTTTTTCATATTCCATTCAGGCAAATATATGTAGTTCTAACAGCTTTTCAAAGTAATATAATATAATAAAACTATATCTACCTATATGTATCGTAATTAATTATTTCGTGTATAATAGTAATTTTAAAATTACTTTATGGAATCTAACGCAGCTTTTTGATTTAGCAAGATCGATTATAAATCAGATGAAAGGATTACCGACATTATAAAATGTTTTGTTTGAATTCAACAATATAACATGTGATGAACTAAGTGCTTAAATTATTATATATACTTTTAAGTTTCTTAGAGGCGTTGGCTCGAGTCTCTTCCATCTCTTCATCTCGTGCGACAGCTTCAAGACGAGCTTCCTTTCTTTGCTGTTCCAGAAGCATCTCTAGTCGAAGCTTAGAGCTTTCTAAAAGCTGAAATTAAATTAATTTTAATTTAAAACCGCCATTTATTGCTTTTAATATCTTATTGTATAGACTGCAGTGCACTTTTTTCATACATCAATCTTGCATTAACTGAAGTACATAGGGCAGTATTAAATTGAACACATAATGGTCGCAGTGATGAAGTTGAAGTAATATTTACATATTTTTTTTTCTATTACCTCTATCTGAAAAAACAAATCTCACCATTTTTTAAATATATGATAATATTACAAAAGTGTTATAAGGAGAACAAAAGTCCTTTACGCAATATTATACCCACCCCACCTAGGCTCGTACAAGCCGGTCCTCACCTGTATCTGCCCCGCCAGCTCGTCCAGCTCCTCCTCCTGGTCGCGCACGCGGCGCTCGAGGTCGGTGCGCGCGCGGCGCAGCGCGGCCGCCTCATCGCCGCCGCCCGCCGCCTCCAGTTCGCGCGTCGCCGATTGCAGCCGCTCTTGGTTCAGCTCGAGTTCCAGGCGAGCTTCCTGTTTTGCGGAAATATTATGTCCTCTTAGGTTTATATTATGTTTTTCAAATTTGTAATGAAAGCAGAGGACGAAGTTGGTTCTCTCTGTCTACCCTGATATAGAATAAATTTTTAAAATAAAAAAAAAACTTACAGAGAGGCTTTGCTCCAGCGCATATTTCTCCGCATGCGCTTGATCTCGTTCGCGGGACAACCGTTCTTTGGCCGAGCGCTCTCTCTTAAGCTCTTCGTGTGCGCTGTGGAGCTCCGCATCGAACTTACGCTGACGTTTCTCCAGGAGGTTGTTGCGGCATGTCTATTTATTTGAAAAATATATTAATCATTTTTTTTATGCGATTAAACAACTAAAATATATTAGGTATCATATTCATACAAAACTATAACCAGGCAATAAGCTTCTGAATTAAAACCAGAAAAATTATTATGTAATAAATTTGTTGTGGTGATGGTGATGTGGGTCAATACTTGAAGGCATGACTGTCTCAAAATTATTTTATGTGTCTGCTATTTCAAACAAAAAAAAACACTCCACTGAATTACATTATTTAATAGACAATATCTAAAATGAGTGGAAATAGACAACGAAGTGTGGACACTATGATCTATTTGCCTAACCAACCGCATTTGCTTAAATAGCCTATAATAGACGTAAACAAAATTAATAACGAACTTATAATTTACTGTTAAACTTAATAATTACCCTTTTATGCAAACAAATGAATGAAGATCTTTACAATATTTTAATATAATATTATACCTGTTCATCGAGTAGGGAGCGTAGATCCGCCATGTCATTGGTGAGTTTCTGCAGCTTGCGTTTCCATTGCGCCGCCACTGCGCGTTGCTCTTCCACTTCCTCATACGCATCTTGCACCTTAGACAATTTATTCAGCAATTTTATATTCTATTATACTAGTCAGATTCTTATTTATCGTCCTATCCTATCCTAGTCCGTTATTTAATTTCAAGATTTGACCCAAATTGATATCGCTGAGTTGTTGCCTGTTACGCAAGCGAAATTACTAACCGTAAAGGTTGATATTAAATTGAAACCCCATTACAAAGAATGTTTATTTGTCTGCTTTCCTTTATGTGCATCTTATAGATTAGGTGATTCATTATGAATAATGAAATAAAAGATAAAAGTACATGTTTCGTCAACTTTTAACAACATAATTTATAATGACAAACACGAATGTTATCATAAGCAAGATTTACAACACTGCACCCATTCACATATTACACAATCGCAATTTAATCTATTATGAAACGTCTGTGGATTAACACTAGCAGAGTAAAAAGTAATCTCGCATCATCAGCCGTTTCACTTGGACCGCTGCCAATACGTTGATTTTATTGATACATTTCAGAATTTCTTTTACAAAATTTAGCAAGTGTCCCTTGGAAGGAGTGCACTGACCTCTTCACTTTCATCCACCATTACTAAAAATATACGATTCTTTTGGCCTTTTTTTTAAGTTATTGTAGTTTTTATAGCAAAAAACGCTGTTACGATACTCACTGGCACTATCGACTGGTTTTTATGACACTATCAGCATCAGCGCGATCGAGGATCAGAGATAACTGGGTTTTAAGATAAAAAAAAATTGTACCGCGTCCTACTTAGCGTTGTTCGAAATTAGCGCTGTATTCTTTCGTATCATGTGTGCTGGGTAAATGTATTTTAATTACATGAAACGGATTTTGCATTTGTCTTTCTGGAAATATGGTGTCCTTGATCCCCTTTTAGTTTATTGCATATGCAAGACTAGAGTTAACTAGTACAAATGGTTTCTATGGAAGCTATTTTTTGTACGCAAGTTTAGTGTATTACTATTTCTATTAAAATATATCAGTAACATCAAATTTGTATACTCATATAAGGTCTTCCGTACACTTTATATCATGTTATCTCGTTAAGTCTTAATAAACAATAGTCCAAGGTTGACAGAAAAAAAGAACAAAGTAAAATACGTAAATAGCCTACAATTTTATAATTGTACACACGTTTTCTTACCTTCTTTTCAAGTTGTTTCTTGACAGTAACAAGTTGTTCCAGATCATCTTCGTGCTGTCGTCGCAATTGAGCGCGTAACAGCTGCAACTCTCGGTGCGCGCGCTCAAAGCGCCGCTTGTATTTATCGCTGTTGGCGCCCACTTCGGCTTCTGATCCCTCAGAGTCTGAGGGCTCGGCGCCTCCGTTCTCAGCTGAACGCCAATGAAGTAACTCTAGTTCTAAACGCTCTGATGCCTAAGGTAAATGAAGAACGATTTTAAGTAGCTGATTAAAACAATTGACGGATATTAATTATAAGGCCACAATACACATCATTTATTATATGTCTAAACAAAAAGATATTTCAATAACGTAAATATTTTTATTCATATAACATTTAAAGAAAACTTGGCCACATTGTGAATAAAAGACAAAAATAAATAATAGTCAATATATAATCTTACTTGCTGCAGTCTTTGATTGTTAGCAAGTATTTCTCTATTGTCTCTCTCTATGCGTAATCTTTCCGCAGCCTCTGCGTCTGCCCTTTCGGTTGCTAAAGCTGCTGCTGCCCGCTCTTCGGCTAATTCACCTCCAACCTCTGACAGCTACAGGAAAAACACAAAATTGGTAAAGTCTTATTCCACACTAGAGAAATCAAATGATTTTAGAAAATTTATAAAACTTTTAACGATGTGGGACTCGAACTGGCCCCTTTTGGATACCATCCAATCGGTACAGGAAAATAACTATACTTTTTCATTTAAATTCTTATGCACTTGTTATAATTTGTTTTCCCAAAGATATTCTAGGAGTTTTTTTATAAATTTCTGCTATACAAAAATTATTAAAAACAATTATTTGGCAGGATTGAAGACTTTTATGAGTATTAATATTTATAATATTAATATCATTTATAGTATCAAACGATAATCATGATCATGATTTAGCATTCATATATAATATTACACTATACAATTATTTGAAGGCACTAATGATTGACATTATTAATCAAGACGTTACAATAAATCATTACAAAATATTTTGGCGCAGAGTTATCAAGAATTCTATTTAAGAAATGTATAAAATGTCTCGCCAAAATATTAGCATGTTGTTTTTTTCTAATTTCGCTTCGCCTCGGATGTAGCTTTTCATAAAATTATTTAAAAAACCTTACTCCGATATCAAATTTAACATTATAATAAAAGTAAATGAAAGGTACGTAATTTTTCCCGATGACATTAATTATGTTATATTATTATATTAATATTGTCTATTTTAAACACTTACATTTTTTAATTTACGACGACACATTACGCCTAAATGTTTCATATGTTTTTTTTTGTAAATAAGCAAATAATCGTGCTATCTAATAATATAATTAACTGTGAAAATGTTATTACAATATATAAATAGAATTTCCACTTCTCTGAGCTCTAGTTTAATTCTTGAAATTTAAACACAAATACGTAGTAACAATACAAGAGTAGAAGTGTACGGTAGAAATGTGTTCATCGTATTATGTATGAGTATAGCAATAAATATCAAAGCAGTTACATTTGAAGCGAGACGAAGACGCTTAACAACATACAATATAATATGGAGCAAGGTAAACTGTCAAAATTTTGATTCAGGGTTTGTAACGCTACGTACATTCTCATTGCCTTGTTCTTTGCAACAATATTAAGCTACTCCTATATATATTTAAAATATTATATACAACTTAACGGCTCTATAAATCGTGAATCGTTTGAAGTGAATATATATATATATATATATATATATATATATATATATATATATATATATATATATATATATATATATATATATATATATATATATATATATATATATATATATATATATATATATATATATATATATATATATATATTCGAGTACATAAAAGAGATGAAATTCATATATTTTTTAAATTTTATCGGTGTTATATGTAACCTTAATTTTAACTATAATGTTCCTCATTACGTAAAATTATATTTTTAGTAATAAAAACCTTAGAAATAGTAAGATGGTAAATTAACAACTTACTATGCTTGTATCTATAGTATGCTATGCTATTCACATTATTTCGATTATAAATGTTTGTAAAATAATAATTATGATTATGAATGGCCACTAACGATCTGGTCATAATTCAGAGAACAAGTTAAAATTAGATGATATTCGTAGAGTGGGAGTGGGAGGTCCAAGAGTAACAACGATTTGATGGATCTGCATTTGCTCAACGCATTATCGCTTGCCAAGCGCATTTGGAATTTCCTATTGGTTTAAATTAGGTCTGTTGATAATTTGCACTACAATTACTACAGTCACAGAAGAACAGACTTCCGCTTCATTAAAAAATGACAGGGTCTCAAGATGACAGACAGCCAGAATTCTTACGCATTTGTAAAGAAAACTTAAGAAGTCAAGAATAAAAAAAATTATAGAAGTTTTGGCAAGCGTCGCGTCCGTGCGTTAATAGTGGACGTGGCCGAAGCGCCGTCACTAGCGCGTGAAACAGTCTTACAGCAGGCGATAATTTAGTGTCGCATATTTGTTACTTTTTTTTATATTTACATGACTACAGCTCTTGAACGAACTATTTTTCTAGATTACGTATATTTAAATAGATATGTGATTCACCGACCTCGTCCATTTCAGAAACAGTGGTCCTATCCTCGGATATTCCTCTAGATGAGCGACAAATACTGCTAGCTCTACTTCCACTGCGGCTGAATAGAGTAAAACCTTTGATCATAATATTTGTGGCTGATTTAGATCTTCCAACGTTTCTACGTTTTCCATTGTAATATTTATCTAAATCACTTTCATCTTTGTGACCCAACCTTTTCCATTCATCAATGACATGATCGGTTCTTTTTAAGAAGTTATCGATCTTAGAGCTCAAGTAATTAGACGATGTTCCTTCTTCTAAATGAGCTGCGATTGGTTTAAATTTTTGTCTTACCGGTTGTTTTTTGCAACCAAGGACAAATGATAAGTTGGCGTCGAAAACAACTGGGGCCTGTTCTTTAGATTTTAATTCTTGCAAATTTACTGATTCTGTATTATCACAGGTCTGAGGATAAAGTCTTCGAGGTGTTGGGCTTCTGTTGTATAGTGTAGAAGTCATGCTTGTAGATCGAGATAGAGGAACGTATGTACCGTTACTGCTACATGTTGAATATTGGCTAGCTGAACTTTTTACACTACTATATGATAAAGGACTCGGTGACCGTGAAATAAGTAAGCTGCTGTTTGGACCGTGTCGCTTTGCTAGCTCTGCTATGGAACCTGTTTCCACTGAAACTGACATACTTCTCCTATATAATGGACTGGAGGAGCGAGTATTTAAATATTTACCATTTTCTGTTGGCGTTTGTGAAATTGTATGAATTTCTTTTAAAGGTTTAGAGACAAAGTTTTTTCCGTTCACAGGATTAGAAGCGATTTTTGGAGGCACTTTTTCTTCAAATTGTATTGGTAGTGTTTTAGATTTCTTTACAGGTAATATAGCTCGTGTCAATGGCGGCTTGGGTGGTTTCTTGGGGGTCGCATCCAATATAGGCGGCGAAAGAGGCCCATTGGAATTTGGCGATAGTACACCATTACTTGGAGCTCCATTTACTTTAGGTTCTGGTATTTGAATTTTCAATTGTTTAGTGCTTACGTGCGGCATTTTGCTTGGTACCTATGCGCGTTTACATTTCCTATATAAGCGGAAGTGTTTTCCGATGTGAAAGTCCAGTGCCATTTCAACGCCTCGTGCAGTATTAGTGTCGCGAGCGTCGCGATGTATGTAGGAACATTATCGTTCTGAAATAGAACCGGCGTGTGAGGGCTTCGCGAACGCACTGCGGCGGCTAACTCGGTCGCCGGGCAGTCGTGGCCGCTAGACTATTTTAGTTTACGTAGATGTCGAAGTGCAACATCGAATGACGCCCGTTAAACCTTCCAAATTTATTAACAGTCCTTCGAGAAAATGTGTTTACATGCGTACGAGTTCAACCTTGAACAGGTCCAATTGCGCTTTAACTACACTTAGGCTATATACATGCTCGATAATTGAATTTTAACAACACATCTGAAATTATATTTTTGATACTTTTTTTTAATTTGGCACAGGGAATAAGTATTAACTTTCAGAGGCTCCGAAATTGTATTAAATTATCATCATATTAAATTATCTTTGAATTATAAAATTAATAATAATAAATTCAAGATGACCAATTGAACACGAGGCGTAAAATAAAATTTATACATATGTCCAGTTATTGAATTACAGTGCAAGCATGTAAACATAGTGTTGGCAAAGTAAAAATTTAAAGTGTATATAAGTCTTTTATAGTTAAAACGATTAACCAATGGAATGCTATATTTGACAAAAACAACAAGAAATTTGCCAAGTATCTGTAATACGTCGTTAGTATTTTTGCATTGAAAATAATTTGTTAGAGATATAGCGTTATTGTAACATTCATTTGAAAAGACATCGTTCTTTACTTTTACATAATGTATAAAGGTACCTATATAAAAGTCTTTCGTTACTGATGTACTGACAAACACCTACAGACCTATAGCCAAACGAGATTTTTTAAATCCACCTAAAATATTTTAAGGACGCTAAGAACGTTTAAAGTACATTGCTTAAAGATACTATATAAAAAAACATAACACAACATAACATAACATATAAAATGTATTAATCAAGGTCTTATTTATCTTATATTTCCGATTATTATATCTTATATTCCATACGTATCATTTGACTAAAAATCTCTAGTAAACCATAAATTAAACTCTAGTCGTATTGGTGTGTCCATTTGGTTGGCATTAGAGATCGTACAATGAGAAATAAATAACATCGCCTGCCAATGCGCATGCACGCCAATGATCTAATATCCGTCACAGTTTCGAACATTGCGCAATACGCGCGTAACTCACTACGTGTTTCCTAAAGTAATTAGCGTGAAGAAAGCTCGAAAATTGAATGTCAACAAGAACATCTTAACTACGTGTCAGGAAAGTTAAGAAATTATTTAAACGTAAATAATCATTTCTTAACTTGAGAATTTTATTAAACCTGCACGAAGCTTTTTGAAGAATACCAAATCTGACAACATAAACGCAATCTTTAAAAGCAATTGCAATAGATATTTGAGAAATATTTTTTAGAATAATGATTACTTGTTCTACATTCACAAAAACTATTTTAAGAACGTGGTGATGTCCGTTTAAGCAACTTGTTTAATCTTATCTAAGGTTAAATTTATGATCAATAATAACTCAATGTTAAAAAAATATTTGCAGTTCTGCATCTTGTTATATTCTGATTTTTTTAGGCATTTGCTATATTAATACTAGATATTTTTTATTATTTATGGGAAATAATATAATAATAAATGGAATCTATCATAAGTCTGAAATTAAAATAAAACTATGAATTAGGTTCTTAGTTACATGTTTATAACATATTTATTAAATGTTACAATTATAAAATTATTATTATTTTGCAATATATTATATTTAAATTAATATGATTTTCATATTTCATGATTTTCCATTTCATTATTGATTTTCATGATTTAATATGATCAAAAATTTTATGGATGTAAATATTTCTTACATAATTTTTAATCTTATTTATGACTAAATAAGATAAGGAGTTTTTAAGTTTAAATTTCATATGAAAGAATCGCATTTGCACTCGGGCGAAGCCAGGATGCGTCGGTAGTAATTATTCCAACACAACAAAGATATTAAAACCATTTATAATTAATTAACGACATTGCGTTTGTAAAAATGTGTCGATGCGAGATGTTTTGTTGTTACGTTATATTTGAACTCATAAATCCTTGAGTTATTTTGACAAGTGGTACACGCGATTATGTGAAAATTTATGTAGACTAAAACAGTTTTTAATGTTTCAGTACAACTATAAAGTCCTAAAAATGTTATGGTGTCACAAACTTTGACAAAATATATCAACTAATGAAATAACAGAAAATTTAAAAATTATAAAAAAAATAATAGAAAATTTTGTAAATAACAAAAGCTTATTATTTTTTTATTATAATTAGATGTTTAAACATATTATTAAATAATCTATTCAGAAAATTATAAAATCACCCAGTCCAAACTTCATTTGAAAGTTAATTCGCAGAATAAAGTAAGCGGTAACGGAAAATTACTTTCCAGATCAAGGAATTATTCAGAGAAGTAAATCACTGGAAAATAGGACACGACGGGCTGCGCAGACGGATCTCGTTTTAATGCGGTGGTAACATGTGAATATATTTTAATTTTATAATCTACGCTTTTACTATACTAGAGCTTTAATTGCGCCTTCACGACATGACATATTTTAAGTGCCAGAGTTACTCTGCCCGCAGTAATCCGTCATATAATAAAACCTTATAGCCAAAGCCTCCTACGATAAATAGAATGAGCGATTTTAGCACTTCAAATAAACAAATTTTGCAGCTTTTTTCAGCTTATATTGGTGTAGAGTAAAAATTTCTAATCTTAATTAAATTTAATTAAAACCTATTCATACCTAATAAATTAAATGATAAAAGAATATAATATTTTAATTTAACTTTAATTTTGCAAAAATACTTGATTTTTAATCTTTTTTTAACATGTAATAAGTTCATAATATTATTTTATCTTGAATGATTTTAAGCATTTTTATTTGTACACTGATACTGAGCCGTTTCTCCTTTCCGTTAAACCTAAATGTGTCCATATCATCATTTGGTTGGACTGCATGTAGCGTAAAGATATTAAATGTAGTGGAAAATTTAGAATAATGATGTTATTATTTACAAGACTTGAATGACCTAGATGTCATGTTATAATTAAGTCTGGAATATTGAAGAAATGGATAAAATAAACACAGAGCAAAGTTGAATGACTCGAAAAGAATGTGCACGAAATTAATGCTGCAAAGTTTTACATTCAATATTATACAGAAAACTTTCATAGCCCAATTCAATTTCAATTTAAGAGTTTAAACTAAACTCTTTAATCGTCTATATTTCAGTAACCAAAAGTATGTGTTTGGTAATCTTAAGTGTTGAACATTACAGTCCGTAGTCACAGATAGATTGACTACTAAAATATACGGAATTATTTTTGTTAAAGAAGCAGAGGGAACCGTAGTCTCAAGGAATCTAGTGTTAAGACACTCCGTTCCCCGCTTTCCGCTTTTCGAGGCATTGAATGTTGCGTTTTTGCATTGTTGCCAGAGCGAAGAAAATGAAAATATTTTATTCTCCCCGAGTGGGAATTGAACCCACAAACTGTCGCGTTTACAGGCAGAGGCCGTGCTTCTGCGCCACGACGGTCCTCTATAGGTAAAAGAAGTTATTAGAAGTTTAAGCTTAAAGGTTGAAGAAGTTTTATTTAAAATACGTAAAATCGCGAAAAATAAAGAAGAAATTTGTTCTTGAATCCCTATGATGTACATGCACTATGATTAAAATGCTATATTTATACCGATTTCAGTGAAAAAGCGAAAAATATTGTTTTATTTTATTATTATAGACGCCTTGCAAGCTGTTCTACAGTTAATGACCACAAATAACAAGAATTTTGCAATACTTGCTCGTTTTAACCCATTCAATGATTGTAAATGGAAAGATAAAATACGTTTCATTCACTATTTTTGTTACAGTTTTTTTATTTATTTATACCGCCTCGGTCAAGGAAACACTTGTATTCTTTGCCATTGAATATATTTGTAGTTTTATTTTAAGAAAAATGTTGGTTTGGTGTGGGTGATGTGAATCATAGTGATAATATTTTCGCTTGAAGAATTCTCTTATTTTTAACAGATTTTACAGTCGTATCTAAATTTTAAACTACTCTTGCTAATACGAAATGGAAAGCAGCTTATGTTCTCTAGAAATGTGTCTATTTTAATTAGTGTGTATTAAAGACATATATTTATAGTTACTGAAAGTTAACCTTGCGAGATTTATCATTGCTATTCGTCGAATATTATTTACGTATTTTGAAGTACCTACTGTAGTTACTAACTACGTTATTCTGATGTGTTATTTTTGCGTCATTGCCCAAAGAAGACGTCCTTTGTAGTAAAATTATAATATTTTTTTATAAGAGTTCAATAGTGGCACAAATTGTTTCAAGTAATGATTCAAAGTCAGACCTATGAGAAATCAAGCAAAGAGATGCGACTTTATAGACTTCCTTTTCAAACAATCTTAAAACATTAAATATTTTTTAAAACAAAAAACGGGTAATTCCTAGCGTTCATCGCTCGATCGTTTCTTGTAAAAATATTAACAATCTACTAACAAAGTTTTTCTTTTAGTTAAGACACTAAATTAGAGAAAATAATATATATATATATATATATATATATATATATATATATATATATATATATATATATATATATAAAAATAATACTCACATGCATTTATGATTCCCCATTTAAATCAAACTTTTATTTCTCAAAAACTGCATTGTTGTGGTAATGTAAAGAGTTAATAAAAATCAAAAAAAATGTTTTATTAGAACAAATATCTTATCTTGAAACAGAAAAATAGAAAGACTTTTTAAACACTTATCATATATAAATTTAATATTTAACAGGAAACACAATCTATGAATAGCGGACACATTGCAAAGTGCAAGAAGCCAGAATGATGTTGACAAGAGTATTAATCCTACGATCCAAGGAGAGCTAGTTGGTACAGTTACTTGCAAAACTCGTAAATGAAGATTCCTTATTAAGTCAAAATTATGTTGAAAAAATCCGATGAAATAAATTTTAAGGCCCTAACTAGTTTCGTTGGACAGCAGCTGTTATGACTTGTTTAGACGTGGGAGCCTATTATTTTAAATACAGAGTGCACTGTATTCATTTTGCCGGATACTGTTACAGGTTATTTTATTATATTAGTTTTTAATAAATTTAAAAAAAACCAATACTTTATTATTTATACTATAATAATATAATGTCAAAATTATTTAAAATAAAAATTAAAAAATATTACAAAAACATTTATTGAAGATTAACGGCATGTTAGTCTCGCAATAATAAATGTTATTAAAGTACCTATTTAAAGGATATATAAATATAAGCACTCGAAATATAAATGATTACTTATGTACTTAACTATACACCGTTAAGTGTTTCGCTTGATTGGATGCTATTCATAATCAATCCCATTGTTTTCTCTTCGATACGATAGATACAAAGTACTAAGTAAATTACATATAAGCATTACGTTAGTAAAGTATTGAGAACTGAGAGACTTGGGAACGTTAGTGCGGGTGGGTGTGGGTATACTGTTTTATATATTAGTACCCATCTTACTCTATGTCCCACTTATATCTAATAGAAATACAATGAAAAAAAAATACACTCGAATCTGATAAGCAGTTCGGAAGATGTACGTGTTTGTAACATTCAGCTTTTACTGTTTTACTTAAAGATTTTTATTTATTTATTTACTTATTTAATTTCAGCATGTTAGATTACGATTTCAATTCAAAATATTTGTCCATTTACTTTTGTTTCACGACTTACATGTCGCTATTTTTTTAAATTTGCTGAAATATTTGGCACCTGGCCAAAAGTAATAATAATAGTTTATATTTATATTAAGAATTAAAAAAAAATAATAGTTCTATAATAATAATAACTAGAGCACCTTTTGATGCGTGAATCACGCGTTGCCATAGGAACGTGTATGTTTCACTTTATACAAAAGTTATATTGTTAATACATAAGGTAGTATGTGTAATGTTTTATTTATTGCTTTAATGTAGTTTATAACCATTATTAGAGAAAAATATAAGAGTTCTGCACTTCTCCTACACACTACCAATAAGTGTGCTAAATTTCATACTCCTCCGTCCGCGCAATTTTCGTAAAAAGGGATCCATAGTTTTTGCTTCACGTATTAATATATAGATAATAGAAATTTACCAATAAATATTATTTAGCGGACGGATATTTTAGCTATCTAAATCGCCATCGCCATCTACATTCAACTCATACATTTAGCTGCTCTTCCACAAGCGCTGCGAACGCTGTATCACTTAAGTAGTTCTTATATTTGACAGTAGATGGCTTAGCATTGGTTTCTATAGGTTCACATTTTGAGGACTTGACGTTTATTTTAAGTTGAATTATATGGTATTTTTACGAATTTTCTTTACATAAAATGTATACAATATATACATTTTATGTAAATTATAAATTAAAAAATAAATGATTTGCAGTAAATAACAACAGTTCTGAAATAACTCGAGAACAATCGCAAAAAGCTCTTATCTACCTACATAACACTTAACATTAACATAACGACACCTTACATCCGGACCCTAACGTACACTTTTATTTTACATGTCATAAAAAGCTTGTTTTAAAAGCTTAAAATAACTTGATTACAGGAAATTGTTTTTCAATAATGATGATGTAGCAGCAAATGGGAACATAACATACGTGTGTGATTGGCGAGAAAAACATGCCTGTAGTTAAATTGTAATACTATATTATCTGTATTACTTGCCGCTTACGTGCAATAGGTATATATACCTATAGTAATATACAAATACAAATATACTTTATTGCACAACATAAATATATATATATACATTACATAAGAGCTAAAAAAGGACAGAAGTACAATAAGGCGGACATGGAAAATAAGAACATGTTTGCTTTCAAGTTGTACTTTAATATTACTTAAGAAAGCAATTAAAAAAACATTCTATTCGTAATAAAATCTAGTTCTGCCACGCAACATGCTGTATTTCGAATTTTGTGGGAAAGCTGGGAATGGAGTGTCTTAGGTACATTAGGTTCTCTCTGTCTACCCTGCTATATATGGGACACAGCGTGAAGCTGAATAAAGCTAGTACGATAACTAGAACCTCACATGTACAACCTTTTAATGTACACAACACATGATTCATTCAAAAATAAAAAGTTCTAAATATGATATCTAAGAAGACACAATAAAAACGTGTGAATATTAAATTACATGTGATAAACGGTTATATACCTGTTCATTTAATACAATAACACAAGAACTATAAGAAATTAATAAAATTATGAATGATGATTAATAAACTAAAAATATTAATTTTTTAAAATAACAATTATGAGTATAATATATTTTAAGTATTATTAATCGTGTGAAACTCAAAACTTTTCGTAAAATGACTATATATATATTAATTTTCAAGAAGATTATCAAAAACACGCTTACAGAAACGTAAAAAATGAACACATACAAATACACATACAAATCGATTATTTGGACAACATTGAGTTTAAAATACAATGTTGCAAATATTCCACGGGGAGCAAATGACCCGAGTCAAGGTTTACGAATGGTAGAGATGCGGCTGTATCAGTTACAAATAAAAATACAGGTTTCATTTAAATATAAACGTTCGTTAAATAAAAAAATCATCACGCCAAATGAAGTGAATGACCTTAAGCGAAAAATATGTTTTATTAATTTTAGATGAAATATAAATTAACATTTTCATGTTTTCTAATTGACATTGTTTAGATTTTTTTCTCTTCTATTTTATTTAGTCCACAAAAACAAGGCGCTATCGTGCCGCATTCAGAGAGCGTCTCACTGTCCACATTATGGTTGTGGGTTCAATCATATATATATATATATATATATATATATATATATATATATATATATATATATATATATATATATATATATATATATATATATATATATATATATATGACTACAAAAAAATTACCAACGTCTTCTTTCACGCTTAGTGTTCAGCATTTGTTTAATTATTTAAATTATAAAGAATCATAAGCGGTAGACAACTATGTAGAAGGTACTTACAGGTTTTATTTTAATATTAATATAATAGGAACCTATTTTACGAGAAGAAATCATAATATTACAAATACAAGACATTATGAAATTTTACGAGGTTTAAGAAAGTTGAAGTTGCCGTTGTCATAACCTTTTGACGACCGTTTTATGTATTCAATGTATATTATTAATAGTTAAGAGTATAAAGTGGTAACATATTAAAAGTTTTACAAGTCATATCACAAAGCGTTTGCTAGAACTAAAACCTAATATCAATTAATTTCAAAATAGTAGTTTTGCTTTCTATGATAATTGGATAAAATACATGGCATCAGGCATGGCTTATCTAGTTCTCGTTAATCACGTACGTGATAAGCGTTTTCTACCAAGACGCCAATTTAAGTTATTAAGAGATGCTTCATGGTATGCCTTTAAATGTACATATCTTGTTATATTCATTAAATGACCTACGAAATATATAATAATATAAATTTTCTTGAAAAAATATTATCAGAAACTATTTCCCATATTATATATAATTTCATAATTGTTATTTTATTATTTTTTTTAATTCTCATTTTAGGAGCTGAGTCACTGGGTGACTATGTTGCTCTGGTTAGTAGATAATTGTTATTATAAACGTAAGAAATAATAAATATTATAGTAAAATATTTTAGCTTCTTGATTACAATTAATAATACACTTATTATAATATTAATGACTAAGTTTTGATAATTGGAAAAGAACATAGTGTTGTGTATAAGTTTTGTCGTCCTGTGTGTATATGACGGACTATTAGCAAACATTGATGAACGTTTATAAAAAGAACCTACCTTAGATTCAAGTTTTTCCGTCTCATTTTTGTAGTGTGTGCGTTCGTTTTCAACTTTGTCCAATTTCGCACGGAGTGTCTCCAGCTCATCCTGTAAAAAACGAAAAATGATAATAAGCATTTAATCCATTTTCTGTCTAAATGTTTAATATAATATTTTATTTAATTGATTCAATTTACGTTTGGAATATTAAGTTTTTTGCTTATATATATATATATATATATATATATATATATATATATATATATATATATATATATATATATATATATATATATATATTACAAGTCATATATATATTTATTTATATATTATATTTATTTTTATTATGTAATTATTTTCTAACAACTTTCCTTACAAAGCGGACAGTAGCGGAATTCAACGCCCGCTTGGTTTGGATTAATTTGGTATGTGAGTAAAACATTATATAATATATCAGCATATAAAACAATAAGAATCGTAAAAGACGACATTGCATAATTTTAGCATATGACACGGCCATTTGGTGGATGTAAGAAAACAGGTTTTTAATCTTTTATACGTTTTTAAACTTCTTGATTCATTTTAAGTGCACTAAATTGTATATTGAAAATAAGTAGATAAAAATATATTTGGGTTTATGAAGTAGGTATTAACCAAGGAGATGGAAAGCTTGTATTAATTATAAATTTAAAACTACATTTATATTAACAATAAAGTTAACTTAAATTTCGTTTACTTTGATGTCACTAGTTGTGTTTTGTGATTCAGTGAGACAATTAAGGATTTCTCTCTAAACAATTTTCATATTAGTTATCATTCAGTATTGATTTTCACCAGTATTAGTAGTACCTATATACCTATTTCTTTGGCTTGGTATAGAGTGGAGAAGCAAATTACCTAAATGCCAAAGAATAATAATTTACATAGAAACGTACCACAATTTGAATAGCGTGGTATCCTAATCATCGTATCAATTTTAGCAGAGCTGAAAAACAATGATTTAGCTTTCTACACTTCATATGTCATTACTTATTGTACAAATTATAATAAATGCTATATAAATAGACTACGTAGAAAATTAGTAATAGTTCTATATAATATCGTTTTATGCAAATGAGTGAAACTGTAGTGAAATAGAGCGCGACAATGATTGAATGCAGCGATCATGCTCGTAAATTGACGATCATATACATTTAAAGGCAGGTGGTACACTGGGCTATAGTAAACATAACGAATAACTCAGCATATTTTATATAAAATAATAATAAATATACGTATAATTTTACAAAAAAATCTTGTAAGCACATATGGCTTAATTTCATGTATCTAAATTTATTCTAATTTGAGTATGAGATGTATTTATTAGATTAATCACATTACATTAGATTGTGACGTCATGCTGAATTTTGTCTCAAATATCTATAACTATTTAAATATTTTTATAGTATTATTATATACAATTACAATCTTACTATTGAAAAGTAAAAAAATAAGAATAAAATATAAGAACGTTAAATTTATTATTTCATTGTAATAGGTAATAAACAATATAACTAATTATTGAATGACTTTTAGCTATCCATTAGCAAAAAGATAAAGTATTACGCTACGTACATGGTACGTATTGTGCGTACTTTCTTGTCCGGGAAGAGAAAATCATGTAGAGAGCGTTTTAAAATTCTATACTTAATTGTGGCCATTAGAGAGAAAACTTGAACAAGAACTATTTCCTTTTCGATTTCCATTTAGTAACTTGACACGTATGCAATGCGGTATTATATAAGTGATGGTACTGCGGTTACTTGCCCACAACTACGTAGCAAAGCCCTTCCTGTATACAATTCATGTTAAAATAAGCCATACAACATTTCAATAGATATGAAAATCGAGACATTGTTAGGCGCTATTATATAGAAAACAACAAGTCCCAGTAGAAGCAGCCATGTGTAACTGTTTTGTTATTCCTGTCATATATGTCAGCTTTCACGACACGGAAAATGAAATTTATAAGTATTGTATATTGCATTTATATGCTAAAATGCATCAGAATTAGCTTAAATACGCACTTTATTTTTTTAACACTAAAGAACAATTTCTTTTTGGAATAAATCTATAGGTATGTTTATATATAGTCTACATTCTCAGAGAGGCACCGTTATCCGTTTTCGGTCTGAATTAAGTCACAGTACTCAACGACTCATTTGCTATGCCAGAGCGGAGAAATAAAAATAATAAATTTCCCCAAATCGGGATCGAATCAGGCAAATCATACACGTTTGTCGGTTATGTTTATAGAAAAAATAAATACCAAAACAAACATTAATATATTTATACTTCATAATAACACTCGGATTTCAATGATGCTTTATTTTCTTTTTTGCTAGAAGAATTATTGTGTACCTCTATTGTGTGGCTAATAATAGAAAAACTAAGTATAAGAACTACATAAATTATAATTGTTACAGCCAGATAATTTGAAACAATGAAAAATAAAAACATAGTGTTTTTTATATTTCTTTGTTTTGTATACTGCCACAGAACAAAGATAATTTGTCATCTTCGTATAATAACCTGCCTTTTTAAATGTAAACTTAAAATACTTCGCGGTTAGAAAATCAGCAAGTATCAGGTAGAGCAGTTTTCCCAGACCATTCCCGTGATGTAAGCAGGAAAGAACGCACAATGAGGCAACGTCTCTACGCAACGCCAAAGTATCGCCACTAATCCCAACGATTCTAACGGATCTCATTTAATGCAATCACATCGGTCAAGCTGATACTGGGGAGCCCCAGCCCAGATATCAGTACATTATTTCATATGAGGCTGAATCTGGGATCTATACAAGAAGTACTGTCTCGCTCTGTCGATGACACTCAGCTTCTTCGAGGCCAAGTGAGACCTTCCTTTCCAGATGATTGCAATACCAGCAGTCACTCGAAACGCTTTAACGTTTCTTTAAATATGCTGATACTGAACACGGCTTTAAGAGGATTGTTCCCAAAAACTGGCTAGTGCCAATAGTATGAAGATATTTTATTCTTCGCTTTAAGATGCGCTTAAATTGGTTATTGTGGCGTAACTCAACATCTCAATTCGTCTAACCAGGGGTGAGAAATAAAAATAATCCCTTTCGGCGAGTGGGGATCGAACACACAATCATGGCGTTTACAGTTAGACTCTGGTTCACTGTGCTACAATGGCCTCAACGACTTTATTATTAAAATAGCTACATGATAACTAACATACAAATAAAATGTATTTATACTGTCATACAGTAAATAATTTAAATCGCGTTAAAAAATAAGTCATTTATTATCTAAAGTCTTGCTAATAGCCATATTGACTTATAGCACTAATAACACAGATCTAAATTATAGAAAAGAATATAAAACAGTATGATATTCTTCATTCATTGTACATCTATATTTGTCTTACAATAGATTTTTTAAGGATCCCTATTCTATGAAACTGCTATACGTGGGAAACGTACCCGTTACAAGCATCATATCAGAAATGCATTAGCATTACTGAGTTTTTACATTATATGCAGTTATTTAAAACCCTGATCTAATTAACTGATTCGATGTTACAGCTCGTTATGGAAGACGGTCGAACGGTACGTTTTTTGCTGTTTACACTCGACTGACTCGATTTATAATGTTCATTGTAGAAAAAAATGTGATTGTTTGCTCTATGTTAGGTCCTGAGTAATATATCAGCACGGTTACTACTCGTAGCATAATGTTGTGTGTAATATAAAATCTTAGCTATAAGACCTTTTTGCTGCGTTCAAACATTTTCCATTTATTTATATACTATGTATGTACGTGTGTATAAAATTAATTAGGTTTATTGTTCAAATTTTAGACAAAACATTATTATTATCGTAGAACAACTAAATTTACTTGACCATTATATTTTGTATTGTTGAAGTAAATATTTAACGCTTAAGTTCAACTCAACACTCAACGGTTATCCAGCTTTTAAATCAAAGAAGGTTAATTTAATCAGTAAGAAATTATAGTGTCACTTTCTAACTATATCTAAAGCATACTAGTTATCAGGTTAAGAGCAGTTTCTATATATGGTGTTAATATTAATTGCGATATAGTTTTCCTGTCGACTTTCCCCGCCTTATTTAGTTATGTTAAAGTTGTACAAAATGTCATATAAGCTGTAAGTACAACATGATGGAGTTGAATTTTTAATATCTATAATGTATGTTGTGAAACGATCCTAGAATATAGAAATACAAAACACGTGTCGTTTTAATTTTTTTTAATACTGTTTGAAAGTTCTATGTTTCATTTATTGTCTACAAATCCTTGTATATATATATTATAACGCATATCGAATCACAAATATTTGTCAACATATCTAAAAAGAAAATAAAAATAAACATAACTTTTATAGTATAGCAATACAACGAATACTGGTAAAATAATTGATAAATAAACATAGAAAGTCTAAATTATCGTTATGCTTATCTCCATGTCAAAGTTACATACAAATACACATTTAGATAAGACTGAAAAACGCCATAATTAAAAGCCTCATTAATTGATAAACTGAATTTGTGATTGAGAAAATTGCGTATCTCTTAATGTAATCTCTAAACGAAGCTTAACAACCTCAAAAAGCTCATATAAATTAAAATAATAAATACTTTTTACTGATTATTCCTTCATATGTTCACCATTCACTAAGTTAAAATCTTTCTTCGATAAAAGTTGTTACATTTTGGGCTGTCATTATTTTTTATCGCGGGTGACATGTGGTTATCAGTAATAATAAGCGTTATATGAAAAATAAGCTTTAAATTAACGAATTATTTTTTATATATAAAACTACATATACATTTCTAGTTAGTTACTTGTATTTACAAAGCATCTGTAATTAGCGTATCAAAGCTGCTATTACATATATTGGTTTTGCGCAAATGGAACCAGTTTGACTATATGTTACGGTTATAAGTTCGATATCAACTGTTCTAGTCAGGGTAATATTTACGGTCAGTTCATCAGTATAGGGGATGAGTGACTATTTAAAAAGATAAGAATGTTGACTTTGCCTCTTTGACAAAGCTAGATGAAATAAAGCTGATTATTTTTATATTCATGCGCATCACGTGTCGCAAGGTGAGGATATCCGTGGAATCTTGTATAACGCCGCATATAATATGCAATTAAGGGACGTTATTGTGGGAACGAAACATGATATAATGCTTCGCAAGTTATTTTATAGTTATCGTGGGTGCAATGAGTTAGAAATTAGACCCATAAGTAAACGTCTATAGATTTATGACAAACTGGTATAGTTTTATGCCAGTGAAATGCTAATCAGTTTACCTAGTAGGTATAATGTTCTAAAGTTTATTGGATAAAACAGAAACATTGTATTGCAATGTCCGTTTCGTCTTGCATTCCTGCGAATTGAGTAAAAATTTAATTACAACTCTTACATTAAAAACATTTTTTTGGCATTTGAGTCCACAACCAACGCGTTCATTGTCAAATATTGACTACGAACCACAGCATAGCCTCACCAGGGCTAAAAATAGTGCCACGATACTTCGCTCTCCACTTTCTGTCCGAATTTAAGTAGTGGAGTTAAACGCTGTGGTTTGGTATGCCAAAGCGGAGAAATAACAATTAACAATTTCCTGGATTTTACTGCACTCTATAACTGTCGCCTTTATAATCAAACCCTAACCTATTACGCCTCGTTATAGTAAAACAAATAATATAAGTCTACATTATATAAATAATAAATATATATATATATATATGTTAATTCAATTTTTGTTTGTAAAATTCCGTAGAAAAAATTGTTAAGAGAAAATGAATACTATTCAGATCAATGACCGCAAAGTTTAGTTTACATAAATCTCTGTCACCTTGTGTGACATAATAAACATACCACGTCATAACAGGGTGCTTATGTCATAATGGACGTTGGTCTTACAACGTAACTTGTCGGATTAAACGATATTATGTCGATACATGTTTGTATTTGTCACTGTCGCACATTTCACATAATAATAAATATTTAGTTAAAATAATATTCTTAATTGGTTTTAGATTTATTTCAGTTTTTCAATGTTTCTAGTTACTGGCTGGAAAATAAGGGAGAATTCATAGTTTTAATGTGAGTAACATAGAACAGATTTTGTATAGATGTATAATGATCATCAGTAAGTAGAAAATTGCTGGAGATTTCCTTTTTTTTAACTTTTAATACAAGAAATATTATAAAATGCATTCTATGAAATATCAAATAAGAGAATAATGAGTTTACAAATATTTAATAAAGTTTAAGAAACGAACGAACGAACACCCCGCTTTTTCCTAAAAATCTTACCATACTCGTGTACGTAACACGAGACAAAAATCAATTTAGATGTATCTATTTTTTTTAATAAAAGTAATAGCTTGCAGAGATTTCGCAATTTGTAAACGAATTAATATAAGAGATAAATTTAATTACGGTAATTTCCATGTTCAAAAAAATTTATAAACAGAGAACCGGAAATGTGAACGGATTTAATAAACCACTAGAAAAACAACAAGTTGTTACGAATGTATAACTGATAGGATAGGATGTGGGGTACAATGTACGTAATCTTGCACGTTAAATCGTTAATAGCTTTTATAATTGCTATTATTGATAGTATTACAATTTTTCTTGTAAGATAACGAAACACTACTATTCTTAAACGCAAAAAATATTTAAGGAGTCTATAAAAACTTGTCATACGAACTAGTAATAATTAGTCAACCCAAATGTCACCATAATAATTAATTATGGTTTCTTATCAGGTTTGTCAATTAGCATTTTATGTAAACAACAAATAATAATCGTTAAATTGTAAAATACGATTCAACTAGCCATATTTACGACTAATGCCCATAACATTTCTAATGTGCTGTAAAACCTGTAATATATTTAACTGTTCCTTGAACGCATGGATTACTCTTAGAGCAATTTGTTCTCAAGCTCGCTTGGCCGGAAACAGCGGTAAGATGGCAGATAAACCGCTTATGTTAATATCTAACCTGTTTATTGATTGGCAAGATGTGAGGTCTCCACTTTTTACTACGACTCGGAAATAAATTTTGAAATATTTACCAGGCTATTAGAAAATTTTCAAAATTTCTAATTTCATTCTTATATATTTTTTTTATTTCATAAACATAGATACTAGTTTTTTTTTTTATATTTAATAATAGATACATAATGTAAATAATGGATTCAACGAACATATTGTGGAAGAATAATTTAAAGTGTTGTTTAACTACTGAATGTGGTGTCTTTTTGTGAACGTATACAACGTATCCGCTTAAACAATGCCTTATTACGAAGGCTGTGATCAAATCCTCTTCCTCAATTATTACGACGTTGATTATGCACTTTGATCTCAGGTCGTTGACATCTGCAATAAATCTTTAATTCACATCTATACGAGCAGGAAGTGTTTATGTAGTGAATAAAACTCGGCCGTCAGATAACCTCTACGATCCATGAGATGTATTTCGACATTAATATTGTGGCGTCCCCCCTTCCATGTACTAGTTTGTGTAACAAAAATCAAGAAGAAATTGGCAATAATTCCACTAGCTATGATTTTTTTATATAATCAATGTCAATCACTTTATCTTAGTTAATAATTTCAGTGTACTTTGAGAAATATTTTGCCGATATATTCCTGTCAATAATGTTTTACCAATTAATCTCCTTCGTGTGTTATCTATACAATTTGCGAGGTGAATTGTGCTATGGATACACCATAAATAAGAACTGAATTGACAAAAATTCTTCATACATACATACATACATACATACATACATACATACATACATACATACATACATAAGGCTATATAAATGAGTTTTTTATATTCTATGTTCTTATTTCCTTGCAAAGGTCGTATAATTTAATTATATTTTCAGATTGGTATTGCAGAGCTTTATATCATTATGCAATGGACGTTGTTTATCTTTAGTTCGCAACAGTGACGACATTCCGTCTGTCGCTTGGTGCTTATGACAACTGGTTTTCTTCAAAGAAAAAACGCGTAGAGAAAGTGTAAGTAATTATTATTGAGAACTGTACCGTACGGTGGGCCACTCAGAACTCACATCAAGTCCACACTTGACCTGACCGATACACAATTGTAAGGTATATCTGCTGTACGCTTTGCGTTCCGCGATTGCGTCACAAGTATTCACTTTAATTACTTTTCTTCGAATGAAAACTTTTTACATAATGTAAAAAGTTAATTCATATTCATAATGTAATTACATTCTAAAAGTAAGCGTTAAAATGATTTTTCTATAGAAATATTCAGGATTACAAAACAGCTTCCACAGATTAGTCTTGGAAGTTATATTAAAAACTGATTAAGCTTAATTCAATCATGTAAATCTAACTCTTAACGTATACATTAACTCTTGTTCAACATTAAGAAAAAATAGTTAAAATAACCGATCAGTATTTCCGGTATGTCATGTTCTTGATATATTTTAAGTTTGAAGGAAAATTCATACCTGTGCTTGCTTAAGCCTGTGCTCAGTGCGGTGTACAGCGAGGAGCGGCGTGACGCGAACAAGCAGCCGCCACCACGGCCAGTCCCGCACCGCGAGGAAAGCGCGCACATTGCGTTGTACGCACCTGTTTTAAAATTTTTGTGTTAAAAAAATTATTACATAATTTGACTACCAATTTTATTTCGAACGTAAAAATATTAATAATTTTTACTATTTTCTTTGATCTATATCTAATTAAGTAATAAAAAACGTATAATTAAGTATTTAGTATTGAAATCTATTTCATCCATGAAATCAAAATGTAACATTACTTGACATATATGTTAGGTAATATATATTAAATCTTTGTCGTATCAAACTTGGAATTTAATTTTTTGTTAAATAAAAAGGCATCGTATCAGAAGGAATGAGATGAATCTGTGAGTGCAACATGCAACGATTATAGCAGCATCTCAACGCTGAAAGTTTTATATTATGTCGATCTGATATGAAACTATATCAAGATGTTGAATAATTAATTCTATTGTTGTATGTTATTACATATGTATATCACATCTGGTTATGTTTCATTATTTTAGTTATTACTACCTAATGAATTTTATTTTATTTAACTAACTGAAAATCAAGGATGTTACAGATCTGAATACGGATCAAAATATAAGAAGAATACTATATCGGTTAAAGTTACATAGTATATAAGACCTTTGAGGAATTTATTATTTAAAGAATTATTTATTATTTATCATTGGCTGTATTTTTTATATTCTTGTAACGGTGTCAGTTGTTTATGATATTTGCCTATTTTTATTATTTATGCTTATCTTTACTGGTAACAAAATATCTTTGTACTTATCGCTACTTCTTAGTAAGGCAAAACCTTAAACTTGTCATTTCAATCTCATTTACACTCTTATATAGGATTCGGTAAAGGTTACGATAGTTTTTTTTATTTCGAATATCCAATAGTTTCGGTTGCGGTTCCAATACATCCCTTCTGAAAATATAACCGCTAGAGTAATGTCTTTGGGTGTCACATGAACTTCTAACTATTGCTATTATCCTTGTTAGTGACGTTAAAATAGACCTATGAAGTTTCTCTATATTTTATATATTATATGATGATATAGTGATTCTTAAGCACTATTAAAATTCTTCTGCAAATAGCTCTTATTCATCTAATATTTTTAAATTAAAACTACGTTTACCTTGCCGCAGTATGTTGAGTACGAAGTCTCTGCGCGCGACGGCGGGCAAGCAAGCCGCGCGCTCTCGCCTGCAAGCGCACGAGGACGCGTGCGAGGGCGGCGTCGCGTCTCGCGTCCAGCTCGCCCACCACGCCGCCACGGAACATAATCTATAACAAATTAAATAATATACATATTTTTTTTTAAATAAAAGATATTATAGTTTATTCTAAGATTTTTATTGTGGTATCTTAATAATGATGATCAAAATTCATAACTTTATCATCAATTATGTACTAGCTTCTGCCTAGTACCTTGTTAAAGAAAAGTTGCTTTAATAATGATTGACAAATACCGAAAATGTAATTTATTCATTCCAGGTGTCACTGCAGCCTCATGAAGTATATTTTAACAAGGCAAAGATTACTAAACTGAATAACATTATATGCTTCAAAATATAAAATTTCTTTTTACCAACTTATCCTATGAACAAATAAGAAATATTGAATTTTTGTAACCTATTTAACAAGTTAAACAACCCATTGCAACATAATCCCATATATGCATAGACTTGTATAGAACATGTAACGCATGCAGGCTGTACGCTCATAACAGAATTCCTTTAGTGTATCAACATTTCTATAATTACAGTCACGCATAATTTCAAAATAATCTCTCTTATACAACTGACGTGTTTATTTTGTAATAAATGATTGCTGGGTATATGAATATATTAATGTTTCATCTGGTCAATGACTTCATATTCACGCTCGGTTATAGATTTCTATGATATTGATAAATAATTATTATATTTTATATATTATATACATTACATTGCGACTGAGCATATAAATATTTCAGTTTTATATAAAAATAATTATAATTTTATCAGTAGATATTGTAGGTTTTCTGCATTTCTTTAAGGAAAATAGAGATGAGTTTCACCGTGTTGTTTGTTTTCACGCATGACTTGTGGAGGAATTATGCCAAAAAATTAGAGAGAAAAAATGTCAGAACAATAAAAGTATGGGAATCCTAATAAACACAATAAATATTTCCAATATTTAGTGGTAAATAACATACCGATTAAGCACTTGAGTAATTACAAAAAATATTACTCCTAACGTTTGTTTATATGTAGATGGACTATTATTATCACATTTTTACTATCTTTTATTATAGATCACGTTTAGTAGTAAAATTTAGAAGTTTAGAAATACGCTCATAATGTTAAACTTTACTTTGTCACGAGCAATGTAAACATTAATGATACTGACCCACTCTATTTTCAAAACAACTTACACCTCCATTGTTAAAGTAGAATCCGTTTACAATTAGATCTTGAGAAAATTATAGGTTTAAAACTCTATGTTAAATAAATATTATTAAAATAACGAGTATAATATCATATATACCTACTGCTATATCACAAAAAAATTTATATCTGAGAGCTTTATATCTGAGAGTTGAAAGACAAATTGAATTTTAATATTTAGTTTAAATACTAATTTATATAGGTACATGTGAAAATGAACTTGCTCCTTAACAGATATGTTGTTAAAGAAATGTATATAAGGAAAAGATATATTTTTAGAATTAAAAAAAATCTTAACCGTACCATTTTTGTGTACCGTAGCCTTTCGATTTATTGTAAACCCGGTTCCATCTATACTAAACGCTGACCCAGTTAGTTTACTTAGCGATAGGCACATAATGACACCTGCCTAGCTTACCGATGTCGAGATGATTGTTTATTATTGCTATTAGACCGTCTCTATTGACTATCTAATGGCTTGTGACAATGCGTCGCCTTTGCAATTTACATTATAGTGGCCTTTTTCATTAGCAATGTCTACCGTATTGTATGTCAAAAACAACAAGGAACTGTAAATAATGGGTGTGTAATAAAATACACAATTTATTTGCGATTTAAAAAGGTTCATGTAATTGAAATATGGAATAGCATCATATATTTATAGAGAAGAGTAAAATTTATGTCCTCAAGTAATAGTAGAGCAACCGTTAAGCAAACAAGATGGGAGATAGTAATAAAATGATAAGACCAAACCCGGAGGTAGACCAATGCGATCATTAATATTAAATTGTCTTTATCTAGTACTTACTTATAAATTGTTAAGGTTTATAAAATACAATATACAACATATTATTGTCATATAAATAATTTAAGCTCGATTTGTAAATGCAGTACAGTGTTTCACCAAAATAGACAAGTAATCGTCATTTTTGCCGTTTTTGTAGAGCAACAAGTATTTGTTTACAGCACCGTATTGTTTATCAACACAAGTATGAATCGTTTAATCTTAATGTAATAGAACGCAGAGTACTTATATAAAATGTATGATAATTCTGGCGCCATTTAATGTCATAGATAACGTCAATATTTACATTGGCTTAAAGCGTTGATATTAATTATTGATTGATTTAACTGCCCTTTATATTTAATTTGTAAATAATATAACATACATTTACACGGCAAAAATACATTTTACACGGCAACAATAATGTACGTTGGAATAAGTATAATTATCTATCTATATTATAGTAAACGATGAGAGATCTACAATAATGACAGCATTTACTATATAACATCAGGAGCATGACAAAGTTGGAAGAAAGAGACCGCCGGTGCATCATTATAACTGCTCCCAAGCTCAGTAGATGGTAATCAAAACAAACTCACGTTGCATCGCTCCAGTTGCTGCAAATATTGCCAACCGCAGTGTAGCGGTCTAACAAGATAATATTTTTAGAAAAAGTATACTTTTTAACTCCATTTCTACATTATTTGCATGAGAAATTTAAAACTTCCTATACTTATACATTAAGGTATTATAAAATTTATAATATTTATTTAAATAAGTCAGTTAGTTGTTAGACAGTGGATATTTTATTATATCAACATATAGTAGTCCTGTGTTCTTAACAATGACACTCATTTCATTTGATACGAACAAAAAACCGACACGATTCAAAGCAATTACCTATCTGATATCTCAAATATCAAAGTATGAATAGAAACTTACGAACTTAATAACAGATTCTTGGCGCTAAGTAAGGTTTATTGTCTCTTGATGACTAATATTTAATGTTTTTATTAATAACTAGTGACTAGGCTGCGGCTTCCCCCATTTGAACTACACGATGATTTATTTAGCAAGTGCATAATGTTGTAGATATTGACTCTTCTATAATATTATAGAATATTTTTTTGTTTTATCATCAACAGTTTCCGCAGCGCACGCGATGACAGATTTTGTATGACAAATTTTATCACACCTTGGGTTATATTATTGCATTTTTATTAGGGAACCCTATTTTTTTAAAATGTCACAGTCTATGTCACTCAGTGGAAATGCACTTTTCTAATGGTGAAAAGATTTTTGAAATCGGTCCAGTAGTTTTTGTGTGACAACATTACAAACATACAAAACCATAAATGTTTCCTCTTTATAATATTAGTTTAGATATTTAAATAAAGTAATCTAATTTGTATTTTAATAGTCGATTATAGAGAGTGGGGAACGGAGTGTCTTAATACTATATTCCCTCTGTCCATCCTGAACTATGCGGAATACTGTTTGAAGCTGATACATATAAAATAAGTTTTTATCCCTAAATTAAGTTTATTTGATGTTGAAAATA
Organism: Dione juno; assembly: GCA_037127375.1. Lineage (NCBI taxonomy): Eukaryota > Metazoa > Arthropoda > Insecta > Lepidoptera > Nymphalidae > Dione > Dione juno. The sequence goes on from JAXRJS010000074.1 coordinate 2,875,946, forward strand.
CTAATATAGCATATTAATAACACTTATTGATATTAAGCATAAAAAGCAAGTGCATATATAATGTAATGTTAATTTCACTATGTTCAAACATGAATACCTCATTATTTCTTGAAAGCAACTGTACATGTTCAAAGCCATAGAATTTAACACGAAGCCGACATAGAACGACACGCGCATTAGATTTTAATAAGTTGAACAGTTAAGCTGTCTTATCTTATAAATTATTCTAGCCTGGGTTTGATATGCAACATGGCAATTTTTCACGTCCAAAGATTACTCAGGGTCATCGTCATGAAGCGGAAAGCACGCGTATATATAAGAAAAAACATAAATATGGTAATTTTCATTGTATTTGAGAGGCTTTGTGAAAAACTACTTCACTGGCTACTAATATAAGCACACTTAGCAGCAGCAGGTTTTCAACCAGCAGGCTTGAGATTATCTGCGGAGATTACTTGCATATAATATAAGTTCATACACATAGCTAACATAATAGGCTTCATAAATAGCTATTCACTGTTAAACTACTGCAAGTAAACAAAAACCAAACTCATTTAATTATTGTGAGAATGTTTAAATTTCATTTTATATGATTAAACGATACCGGATTTTTTAAATCCATTGTTAAGAACCTCCGTTACCCACATTCCAGTAGAGTGGCGGAACTTAACGCCACGCTTTTTCTTGTTACCAGAGCGAGTAAATCAAATAATTCATTGCCACCGGGGGAAGCCAAGCCATAACCGTCACGTTTACTGCCAGACGGTATGCCGCTGTGCCACGACGGCCTCAAGGCTACAGTTAAAACACAACAAATGATAATTCTATAAATATTGTATAATACATAACGAGTTTTAAAGAGCAAGAATGTTAAGAAGAGTCGTTAATAAGAGCTAACTTGATCATTCGCGAAAGCGCTAAGCTATTAGAGTTCTTAATTATGCACCATCAAGATTGTGGGTCAAAAGTCGTAATGCACATGCGTCTTGCTTTATGAGATCATGAAGGGCTGTAATTTATTTAACATTTTAAGTAAATTCTTTCGAAATACAAGAGCTACAAATTTAACAATTTTAATTTATTACAACAATATACTTACGTATTTATACACTTCAGTTGTGAACATATACTACAAAAGAATTAAACAATTATGAAAGTAACTGAAGCAATTTTTTTATCTCTGCATATATTTACATATACTTGCAAATAGCTTTAACTATTAGCAAACAGAAGATTTCTAAAATAGACTCAAATTTATAAATACGTGGTAAATGGTCTATATGTTATCTGCTATGCAGCCATTGTGGTGAAGTGAGCCAATATGTGACCGTAAGTGATGGTTGCGGGTTCGATACCCACTCGGAGGAATGATTTAATTTAATTTCTCCGCTTTGATAAGACGACGTGCGAGGTTTAAAGAAGCGAATACTCAACAATTGTCCTGAAACGTCTCGAATTCGGACGAAAAGCTAGGAATGGAACGTCAGCTATAAGCTATATGGATATAATGAAGCTAAAGAAAATAATTGTTAGGGTTAGGTTAAAATCGTCATGATTTATAGTAGTTATTAGCCCGTATAGAAGCAGTCATTATGCGTAGATAACGAGACACAAAGCCATACAAAAAAGAAAGGGGACAACAGTCATTGTATCGGACTGCAGTACTGATACTAGATGTATGATTGCAACAAAACAAATCATTTCTAAATAACCTATCACTCTTTTTTGTAGAGATAATTACATCATTCCGATTACTAATTATATTTAGACACCTTTCTTAAAACATTTTGCCCCGCGGTGGACTTCATATTTGTAAATATAATATCTTTACAGGTTTTTTTTTAATAAAGGGAGAAAATACGCGGTTTCATTAAAATTGTTTATTGGGAAATCATAATATTAATTTTTATTTGTATGATTTTTATATAGACAAACAATTAAATATCAATTTTCATTTCAATTATACATTACTAAATATAAAATATGGTAGTGTTAGCTGATATTATTAAATAGACAGTATAAATAGAAATAAGCAAAATCAATTAACTATTACAGGTGAATTAGTTAAGTTGACTGGATCGGTAATATCAATTACGTTAAAGAAAGAAAGGACCTGCGCGTGCGCGGAGAAAGCTGGACGTGATGAGCATATGCCCATCGAACGGATAACAATTTACGATAGCAACTCCATACAAAATAGTCTACGTGACAGGGAAAATCAAATATGTAGCAGAGAGAGAATTTCAAGTATTTTAACAACATAAGGAAAGGTAAATGTTAGAAAACGTATCAATCAAACGTAAATTTGAACGCATCGGAACTCGGACCCTCGCCTCTTGGCTACATTAAAATTTTTATACGATTTTTAAATTATTTTTTTATTTCTAGTAATCAGGGAGACAATAGCAATGAAGTAAAATTTAGATTTACGACGAAATGTTTATCTATGATATATGATTATCTTTTCCTTATTTTCTTTTTTTTATCTTGATTATCTTGCAAATAAAATAAACCTATATATTTTTTTGAATGCATCATTTTAAGATGTATCAATTAAAATTACTTAAACATAATTCATAAGCTGTAACCGGTGATTACTAATTCAAGATTAATAGATTCAAGTGGTGGCTCCATTTTATGCTCGAAATACATATGAAAAAGATGATATATTTATTATTCGAATGGCGAGCATAATTGTTTCGAGAGTAGAAAGTCGAATTAAAATTTTAATAAACTGATGAGTTTTTACTTTCGAGTTATTTTTTGCCAGATGTGGTTTAAAATTACGTATTCATTCACCCGATAAAGCGTAAACGATACAGAATTAGTTGTCATGTATTAAGCAATATTTAATTAAATATAATTTTACCAAAACATTCAATATATATATATATATATCTATATATATATATATATATATATATATATATATATATATATATATATATATATATATATATATATATATATATATATATATATATATATATATATATATATATATATATATATATATATATATATATATATATATATATATATATATATAGTCACTTCAAAATTAAAACGTTAATAAGAAAAATATGAAATTCAAAATTGTGTAATTTTCATCAATAAACATATTATGTACATAAACATCCAACAGAAATAAATTGAAATTTGTGCAAATCGATTTCAATTTGGTGCACGTAACATATAAGAAAGTGAAAAGAAAGCATTGCATTTTATTAGCGAAATCACTAAGGGGTTGATCTGCATTTTAAATCCGAATCCGTTTCGCAATAGAGATTCATATGTTTGTACAATTTCTAAATGGCAAGTTTAAGTGACGTGCTTCTCACTTATTACGGTATAAGTAGTTTACGTCACAGTACGCTGAAATACGTTACGTTTTATTTAGTATCTCATGGAGTATAGTGAAAGTAAGAGCGTAAATAAATCAGTTTCCAGTGTTGACCCCCGTGGTGCACTTGTCGAGAATTATTGTAGTATTGAAAACCATTTAGTTTCCCCAGACAGTTCAGACAAATTTTTAGTAAATAATAATTTGATATGAATAATTTTCAAAGTATTTATAGATAGATGATCAAAGTAGTAATATATTGTGTAAGTTGTAATGTCACATAAAATTATGTAATTGGAATTTGAAAAGGAATTTTCAAGCATTTTTTTGACGACAGTTACATAAGTATGTATCAAGAGTTTTCTATAACTCAAACAATTAAGACAAGAATGTCAAAAGGAAGTTACGTAATCAAAATCGTAGTGGTATTGGTATTTCTGTGAAGTATATCAGGAATTCGGAACTAAAGTTATGCAAATTAAACATGTCGCTACTAATGGTTTGATGTCACGCTAGTAGTCGATGTAATTGACTGTTGGTGAATAAGTTTACGGATTATACTAATTTGGCAATCGTAGAATATATATATATATATATATATATATATATATATATATATATATATATATATATATATATATATATATATATATATATATATATAACGTTAACTTTGATTATGTAAGAAACTAATTTGTTACAATCATTTGCAATCAAGTGATTGAGCTGATATCGCACGAGATCTAAATTGATTATAGTTTGTAACTATTATATCGGTATTATAGTGAGAGTTTCGATCGTCTCACCTAATAGCACCTGTAATTTGCTGTTATCAATATGTTAAGTGTCGCGTACCTGCTCGTCCACTTTCGGAGCTTCGGCGTCGGTGTCGGCGGCGCGGGTACCGCTAGCGACCTCGTTGGAGCGCTCGCCGCGTCGCGCTGGACGCACGGGACATAAACTTTTTGCGTTATCGGATAAATCCACCCTGAACTGTTTCGGTCCATTGAACGTAGTACAATCGATCTCATCCACGTTGCTTTGTATCGGGTCCACGTCGACGTCGTGTATATTATCAAATACCACATCGTTATCGTTGGCAGCGTCGTTCGAAACGTGACCCGAGTCATCGCTGCAATCCGAGTGCGTGTCTGATATCTTCTCCTCGGAATGTTTCATTGAAGGCAGCTTCTCCGCTTGAGAACATATTTTGCTATCTTGTCTTGGCTCTACATATTTTATTTGGCGGCCCACGAGTGTGCTCAAATGATTATGGAATGTAGTGTTGGCAACGCACAATTCTTTATGTACGGGTGGTATTACTTTACAATTGACGAAATAGGCGGGCTCCGTCTTAGATTCCATGGCTGTCTTACATTCGAGCTTTTTTACGATATATTTGACAGGTGACAGGTCGCAATCGATTGTCATCGGCTCAGTTTCATTTTGTTTGGGTTCGGGCGTTACGCTGCTGTAATCTTTCTTATTGTTGAATTTTTTCTGTTGTAGTTTGGCTCGAACAACATTTATTTCATCCGAGTAGTCTCTTAATGTCGTTTTATGAGATGGTATTGCTTTTTTATCGAGAACATCTTTCTTGGTTTTGTCATATTGTCGCTTCGAATCGGACTTTAAATTGAGTTGGGATTTTTGTTTTACTTGTTTTATTTGGTCGGATTTTTCTATTTTTCTTGGTGCAGTGGGTTTCTTTTTCTGAGCACACTCTCTGGCCTGGTCTATATCATGTAGATCAACCGGAGTGGGGGAAAAAAGTGCACGTGTGCTGCTAAACTTATTCTGGGACATTTGACTCCTGATCACCGGGATCTTGCTAGGAGAGCCCGCGATAGAAGTACTGGACTTTGTTCTCTCTAAGTTGGGCAATATCATTGTTTCATTTCCAATTTCCCAAACACTTTTTGCCTTTTGCATTTGCGATCTTTGCGTATTATCTGAAATATTTTTCGCTTCTAAAGTACCTTTACTTTTTATTTTTTTAGGATCGATAACTTTCTTTTCATATTTTTTAGTTACAGGTTTTGTTTTCGAGACAACTGGGACAGGAGTCGATGGCGGATTAGACAGTGTCTTTTTTAAAATTCTTGTCTTGACGTCCATCTTCTTGAATTCTTCAGTTTTAATACAGTTGCTTCGTGTAGAATTTTTGGAAGATATTTTATATGTAGCATACTTATCGGAGCTCATCTTTTCGTTAAGTACCGGAGTCAGCGGTTTTAAAGGGCTAGTTAATTCTTTTCCTTTCATATCGTCAAGATTCCACAGACTTGTGGTTTTATCAATTGAATTATTGCGTTTAACTTGATGTTGTGTTTTTCTTTCAGTTTCAGGATCTGAAATAGTTTTTTTCAATATGCAACGAGATTCAATGATACTACAAGTTTTCGATTTCTGCAGCTTTGGAACGCAAAACTTGTTGTTGTTTATGTTTAAACTAGTTTTCAAACGTTCATTCGTTGAAAACTCTGACAGTATTTTATCAAAAGATTCCAAAGCTTTATTTAATTTTGATTCAGAAATTGCTTTATTGTCTCCTTTATTACTATTAGACAGCTTACCCACGACAGTAATGTTTTCGTATATTGAGGAATATCCTTTAGTCTCATCCAATAAATTATTTGTTAACAGAGGTACGCTTACAATGTTTACGTTCTCGTAAGCGTGGTCACGTACTTTTAAATTGTCCGATATTCTATTCACAGAATCGTTTATATTTGCGTTACTTAATAACTTTTGCACGTTATCACTACTAATAACAGCTGGGTCACTGATTCTTTTTTCTAGGCAGGCTGCAATCGCGGTCACTTTGCCTACTTTATGCTCGGTCGAGTTTTCGGGAGCGACTGAAAAAGTCCTGTAGAACTTTTGCATCACCCCGTGAGCGGGGGGTGAAGTCGGTTGATTCTCGGCCGGCTTCTGCCCACCGAATATATTGAATACTTTCACTGCGGGCATGTCGCGGGCCCGGCGCGCGGGCGGTCGCGTTCGCGGAGCGTGGAATGCGCGCGCGCGTGACGGCGTGCGACGTGCATGTGCGCAGCGCTACCGACCGGCCAACCATCCTCCACTACGATATCAGCCCCACGACAGTAAGAAAGTCAATGTCACCTACAGTATGCTATTCTAATAATCATTGCTAGTAATTGAATTGAAACATATTTATTTTATAAAGCATTGATAGAAATGAAAAGCATACAAAAAATTGTTAATAGTATAACGACTTAACTTTACTACGGACAGTAAAAAAGATTGAGGTTGATCGAGCTTAAACTAGTGACCCATATATGCCAGTTGTTTTATAAATTGGAAAGAAGGTTACACAAACAAACCAAATTACTATTACTAGGAATCTGTATATTACTGCAACCTAATTTTATATTTGCTCAAAAATCTCGGTTATCCTGTTACTAACTGACAGGATGAATATCTACGGATCGTTCTAGAATTTTTTGACATACGATATCTATTTTCCTAGCCGTAATTTATATTTAAAAGCAATAATAACTTAAAAACTCGACATCTATTAGGAATATTCAGTCTAATTATTTTGCATCACTACCAGACCAAATGAACTAGAAATATCCAATTAGACAAGCTACGTAATGAGTTTATTATAAAAAGTGGTACATTAGACGTGTTACATAATAAGAGTAATTTTAACGATTGTATAATATCTTTTTAAATATTTACTTTTTATTAATCAATCTATTGAAAGTTATTCGTTAATTTTTGATAGCAACTTATTTAACCTATTATTCGTTTAAAATTCTTAAATATAATCTGTATTTAGTTTATAGATTAATATTTCTAGATTTGAATATTAATAAGTAATTATCACAGATTAAATTCTATTATATTTAATATTTTTTTAATATTGCTTAGAAACGTTTTACGTCGTCTAATGGCGTCGATTTATATACAAATGCATATAAATATATATGTCAGTACTCTGACAACGTATTATATGTATTTAATTATCACCATATTTATCACAAAAATTATGGTATGTAGCAGTTAATCACGCATATACCTATGAAAACTACTTTAATAATATTTAATATGCAAAAATTATTGTAAAACTTACCAATATTATATAAGTAAGAAAGAAAGACGTAAGTTTACAATTTATATTTGACAAGCCAAAAATAATTTTGGAATATTTAAGATCTATTTTAAATATCGTACACACTGTGACTCAACGAGGACCTTATCATGACAACTAATTTTATTAAGGCGTGTCAGAGTGGCTGTTAACTAAATTAATTGTTAGTTGCAGACAATTAAGTAATTAGTCATAAAGTCAATTACTTATCTTGTATAAAATCTCCTTATTATGTTTTTCAATGATTGAACGGGAAGCTTGATAAAACGTTTTGAACAATTTTCAGGTCACTTTAAAACAAGAGGATTTTCTTAAATTTGTAGCTTTGTAGCATTGCTTCGCGTGAGTGTCACATAACAAACTCAAAGTGTCCGAGATAACTCTGAGCATGCTGGTACAAAGGCTACATTAACGTAATATAATATAGACTCGATAAATTAACTAAACAACACAGTAAGAATTTTACAATGCAAGCAAGTAGTTCCTGAGATTTGTGTGTTCATCAAACAAAATCTTCAATTTTGTAATATTAGTATGGATATATGGGAATTCCAGTTTAACTAGAAAGTAAAATAAGCCAATCTTTATAAATACCATGTATACAACATCATACAAGAATATGAACACTCCACTACCATAACTACAGTATATTATATAATAAACGTTTTTATCAAATTAGCAAAACTGTAAGGAAACATATTAAGGCTTATATTACTTCATAATTAAGTCATTTACAGGTAATAAAACTACATATATAAAATGCATGACGATGTGTTATTTCTTAATGTAATTTCACACTTTTACTCACAACTTTAATAAGAGTGTGCTTAATGACATGATGACTTTCATTATAAATAACAGTTAATCAAATTTTGATGTATCTATTAGTATAAAGCACATATTGTTCATTGTTAATATATAGATCGTTTTTGTTCTATACTTAATTAAAGAATAGCTTTATTTATTAAATAGTAAAAAATAGCTGTCCATTTAGTTGGATAAAAATTTAATGTTATTATAATATTTGTAATAAAATCAGAAGAAAAATTTCATTTTAATCTAGACATGTTTTTTATTAAGCAGATCGTATAATGTATTCATTATTGGTGACGTGCATCGTCCTACGCAAACTGCTAACGACATAAATTGCCTGTCTGACGGCTTAATTGGATAAATACGAATAAGTCCAGCGCGTGGCGAATTACTTCGACAAATTGAACAACTACGTAATCAGGGCACCGGGCGTAATATAGAGAAGATAACAGACGAGTGCAACGATAGAGAAATAATTTGTATATTTGTTAATCTATCAATGTTAAAAGTGGAAAAGTCACAACGTTCACACAAATTATTGGCCAACACCAATTATTTGGTTGGAATGTTATAAAAATATCGCAATATATAATTTTGCAATACTTTAATTACTTAAAAAAATTACACGTAAGTACTTAAAAAGTTAATTGGAATTCGTTTATCTAAATTCAATGTACTAAATGGATAATAATAGATATTATTCTATTTATTATAGTTAATCGTTACTTAGCGCTGATACTCTAAAAATAATATTTCGAAATACAGACAGACATATATACCTATTGTATTGTTAAAATATAATATAGTCAAATGTTTTGAAAGCATTATTAAATATTGAAAGAAAGACTTTTTTATCAGATCATTGGGTTTTCTCTTTACTGAATATGTAAATTTTTAATATAGTTTGTATCTTATATACTATGAATGAAGTTATTGGTGATAAATTTAAATTTATTATCACCTATCACTTCCTTTCATTTCATATCAATCAATCAAATATCAACGTGGCAGTGAATTGTTATAGCAATTAACTAGTAATTACAGTAAGGTTGATGCAAGGTTTCATTGTGAGGCGTTTTATTTCTTTAATAAAGGCTTCTCACGCATTTCTCCTAAACGAAAGTGAATTACGTCTTGACAGAAAATCTATTCAATGTAGGCTAATTTTTAAATATTTAATTTGAGATAAACTTTTGAAAATTACTGTTGAAATTTATACGTTCAATATATTTTGTTGAAATATTCGTTATTAGTGAAAACTATAAATTTCTTAGATACACTATAAATTTCTTAGATAAATATACTTTAAAAAAAATCACATATAAAAAGAGAAGAACGTGACTATTTCTATTCACGAAGTCGTATTTAAGCATTCAACATGTAGCAGTCAATTTAGTTAAATGAATATGCAGTAATACCTTCACTACATACAATAGTTTATATTCAGGTCTCGTTTATATTATAAACGATGTCATCATTTTATACATCGGCTGGAAATTTATATTCCCAAGATTTTTGTAACGAATATTTTGTTTTACAAAGAACGTATAACTTAAAAATATATATTTTTGGCTATCTGCATATATGTATGTAAAAATGTATTATATAAAAACATGTTTGTACTTCAATCAGTTCTGTTAAAGCTGCTCGACAAGTAATAAAATCAAAATGGTATCAAATAACAGACAGCATATTTAGCTATAGCGATATATTCAAGCGAACACCAGTCTCAAGAGTGTAGGTGTTTGACACTCATGTATTTCCTAATTGGGTGTGTTCCACATAACTAGACATGCGGAAATAAATTGTTAAAGATGCACCGAGACGGCGAAAGTGATTTTTAGAACCTAAGGCTGTTTACACAATTGTTAAAAATAAGTACTTACGTGTTTAATTTATCAAGTGAAGAGATATTTTGAGTTTGTGTTTATTTTCATCATATTTTAGGTATATATACTGTTTCGTATCTACATTTATGAATGAACAGAAAATGAAATAACTTCATAACTTTAATATCTGCATTAATACATATATAGACAAACTAAATGTAATCATAGTTATGCTGTGTATATATTATTAGCTACATATAGTCAACATATTGTAATATTATACATTTAACAAACATAAAACGAAATAGTATTCCTTTTAAATCTAATTTTGAAGCACAGGAAGAGACGCAATGTGCAGTTGACGAAGATTTATGCGACGCACGCGTCTGACCGATGCGTTCTGTATAATATTCCAACTAACTCTGTGAGCAGTGAATTTACGAATGGTAATAGCTAAAATCATTCCACTAGTAAGTTTTACGACGTTAGTTATTTATTTATTTATATATTAAGGACTAACAAACAATAATAAATGAAAGAAAATCCTGCTCATCTCATTTAATTGTTTTTATCTGTCATTTACTTTCACAAAAATCACTAATAGTTAATTAATTATATTAACATATCCTTAAATACCGGCATAACTCGTGGCGACACTGGAAATCATAGCATTTACCACAAAATCTTACAAAACTTACGTTACGAGTCTACCGTTACATATTGACAATAAATTATACATGGCCACTCAATGTATGACAGTGTCAATAATAGACTTAGTTTGTGAACAACAATAGGCATGACAAAACAGATTATATGTCAAATATATTTTAAATACTACTGTACATTTCGGGTCAGTTATGTGAGTATCTGGTTGTTATGCAACTTGTACCTTAATAGCTACATCCGTCATCAATTCGAGCACTACATAAAACAGAAAATATTTATAAAATATGAAAATTCACTTAAAACTTAATTTTAATGAATCTAGTCAATACGGTATACGTACCGTATAAAGGTACGTACAATGTGTGTACACTTAAGCCTACTAACTATGGGAACGTATTTTCTAGTCGATTCTTGAATAAAGAGCGCCTGCAGACAGTTCAACGATCCTCACCTCTTATTAAAATTCAACCAACAAGTTGACGCCGTCAACTGTCACTAAGCTATTCCTCACTTATTGTCTTGCTGAGTGGTGTTGTTTATAAACTTTGCCTGTGATATATTAGTTTTATTTAAAACTAAAATATGTGTTTTGCTAGAGGCGTTTTAGAGAATATTCTCCGTACAGGAAATGTTTAGTAGGAATGTATAATAAATATGAAGTAATAGCTTAAACGGTTAACATATTACCTGTTATGCATTAAAAAGCCGTTTATTCGATTTTGCGTAATCAGTGGGTAAAAAAATTGTTCAGTAAAGATTACTGTGTAAGTAAAAACGGCAACGCCGTAATAATATTTAAATAACAATTGATTTTCATCGTGATATCGCCTAAGTTATAATTTCTCAATAGCTTTCCCAAGGCCATGTCAATTCCCGGGAGAACGTGCCCTTTAATGGCAGATAGAACAGTTTTCTATTAAGTACTTATAAAGAATCACACCTCTCTACATATTTCATTTTAATGCCCTGTAGGGAGTGCGAGGCCAATTTGTAAGCGAGTTGTTTGACAGATATGATTTATGCCGGGTTTGATTCCCGGCGAGAGAAACAGTATATCGCGCAAAAGTGCACGCGCGTTTTCACCATAACGGCTTTTCGCTTTTCCCGTGAGATTATTACGGTAATGCGTGTTTTATCTTTCTGTGTGTTTTAGGTTTCTGAATAATAACATTCATATCAAAATATATTTTTGTGCATCGTTATGGTTAGTTTCTATTATATTAACCCCATATAACCCCATTGCAATTAGATGCTATTCTATTATTATAGATCCTATTAGATCTACGTTTTTAAGTACTTTTAAAAAGTACGTTCCAGTACCTCATGGTGTAAAGGAACAGCATACTTATGTATGCTCACAAATGTTAACAAATAATACTAACATAAAAAATTATAAATATTAACCACATATTTATAATTATTAAAAGTATAAATCTTCATATATTTGTCGAAACTTTTGTATTAAGGCGTCTAGATTCTATCACCGGAATCACCATAACTTTCTAAGCGCTTGTAAAATGTAGATGTATGAGATAAATCTAAGGGAGCCGCTCCCTAAGCAATCCTTCAGCTACCGACTATCAAACTATAATAGGCCTTATTTATTAAATATAAGATTTATTTTCATATAAGTATTTTCAATACTTATAAGTTAAGTAGATAGGAAATACCTTCCCAATTATTCATGGACTTTCACACCGGCTCTGCTTGACACGCAGAAGACACGGTATGATATAAAGAGTATCTCGGGTGATAATTTATAAATAACGGAAGACAGCGATGATTACTTTTTATAAGTAGGTAAAACAGTGCCAGTACGGAAAGTATTGGATTACATTCATATCTGTATATATTATAAATATATATACATTTGATTGAGTAAATATGTTTATTTAAGAAAACGAAATTCTGAATGTAGTAGCACTATAATAGTCAAATTCTAGATTCAACAAATAAATGACAACGTCGCAGCTCATTGGCACAGTATTCTACTGTACACATGACAGTTATACCTCATCGAGGAAAAGATTAATTTTAAAAATATCTCAAATCAAATTAGCTGTTAAGAACCTTATTCTTACTTCTGCATTATACGCAATGTTTCGAAACTAGGCGCGGAGGACAACGATGTGTTATAACAACACTAAATACATAAAAAAATTAAAACACAATACAATAAAACTGTAATATGTTTATTTTTAGAGGTGTTATTTTTACTTTAACGATACATACAAAAATTTGAATATATTTAATACAAACAACCTGAAAATAATTAAATACACCTTGTATTTAATATCGTAACCTACGCCATCTTTATTCACAGAAGTGAAAAGTATTATTAAACTTTATATGGCAGATCCAGCGCCATCTGTAGCAAACTTATAGAACTATAATAGGTGTCTTATGAGTTGCAATGATTACTGCATAGATGGCGCTGCTCCTTAAACCATTCAAAATGCTATTTACGTATTTAAAATAATATATATAAAGATATTTAAAATAATTTCCGATTCTATATTTACATTAAAAAATAACGTCTGATATATAAAAATAAAGTGAAAAAAACATAAGCAGGTCGTGGTTAGTTATCTGGAACACTTATAAGCGAGACAATACAATGTGATTTTGCAAATTTTTACACCTTAAAATGTTTAAGTAAGTATTATCCATCCACTTTATTTCTCTATTAATAATTAGTTCAAATAATAGTTTATTGATAGAGCTATTTTACACCTAACTATATTCTTACCTATGTCTACCTCTACGGAACTTGCGTTAATGCTATAGCATTGTTTTATAAAAGCATATAAATTGGTAATATAATTTTTAATTGGTACTTCAAATTAGAAAAAGTAAGTGTGAGTGCCAGATTTTATGATGCCATAAAATGCAAATTTAATAAGTATATTTTCCTTAATAAATTATTAAACAATCTTAGACTGGCATTGGCATTGTTGACTGGCATATTTGAATATTTGACTAATATTTGTCGTTAATGTATGATACAAAAATTTATTTAAAAAAAAACCTCCAAGACGTGTATGTTTTTATTAAAAGCTTTAAGGTCGGTAAATAAGGAAGATACTACTATTCTTAACATGGAATATTTTTCGTGGTCATTCTTTATTTTTTTTAAATTGTTTTAGTTTGATACCTGTAAAGCCAAAATACCTTCTTACTAAAAAAAAAACATAATTTTATATATATATATATATATATATATATATATATATATATATATATATATATATATATATATATATATATATATATATATATATATATATATATATATATATATATATATATGTGTGTGTGTGTATATTATTCATTTAATCATTGTATTCACAGATAATTATAATTTTAATATTTTTAATGTCGTCTGTGATTTGTTATTTCGGAATAACAATCATAACGATTTCAATAAACAAAACATTAAAAGATGAATTGTTAATATACACTTGAAATTTTGTAAGAATTAGAGAAAATCAAAACCATTTTCATATTAATTGTTCAAACAATATAAGTATGAAGTATAAAATAGTGTACCTACTGTAAATAAATCTACATACATAATCATGTCGATAGTGACGTAACGTAGCTGCTCCGTCTTCTTCCAAACAGGATCCACAATATAAATAGGCCGGCGGCGAGGTAGTGCACCCATTCTGGTACAGAGAGTTCCACTGCCACAGTGGTGCATCTAAACAACGGTTGTGGGTGGTAGAGGGTTCGCGGACGAGTGCGTACTCATGTGTGGTAGTTGATTTGTTATGTATCCATTATACAAATAAGTTGTGGTGATTATAGTTGTGTCAAATATCGTAAAAAAACTTAAGAAAAAATATTCATGTATAATATTTGCTGTAATGATATAAATATGACAATTTTACAAGCACTCGTTGAATAAAAAGACCTGACATACACATGTGCCGCATGCTATGAAATAAGCATGGAAATATTATACATATTATATATTTTAATACACCATAACCTGAAGCAGTATTACGTCATCAGCTTGCATATTATAAAATCTGATACCCTTACAGTTTAGCAACGTAGCATTTTGTGTAAATGAGAACAGTCTGTATAGAATTCAAGTTTCCCGGTGGTAGGGAGACATTCTTGAGCGCGTGGGGTTGTGGTAACAGTCGCATGCTCTTATGTAACTGTGCTCCTTCCGGTCACCAAATGACATAACATGTCTAGTGCCTCTAGCTCCTTTTTGGAAGGCTAGAGAAACTATAACTAGTAACAATTATATCTCGAAAATGAATTTACAGTGGAATACAACATAAACATTGTAGAAAGTAAACGCATCTAATGATTTATAAGTTAATAGAATATTTTTTTTACTCCTATAAAAGTTCCATTTTAATCAATTTAGTAAATAAAGGAAGAAATATAGTGATGTCAATAAGATAAGTTGAGATATGCTCAACCTATCTCCTGTATATTTACTGTACATTTTTTATTGTAATATTATGACTATGTACTCGCAAAAAGGACGCCAATCTCATGTTTTCTTCTGGCTTTGATTTTCCTAGTTTGGTTACGTACAAAGTTTTATTTAAAGAGCATACACTTTTTTAAGCAGATCTATAATTAATTTTTTTCTTCTATGCAGAATATATGAAACACCAATATGTAACCCTTTGAGAAAGTGGTCGATACGAATAAAAATGTGTCAAGTATGAAAGAAATTTCAGTATCGTTAAAATATTTTTAATTCTTCTATATGTGATACAATTTTAATTAATTTCTCTTTTTTGCAAAGTGAATGTTACCATTAAAAGTTAAAATAAGAATGTTGATCATGTTTACGATTTAAATTTCGCGAAAATATATGCATATATACGTAACGGGTTCGATTACTAAGTAGTGTAACTTTTATACTGGTGTTCCTTTCACCTTCTCTTATATTACCGATGAGTTGTAAAATACACTCTCATAATAAATCTTATATATTGATTATTATTACTTTATATACTGAAAGTAATATACATAAAAGTTTAAGTAACAGTAAATTTAAGAATTTGTGACCAATATATGGGAGTATACGAGTATGTACAGTAAATATACGTAGTATATACTTTTTTATACGTAGTATATATTTGAACATTGCTGTTTTTGTTTACAATTTAATTAGTTTATAAGAAGGACACGTAGCGAAGATTTCCAATGTAATTGTAGCAACAAAACAGTGTCGCGTTATTTATTTTTATTTTTTTGTTACTTCAATATTACTGTATTAATGTTAAATCAGTGTTAGAGATTGTCTATTTGTAGTGTTAACGTGTTTTCTATATTTACCGATTGTAATAAGTATTTCTATTGATATGCATTGTACACTATGTGCAAAATTGCAGCACTGTGTTTTAATTACTTCAATTATATAAAAGTCGCTAAATGATTAGGTCAAAGTGGACTAGACATATTGAAGGCGAAGCCCTGAAGCTTAGTCTTTAGGCGTAGGGCAAAAAATGGTTTTTAATATTTGTATAAACGGATAAAATTCAAGAATAAATTCAAGAATTTATTTAATTTGTGATTCGTTCTGTGAAACATATATTTGAAAAAATATATAAGTACTTCGCAGAAATTCTCCCGTAGTTTTATACATATTATATGTACAAATGAACTCATACTTTTGTTTACAATGAGTAAGCGGACAGCGGTAGTTACCTATTGGAATGATAACGTAAACGTTCAATATTAGTTCTAATTTTCTCTAGTCTTACTTTCTTGTGTCCATTTTTTGGTTTACCATTTGCAAATATGGAATAGAACAAAAAGTAATACTGCTTGGAACATATTTCGTGACAATTTCTAATGTCATAGGTGTGTATGAAAAGAAGTTTAAGTTAGCTATTTAGTAATTTGCCAGATAGACAGAGAGATTACAGCAAAGACAACTGCGTTCTCTGTTATGTAGCTTAGAGAAGCTATAATAATTTATACATATACATACATAAATACTGCCTAAAATATATTATAGATATTTAATATAATATATTACATTACTGTAATAAAACAGTAGTGGCGCAGTGGACCGTCGTGGCAATACACGCGTAAACGCGACGGATTGCGGGTTCGATTCCCTCTCGGCGTTGAGTTCTGCCACTCAACACGCAATGCCTCGAATGGCGGAAAGTGGGAAACTAGTGTCTTAACACTAGGTTCCTTCAACCTACGGTTTCCTCTGCCTACACTGCTATTTGCGGGATACAGTGTAATGCTAAATAAATGAATAAATTAAATGGATCTTATGAAATATTTTAAATATATATATATATAATATATATATATATATATATATATATATATATATATATATATATATATATATATATATATATATATATATATATATATAAGAATAATTTATTCAGCTATTAAGAACATGCTTCTCAACGAAGAAAGGTAATTGATGTACCTATCACATTTAGCAGCAATTATTCTTCATGCATAAATTCTAAAATACAAAGTTAAGTTCGGCTTTCTTTCAAGTTTTTACTCGCACTAATATGATAATTGCTTAGCCTATGACATCGACTTTTATATGTAATTGAATGACTTCTATGGGTAATAAATGGAGATGCACCGACTAGTCCGCCAAGAGTTACGACTATCTGGTTTTTTTTTTGTTTATATTGATTTGATTGCTTATTAATATAACAATCAATTTCTGAAATGGCTTGAAAAGAAAACGTCAACAATGATTTCTTTCTATGGCTAAAATATTGTTTTTCGCCTCTAAGTATTCTTATATATTATTATTGCCGCTCACTACAAACAGAGCAGGATAGTAAAGACTTATCATTATTTATCATGAATATTTTATTATTTTTCTTGATGCAAATTTTTAGCAAAAACTTCCAATATATACGTCTTAGTCGATGGAGCTACTCGGATACCATTTTCGCTTCTTTTCTATTTAGTCATCACTCATAGAAATTTCAAATTATTTACACATTACAAATGACCGGCTTGGCCGATTAGTCGGCTTCTTTACAACCGACTAGTCGGCCAAAGTCATAGTCGGCATACCTCTAGTAATACACCTTTTTAATAATAAGATTTTAATATCATATCAATAAACAGATTTATTTTCATCTTTTAGCCTATATCGAATTATTTCTATAACAATTTAATATGCTAAACATATATTCATATACACTGCGTTTCCAAAAATTATTTAATACTAGATATTGTTAGGAAACGTACACAATTTGAACCCGCGCCTCTTGGATATTGTCTAAGGCTTAAGACAATTAAGCCATACAAGCGTTGTATTCAAAATATTCAATCGAATAAATATTTAAACGAATCAATATCGTGAAATACACAAAATTCAATGCGTTATCATTGTGACAAAGGAAAAAAGGAAACGTAATGATTTTAAAAAACTGATAATATGTCAGGTGAATAACTAGGTTGATATTTCTATACAGCCATCTCATACGATATCATAGTCAAATAACACGCGACAATCAGAAACGTCATTTTTTTACTATTTCTCAACTCATTGCAAAAAGAAAAATCAAATAGACTTTCACCGCCCATAATTGTTACGCAACATTCGTTATAGCAGTGATCATGGACCCTATTTTAAGCGTTCGATATTTTGAAATGAGATCAAGTTTTTTTAGCTTCACGTTTTATCCTGTATGTAACACGTTAAACAGAAGGAGCTAGTGAAAAGACATTCCGTTCCACACTTCACGCCTAGCTTTCAGGACATTGAGTGTTAAGTGGCGGAACTCAACGTTGCGCTTTGAGACCAGTAGTACACACAGCGGGGTACCCCTAGCGGGGTAGTCAGAAAGAACGGAGCGAAAAACGCTGCGGTCTCTGCACGTTTTTACGCAACCTTGTTCCAGTATCTTCGACAATGTGTTTTCGAAGGTCAACCGAGATCTCCCCTTACCTCTCTTACCATTCACTTTTGCGTCATATATTTTTTTTACCATTGTTTCATCACTCATTCTTTCGACGTGCCCAAACCACCTGAGCACGATCTCTTCGTTGCGGATTCGGTCAGTTAAGCTGACTATGCATATCCTCTGAAGAGATCGCAGTAGTATTTTTATAAATACTATTTAATAGGTAATAAAATAAAATGACGCTTCACGCATTAACCCGCATACAGCAAGGTAGGCAGAAGTAACAAAATCAAGACATTCTGTTATCCACTTTACATCCGAATTCGAGATACTTGACGGAACTTAACTGTTCCACACTTATTTTACTCGAGAAATTCATTCGTTCCCCAGAATAGGAATCGAATCTTAGCTTTGACGTTGAGATGCAATTTTTTTAATAAAAATACTAAGAATAGATCTTGCTGGGGTGCTTATTAAAAAATCAGTCACTGTTAGCCTTAGCACTTAGACTTAATACACTAGGTAGTGATATCCCTCCCGATCTAAGCAATTTGAATTGGTCTCAATAATGACTTTTCTACAATTAAAAGTAAAATTAAATATTTTTATTTAATAACATGTTACTTATAAGCTATATACTACGACACTTTTTCTTAATTCTTAATGATGAAAATAATTTTAGTTTCAAATTATAGCTAAATTTTATTTAATTTATCATATTATTAGAAAGCGTTAAGTAAGATAAATTTCTAAAATATTAATATAACATTAATAAAATCAGATTAAAAGATCACATTGCTTTGTCTGTGTTCACTAATGACGGTTTAATACCTCATCATTGATAGAATTCAATATTGGCAGGTCATAAGGTGTTAATTATAGCCAGTTTTAATTCCACGTCAGTCAATCATTTTCGCATATTCAAATTCAATAACGAAATTGGCTACTATCAAAATAGCCTACTCGGCTTCAAATCCTTTAGACAACTAAATTCTTGTAATTACAATACAATCTATTTCTACCGCAATCTAAAATACCAAGAAAATATCAACAACTACAACAAAAGCTTAAGGTTAAATTGGCTAGCTCTAAATATTTCCAATTGAATAATGTATTATATAAACATATAAATAAAATTGGAGTGTCAGTTTGTGATTTCAAAATAACCTGGTTTTTTCGACTGCATATACCTATGTAGTGATTTACACGTTACTAAAACATGAAAAAAAACATTTTCAAAATTTTTGTCTGTCTGTCTTTCACTTTTGTCTGGAGTAATCGACTATAGAGAAGGCTCTGGAGCAACATTCAGGGATCAAGGCCTACGGGGGATGAATGCTTTTTACCTATATCGAAGCGTGCGAGTATACCGTCCAGATAAATTGTTGATGTACAAAGCGATTTCAAAGGGAAAAATAAAATAATTTATAACTACAATATTATATTATATTATACATATTAGAATAAATTCGAGAACTTCGACCAAGCGAGCGAAGCTGCGAACGGGTCGCTAGTAAATAATATTTTAAAATATAAGCTATTATTAGGCTATACACGCCACAGTCCAATAACAGTTCATTAGAAATATTGTGTGTTGGGTAGCACGTTTACAGTTTAGTCTTCACGAGAACTTAGAAATATCATGAGTAAATATATAGGACAAATTAAAATTTAAGCATTCCCCATGGCATAAATACGCTACGACGACTTCGACATAGGATTAAGAATGGTGTATAAATCAAGGTCAACTAGCCTATTTAATATTTACAAAACAACTAGGTGTATAAATAAAACGCTCCCATGGGCAAATATTAGTTTCAAGTAAATATTGGACCTGTATGCCGAACAACGTGAAATCAAGCCAACAAAACTGTATGCCCATCAAATAATTGATTTTAGTAGCGCGTGCGTGCTCTAAACTAAAGAGGTGGTACATTCCATTTAAATTAATAAATATATAAGTATATATATTAGTTATTACTGGAAAAAAAAAATTTCATACATGTTATTTTATTAAAATGATTTTATTTTTACACATATTGACGTGGTTTTAATGTAATATGGGTTATGTAACAGGTAATAATTAAACGTGGGTAGACTTCACATACTATTGACGTTTAAAGTTAATCAATAACTCATTAATTAATAAATATCAATCGATACTTAATACGTCACTGAACAAAAATATTCAAGCCTCCTATAGAATTAAAAACAAATATCATTTATTATAATATAAAAATTGTAAAAATTATAAAGAGACTAATATGCCATAGCATTTCATGTCACAAGGTAAACAAAGAAACTAGTTCACACAATTGAATCTCGTATGTGTAGAAAGTAGTCACTGAAGTAAACAAGAACTTAATACGGCTAATATGTTCAAAACCCTACCTTGAAAATAAAATCTAACGTCTCATAAAATCAATAAGTTAAACGGTAAGGTTGAAAAATTTCTTATTTCACTTCAATATGAATAAAGCATAAACAAATAAAAACCGTAAAGTCATAATTTACACAAATTTCACTTTTGTTGGTTCTTTTCGCATTTTATAATTATGCCACGTCTAATTGATGCTAAGAATGTTGATTATATACACTGCCTGGCTGTTTTCCAGTTGTCTAGCACTAAGATTGTATGTAAATATATATCTAGGACCTAGTAAATATGTACCCATACAACTCAAATATGACAAAATAAATAATAATACGATAAAATTTCCATAAGGAACACATACATACATAGGATACCATAGTTCTGCTAATTATCACGCAATATCTCAAAAGTTTGGCGGAAAGGGAACGGGGTGGATTAGGTTCCGTCTGTCTAACGTGGTGTGTACGGAAAAAAGCCTGAAGCTGTTTTTAATATTCTTTTATTACCTTGATATGTATGTATGTACATATGTATGTATATACACACATGCACACACACTTATTGAGTATAAAAGACAATGTAATATTTTGAAAAGAAAAAATATTGGTCAAGTGCGAGTAGTACCCGCGCACCGAGGGTTGTGTATCATTTCATGACTCTAGATCAACGGAAAGTAGAACTTACATAAATTGACAAAATAAGTTTGCCCATATCCACTCATTTTGTATGAAAGATCTACAAATATAAGATTTTAATGGTTTTTCTTTGGGATATATATATAAATTTCCAATTTTTCCTTTGTTTGTAGTACAAGTTCTAACTGATTGCCAAATTTCATAACTCTAGGTCAACGGGAAGTACTGTGTAGGTTTTGATTACGCGGCGGTTTACATACAAAATGCGACAAAATTATGCATAAACGTTCACATCTTTTGATTGTGTTGATTTAAAAGTTTGATTTTTCGGTTTTTCAAAAGGTCATCGACTTACATGTTTCATATTAACTTCAGCTTGACCTCTCCACGTGCTTCTGAGGAAATAGCCCTGCCAGAAGACAACAAAGTGATCCTACAAGTGTTCTGTTTATCTTAAAAACACGCTTTTATGAAAACTCAACTAAATAATTAAGAGATTAATTATTTTTTGTAGATATAAGCTTGGGATGCTTGGTATCAATACCTATAACTATTCTATTCACAGCTATGAGTAGAAAGATTATCATTTTGATACCCTTAACCCATTCGTGACCGTTGTGCTTGTACGGAAACACTTTTGTTAAGTGTTTATAGAAAAGTCATGTCTGTCTGTCATAATCATGTGGTGATCACACATTTTTGTAATAATTTAATTAATTAAGTAATTTTTGTAGCGAATGTGGACCGGTGATTACGGGACAATAGCTACACATAAAAAAATGGGTAGTGGTTTCATTTTGAAGAGCTCCAGCCAGCCAGTAGATGTGCAGAAAAGTGAGGATTCTTGATTGCAATTTACTAAATTGTTACGATTTAACAAACAATTAATTTTAAAAAGCGGGAAGTAGTTACTGGCCGATTAGAAAGCAGGGCTACGGCTATAAAAAGAATAAATAAAAAATTGCGAACCTACAGCGACATAAAAATCTATTGAATAAAGTCGAAATTTTGGGCGAATAGTGCTATACAAAAATCAGAAATTAATTATTATTAATTTCCATTAGAAAAGAAACAGTTTTGGTTTCATTTATTTTTTATAATTTTAAGCCCTACAAATATGAGTGTGCCAATTTTGGCACAATGGCTACGAAATGGGTAAGAAGGTAAAAGATGATAAATCATAATATAAAGATAGATGTAAAACGTAATTTTATTGAAAGTAACAAGTTCTAATGCTTACTAGATTATATAAATAGGATAAGTGAAGACAATTTACGACTGTTTAAAATGTGAACTGACCATTTTTTTAGGATTTAGAGTCATAACTGGTAAGAAGGTGACTTACATATCTGATATATTTTTATCAAATTTAAGAATGACTTAAATTTGTTATATATTTGTAGTATTTATTTCTCTCAAATTCGAAAAAAAAACATAGAAAGTTTCGCTGTAAAAGGATCACGACTTGAAACCCACTCTTCCACACTATCGAGTGTATTAAATATATGAATATATACCAGGGATCAATACACACAATGACTTACTAAATAACATTATAACCTAGTCAGTCTACTTTCATGAGTGTCCTCTGAATAACTCAAAATTTTTAAAATGAAACCTTTATCATTTACATAACGAAAATCATGAAAAATGCTTCGACCCTAGTAGAAATGATCTCAATGATTAACAATATATTAACAATATATAATATATAACCTTTTAAGAAATATATTTTAATCACGCCAAGGAATTAACGTGTTCAGATTCGTTATTGGCTCGATCTAAAAGCTCATCATTCCAGGAGGATTTAGACTTGAGTTTTTACTATATTATTTAAATTATCATCCATTTGTGACTAATTTACAAAATATGTATTTGCTACAATAACAACCATACGATCTAGGTTTGCTTGCAAGGTAGAAAAGCTTTTAAAAGTTATTTTAATCATTTAGTTCAAAATAAGTAAAATAAAATTATGAATTTTTTATTTCATATTTAGAGTTAAAAGTCCTACTTAATTAGCCATTATAGTATTAATTTGGGAATACCTTTGGAATCTCCTATAAGTTATATTACCTGTATTTTTTTTCACATTTTTAGGGCTGCGCCTTTAAAGGTAAAACAGGACCTTATTCCTAAGCCTCCGCTGTCTGTCTGTCTGTCTGTCACCATGCTGTATCTTAAAGCTAAATGTTTCACAAATTCGTCAGCGGATTAACCACAATCATGAAATAGGTACGGAACCCTCAGTGTGCTACTCGAACTTGTTTTACTTCGCTTGTGATACTACATTTAATTTCTTTATAAATAAATGTCTAAATATGTATTATTTGTTTGTGCTAGGCTTCAAATAGGTCAAAAAGCTACCCACGCTTTTTTAAATGTGTATATGTATATGTATATATATATATATATATATATATATATATATATATATATATATATATATATATATATATATATATATATATATATATATATATATATATATATATATATATATATATATATATATATTATATAGTATAATCACAAATTCGTCAGCGGATTAACCACAATCATGAAATAGGTACGGAACCCTCAGTGTGCTACTCGAACTTGTTTTACTTCGCTTGTGATACTACATTTAATTTCTTTATAAATAAATGTCTAAATATGTATTATTTGTTTGTGCTAGGCTTCAAATAGGTCAAAAAGCTACCCACGCTTTTTTAAATGTGTATATGTATATATATATATATATATATATATATATATATATATATATATATATATATATATATATATATATATATATATATATATATATATATATATATATATATATAGTTATATAGTATAATTTTCATAGCAATGTTTAAAAAATTGCTATATCCAAGAACGGTTCTTTGTGATAGACTAATAAGTTACTACACGCACAGTACTAATTTTATCTTCTTCACGCGGAAATGTGTTCAAAATTGCATGTAATTGATAAACGTGACTTTCACGGTCTGTGCACATGATAAGATTTAAAGAAATCTAAATGAACGTGGCTTTGTCAGTGGACAATAGACATGTTTTCCATGTTTATGGAATCTATTACCATACCAAATCATATTTATGTTTAAAATAAAACTAGATATATATTTGCTCCAGTTAAACAAAGTGCGGAGTTGGATTCCTCCACCTAGCAAGTAATATCATCCATCTATATGACTAATCGTTTGGTTATATACATATACCTAGTCTGCAAGACACGAGAAGGGCGTCCAAATAAAGATGTTATTTTTTCTATATACATTTAAATTAAAACTATATATTAAGTTCCTTGCTTATAGCTTTACGCATTATCCAGCAAAGTAGACAGAGAGAACCTAGTGGCAAAGCACTCTATTCTCCGCTTTGCTCTGTTTGTGTAGCAGTTTTGCATTGGTTAAACAGGTTCTTCGAGTCCATTTGTACAAAGCGTAAAACTTAATTGTTACTGTTATTCGAGTATTATAAATCTTGTGAAGTGGAAAATTTTTACCACAACAAATAAAATATTGCATTTTTATACCCCAAAAAATTCCAACAAAAAGAGAAAGTCTAGGATAAGTCCGTTATTTTATCGGGTTCTATAAAATTTTATGTGCGGTTAACTGAAAAAAAGACGTTACTTTTTATGTTCGTGAAAAAAACATTGTACATAGATTGTTTTCTAAAGAATTGCCTAACATTGATTGTGTTGTAGTCTACAAATACAAATCTCCATTCACATGGCATTCTGTTCGCATTAGTAATGGCTATGTGTAAAACATTTGAAGAGACAAGGTCTTTGTATTAAGTATGGGTAATCCATCAACCTGATCAGTTTCAACCTTTTCTTTCATTACTCTTATTTGTCCCTAATAGGTTAAGCTTTTATATCAGTATAGAGTGTACATTCTGTCTATGTAATTAATCTTTTTAGTGAGGAGGGAAAACAGTGGTGTACCACGAAAAATATTCTGACTCCGCAACGATAGAAATATCTACATTGTATAAAACAAAGTAGCTTCCCGCTATCTGTCCCTATATATACGTAGATTTTTAAAACTTCACGACGTCTTTTGATGCGGTTTTTTTATAGGTAGAATAATTTATGAGGATGGGTTATATGAATAACACATGTACCATATAGTAGAGGAGTACTGTTAATTTTTATGTTTTCTAATGTGTTGTCGCTCTTTCAAGAGTAATCTCCTCTAGTATATTATGTTTAATCTCTTGTATTACATTTAGTGTCAGCATTGCACCCGTGCGAATCTGGGGCGAGTCGCTAGTATAATATAAGATCATTTAACTATTATTATCTTTTTGCAATAAAGTAAAATTAAACTATCATAACTATTTATTATCGACTAGAGGCAAATAGCTTAATACTTATTTAATATTGACGATTTTTCTAACGGACAATCATTTAGAAAGCTAAGCATGGATGATTGTATAAAATAAAAAACCTTAATGATTTTACTAACTGTTGACAGCTTTGGAAGGAACAAACATAATATTTTTACCTTGTACAGTGTGTTAAAAATGTTTAAAATATTTAAAAAAACCTTCATGTTAGACATGATTTATGAATTTCAATGTTACTATGTTTAAAGTTAAGCAATCAATTAAATGGATTGACGGTGGCGGCCTCATATTGCTTCATCTATGACCTTTACGTGAACCTTGGTTCGCTATAGATGTTTATCTAAAGAAATTAAAACGTAAACTAACCTGTAGACAAATAATTTTACTTCGTATCAATGACATTTTCTATGAAAATTTCTACAGTTGTTTGTAAGTTCAATACATATAAAATAATATACATCATATAATACCAAGTGTTATCAAATAAATTTAAGTAATCAAAAATAATAGGTATGAATATTTGGAGAGTTTAAAGAAGAATTCGTAGAGGATTTCTCGAAATTTCAACGGTAACAGCAAGTATAGTCTAAAAGGTAAGAAACTTTCTGTACCATGCTTGACTAAGGCATTTTCATATAAAGCTGCTACGAAATTCTTTAAATTTCACTAAACATTTTTGTATATGTAGTACTAATCTATACGCGAGTATTTATAATATTCTGGTTAAACGCTATTGCTAATAACACATCTTTATACTTTCATTTTGCGAGTTAGACAAACTGACTTAAATGATTATGTGCTGGATAGCGGAGTGTTATACCGCATTTTATAAAGTATTAACTACTTTTTAGTAAAAACTGAGGAGAAATAAATGTATAATAAATAATAATAGAATTAATAATCATAAGCCAGCACTTAACCTTTTTATTAACCTTTTTATGGTTATTGTTAATAATTGAGGATAAATATAGAAATATGAGCATGAAAAAGGGTACGGACTGTATCTAGAGTATTATATAAGATAAGCGTTTAGCTTTTTTTTCGCCTGCATGATCAAATGGCAATAGAAGATATAAAAAAGTGGTATATGAATGACACATGAGTGACATATTCTTACCACAGATACAATAGGCTATGTCAAATCATTTTGTCAAAGTTTTATTTATGATATGTGTCATTATGTTACACAAGTACATTATGTTAAAAAACTAAGCACTCCATTAATAAAGACTACGGCTCTAAAATAAATTGACGTGTTATTGTAATAAATGTATGCAATAAAACAACTTGATTATATTACGTTAAATATTAAAATTTAAAATTTTAGTACACCGATCAAAATACAATAAATTAGTACTTCTAAATAATTGACTTATAATAAAGATATGTCATAGAGCTGACATTAATGTCGGTGAATGGAATGAAATGAATTAAAATAACGTTACTTAACGTGGTCAAATTTTATTAATGAATCGTGTAGTAAGAAAGCATAGCACATATTATAAATTCCATTCGATTGGCAGGAGCCGACTTTTGTAAAAGCATATTCATATACTACTATTATAAATTTCCACAGCACGACTTGGCATCACATCGGCCACATCGGCCTGTGCCATAAATTGGTGAGTCCGGTACTTTTTTTACCACACAATAAGGTATGAGGTATTTAAAGAAGTAATATTATCTTCTCATAATACTTATTTTTGATGACATAAAATCATATGAAATAAATATAAGATAATCAAATAAGTATGTACTCTAGTTTACCAAATTGTGTCATATTAATTTATCGTAGTGCAAAAAGTACTTAAACATTTTTATCAAAAGAGTTAATTAATAAAGTTATATGTATGCATTCATTTACAAAGTTAGCGATCACCGAATATAATTTGTTCATAATAAAGTTTAGTTTATATAAAATAACAAGTTTTCACCATCAAGTACGCGACGTCATTACATAGGCTGAAAGTAAAGATATGGTCTTCTATTAAATTCCATTACCTACTTTCTATTGTAATTATATATTTTTTTTATGTATGATTAATGATTATAACCAACCATTGTAACAAAAAAGCTTTTAAAAATAACAATTACAGATGTAAATGTTATCTCAAAAAGTGTAGTGAATTAAGTGATCACTATAAGTAAAAAGCTATGTCAATATACAAAATCAGTCAACGGCGAGTCAAAGGTGCGCACCGTGTGTTCCGTACCAACTTCATAATTATAGGTCAACGGGAAGTACTAGTTATAAAAGTTGACAAACCTAATTTTTTTCCCTACATAGGTTTTCACTATGCGGCTAATTTCATACAAATAGCAACAAAAACGATGCATAAACGCTTGTGCATCTTTAAATTGCGTTGAGTCAAAAGTTATCTGTGCTCCAAGGTAATAAATTTTTAAAATTTTAATTAAATTGAGTTTAATTAACCTTGACCTCCACGCGATCTTGAGAAAAATATAAATATGGGTTTCGTTTTTTTTTATTTTGAGCTACAAAACTTTAAAAAAAAGGTTAATTTTGCCTTTTTTAAGCGTTTATTAGTTACAAAAAGCGTTTATTAGTTACTTTAGTTTTTAAGTGACCCATTCATGTGATATCATGAGAGTAATGCACTCTTTTGATATCGTACTTATGTATAAACACTTGTATCCGCTATGTAGAATTGATAGACGAGATTTTATTTTTTATTTTATGCTCTACTTAGCAAGACCTTTCATTTCATTTGGAAGAACGCTTCTTACATAACCATATATTGACATTCAAATTCAAGCATGTAGGGAAAAAGTGGTATAAGTATACTTTTGTACATTTTTTATATCGATATAATTTATATATCTACAATGTAAAAATTTCACGTTGTGAATGACAATGAACGCAGTATTTTAAATTATAAATTGTACTATATTTCTACTGCCGTAATGTCGTGAATGTCCATTGTAAGTACATTGTACAGTTTTAAAATTGCAAAGTGTTTAAATTGATTTTAGTTTTATTTTTCCTATATACATAATAAGAAATTTAGTTACTACACGATGTTAACGGTCTCGAAATAAGGTTGATTATAATTTTTTGAAACTGTTTTAGGCATATCAGTAGTTTCTCTCGGACGATAAAGATCGTTATGGGACGTTGTGAACGTGACCAACTGCCTCAGTGCTAAAATGTAAAACGAGTACATGATACAAGGTATCAATTGTGACATACTTCGTTTCTTTATAAAGGTAGTCAGTTCAATAGTGTTCGTAATATTTTGTTATAAATAAAATATATAAATATCAGTTAGTAACATATCGCAACAATTGGCGTACCGTTAACATGTTTTGTTGTAAATTAATTGAAATCTAAACGTAGTATTGTCGAATGCTGTGCACGGTAACCTCTGTAAGGCAACTCATAAATCGTTGATTTCTCAAAAAGTATAAGTGCTTTCTTAACTATAAATCAATTTTATCCAAAGCATAATGTATATATGTATATATGTATGTATGTATGTATATATATATATATATATATATATATATAATATATATATATATATATATATATATATATATATATATATATATATATATATATATATATATATATATATATATATATATATATATATATATATATATATATATATATATATATATATATATATATAAATTGTACGACAGCAGCAGATTTAGTAAAAAACCTTTTTCACTAACGACATCAAAATAATTTAAATATAATCTGAGTATGGAAAATTCCCTCGACTGGGGATGAAACTCATACAACATTAATCTACTATTTGTTATATGTTACCATGTTGAATATGTCATCAAAAAATAAAAAATTATCTTGGGAATTGGTAATAATGACTAGTATGTAACTTAAACATAGAATATTCTCATTATTTAAATAAAATTATTTATTCAAAATCAAAATTCACCAATAAAAATACTAACAAAGCAAGTCATAATATTATTTTATCTTAAAGGACGTCAAATGTTATTTGCACTACTCTTCCTGAATTGTATTTTATTTTCTGTTTATAGCTCAAATGTTTCTTAAATAAAAAACGCGTCTAATAAAAAATGTAAGCTACCAGCATAAATACCTACATTCGCTTTAAAAAAAAACAAAGAACATATGCGAGACCGGCGTTCTACGGCATAAGTTTCTCAAGCTATTAAAGTACAGTCCTAGAAAAAGCAGTTATTTTTTACTTCGTGTCATGCAAGTATCACAACCTACCAATTTTACGAAAATTGATATGTTAGCGGTACATTAAATTTTCCGAGATTAGTAGTTAACGTGTGCTATAAAATAATTCTAAAAACTTAGTTGTTCTCCTAGTTATTGCTACAATAAACTTAACAAAATAGTACGCTAAATATTAAATATTTATGTATATAAAACTAGTACTAATACTAGTGTTCCGCTCGTGGCTTCGCTGCGCTTGGCGTACACTAATATAATATACAAAACAGAATTTGTTTAATTAATATTACATCTTAAATTTCACAAATCTTTCCTCTCGTGAAACCGCATTAAATTCGTTAATTAATTTTTATATTGTTCTAAAGTGTCATTTCGCATTAAAAATAGAAAAAATATTATAAAAACACAATATATAGAAAACGAGCAAGAATTAACTTTACGTAATAAATTAAAATTAACAAGCGTACATAACATTTTTTATACTATATAAAAATAATGAAAATATTCATAAAATTTAAACATGAGAATCCCACATTCGATTTGCCTTGAATGTCAATAACACAGTTCAGTACGTAACTTGTATCAGAATGAGATTTTCTATCTCAAAACAAATAAGTATTAAATGTTAAGAGCCTTTAAAATAACCTTGTCCTAATTGTATTAGGTTACAATGACATCCGTCGCGCTTAGACATTCACTTAATAATTTTGGTGATTTGGCAAAACTGGAAAAACTAGTTCCGGTTTAACGTGTGTAATCGATAAACTTTGTGTATCACGAAGTTTATCGATTATTGTAGATTTATATAGTGTAATGTTACTAGGTTTTCATAATATATTTAATGTAAATGTATACATATTTCAAAAGAAACAGAACCTTTATAGGATTACTTCGTTATTTGTCTACAAAATATTGAAACCGGCTTCAAAACTATACCTGCCATATGTACAAAATAAAATAAATATCAAAAAATATAAAATAATATTTTAATAACTTTAAGTAAGGAAAATTACAAACAATAAACGAACTTATTGGATACTTATATAAACACCTATTTGCTATTTAAAACTCGATATATTTAAAGTCAGTGCCAGCCAAGCAAAAATAAATTTAATTAAATAGATAACTGATGCTAAATATACTGAAGAAAAGTGTACACTTTAAAAATCATAAAAATATTGAATTAAAATAGCATTCTCTCTTGCCAAATGATTGTTGTTTGCAATAATATTAGCGTGGCAGAAAATTTTTATTTCTTTAAGTTTTTGTTTAAAGTTTGTTGTTGATAGAAAGGTTACTTTGTCCATTGTCCACTGCTGTAAATTCAATATTCTCAAATATGTATAAGAAATCTTATATAAAACAGAAATTCAAATATCATATAAATTAAATTGAATTGAATGTTGTGAACATTTGTATGAGACCGCTTCTAAAACATCACGTACTATTTGGGGCAACCAAATACGCCAACAACAACAAATACACCAAAAAAATATAAAAATTTACTTGTGTTTACAAGCCACCCTAAGTAGTGATTATATCATTTTTTTTAGTTTATTTATAAATCTTTACATATCACAATTGACCGATATTTTTTTATTATTATTAGATGATTGATCGACCACTTCAAATACCAAGTGAAATCAATTTGTAACCCATTTAGAAGTATTATACACTATTATAGATAGGTATAATAATACTATATAAGAAAAAAAAAAGTCCCGCTGAGTTTCTTGCTGCCGGTTCTTCTCAGGTCTGAGGCATTAACTTTAGTGAACCGGTGGTAATGTATTTGACGTTCAAAAAATGAATCATGTATTCTTACTTTGAATAAAATTATTTGAATTTGAATTTGAAATTTGAATAAGACACTCGTAGTACATAGATTTGAACGAATTTAATTAAATAAAAGATTCATTATTTTGTATTTTATCTCTCGAGATGTCAGTCACTTTTTAATGCTACTCGTACTCGTGGTTGAATTTTCAAAGAAAATATATCGAGATTTCTTAATTGGAAATTAAGTTAAGATTTAGGTTATTATGGAATATTTTCGTAGAATTTACATAAATTAAATATTCGAATTCAAAATACATAAACTAAATTCCCATATCATCGCAGTATCTATAGAATTACAACTCACAACTATCGCAGTTATGTGTTGAATGATGATTCAACTTCATTAAGTATTTTCATTCAAAAAACTGTAGCGTGCTACACAAGTCTAAAGAAAAATTGCGTTATCCAATTACGCTACCCATCATTCTATGGTTCAAGCCACGCGAATACTATAACTGAGCTACCTATATCAATCGCGCCACGAGTTGAACATGCGTGAAGGTGATACTTGCCTGACCACTGACCACTGAACTGACCACTTAAGTGGTCATGAGGTAGACCAGATGCCAATAAAAGCTAACTTTTTTAATGTTATCTTATTTATTATTTTATTATTGACTTAAAAGGAATTTCTACTTAAATTTTAAATTACAGCAAGGTGCTGGTATTATTTATTGAACACCAAAAAACAATGTTAAACGAAAACGTCTTCGTTAAAATATCGATAAGAGTCAAAATAACCGACACACTACAGACGACATAATACCGCAACAGTAGTAATTCTTATAGGAGTTACGATTCGTTTCAATATTTCGATTACATTATCACGAAGTTGGCATTCACTCGCATAGGGTGAAGGACTGTGGCGCACGCGCGTTTTACTTTATGCAGTTTGACTATTTAATATAATAGCTTAATTCCAGCAGTCTTAAATAATTCTATAAATATACTATTACTACTACTACAGATAATTTCATATTCATCTTTCAAAGGGAACAATATAAAGAGACCTTTCCATTTGTTGTTAAAACCAAAGAAAGCTCTTTAAATTATGTTAACACAGCGTCCAGTACCTTTAAATATAATACTTTCACAATGGCGTGTAAAGCAGCTTCACTTAGAGATAATGTAACTTTTATATGCGAAGATTATAAATAAATACTTTTGCGTTTTTATGTAACAAATGTAACCGCTGTACGTAACATGAAGTGAAACTGTCCATTTTAGTTTAGCGCCTTCTTTTTGAGATGATGTTATGAAATTAAATTTTTTTACGATATTGACAAAACGTATTTCAGATTAATTTGCAGGATTTATAACGATCAACTACCACATGAATAAAGATATAAGCCATACTTCCTAGTGTAGCACTCGTCGGCGAGCGCACGGCCGCTTTGCCGCGACACATGGAGAGCAAATCGGACCCCGATGAACGCTAAGATTACAAACATAGTCTTGCGTAACAATCCTTAACACTGAACTAGTCACTATCACAGTATGTGTACACAGTTTTTAAACAAAGTTCGCTCAACACATCAAATCTTAGGTACTCTACACTGCTCTATTTAAAGATTTTAATCGAACCAGGGTCTCTTTTCATAATAATAAAACTGTGAAATTTACAACAGCTGTACAATTTACTGGATAATTGACCTAAATAATAATTAATTAAATTATATTAAAGAAATAATTGTATATCACTTTATATTAAAAGAAAAATGACAAATGACAATAATATAGTTTTAGTAAGGAAAAAATCTTTTTTCTCGTTATAAAATGTAATTAAATCCAAACAGTTCAGTTATCTTCATATGTATAAAGAATAATTTAAGATCGATTATTAGTTAATAAATGAAAAAATCAATATTTTCATTCAAGAAGTAAAATCAAAACTGTAATTTTCGCGTATACGAGTATAGTGACCGCTAAGGGTGTGCGGAAGTGCGCGGTGTTTGATAGCGAAAGTGCGCGCGAGTCGCGTTACGGTCGAAGACTGGCGTCGCTGGCGAGCGCCCACCAGGCTCACGTAACTAGCTTATTCAATTTACATACGGATAAACCACATGACCTCCAAAATTCGAATCAATTGTTATAAATCGTATAAATATTTTTGATATTTGTGTATTATGTTGTGCGTTAAAGAAAAAAAAGATGTAAAAGCAGAAAGCGTAGCTTCGGCTCCTGTACACTTACGTGCACTCCTGTACACGTAAATAACATAGATAATAAGCCAATATTATTTTATTTAATTTTCTTGATAATTTGACAGAGTGTAATTCACAGTGTGCTCATAGTAGGATAGGCAGAGGGAACAGTAGGTTGAAGGAACCTAGTGTTCAGACACTACGTTCCCCACTTCGAGACATTTCGTGTTGAGTGGCGGAGCTTAACGCCGCGCTTTAGCAGAGCGAATAAAATGAAAATAATTTATTCGCCCTTTGTGGAGATCGACTGACAAAACGGTCGCGTTTACAGGTAGACGCTGTGCCTCTACGCGACGACGGCCCTCTATAGACATAAATTTTTATATGTTTTCTAAAAAGCATGTAGCTTTCTGTATTTTGGAAAAGCACTTTAAAAGTAATTAGAAAAAAAATATTTTGATGATTTTAAAAGTGTTAATCCACGCTAAGGATGGAAAAAATCCTTAAAGAAAACATATAAAAATTTGAACGCAGCGGGATTTGAACCCGCGCCTCATGGAAATCGTCCAAGTGCTCTGACCACTAAGCCATACGTTCTTCCTTACGCTGCGTCAAAATTATTATATGCTTTATACAACTTATTACGTTGTTAGCATCTCTGTAGGGAGATTTTTACAAATTTCCGCTACCCAAAGATTATTGCAAAGAACAACCATTTGGCAAGTTCACGTTGACATGCTTTTCTGGCACTAGTGAGTTTCTTGAATTCTAAATATATTAGAAGAAAGCAAGGATATATCTATGTCAAATGTAAGCTTTCAGTATAAAGTTACACATAAAGTATAAAAATATAAACATATGTGTTAAAATATATAAATATGAACACATTGGTTTATGTCACACGCTTAATTTATAGCAATCAATAGATATTAAATGAATATTTAATATAGTAGCGTAATAATTAGTGATGTTATGGTATATAAAGAATACTTAAAGATTAAATGATTTCAATATTAAAAAAAACTGGTCCCTATATTAAATAAAAACATTTTATGAGTGCTATCATGCAAGGAATAACAGAGATTACAAGTACGAAGATTAAATTATCTTAAACATTATTATTGTTACACTTTGAAATCTCATATACCCTACTACACTATTATTGTGGTTATTAATACAAGTACTGGCGAACGGCGGCTTTGTCCGTTAGAACTACAGGAATATTCATTTAATAAATTGAATGTCTTTTGTTTATATGTAGGGCACTTCTAATCACTCCTAATAAGAACATACAATAATATAGGTACATTATCGAAATTTCCATTATAATTCATTCCATTCATTCATTCATTCATTCATTCATTTCATTTCCATCATTCCATTTCCACATGACCGATGTTGATACTAAATTCAAAGATTCAGATCCAGTCTTCTCTCAAGCTTGATATCATTCAACCGAATGCATGAGTTTCTTCAAGCCTTAGTTCCCTTAATCTGTCTCTGTTGGACCAATAAAATTTCAGCTCGTTATTTTACAGTAAATTTGGCGGAGCAAAATATTTTATATTGATATAACGATTTTATTTATGAACTGATTTAAATAAATCAAAGACTAAAAATTAGGTGAGGCTTACCATGAGATCGTTTCTGAGATTTGCGTGCACAAGCGCGCAGACATTTCAAATAAAATTGTTTAGGGTTTTGGGTTCTATTACATTGATAAACTCAGAATGCGTCATATGTCATACGACACATTATTTAATCGCCAGCTATTATACATTTTATGTACTTTGAACAAACACAAAGACAAATAAACATTTAAATTTAAGTCAAAAATGTATTACGGATTTCCTAGCGAATAAAGATATGAAAAAATCAAAACAACGTGAAGTTTTTAAATATGAGCACTTCTATTTGATTTATTTTTATTACATATATAGTTCTGTTACTTATATACTAATAATGATTACATAATGAATATATTGTAAACTTTGCAATTATTAAAAATTAAAAAAACAATAATAATTATATAAGTATTGCATTTCAGTTAGAAATTATTGGGTATATGAAACGTACCATACTATAATAGAGGACATGACCAAAATCGTACAAATCAAGTTGTAACCAAAATAATTTATATGATTCTTTAAATAAATATGTTACTTTGACTTTTACATATGCAAAATTAACCGTTAAATTGTTATACGAATACTCTTAAGTATTTTAATGTTATAACACATAAATCTTGCCTTTTAATTTCTACGATTATAATAAGTTGCATACATGGCACTATAGTCATTGTTTTTGTTGAAGAATGCAGGATGAGAGCGTTGTTAAAGATGAACAAAAGGTCTCTCTTATTAATATATTTAAACGCCTTCTTGGAAAATTATGTGTGCACTTCAAGCTTTAGGGATCAGTAGGGAAAGTAATTTATATTTAGAGTATATTGCATTTATATTTAGACTATATTGCATGATACGATATTTTACGGTTATTGACCATTTAATATTTTTTTAATTTCAAATTTTGTATTTTTGTTTTTTTTATATGCACCATTATTAATGTTAATGGTAACACAAACATGTAATAAATTAATATTTCAAAACTAATAATATAATAATACATTTGCATACAATATATTTTATGATATCTGTACTATACTGAAATTAATTTAATAAAATAACACTTCATATCAAAAGGCAATATAATTATATCATGTACTATTTATAACCATACTGTCCAGTTCTTTTTTTTAATCTGTTTATAAGTGTTGACACTGATAGCATTTTGTTTATACAAATATGTATGAAAACTATTTACTACGTAATTAAGTCTAGCTTTCGTCGCAACTCACGGTTATATTATACGCATTTCTTTAGCGGATGTCACTTAAGAAGCATAATATTTATAAATGCGTGGGAATTTGTTGATTGTTTCATGTATTATTTTATTTCATATATAAAAATTTGAGTGCTGAGAATTCAAGTGCTAAGTTGTTTAAATTAAAAGTTTACATTTTATAATTTTTCTCACAATTATTAGTGCACATAACTTTTTTACATGCTACTGTCTGTTTTTATGTAATTAAACCAATAATAAGTTAAATTCTACCCACTATTAACCCTTCTAGTGTTGGATAGTTTTTATAAATAGACAAAGCCACTTACATGGCATCTTACTTATGTGGCATCCACAACCCTTAGTGATTTACGTTTGAACACAGAGCCAGGCAACAAATAAAAGCTAGTCAGCTATATTTATCTTTAATTTTTTTAAAGAATTTCGACGAGGGACCTTGTAAATTCCCTTATACAACTATATGATAAGACCAGCTAAGATCTGAACAAAATATTGACTTATAATGAGTTTATTATTACGAAATATCAAAAAGAAAACTAATACGATCATGATAAAATTAAAATGAACATTAACAAAAATGACTCCTACCATTCAGTATAAAAGGAAGTGAATAATGGGTATCTTTTAAAACAGTCACCGGTCCGTATAGGATATTTCTTTCACTTTCTAAAGTTTAACGAGGTTTCAGTTATTTTTGATCCTAAATATTTTGAGTATACGAAGTAACGTTACGCTCGCCATTTTTTTATTAAGGACAATTCTCTAATGTAATAAAGGCAATTCTCTAATGTAATAAAGTGTCAAGCGTGTAAATTATATAGGACTTTGTACATAGAAAAGTAAATACGGATCGCATTTCTTATTTTTATAAAACGTGCATTATAGAAACATATATATTGTAATTATCACATATTTAGAATACCTCTACCAAACCTATACTCACTTACCTACTCGGCTGTCGGTGTGAAAGTTTATTTATTGCCTAAAAACACGATAGTAGGGAATATTCATTCAATAAAGTGATAATTAAATAACTGTTCATATTTTTAATGTTATTGAAATTTAAAAATAGGTGTGACGAAAATGTTTTTCAATTCATATTTGTAACTTCTATAGGTAAATTAGCAGTTAAAAGTGATAGATTGTTTGTTTTTTGTAACTTCTAATCTATTGAGAGGGACTTATTTTAATTATATAGACTTATAGCTATATCTTTGATCAAGTTAACATCCAGTTTGACATGCAGTCCCGCCATGGGACCTACAAAATTTAAATAAATGAAGTGACAGACAGACGGCGAATGAAGACGGAACGGACGGAAGACGGAAGTGGAGGGTACAAAATGAAATGGTAGGAGGATAGAGACCGTATCGTGATTAAGTGTAAAACTTAATTAAAAAATATCCATAAGATAAGTAAAATATTACAAAGAATCCAAGTAACAGAAACTAATATGAAGATGATTAGATCTGAAATAGGGTTAGATAGCTCTTTAAGATCTTTGTCGCACTTAAAAGAGATCTAATTTTAAAAATATCTGTAAAAGAAACAAAATTTTAACTACGCAAATAGTATTTTTTTTTTGTAAAATTGTAAAATAATTTGCTAATTCTGTAACCGTGTTTGTCCTGCTCATTTGTTTGAAAATTTTAATTTAAATGGAAGATTAATGACACTAATACGTTTCTCCTAAACTATCATGGGGGAGCGCTAAAAGACAAATTTTCGAAATTAATTATAGCGACAACGGCATAAAACGAGATTTTCCGTTCCATAGTACGCGTAAACAAAGTCACAGGCTACAACATGTATAGTATATAGTTGTTAATAGAATATTTTATGTAGAATTTATTAAACAGTATGATAGATATGAATATTAATTTTCTGGTTTTAGAAGTTATTTTTAATTTTACAAGCATGAATTCTCAATTAAAATTGACCCACGAAGCATTATGCACAAGTAATTTTGAGATCAAAAGATTACAATAAAAAATTAAAGCACTCGTTTACAATAAAGAGTTTGAAAGCAAAAGATTTAGGCCTCTAGATAACATCATTCAGTGTTGACATAAAGTCACTATGAAAGTTTCTACGTTAATATATTTATATATATATATATATATATATATATATATATATATATATATATATATATATATATATATATATATATATATATATATATATATATATATATATATATATATATATATATATATTTTGTCGTTAGTTTCTTGAGGTGTTGCATGTTTTTAAATTCTCACACACAAACTTATCCATTTTATAGCAAAGTTAAATAACTTTATTAATAAAATAACCTTAGCCAATATTTATTTCGTTCTTATATAATAGCCAACAAAGATATTTATCTATAACTATAATCAAAAAGCAAAGTACAGACCACGGAAAACTTGAGTATTGTTAAGCAGTATCTCGAGCAAAAACAAATACTGTTTTTAAGAAGCCAAATTAAAGCAGCAGGAATTCTGAGAAGATACATTCGTTAGATATTATCGCTTTCACTATACGCATTCGAATGTGATATGATTACAATCAACGCCACAATTAGTTCGTTATGTCGATAAGGGTATACAGAATAACAATTAAAAAGTAATCGAAATATATACGTAATGTGTTTTTTAATTATTTTGTTGATTAAGACAGTCACGCTTAAAGAGAAATCGAGAAAGCTATCTAAACCCTTTAGTGACAGTCACATTTGATAGTTAAATGCGATTAGATACCCTAGTTCTTTTAAATACTGTAAAATGAAGTTTTATAAACAACATATAAGCTTAAAATATATAACTACAAATAAAAATAAATAAATAAAGATAAGTAAAAAAAAGATAAAGAATCAACGATAGGATAACATAAGATGGATATAAATATCGACAAGACATAAAGTATCTAAGCTAGTAGAGCTTTATTAAACATATAGTTACACAGATATATACGCAACAACATCAACACGGAGATTATTATTTATATATTATAATAAACTATTGACATAAAATCCGTTTAGTACTACTGATCTCATGTAGATTTAATAACAAGTTAAACTATTTACTCTTCGGTCCTCTGCCTCTGAATATTATTATTTTAGTAAATGCTTTTTTATGATTGGAAGTTTTAGTTAATCATAGTACATACAATTAGATTTATAATATATATAATATGTAATAGATTTTAAATAATCGTATTTATGGTTATCATTTATTTTGGGTTGGGTTTCTCCAGACATTTGAAGATATTTAAGTTAAGAATTTTAATAATTAAACTCGTCCTTAATTAACAAAATTGCTCTGATTTCTGCGTACTTAAAGAAAGCGTATTTAAAGAACACTTCTTGTAAAGACGTCCAACATAACAAGGCCCGTAACACAGGATTGTGACCATAAGTGTACGTGCTGTATACAATATTTCACCATGTAGTATCAAGTTTTCACGGTGCTCATTAAGTTTCTAATCTCTACCAGTTAGTCTGGTCCTTGCGTGTTGTGCTTGATTTATTTATGTTCTTCACACTTTCTAACCCTTGACACTTTTCGTAGTTTGCTTCTATTTTATCACATTACATACATGCCAAATAATTTACAAGTGTTACATTCTTTTATATTTTACTGTTAGGAAAATATCATTAAAAAGTAGAGAGTTTTTAATTTTTAGCAACGGAAAAAATGTAAAAAGTACGAAAAAATTGAGTTTCGACTAAAACACAGTAATTATACGTAATTACACCGCGTTATTTCTGTAATGCGGGCTGGTATGTCTAGATTAACTCTAGTTTTTGATGGTCTACTGTATAATTTCTTAGTTATTAGGATGTTTAATAGTTTTGCGTTGCAAATTTCATATTTTGGACTTGGCTCTAGGTAGCTTAATTGAATCTGGCACGCTCTATAATGCTTAATGGTTATAGCATTTTTACTAAGGACATATTCGAGGTTAAGCTGAGATTTGTTTGTATAAGATAAAAATAAGTTACATTGATTCTACTATATCTTACAGAAGTACAATACGGCCTATCTGCAATGATTTCTAAAGATAATTGCCATTGAAGTGCTAATGGGCTAATATTACTACACGTCATCTACAATTTGAGTGAAGCTTAAAAGCAAATCGTTCTTATGTGGTAATAAGTTGATCACGCTACACTTTGACACTCTCTAAAAAATTATCAAGTTGAAACAAATATATATGTATATATAGCTTAGGTGTTATGTTTATGATTAAGAACTATTTGATATAATATGTTGTTATATTTCACTATGTTAAAAAACATGTTTTTATATGAATATTTATGCGTCGAATATTTAATATTTTGACAGTTTTTAAAATACCTATTTAACAGCTGACATAGCAAAAAATTCCTTGTATCGAATTAAGAAAGATAAATTACATTAATTTGTTTGTATTAATCAGAATTATAGGCGCTGTCGCTGGCGCTATCAACGGATATAATTAATACAATTTTATATAGATATTTTCTTTCCACTTGTCAAACCTTAAGAGCTATATCTTACTATATTCATAATACTAAACATGTTTCTTTACCTTCACGTTGCGTTCCGCATATAGTAGAGTAGGCAGAAGGGATCTATTGTTAATTCTCCGTTCCCCGCTTTCCGCCTATTCAAAATAGTGCGTGTCGAGTGGCGGAACTCGACAAAACAAAATCTCCATTTTATTTGGTCCTTGTTTTGGGTAGGCTATTTATCGAGCATGGCTATTAGGTTATGACATCACTTTAATCGTTTTTAATCGTTTCGTTGTTACCCACTGTACCCATGATCTGAGTTCTCACTTTCATTGTACTTCGAACGTCAGAATGCTTCAATTGTCATACAACTCTTACTTATTTTCATTTGACCACAAGGGTGTATCACAGCTTTCTGGCTTAATGCTAGTAAATATATACAGACAGCCAGTCAGTCAGTCAGTGAATGTTTTAAAAATACAAAACAGGGATAAAATTAATGTAAGGTAATTTTAAATTCTTGTCGAAAATGATCTAGGTGTTAATTTCTTTGTACCTTACAAGCGATGAGAAATTTTATTTATGATATATTTATCTTTAATTCAACGAAGTGATTAATTAAGCAGTATTTTCCATTAAAAGTGAGCAAATAAAAGTATTTTTTTAAGGTAGCGGCGGCGCTACGTTCATCAGTAAAAATAGCATTTTGTATACATTTCTCTACTGCTTGACAACAACTTGGTGTATGTAAAGAAGTTGTAGATGA
Source organism: Dione juno (assembly GCA_037127375.1). Classification (NCBI taxonomy): domain Eukaryota; kingdom Metazoa; phylum Arthropoda; class Insecta; order Lepidoptera; family Nymphalidae; genus Dione; species Dione juno. Next base: position 2,918,263 of record JAXRJS010000074.1, read on the forward strand.
AGATAATACCTCCATAATAAATTCTAAAAGCCAGAACTAATGTACGAGTCTTATCTCAAAATCTATTCAAATATAACATCAATGGTAAACTTTACGTAAGCGTCTCACATAGTAAATTATCCTCATTGAGTCATGCAATATTTTCAATATTTAGGTCACACTTCGATAAGAATACTTATAGCCAAAAAAGAAGGTCGTGAAAGCCGGTTCAGAAACAGTGACATAATACATACATTACATAAACGCAGATGAGTGTTATTGAAAACAAAGCTAACCTACATAAATGTATGCTTGGATGCTGTGATATATATGTATATATATATATATATATATATATATATATATATATATATATATATATATATATATATATATATATATATATATATATATATATATATATATATATATATATATATATATATATATATATATATATATATATATATATATATATATATATATATATATATATATATATATATATATATATATATATATATATATATATATATATATATATATATATATATATATATATATATAGTGTTTGGAAAAAAACTTCTTAAATAAATATTATTAAAATACTTAAAGGAAACTTATAAAAAACTTTATGCAGAGGTATTTGAACTCGCGCCTCATAGACAATTCCAATTTTTATGTTTTTTAAAGTATTTTTCTTTTCTTAGCGTATTTTTATTATTTTACGTAAATAATATATTTAGGTAGATATTCATTGTAAATATCTAAAGTAAGCGTGTTAGTCGTTAATATTCACCATAATACCGTATCATCTCATAAAACATCAAAACATAATTAAAAAGCAGGTCAATAAGCTAGAAAACGTTACGCAAGCTCACCGCAGTTACGACACCCTTACATAATTCGACTTCAGACTATCTTTATGCACTCAGTCAGTCAGTTCAGGTCAGGTCAGTTACATTTAATGTTTTTATATAAGTAAAAGGGTAAGTGTTAATATTTTAGATATTAGTTTCTCGCATTTATTGTATCAAATTTACAATAATATTACATATATAAATGAAGAATTTATTTCAAGCGTTCAACTCAGCAACTACATGGAATGGTTTGGTAATCGAAGAAGGCTAAACCTGCTGTCAGAGGTTTCTTGGACACAGAATGTATCATGTGCCATGTATCGTCACAACTCTTAGCTATACGAAGACAAAGTCGCAGGAAAAAGATTCGTTTAATTTGCCGCTTTTTGGCACTCATCCACTTCCAATAGTTAGCTAGAAAAGATTTCTCTTAGAAATAATTGCACCTCTTTCCGTTTACTTTTTAATATTATACTTTTTGTATGTACTAAATGTTAAAAAAGAATGTACTAATTATATTTAGCTACTGTACTACGTAAAGTGTACCTCTCACAAGACCGAAGCAAATGCTAATAAGATAAAAAACAAATACATAGATCAAATAGATAGTTAAAAAGTTGAGCCAAAATGAGAACCTCGCAAAAACGCGAATGTATTTATTTATATCTATAGTTTTTATTGTTAAATGTTAAGTTATGATCATTTTATTATATATCGGTTATTTTAATCGTTTTAGAGTGGTTGTTATTTATATATAAAGTCATATTTTATTAATATGTGAGCAGTAAGCACTAACATCAATAAAATAACTACATAGTTACAAAACATCCATAAAAACAGTGCGAAACATTTACTGTAAATGCTAGTTGAAGGCGTAAAATATTGCATAAATACCATCTTCTTAACTTTTAAGAAGATACCTTATAATTTACTTCCTCTAGTGCGAAACTGGCGGTCGCCGTTATATTTACAGATAAGTTATATAACAGCTTTCACTGAGCGGTGATAATATACATATAGCTTAAGCAGATAGCCGATTGTAGAGCCATCTACAATGTTGCATACGTTTATTCATTTAGGAATATAATTTTCCCACGGAAAAACTTGTCGATCAAGATAGAAAGTGAGTTTTCACGCCTACGCTATACAATTTTACGATAGTCAAGCCTTGTAGCTAGAAAATATTACCAACTAGGGGAAACGACGAACGATGTGATTTACAACTAGGCTATTCTGCCTGTGGTAGTAGTGAATAATATATACTTAGATCATAAAGATGTCATTTTTTTGTTTCCATAATCTCGTAAGTACTAAGCCGATTTAATTTTTTTTTATACTAATATAACGTACATACAATAAAATAATATGAAAATCAATAGCGCATTTATAAAAAAATTGCGAACACAGGGAAAATTCGCTGTATAAATGGTTAAAGTTACGCAAAAATTACTACGGAATGACAGTAAAATGATATGACTTTAAACATATAACTTACATAAAAAAACACATCTTTAAATAATCTTTAAATAAAAAAAAAACTTAAATTCCTTAAAATCGATTATATGTAACCGAAATTATACGATATCGGATAATATTTGGAATATCCGACTGTATGCGTAAGCGAAACCGATTTACTATTCGTCCTATACATGTATCTGCATTCAGATCCGAAATGCTAGTGCCATCCAAGGTAATTAGGAATGCCGGTTCGCTCGATTTGTTTGTTAACTACGTAATAGTAGCTTGTATAGTAAATATAACAACGACGCTATGCTACAGCACCACAACGGCCTCATCATAGAGTTATGAAAAAACCATAATACAACGATGACAAATTTAAAAATACGTTACTTCCGTTAAAAACACGATAGTAACAAAACACAAAATACAATGTTACCTCAAATGATCGTAAAAACCAAGTAAAAAAAGAAAACAAAAGAAATTCTATCAAAGTATCAAAACAAAGTTATTACAGACAATAGCACACAAATAGTGAAAGGTATCCCAAATTAAATTACAATTTTCTATAACAACTGTAATGATGTAATGACGGTAATTTATCACAATAATTTGTTGTACGGATAAAGATAAGTGTACGTCATTTATTTTTTAATAATTTTACTTTTTAAGGGAAAAAGGAACTTTGAAACAGGACAAGATAATCAATCTAATGGCAGCTTATGTTAGAATAAATTAAATATGTACATAAAATATCTTGGAATTTTAATAAACATATATATAAATATATATATATATATATATATATATATATATATATATATATATATATATATATATATATATATATATATATATATATATATATATATATATATATATATATATATATATATATATATATATATATATATATATATATATATATATATATATATTAAAAAACAAAGTCACTTTTCATAGATTCTCAAATGTTCCTTACTACGCAACGGATTTTAATGTCACTCTCTCTCACTCACTCACACTCTCTCACTAATAGATAGGGTGATTCAAGAGAGAGGTTTAATGTATAATACATTCATATTAATAAATAGATTACAGCAGAGAATATGAAGGATGTATTTTATGTAGTAAGAATTTTGTTAGTGAGCCCACCCACCAAAATAGAACGAAATAGTTAATAAATAAAAAATCGTATATTATTTTCGTGCGACACCGCGAATGGAATATCATACAAGATTTTTACTTAGATTATTCTTCATAAATTGATAAACGAATAATCTAAAGCTAATAACAATATAAAGCTAAAAACTAAATCTATAACTAGCTCTATAGAAACATTATAGTACGACTGTATCTGAAAAGATGTACTGATCTTCAGGCAAATCAGAATTTAAAAAGGAGTGTTGTAGAAGAGTAGAGATGGCTACAGTTTCTATCTCATATATAAAACTAATTGTCTTCAATTAAACATGGATTCTGCGGTCTGTTTAGGAACATGGACATCGTTATGTGGCGACAGGTAGTCTCACAGAGTAACTAGTCAAGGAAAAGTATGTAAATAAATTACAAGTAACTACTATAATATGAACCAGTAGTCAACGATGGAAGCAAATGTATCTCATTTAACACTGTTAAGCTTTTTGTTTATACCGCGTTACATTTTCAAAAATATTGTTTAAAAAGTTTGAGACAAAAACAATCTCATAGCAATTTCATTGTCCTTAATATGTAGGTAATTACTTTTTATTAAGCGCATTAATTAATTTTGTTGTAATTTATACCTTCATATATTATCTTTATTAGAACAGTAATAAAAATAGGTAGTCCTATTTTTAAATTCCGTTTCAAATAATTATAAGTAAGTTTCAAATAATTATAAGTAAGTAAGTAAGTAAGTTCATATAATTTATCAGCAGAAGAAATTTCTATTTTTACGTAACCGGCCAGCCATCTAATAAGTGGTTACTTCCCATTTCACTTGATATTATAGCTCCATTGTTTTCATTACAGTTATTGCACACAATAAATTGTAACTACCAACAATATCTTTTGAAAGTGAGCCTAAAAATTCTCGTACGTCGGTTTAGCAAAAAATACCATCTACATACCGCAAATCGTACTGTACGTACATTCGCTCGAATTTCTATTTTATGTATATTTTCGAAAGGTTAAATCACAACTGAAGTGCTATCATTCTAACGAGACTTTCATATTTGAACACTATTTAGATAATTGAGAATAGACTTTTAAAGAGATAACGAGATTTACAAAAACTGGTGTAGTGCTTAGCTCGTTGCGGCAATGTGTTTTCTTTGCTCGAACATATTTTGAAGACTAGTCAAATTAATAAAGTAAAAGTAAAAGCGTCTATGTTGAATATTAAATTATATGAAGCAGCGCTTTGCCACAATGATAAACATATCATATTGAACTGATATTTTATAATGATTTTTTTTTTTATTTTGAGAAATAATTATTGAGAAATTATTTTAAAATGTAGATTTATTTAGTAGATATTTCCATTATGTGTCATTTCATAACATAAACTCATTCTCATTCTCTCATAACTGCAAACATTCGAAAATAAGAATTACCCGTCTAATAAACACAAGAATACGTCCACTAATTATTCAGTTTAAAATAATATTTTATAACTACTATAATACATTTCTTATAAGAAAAAGTATAAAATCTATATATAATATCTCGCCTTTCTAAAAATCTATGTTTAATTAAAAATAATAGAATTATATGAAATAGGAATAAAATTTTGTACATAAAAAATGTACCCCGATTCTTCAATTAGTATTAAATAAAACATAAAATAATATAAACAAAGATATTAAAATGTTTATAATAACTCACCTGTGTCATTCCTAGTCTGTAGCTCGTAACGTCAAGATCTAGTGCTAAGAGCATATCATCCACGACCTGTCGGTCCGACATAGGTGTTTGTTGAGTGTCTTCATTTTCACTTTCAGCCGTCGCCAGGAGACGGTATCTGCATAAGGATCTTAGTGTTTATCTCAAAGGATTATGTTGTATTGGTGAATTTTATACGCAACGGTTTTGGGTGCGATTCCCACTGGGGTAAAATGAATTAAGTGCATTTCCTTCGCTCACAAGACAAAGGTCGACGTCGAGTTCCGACAATAAACACGCAATGTTTTGAAAGGCAGAAAGCAGGGAACGGAGTGTCTTAACACTAGGTTCCTCTGCCTATCTACTATGTGCGGGATACAATTTGAAGCCTAAAAACAAAAAAAAATGGTATGATAGTGATCATCTTGAACATCATCGTCATATAGACTGTGTGCCTGTAGTGACGATTATGAGGTCAAATCTCGTATTATTAAAAAAAATACAATATTAATATAATTTGTGTTTCTCCGGTGTGGCTCCAAATGAATGGCGCAAGGAGATTAAATTATAGGATTTTTATATTTAATTTGTAACATTCGAGAACTCGATTGCCTCTTACCTCCTTGCAAATTCTGAAAGCGGCATGTGTTCAGGGAATCCTTGTTTATACAGCCTCGCCGCATCGAGTAATTGGAAACCGCGGAACTAAAACAAATTACAAATTATGGTCTTTACAAAAAAAAAAAAACAGATATTGACAAAATAGTTAGGCAAACTTAGCTTGTTTTTAAAGGAAAAAACATTTTAATTGTTACACCTAAATCTACAATTGAACTATTATGTAGGTAGTACAACTTTAAGGTTATTTTTATCAATAAATGTAAAGATTTAGCTTATTTATCAAAATAAATGAAGCCATTTTAATAACTACAATGAACAACAGAAGACGTGCTTTAAATAATTTAAAATGAAAATGGGAAGACACACACCTACACTTCGAACTCATACACTGCGACTGCGGTTACTAATAGTTAAATATCACACGTTCATTTCCAAAATTTTACATTTATTCATTTATTTCTTTTTAATTCTATATCTGCCATGTACGTTTGTATGAATCGTACAAAAAGTCTCGAAAACGTTCTTAACACTGCCTACACTACTATGCGGGAAAAAGCGTAACATAGCTTTTTAGTTTCATTAAAATTATATTAGTACATAAAGGTGTATAAGGGAGTAGTCATCTACCTCTCATACTATTTGCTCTCTTATATAATACCAATATCTTTTTTACCATTCTTCAAGCGCAGGACATAGCTACAAATAACTGGAATGTACAATCAAATCTGAAAAATAAAACTAACAAATAATAAAAAGAATCTACCATATAGTACCTGAGATCGCAACAAAGGTATGTTAACATCGTCAAACGACTCGTTGATCTGATTGGTTAGGAGGCAGCATACAAAATGGACGCCGCCGGCGCCGCAACGTCTCAGCGTATCGACGATACCATCCGCTACAAATTTTGCTTGTAACGCTGTTGAACGACGCTTCATGCCTGCTGTACCTTTATTAGAAATAGAGGATATAGTAAAATAATTAAAGATATTTTAGAAGGGTATGTCATTACAAACGGTTGGTTGGTCATATGCTATATTTTAATATTCTTAGTAACACATATTTATTATAAATTTAAAAGTTATTGTATTTAAATATGTAAAATACGTGTGTATTTGGTTGGTCTTTTGTTATAATTGCATTCTCTTAGTAACACATATTTATAATTAATTTTAAAGTTATTGTATTTAAATTTTAATATTATTTCATAGATTTAAGTTACGATAATTAAGTTTGTATTATATATGAAATGTATATTCCCTTTTTTCTTTTTTAAGCTAACTCCATGTTTAATGTATAAGTGGAAACTTTATTGGCTGAGGTAATGTACTCATGTGTCAATTATATGTATTACAAACGCTGTTTGTTACTCAGTATGAATAAAACTAATAATAAATAAAATAAAAATGTTAAGAAGTTTAGTTTAGTAGCTTGAACTATCTAATAATAAGACTCAATAAATTAGGATATACTACAATATTAACAATATTATTTTCAAGCATAACCAATAACGAAGTACAATCAAACACTTATATGCAATTAGATAAATATAAAAAAAATAAACAGCACAATGTAGTATTAATATGTGGTTAAAGAATATTACTTCTATTGAAATGATTAATGATTGTTAACAATAAATACACCACAAGTTTGCTACAGAATGAAATATGATTATCATTTAGTATCAAAAAATCAAGCACAAATGCGAGTCTAAAATTAATGATATTTTACATAGAATACGTGATGAACATTATAAAGAGAATTTTAAAAGCAATAGTATGAATACACAGTGAAACTTCGAAAATATTAATTCTAAAGATAGTGTCATAAGGATTGAAATAAAACATTATTACTCTATGCTTTCAGCACAAATTTATGATTAATGTATAAAAAAGGTAAATATGGAATATATATTTTCTTCTACGGTATTTGTTCCCTTACCAATATTAAGAGAACGTCGTATAATTGATGCTCGGCAGAAGGAAGAGCTGTCTGCTATTATTAAAAAAAATATCTTAAACGTCGTAACAAACAAAACAATAACAACAAAAAAATATCTTAAACGTATAATAATCATGATATATAATAATATGAGTACAATATTTTTTTTTTCATTTTAACCAAATTTGGTTGTTCCATTGTTTTATATGTTTGTATATATGCTTTAAATACAAAATAGAAGTAAATATAGACATACTTTTAGTTTAGGAGAGTTAACGTTACGCATTCATAAATTGTGTAATAGTTCACATTTTTTGTCAAAGCAAAGGGCACCTGACATGGAATGTCTCCAAATGAGGAGATAAGAACAGAGTGACGTCCTATTAATTTCTAGACATCTCTACTCATAGTAAAATTATTATAGAAATAAAATATAGGCACAGAGGCACAGCATCTGATTATTAACTTGAGGGTTGTGGGTTAAATTACAACTCTAGAAAACGAAATTATTTTAATTTGCTAGCTCTAGTACGATGATAAAACACAGCGATGAGAAAAACGCTGTCTCCAAAATCTTAGACCGAAGTGTCTGTAACACTAGATCCCCTGTGCCCACCCTGCTGTTTGCGGTATATATTAAATAATAACAAAATATTTACCAGAAGTGAGCGTCCTCCGTATAGAGGAGGCGCGGCGCAGCGTGGACGCGTCGCCCACCGCCGCCGCCCAGGAGCCGGCGCCGCACGCGCCGCGCGACCACGACGACAGCCGCCCGATGTCTTCGCTGTGGACGCGACGACGAATTATGATACGTCACTTTATAAGCGGAATGTCTGTTCGTTGTTAAAGGCAAATGCCTTAAACAGGACAATGCATGGTTTGCTGTGTAACGTCATGTAAATTCCAACATGGCGGAGCGTCCAAGATATCAAACTACTTATTTTAATGCACTCCTACAATATGGATATCAAAAGACTCGCTTAGTAACTCGAAATATACAGTGACTTGTAGTAACTCGAAATATTGCTTCTGCATTGCTTGCATGTAAAAGTTGTTTTTTATTTTAAATGTTTTATTTGTATACAAGTGATATTTCTTATTTGATCTGTTTCTATACTTCCCAAAAGTTGAATTCGCATTAAATATATTTATTAATACATTAACAAATTTAAAAATCAAAAGGTAATAACACGAATCAAGAATACCACGTTATTATTTGTAGTGCTTATTCATTAGATATATAATAAGTTCTTTGGTTTATGTCTTTATACAAATTATGTGAAATTCAACAGAAAATACGCACTTTTGGCTTTCTTGTAGCAGTGTATGTGCCTTCTTAAGTATGGGGTTCTCGCGACTCGCCTTCACCCATCCGGTGACATCATATAATACTGGATTAGTACCCTGTGAAGAAACAAAACAAAACCTATTAAATATTTTATACTTAAATTATATACTCTAGTTACACTATTTTTAGTTAAGGTTTAGTTAGATAGAGTGTAATGCTAGATTCTGCTCTCTGTACTGTCTCAGAGAGACTCCAAAAATCTTGAAGTCTCACCCAACTAACCCACCGCACAATTTGCTAACACGCCAAAAAAATTATGATGATAGTTTAATACAATTGCAATAATTATTACATCAATTCACAGACAAATGCCACTTTAGTCTACGGGCAATTGTAAAGTTCTAGAACCGTCGGATTTTCCAAAACATATTAACAAAATAAACGCTATTAATCCGGTTAAAATAGTTTCATTTAAAAGTATTAAGCATATTTTATAGTATACCTGTAAATGTTGCAAAATAAACTGCCTATTATGGGGTGCCTTCTTAATCAAATAATGTGTTTGGTGTGGCGCGCCATAGTGCGACATCACGCGCTCAAGGAAAGTGTCGTCCGATGAACCTGGATACATTGACTCCTCGTCCAAAAGCCTGGGGAAACGTTAAAAATTTACATTAACTATCAAAATATATTTAAAAGATTAGTGGGATTTTGATGGCTTTTAATATAATTTAAATCTTTGTACCATATTATCATCTAAAGAGTAAAGATGTCCGCAATATATTCGACATTTTTCTAACCCAACCTAATATTTCTATCATACGCGAGTTTACTGATTGTTTTCTACTGTTTTGATTACTAAATGCACATTAAATATTTTCAAAAAACTTATAAATAAGGAATACAATAATTATTAACTTGATTCACTCTACAAAAAAAAATCTTTCTAAGTATTGTTTCGTACCACAACAATCCCCGTCGATCACAATCTCGCAGATCCGCTTGGGAACTTCGCACTATAGTGTTCTGTGGCGCCTTGTCCAGCAGGTCCACCATAGGACCGGGGTTAACGGTTTCTGATAGCCAGTCTAGAATTGAATAGAGCAAAGAGCATTGATTATATATAAGTTTAAAATAAATAAGTAAAATATTAAACAAATAAATTTAATTATTTTCGTTTACATTTTATGCGGTGGAAGTAAATATTACAATAGTATTATAGAAGTAAGATATCTTGAAAAATGTACCAGTATATACAAAAAATATAATTCAACCAATATAATACACACCTTCAGATCCATCATCTAAAGTGATGCCTTCTTGTGCATAGCGCTCTCGAGGAGCCACTAATAAAGCCTCGTGGAACACTGCTTGGAGGCGTTCCTAAATAAATTATAATACATTTAAAAACATTCAACCATTTCGTTCACAACAGCGATTCTTATAAGCATTAAATTTATAATAAATTTAAAAAAAAGAACAAAATATGAGTGCCACTACAACACGGCATACTGTTTACTAAAAGTTAATATAAGTCAAAATAGGTAAATCTTCAAAATTTATAAATTTATTTCTATACTTAAGAGTTTTTACAATGACTTCCTTTTTAAAAAAAATAAATATGTTTTAAAATACAAATTAGTATAAATATAAATGTGTGAGGAATGTCTTTAAATATGAATAATATGAATGCTACAATAAAAAAGGATACATTACACCTAGGTATAGAATGTATCCTAGGTCATTGTGGTGTAATAAGAATAAATACCTGTAAATAATTAGATAGTAATTTAGACAGCGTAGCGCCACTCTGCTGTCCCGCGCACATGGGGTTGTCCGCACCGGGCGTGTCCAGTAACAGGATAGATGCTGATGTCCTTGCTGATGTTGACAGACTCCTGGCAAAACAATGATTTTGTTTAATATTCTTCCTCTTGACTTCGAAAATATAGCTTAGGATATTATTAAACAGCCGTTTTGTTAGCAATGGAATTAAATTTAATATAATGTATAAAATCAATAAATAATATCGTTTTAACCAATATTTTTACCTAAAAACTATAATTTGATCTGTTTTTCAATTATATAAAGAGATAAATGTAGGTGCCTAAAAAGAAGTGTAAACTGAACTAAACAACATGGTGTACTATTAAATATTGATCAATTAGTATATAAATTACAATTATTATCCTTGAACATTAAATTCTACAATAAACTCTCAAATCTTAATTATTCTATTACCTATTAACTAGCGCAGCAACGATGTTAAAAGTTTCACTGTAGAGTCCAGTCACAAATGCATCCAGAGCGTCAGAGCCGGGAGCCTCTTTCTCATTTGATGGTGATGGAGTTCTGAAATAATATTTTATTGATAAGTATAATTCCTAATTAGTCTTTCTGGATTCCTTTACATAATAATGACTAAGCCTCACATTTTAATGATATTTGAAAAGAAGAATCACTTAATAGAGGGAAATATAAAGTAATATACAAAAATGTCACGTAGCTTTTATAACTTAATCACTTAAAATAATAAAAAAAAAAATTGATAAATAACATATTTTGTTTTAAAATAAAAACCTAACTTTTACTCTTATATCAATCATATATAAAAAAATAATTTAAAAAATGTATCTCTTAAAATTACTAGTGAATATAAAACAATGAAAATTTCAAATATTTATTAATTTAACATACCTCAAGACAGATGGCTGCGGTGAAGGCGGAGTGGGGGGAGCGAATATAGCGCGAGCGAGCTCATCCGCCCCCACGCCCAGCAAGCGACCGGCGCGAGTGGCGCACCCTGTGCTCGCGAACTGGTACTTTAGACCAGAACCTGTATTTGCTGATGGATAGTAGTTGCAATGTTAGTAGTGGTATTATTTAAATGGATATTAAATTTACAATAATATTATAAAGCTGAAGAGTTTATATGGTCGAATGCGCTAACCTCAGGAACCTTAATGGCACATTTGTAAAAATACAAAATAATTGCTAAAATACATAATAATACAACAGATTTTGTAGAAATTGCCGGAGTGTATTAAGATTGTTGCCATTTTCCACGCAATATCTTGAATTTGTAAGGAAACGGGGAGACACTTGGTTAGGTCTTCACACTACATTTTTTCTGTCTTTTGTTGGTTATATTAGTATGCAATATCTACACTGATAAAGCAGGGTATAAAAATATTTCATGATTTCCATACATTGTTACAATAATTACAAATATATAAAAAAACACAACCTACCTCTTACAACACCAGCCCATCCCAAGTGGCATACGGCAGCCAGAATCTTCCATATCGCCATTTGTTCCTGTTCAGTCACCGACAAAAGTTTAAGAGCTTCTTTTAAAGCCGAAAATTCAGATGGCGCTTCAGCTTTCTCTGATGAACTAATGTAGGGGTTTGGAGCACTAACTGGAGCTTGGTCCAGGAGTAATTCACGACGGAGTCGACCGTCACAGCCGTGGAATAATCTAGAATATACATTAAAATAGAAGAATATGTTTTTAATTTACACTTAGCAATTTGATATTTCTATATCTTCTGTGGTCTACTATTTAAGAGGCGATACAGATTAAGTCGCAATATTTATAATATTATAATATATTGTTTATTGGTATAGGGAAGTTATCCTTAAGTGAAGATGAACAGCCATGGAGAGTTCATATTGAAAATAATATAAATTTCACATTTGGAACAATACTTATACTATTAAAAAAAATACGAGTATTACTTAATTAGATTAAAGATGTCTAACACGAAAAGGAATAATAGTACTCACGCATGTAATGCTCGAAGGCCAGTTTGTTCCGGCTTCAAATCCGGTAGCAGTATTTGTACAGACGCCGATACTAAAGCACCACCGCCGTCAAAATCTAGAGACGTCAGCGAAACGAAACGTGATGCGTAAGAATTCGAACCCGTTCTGAAAAAAATAATGTATTTGAATATGATATTTCTTGTAAAGGTGATTTTCACACATGTTAGTGTTATTTCTCTATCAATAAGAACTTAGATAAACAAGAAACAAAAACAATGCTAATGGAGAAAACAATTGTCTTGCTCTGGTAAGATATAGACATATGTATTTTTCGACATAGATCTAATAGTTCTTTCTCATTAAGTAACTAATCATCATATAATACCTACATTGAGACACGCACAAACCACTTGCCTTCAATGTTTTTACATAAAATTTTCATATTGCTTTAAAGTTCGACATTTAAAAATGCTACTAGCACACTCGTTACCATTTACCATTAAAAAATCTTGTATAAATATGGATATTTATAATAAAAAGCAACATACGATGATTAAACTTAAATAAAAATAAATAAATTTTACGAGTCTTTTATTCATTTAATTAAAGAAACATTTCGATTATTTAACAATTTTATGAGTGTGTTTTAAAATCAGAAGATAGAATATTCTTTCTTATATTCATTATTTATATAGAGATATACACGTGTGCCTGGTTTGATTAACATTTTAATAAGCATAAATTATAGTAAAAACACGTAAAATTTTAAATTTATATCGCTTAATTGTAATTTTAAATTCTAATATAATGCATTTAAATTTAATTGATAATATCTTTTATATTACACAGACAAAAATAACAAAAAATACTTCTAGAAATAATTTGCTTTGACTTAAATTGCTAATGGGACTCTTAATATTTGTTCTTATTCCCTTATATAATTGTTTAATACGTATCATAAAAAAGAGCAAAGCCAACCTGGTTCTGTTTCTCAATTAAAGTTTTATTCTAATTTCTATTTATACTCCTATGTATATATAAAATTCAACAATAAAAAAAAAGTAAAAAGTGAAAGTAATTAAAATTATCGTTCCCCGAGTGGCGACCCAACCCACAACAACATTCCCACTGCGTTATGTATGTATAACGTATATAGATGTATCTAACTTACCGACTCGAACCAAAAGCATGTAGAACGTCCAGAGCAGCGTCAAGTCTTTCCGGAGTAAGCTTAGATCCTTGCGCGGGGTAAGCATTCGCCAGATACCAAACGCTATGTCGCAGCGCTGATGTTTTACCAGAGCCAGATCTGAAAGAGAAAACATTTTTTAAGTAACGTAAAATAAGGTTATAAAAGTTAATCATTGAATTAATGATAATTATCTATTATAAAATATTATATGTATATAATATAACAATGATTCTGGGATAACCAATGAGCAACCTTGAACTTTTGAGGTGATATTGGCGACGTATTGCTTTCAATTACGTTAAGAATTATGTAAATATACGTGAATTTTATTCTTTTAAATATATAATAAATTTATTTATCAAATATAATACATTATACGTATCAACGGCTAATGAAAGCCTGATGCTTAATGTTTGAACTAAATATTTGAATAAAATACTCAATTAAACAGAAATAATGTAATATCATAAAATGTTAAAAACCATACTAACGAGAATTAATTCAGCATATAAGGAAACAAGCAAAAAAAATTAAGTCATACTAATTTGTTTTGAAGATTATACGCTTGGTGTCAATTCTCTTACGTATTCCTACAATTTATAATTTATGAGGCGGGGCTACTTGGGTATACAACGAGATGCGTTGAACGGTAAAAGGGCTATGTTTGTCTTGTATACAATGTAAATTATACTCATTAGTGTTGCTTATATTGTAATACAAATTATTATATTATAATATAAAGAAATATAGTTTAGAAATCCAGTTCAGACATTGTTCATTTAAACAATCCCAAGGATTTAGTTACAATAATCGATATATAATGTTTTAAGGCACGTTATGTAAACTAGACTGTTAAATGATTTCAATAATCATAATTTGTTGATACCTATAATATGTATGTACCTATAGAAACAACATACAGATACATATGACAAAAAGAAGTTATCTTAGGCGGGTAGTGTAAAATAAAATAAAATAAAGCTAGGCTGGTGAAATATTAGCATATTCTAGTAAAGTAATGTATTTATACAAACTATAAGCACGATGCTGTCGTAAAACAATTGGCACGCGTAATGGTTGTGACTTTAAGTGTTTCTCTAAGAAACTTTTATCTATAACTTATGCCTGCGGCTTTACTCGTGTGTTGAAATGTGCATTTGCCGCGTGTATGGCACATGAGGCATTCTGGGCGAGATAACTCTGCAGCATACATTGGGTTATATCGAAACGATTGACGTGATGCAAAATATTGCAGTCTATAGTCTAATCTATAGTCGTCGTACCGTCAATGAACTGTTTCATACAGTTTATTTTTAATTTCAACCAGAAGCTCGCGTTCGATCAATTAAAATTTTCAGTTTTATAATATTATTAGATAATAGTGTTGATGTAAAAATTAATCTGAATTACGTATATATTTAATACGCAACCAAAATAACGTTAGTAACAATTAAAATATATTGATCATACCTTCCAAGAAACACAATAGCACGATCGCGTCTAGAAGCCAGCATACAGCGATGAGCAGATTGTGCTGCAGCGAACACGTGTGGAGGCATGTCATCTACGCGACACCCTCGGAACATGGCCGCCACCTGGAAAGATATTGGTGAATAAAGCAACTTATATAAAATATATAAGCGTAGTGCGTATAAAATGGTTGCAGTTCGAGTTCATTTTGAAATTCCTACTAGCAATTTTGTATTATATATGGACGCCTCCTTAACGCCATTATAATAACCAATATATATTAGCATATATAACTCTCTCTATATTACTTCTTACAATTCTCTACTACTTGGTTATTCTATATTATCAGTACACATGTCAAATAATTACACTTTAAGTTTGTCATTAAAGCTGTGAAGTTTTATTAATACTATTACTTCATTATTTTCTTACTATTTAAACTTATTAAAATATGTACGATTAAATACAAACCTTCTCAGTGTAAACAGGAGTAGTACGTTTCGGAGGTCCCAGCACCAGCAAAGCATGTCCAGCTCGAGCATGCGGCAAAGCAGCAGCATAACGAGACCGAAGCACGTGTAGCGCACCACACTCGTTGAGGCAACGTAGAGATGCTATATCTTCACATCGTTCGAGTTGTGGTGGGTTGGCCTGGAAATTTGCAAAATTATTTACCAAATTTACATTATATCATGTTACCTTACATGCGATAATGGCAAATGGAAGTGATTCTAAGTGATTGTGATTCTATATATTACCTTACTTCTAGCCATTAGGTACGTTAGATGCGGTAAAATCGAATTAATCACTGTATATTTTTTATATACTCATAGGTGGTTTATATTAAAAAAAATTTCACTACTCTTGCTTTATAATACAGTTGTGCTTGTAATCACCACCCACGTTATGTCTCCAAAATGATTTTTTATTTATCCATTAATAGAAACAATAAGTAATCGCTTCATAATATTATTATAGATAAAACAATATACATAATGGCACGACAAAAAAGTAATATTATCAATATAAATCTATAGCAATCAGACTACAAAAAAGGAAACGTGATCAGCAGAATCGATGTGGAATAATGATTTAGTAATTTAAAGCAAATATAAATCCAAACGTCTCATTGACCTATGCCTTATATTATGTTTGATATTAATTTTATAATAAAAAATAATTTATATAAAATAATGGAAAACTCTAGATATTCGAGAGATTTAATGATTGCGTTTCTAAAATGAGAAAACTACCCATCCTATCTAAATGTACGATGTAGGAGGTCAACAAGGAGGTCTTAAAACAACATAAAATACTTTTCTCTCTTTTATCTGCGAAACTTGCGTTTCATACAACAATTTACCTTTTCCAAATCATCTTCGTCTACAGCAATTATTTCACCAGTTTGCAGTACACGAACTTTAGCTCTTCCAGCGTCAGCGTCGCCTTCTCTTACGACTGCTGTGAAACCACCGCGGTGTGCTAGCCACATGTGACCAGCTTGAAGCCATTCTTTTTCGGATTCTAGTTGTTCTTCCGATTTTGCCTGCGTAAGAAAAAAAAATTAATTTAATTTTTTTTATTAAGATAAGTTACATATCGCTTATGTTACCCAAGATGTATAATGAACTGTTATTAAACGTTGATATACATAAGACACTTTAAAATGATGTAGTAATTTTTTGTAAATCAATTCTGAAACTAACGCCTTCGTTTAGTTAAAACTCATAAGCATTTCTTTATAGTATCATGCGTCTGCGCAGGACGTACAGGTTCTAACGACCTTCATCACTATGCGCGAATTTATGTATATTTTCTTGAGGCGCTTAAAAATATTCATATTACTTATTATGTAACAATGTATACAGAATATTTACAACCTAATTTACATAATTTATGCAGATCTGTAGTATTTTTTAAAATACAGTATTGCCAACGCACCTATTAAGACCAAAATATCTATGAAATATGTAACGTTCAACCTTTAGAATTAATACATAAGTTACCTAGCCAATGTACAAGTAAACTATGCGTCGAAAGGTAAAAAAAAAATATAATGTATATTCAATGTGCCTTTAGTTAGTAGGAAATACTTCTTATTTTAAATCTCTTCTAAAATGGTAAATAACATTTAGCGATATTTTAATGCCTTTACTGAAGAATACATTTTTAATATACATATTTCAAATAATATCCACATCGTGCAAAAGCGTACCTGCCTCCTTCGCAAGCCAACGCGTCGCAAGTTACACTTGTTATTCCGGGCGAGTACGTCACTTTGGCGCGAATTATTATCACAGCGAAAATGATTTTGATAAGACACGGGCAAATCTAACACAGTTTTAGAAGTTTCATTCGTAAAAGTAGTATTAAAAAAATTAAATTTACCTATGATCACGAAGAATATAAATTTTAGCCAATTAAAAACTCCATATAACTTCTGAATAAAAGACATTATTAAATCGTACAATATGTATAGAATTGCTACACAGTCGTTGTGCTTGTAATTGAGTGTCACCCACACGTGCCGCGCATGCGCACCAGGAAGGGTTTTTAACATATCGCCTATTGAAAACCTACGCGAACATACATGGCGCAAATCTCATTAAAAGCAATTATCCGTATATAATACGTCTGTATACACAAGTATCAGACGGATAAAAACAAGATATCAAATATTCTTTATATTTTATACTGATATTAGCAAACCCAGCAGAGCAGACATTATCCTGACTGGCAAAGAAACATCACTATAAAGATGATACACCTGATTTCTTATATTTAAGTTGATCTATTATAATGCCCGTCGACTATATACCGTATCTAGCCCATATATAACTTGGAAAGATGGAAAATTGTATATGAGTTCGTTAAAATATAATGATAAAACATTGAAAATCTGTATTAATATAAAGGTTTTCAATTATAAAATTTAGAAAACAACAAAACACATCAACCATTTAATTGTCCATAGTCAGAAATATTTTCATTCTTTTATGTACCGTCTAGCCAGAGCCCTGGTGGACTAGATGCTACTCTCTTTAAAATTGAAAAAACATTCATGCCAATGGCCATGGAACCTCATGGCCACTCCTCGAATAAATAAAATCCTCTACCTCCTCTTCCATTAAATAATTTATTAAAATAAATGTTATTCTTTCATATCAACTTGGACTAAGTATATGTAAAATCTTTGCAGGAATTGAAGGTGCGAATTGAAGTCAATGAAATTCGTGCCATTAAATATTAACATATAATACGATATGTATAAAATGTTTACAAATAACGTGTTTATTGGTTACGTAAATGCGTACATGTAATATCAATCAAATTGAGTTGAACAAGATTCAAATGTAGGTACATAATATAAAGCTAAATATAGCGTACTTATCAAGTTTTTCTAGGGGAAAATAATTTTATATATTGTATATTAGAAAATTGAACGTTGATTATTTATTATTTATTTTTACTTAGTTTATTAATACTTACAAAATTGAAAAGTAATTAATAATTATACTAGTAACAAAAGAGTTTGCTTATTAAATATATCAATACGATAGTCAAATACAAAGTAAAAAGTTGCAACTTATACATGCCATATATTAGGGCAGAATGATTTACGACTTCGTTTAACTACACTTAGCAGGTGCCTTAGACCAACGGTCATTAGTAACCCACATATTTTACGTACTAACTTGGTATTCTTATCTCCTCGTGTCTAAAATATTATAATTTTTAATTGTCTGATTTCCAAAAGTAGCACATGTAATTATAAGTTTACTTTCAATATAAGATCAATATAGTGTGTAAAATTAAAAAAAATCCAGTTATGTAAATAAAGTTGGCGCTTTAAAACTTGATCATAGCTTTGAACTATGGAAGTAATAAGTAAATGTGAAGTACAAAAAAATTATAATTTTATATAAAATTTAAAAATGTAATCTCTTATCAGACATAAAGAAAGCTTGGGAAAATATAAACTATTAAAAAATTTTCGAATATTTGGTAACGGTTTGTACTCGAGATTAAAATAACTGTGCCGAAACCAACGGTTTTTATAACCTCGACCTTCATAATGATCGTGATGTCATCTTAATCAAATCGAATTTACATACAAACTCATAAGGCTTACTAGGAATTTAGAGGATCTAGTGGAAAAAGAAAAAACACCGACCGGCTTTAAAAATAATCAGTTTATATGATAATCACAACATACCTATAGAAAATCTTTATATTTTAAAAATGATAACGAAAAAAGAAGTGGTAAAGATTTGCTTTGTAAGGCCAGAGTGGGCAAATGAGTTTTCGTGATTCCTTTGAGTGAAATTCGAATCTATCTAGTTTACAGTGCGCTGCTGTCCAGTGCGACGAAATGGCCTCGGTATCTTTCAATTATGTATTAAAGTTAAATACATAATTAAATTATGTACGTTGTCTAACAAGAAAACCCGGCTAGGAAGCTACATTCTTAATTAATATTTATTTATAATGACTAAACAATAAGTCAAGAGAATATTAATAGTACAAAAGCAAACATTTTCTTAACAAACTTTTAAACCTATACTAAAATACACCAAGACAAATGAAATTAGAACTAAAAAAATGCAGGTTTCTTTTATTATTTTTAAAGTGTTTTTTTTTATTTTTTATTATTCAGAAAGTATACTAAGAACGCTTGGATGGTTTGCATGAGGCGCAGGTTCAAATCCCGCTACGTAAAAATTTTATATGTTTTCTTTAAGTATGTTTCCTATTTTTTATGTGTATCAACAAAAAAAGGCATATAAAAGTACAATAAATTGAAGAGCATAGATTACTTACTTACTATAACTTAACCTTATGTATTTCGAATTTGTAAAACATTTAAACATCCCTAAATATCTAAATACCTAAGCATTCCATTCGCAAAATGAAATAGTTTTATTAAAAGCAGTAGAATTTATGATTATAGTAAATAAGATATCGCTAAGGCAAAACGGAATAAATCTTTGTTGTCTCAGCTTTTATTGCAAGGCACATTTATTCCAACATTGTCAAGTTGTGGCCCAATTTAACATTTCCACAATAGATACAAAACGCTACAGTCAACGTGTTGACATGAATAGTAAATTACAAATGAATTGCTGTTCTTGCGCATATCAGATATCTGGACACTGAAACAAACTTAGATAATTCAGGTTAACAAAACATTTAAGGAAATATAAAGCAATAGAAGCAACTAAATTGATTATTATTTGATAATTTTATTACTTTTAGATAATTTTATAAATATATATGTTTATATTATTCTTATTTGAAAATTCCACCGTCTGGATAATTTGCTAGTAGACATTTTTAAACATAAACCTGAATTTGAAATATATATATAAAAGCGGTAATAATAATTCAATGAGCAAATATTACATCAAACGAATGCGCCTCCAAAGAAATTCCAATTTAGAACTCAGCACGAGTGACCTTTGACAGGCAACTGTCAGACATGTCGAGAAGAAATGATACTATCAAATATTTAATATGAGTATGTTAATTACATCAGCTGCTCCCGCGCAGACATTAGAATATGATTATTGCTCAAGCATGTACTCAATAATGTTTCAAAAGTGTTACAATGCTGTACCTATATGGACAAAGGTGAAAAGTGAACATATGTGTATTAGCACCAAAATGTGAAAATATTAAGCTTGTTTTCAATTCTTTTTACTAAAGCAACGAAAATCTATTGTTATCACTGTTTCAAGCTAATGCGACCAAATTCCGTTGAAAAGCGTTAAGGTGACTTATTGCCTACATTATTGTATAATATTAAAATGACTTCCTAATTCACTAAAATATATATTAATATTAGAAAGCTGAACAGTTGGTTTGCTTAAACGCTCTTATCTCAAGAACTATTGGTTTGAATTAAAATTTATTTATTGTGATAAAGTCCATTTATGGCTGATGCAAAGCCGCATGTAAAAGATAGTAATTAATAAAAGCATTACAGAAAAAGTTACAAAGTATTCTTCTTAAACAAATGATAGGTGAAGAGATATTTTCGTCCCCCACAATTTTAATATAATATTTTTTTTTACTAGTTCTAGATTACATATGTAAGTGGAGCTCGATATAGGATCTACATTGTAGGCAACCGATAATTAGAAATCCATGGACAAGACATTAGCAGACTCAGATAAAGCAGTATAATCATAGCATGAAATTTCTCCATTCGCGACAAGGCCGTTCAAACAAGATATCTTGACTTACGGTCACCGTGTAAATATGGAAACTTGCTTACTTGTTATGGGACTCATTACGTCAAGTAGAATTCAATCACAACCTAATTATAATAGATAAAAGATGTGATAAGTGGCATTTTATTTTATTTTACGAACTCAATCCAATTTTTAACGATGCAGTAGTTTTAACAATAAGAGAACGCTGTGTTTAGTTTTCTTGATATTTGATATATTTTATTAAGCAGATGAACAGTCGAGTTTTTGCAGTTGCGTTTTTTACTATAGGTATTTTTATTATTATTTCTGAAATTTGTAAAAATCTCCCTACACAGACGCTAACAACGTAATAAGTTGTATAAAGCATATAAGAATTTCGTCGCGGCGTGAGGAAGAACGTATGACTTAGTGGTCAGAGCGCTTGGACGGTGTCCATGAGGCGCGGGTTCAACTCCCGCTGCGTTTAAATTTTTATTTGTTTTCTTTAAGTAGTTTTTTATCCTTAGTGTGGATTAACACTTTAAAATAATATACGTCCAATTTGATCTTATATTTTTTTTAGTTTTAAAAAATATTTAGTAAAATTTTTGACCACAATAGAAACAAAAAATAGCAAAGGTATTCAGGGAAAGCCAATGTGTTCGTAAGGGCAATTGGATATGTAATTAACAGTTATGGCACATTTTATTATAAATCAATTGGTAAACATTTAAATAAGCCCATCGCTATAACGGTTAAGATTTAATGTACGTCATTAAGTATAATATTTGTTTGACATAAGAGAAGCTTTGTGAAGATGAATAGGTCAGCATAATTGAATTGTGTACTCGACTGTATGCTTGCATCTAAAATAAAATTTAATTTGTGGTGGCATGTTGCCACTTTTTCATACAACGACATGTTTAGTTTTTGTTTACGTATGTATCGGGTATTATCTCACTACGACAGCAATTGTGATATAACAAATTAATAGAATACAACAATGTATAACAATAAAATAAAAAAAAACTAATTTTAAGAATTAATAATATTATAAAGCTAATCCCAGCAAAGGCGCATGCGCCTATAGAATACTTATTAGATATACAGGAAGCGGAGACATGTTGGCATTCCAACTCCATACATAACCACAGCATAGCCATTTTTAGATTCAAATATATTTAAATAGATCGCCCAGCGAGTGATGTTTTAAATTACTAGAATATCTAAAAAGGAAATTAGGTAATATTTTACTATTATCTGATTCTAAGATACGCGTAAAAATTTTGTTTAATACCTACTTTAACATATATATGATATGATCAGTAATCAGTAATCAAAAAAAAAAAGATGTTTATGGTAAAGATAAAATATAAGAAATATATTTAGAATAAATATTATAAGAACGAAAGATTTGTATATTTGTTTGTTTGTTTGTATTGAAGAATAAACTCCATAACTACTAGACTGATTTTGACGAAATTTGTAATGGAGGTACCTTTAACCCCAAGAAGTAACAAAGGTTTTATTGTGAAAATGAGGGAAGAAGGGGTTAGTTCTTCTTCCCTCATTTTCACAATGGACCCTGAAATTTTATATAGGTATAGAAAAATCGTTATTTTTCAAGTGACCTCTCACTTGAAATTTGGTTTCAACGTACCTTAACCTATACTGTCTAAACTAAAATGCAAAAATACATTCTTAAAATGTTTGAGAAATTATCAAAATCGTTATACTTATGTTTGCCAATCTTTGGGGAGTTCCTAAGTATACTTCTATAGGTATTCATGTGTATTCCAAAATGATTTCAAAAATTAATGTCCATCCGTAAGAAGCCCTGACGGGCCGCTAGTTTAGAATAAAAATACATTTGTAAGTTTAATTTGTAGTTTCGATCCAATACTGTTATCACAAATAAGTTAAAAGTGCGGAAATATATATGTTGTTATGAATTAAGTAACCCACGCAATGCACTTTTAAAATGAAAGTTTAAGATCAAGTAAGTGGCTGCTTTGTGACTTAATAAAAATTTCAATATTTTTTAGCTTTACAAAAACTATAAATAGTTATTTTACTTGAAATAGTTAGTTATTAGAATAGCAAAAACCCAATACAAAGGCTTTTGCCATTACGACCAATAAAAGAAATAATATGCAATAAATATTGTTATTTTTAAATTTATGAAAATAAATAAACGCCTGTAACGTATTTTACGATCGTAATTTTCGATGCACTATCGAGAAACGCATCCGTTAAACTTAAAATAAGGAAAGCAGGAAATGCAACTCGTGAAAGGACTTCATAATGAGGTACATTTTTGTTTATTAGGAAATTCTATAATCCATGCTGCACTTTAAATATGCCATAAATGCATCCGTCACGTATAACATATCCTTACATAGATACAAATAATTATGCAATTTATAATCTTTTATATTATTAGCATTATATAAATAAACATAAAAACAAATAAGGATTATGAATATATTACAGTTAAGTGCAAAACTGAGTAAATATTAGATATTTTTAAGTATACATTTATAATTGGAATTCCATTGTACATAAGATAATTATTATAACATTTTTAAAGTTCATCTATTATTGCTTTACAAAGATTCTTAAGTTTTAAAAACTTTTTGAAAGAGAACCATCATAAATACAGTTCAGGCTCAGATTTGTACCCCTTTTTTTAAGAGAGAGCCAATCTATTTGCCAAGCTTTCCAGCAGTTTTTACGGTATTTAGGTGATATTTGGTACCACACTTCGTTTTACCAGTCTGTCCAGAATGTCTGAAGTCGATGGTACCATTTTGTAGTCATTGTAGTCATTTATACATAAAATTTTCTTAACAATTTAGGCCTTATCATATTCAACTAACTCACTATAGTTTGAGAGACCACAAAAGCCACTCGAGTTCAAAATAAACAGAATATCTGTAACAATATTAAATTCGTAAGGAGATCGCAATAATGCAACCTCTTGAACTACTCCGAAATATTACTCACTCAACTAAATATACTCACGAAGTTCATGTGCTTCATATCACAAACACTCGTTTATATCTACAATAATCTAAAGCTTTAGATTTCCGAAATTTGAGAAAGGGAAAAAGGAAGATATATTATTTAATAAACTGAGTCGTTATTAAAATAATAAGTGTCAATTTTATTTTATTTTAGTATAAGTTATTTAGTTTTTAATTATATGTTTATGTAAGATTTACAAAAGGTAACCCGATGAGAATCGTGATATATGGACACTTCGCAACTGCAAAAACAAAATATTGCGTATCATATATCTGTAAAAATTTTATTCTCAAGCGTACAAAGAAGTTTCACTTCAAAAGTAAAATCTGTAATAGTATTTATAATACAAAATCTTTAATTTTTAAAATCATATAATATGAGTAACAAGCCAGAAGCTACACTATAAATGCCATTTTTACAAAAGGCCTAAGGCGACACTAGGTTAAGTAAGTAATAAATCGTCCCAAGAATTTAAAACAGAAGAGCCGTTATTATAAAACGTTATATATGCATTTATACAAATGAGCCATAGCAATACTTCATATGTC
Organism: Dione juno; assembly: GCA_037127375.1. Lineage (NCBI taxonomy): Eukaryota > Metazoa > Arthropoda > Insecta > Lepidoptera > Nymphalidae > Dione > Dione juno. Next base: position 2,943,474 of record JAXRJS010000074.1, read on the forward strand.
AGCTATAGTCAGATATAATGTATAGAATCTTATTCAAGGCTTTTAAGTCAAGCGTGATATTTAAAACAAAACGCGTCAACACCAGTTGGCAGTTCTGTGAAGTACGACTGATTGAATTCTAATGGCAAATGGACATTATATATGTATATATATATATATATATATATATATATATATATATATATATATATATATATATATATATATATATATATATATATATATATATTATGTATTATTAAAAATATTCCTGTAGAGATTAGCATTTTATCTACTTTTAATTCCAAAGGTACATTATTTCCTCGAATGAAAACAAAGACTGCATAGTTTTAATGTCAAACATAAAAGAGGGCAAAGGGGTTACGGAACGTAATAAGCATTGGATGCAAGCTGCACTTTCAATAGTCATTGTATGGGCGTATCTTTTGATTACTAATAGCTTTTACGCTACTGTTAAGCCTTCAGCCTTATCATGTATGTAGGTTAAGGAATAATTTCATTATACACAAATTATATGTTGTGTATCTATGTGTATATATATGTATGTGTATGTATGTATATCTATATAAATTTTTATATATGTAAGTATGTTTAGTATATTTATATATAATACCTTAAATGTATTTATAGTCGTAATGTAATACTTTTTGCACCTTTCTGCACTGCTACTGATTCCATATGAATACTAATCATAATGGTTGCCTGGAAGAGATCGCTTTCAGCGATAAGGCCGCCATTGCACATAATATACACATAATTCTGTTTGTGAAATGTTATATATATATTTTTTTTTTTTGTGCAATAAAGTATTATTATTATTATTATTATTAACATCAAAACTAATGGTCTACTACTGAAATTAATAATATAAACATTGAGGCTTTACAACAAGTTCTGTTTATGAGCTATTCGAACTCGGGTCAAGGTATTTTGTAATTATATTTGAATATTATATATAATATACATACGTCTACTTGTGTGCAAAGCAGTAAAAATACTGCAGTTCGAGTAATATTCTTTAGTTTTCTCCATAATATATTTAACATATTATATAACGCTTACCCTGATATTAAACAAAATAGTTACAAACATTATATAATAGATGATAATCTGTTATGTCTGATTAGTGCACTTTAAAACCAGAGCAAATATAAGCACATTCAATGTTCCTACTACATACGGAAATCGGAACCACAGGCCCATAAATTTATTACAAAAGGCAGCCATAAATACCTTACGTATAAATAAATAACACATGTATGTACCTGTATGTTAATAAATTTTGATACTTTGCAACAACAATTTAGGTAGTGTAGGAGACGAATTATATGCAATTAACATAGCAAAAACGTTACGACATAGCATTGTTTGCTGATGCCGCTGAGCAATTCAATTACAAGCCACTTCGCACGCCTCTAAAGGAGATTTAGGCGTGATTAATTATAATACATATTGACATTTCACAGATCAGACTATGAAATTCTTATTGGGAAATAGAGATCAATTCTGATTTAAATATTTTTGTTGGAATTTTAATCTTAAAACACTTGAACTTGAATTCCAAATCGGGCCAAATATTTTATTTCTATTGTTTCCTGGTATGCTCGTTTGCCAAGACACGAATAAATACCAACTTTTACAGATCTTTTATGTATCATTATAGGCTCATGCAAAAGCATAATGCTGTGCAGCAAACATTGATAAACATTGAAAATCTGTAATCATTAACAAACAGTCGCTTGTATCCCCGGTAGAAACTAACTCTTTGCATGCTTCAAGCAGACAAACAAGTAACAAGCCCACGCATAGGTTTCTCATCGGCAGCGTGTTTCATCTGCAATTCATTTGTATTCGTGTCTCCAGCACCGGTTATGTAAGAACGCCTTGTAACAAAGCTACGACATTGGCGATTTAGTAATGCACGCAATGCTAGTACATTTAAGTATATACTTAATCTTAACAAAATATATAAATTACGCTTGACAGTTATTTAGATTTATATGATCATGCTCTAAATTGCAATTCCCTACATATTTGCGTTTTTATATTTTAAAATAAGCAATTAATATCATAATCATGTTTTACAAAATCTTTGCTACTAGATTTAATACTGATTTGCAATAAAACGTTCTAATTAATAATTAAGATATTGACTAAAAAAAAAAAACGTTCTACTCAAAATGACATGACTCAGTCATTAACTGGTGATTACATAAAAATTCTACTATTTTCTCACAACCTAGAGTTTAAAATAATATAATCGAACTATTTTACAATATTTAAAAAATGCCCTCTAGGTGACCTTAGAATTGCGAAACTTAAGTGGGGCACATAGCTCGCAGAACCGATGGCCGTTGAGGCAGAAAAGTTATGGAGTGGCGACCACGATCCGGGAGACGTTGGCAGGAGGTTGACCGACGACCTGGTGAATCCGATGGATGAGGGCGGCCCAGAACTGGTATTTATAGCGCTCATTGAGGGGATCTTTGTCCAGTAGCGAACGTCTCCCGGTTACATGATAACGATGATGATGATTTTAAAAATGTTACATACTGAACTTACAGTTACATACAGTAAAATCGTACGTACAGTTAAAAAATATTTTTTTTAACCTTAAGTGATCTATTAAAATAAATGAACATTTATATAATGTAATTAAGTTCTAAGGTCACAGTAAATATTATAGTTGTAATAGATTAAATAAGGTAAATCATAGAAAAGGTTACTTCCGATTATCAACAGATAGGAGAAGTAAATACAGGCACGTTATCTCAGTGGGTGGCAAGATAAGATTACAAGGACTATTTCAAAACAGCCTTTTTGAGTATAATCAAAAGCTTATATCTCCTTAGTCTCTTAGCATAATAACAATAAAATACAATTAACTTTATAAACTTTGTATCGACAGCGTGACTGCCTCTCCCCGTTTAATGATATTCAAGATCGTGCGGTCTATAAGACAGCAAATCAAATGTTACCAAATATGTAGCATATAAAATGAAAACAAAATAGCTGCCCGGAAAATGAACGATTTACCTCGAACGGTGGCTGCGATTGAGACGATAACTCGCTCCAGGGTCTTAGAAGGGCACGCTCGCTATCCGCACCATTTGAAGCAAAGTTTACACCACACTTTCGCCACAATGAAAGTTCATATAACCTCCGCCACGGTACACCATCATTTTTCTTTTTCCTAATACTTCCCCGAAGCGAAGGCGAACGAACAAATGCCTCATTTGATACGTTATTTTTGCTCGCACCTCTCCATGGAGGCTTTGATCCTACAACGGAGTTTTTCCCGTTCACATTTCCAGGAGAGCTTTTCCGTAAAGTAAAACTTTTATTCGGGGTTTGGTGTTTTTTCTTTTCGTTTGTTTCATATTCTTCAGCATTTTTAGCACCGTCTAATTTCACTTCCTCTATTGTAACAACGCCCGTTTTCTCTCTAAAGCTACCTCTAGATGAAGTTCTTACGAATGTATTTTTCCATTTTTCACCATCTATTTCGTCTTGTAGTGCTGATATCGCATTATCATCTGCATATCGCATGCGGGCTGTTTTCATCAAAGAAGCTTTCGTATTTTGAGAAAAGAGTCTTTCACAAGGGTCAGCCAATTTGTTTTCCATTCGAGGTTTAAACATATTTTCCGAATCAGTGTCACTGTGGCCTTCATATGAGCTTGTGCTGTTGCTGAAGCTTTTTATTACATTTCCATTATTTTTAGAAACCGGACTATCAGTTCTGACCGCTTCTTTGATTTCAATAAAACAATCATTCCGAAATGATTTTTTTGATTGTACGCTGCTGTTCGAGTCAGACTTTACAAGAGGATTTAGCTTCGGGTCTACACAGCCGTGAGCATGTGCCTTGCCAGTGCAATGTTTGTGGATCTTCGCCAATGCTGCCAGGGATTTCGTGCCACTGGGAGACAAGTCGTCTCCACATCTTAATGATTGTTCAAACGTCCCTTGGACGTGAAACATTTCTTTTTATAAATTTATGTCACTTTTAATTTATGTTATAAACATAATATAACTTTCGCATCACTACACGTATATCCCTATCCGAGTTAAATGAGTAATAATAATTTAAACACATTTTATTTAGATTTTCCACCTGGTGCAATTTGACGCATTTTTAAAGAGATAACCGATTGTGACATAAATATTTTACAAAATATAGCTAATGGCTGAATATATCAATTTAAGCATAAATGTATGTCATTTTTTTACGCTAGTGTAAATTTGTATCAATAAAGCATTATTATTTTAGCTAAGCCGAAAAGATTTTATCTGACAATTTAAAGTTAATAATAATTTTTCTACATATTTTCTTAAGACTATATTGACTATATTTTCGATCAATAGAAATTTATTATAGACAGTTACATTACTTACAGTATATTTTACTGTACAAAACATCTTAATATATAAATATTTTATTAATAAATATACAATACGGTATGTACATAGTACCTTTACAAAAAAATGGAATTTATAAGTACACGACTACGTGGGTGAGTCTGTTCATTTAGTTATCAGTATGTCAATATTTGGACTAACATTATCAGCACTTAAACGCACCTGATCGTGAGAATGAGGTTCCACTTTCTTTTAAGTAATACATATATAAATATCAAAAAACTTAACAAGCCTGATTTTGTATGAAAAAGAAAATTCTATAAATTAAACAGATCCGAATTCGACCGACTCGTTATTTAACAAATAGAATATTCAGTTTAACAAATAGAATATTCAGTTAAAGCACAATTTGTCCAGCAATAACAAACACACACTTAGCCGACAAACGACCAACTAAACACACTTAACTGATGAAAAGCAAATCATTACCATCTAGTCAATCGGCCTGAGTGTTTATCAATCAAAATTGTGCCTTTATCGATTCCCAAAGAACCCAAGTCGTGTTAGCCAGTACCGTGTTGATTTAAAGACGTGTGTGTAAATATAGCCTAAATACACGAACGTTGGTCAACGTTGCATGCAAATTGGTCTAGCGACACAGATCCCACCTATTCGATAATATTGAAATTGTCGTTGCGCAATCAGTCTCCACTGTACATGCGAAAGACCTTTCGTTTTCATACATATTTGTAATTTAATTCCTAATTCACAGACAATGTGGGAAGGTGATTTAGATGAATGCTAAGTGCTAACATAACAAACTTGTTTAAATTAAATAATAATTTATTCTGAATTAATTTAACACATTCAGTTGTAATTGACATAGATCATACAAGTTGTAAATAACGTGAGGTTAAATTTTGACTTCATATAGGTACTTAAACAAGTCAGTGGTAAAACCTTACAGAAATTATTTAGTATTTTCTGCAAATCGAGAGGAAAACAAAGGTAATCTAGTAAATAATAGTTAATAATATTACGCCTACTAAATAATCTTTAGGATTTAACAAAAAAATAATTTTTTAAATCTATTTCTCCCCCTTAGTATTTTGTTTATCGATTTTGACTCAATCGAAGATAATTCCTTGATTTATTCTTCTGTAATATTTATCAACGCATTTGTTCTAACCTATTAAATTTAAAATTGGTGTTACATATTTTGCAACCAACTACACAAACTCCTACCAGTCAGTCAACTGCTAGTCTAATCGTTCGTGACTTACGTTCTACTTATCGTTATAAATCTTCGGATATTATCCTGTCAGCCATTTCGAAATAATAAGTATCTCTTCGTCACGGGGTGAGTAAATAATTAAATGTTTTCCGTTAGAATAGTGGAACAAATTTCTTTAGAAATATAAAAAATATATAATTAACATACTATACTTCGAATCTAGAACATTAGAAGATTTGTATCAATTTGTATCAATAAACTCATAATTATTATATACTTCAATAGTTCACATAGTTATATGTAATGTTTCGAACTGGGAGACACTGGTATACTGGTTATAACTGGTTAGAAAAAGGAGACTAGAGTGACTGGTCACTAGGTTAATCTCGAGTAATGTATAAGGCATAAGCTATATAATAAATTTATTCATATAACGTGTAATATATCCTACGATATGTGAATATCAATACCGATTACACTTTGTTAATCAATCTTAAGCCAATACACCTTATTTACATAGATAATATAGTGCTATTGAATATAATTTTGTATAATTTTGTAAATTTAGGGCTGCAGGTCTACTTCTGTTTTGAAATTTATTTAATTCTTTCCATTAAAATACAAACTTGTAACAATTTTTTAACCTGTTTACATCGTATAATAGAAACTGGTTTAAAATTTTTAATCGTAAACGCTTCATTACTTGTGATTTCTACATATAAACCGTGTAGAAATCATATAAAAATTATTTATTATTTATATAATACATTAATATAATTTTATTTATAATAATATAATTTTGAAATTGGAACTGTATATACTGAATAGGCCAAAAAAACAGACTGCTAAAATAAATATCCTAAATTTTTTCAAAAACACTCGATGACGACAAAATTCACTTATCAGATCCAACTTATTCGAGAAATCTGTAAACTAAAAGACGCTAACCTCTTGCTTTCTTAAGCTAAATAATAATTTCATGTAGTAATTCTAATTAAAAGGTAATTCTCATCTAAGGAACTGGAGATCTAGATGGAAGTGGAGGTCTAGATGGAACTCTAGATTTCTGAATTAATGATCGTCAATTTGACAATTCTGATATATTTTTTTATTTCAACTGTGTTTGAAAAAAATGTACATTAAACTAATGTTATATTTTATAATTGTATAAGATACATAATTTTCATTATCTTCATAAACTATATTTTTCATAGTCGCTAGTCTTTTTATATTTGTTCATAAAACTAAACAATTTATTTTAAAATAAAGCGTTTTCATAATGCCATCAGTTTTTACTAATGCCATAAAATACTAATAGTAATATCGAATAATTTAACGCTAATACGGCACTTCTTAGATACAACCGATATGAGTCTGCCAAGGCATTTTTTTATTTAACCGCTATTATAGTATCATTTTAACTATTATGGTCGGTCATTAATATCTGTTAATCAACTCTCCATATACGAAAGTAATAAAAATAGTTTCTTCTTTTAATTGAAATAATATCAACAATAACCACACATTAAGCGCACAGTGGTTTTAAGAATATTATTATGTTAAGACGAGTAGAATAGATTTAAACTATACGATTATTTTAGGTAACGACTTATCGTTTCGGTATTATAGTAAGGCAGCTGTAACGCAGTGTTAGCAGTCATTTAGACACGTCTAACACAATATCTATAGGTATATAGCATAGATCACAAATTATTTACCTATAGTTTAGTTTATAGAGGCAAAACCCATAGAGTAATTTACCTTACGTTAAGCCAGTAATGATCAAAACTTAAATATTAGTTACTTCACAATAGGATCCATAATCATCGCTAATGAAGAGCAATATGAACAATGCGCTATAATGAACGTGGCAATTTAAAAAGTTGATTAACATATCTATATGTAAATATACATCATTTACATACTACACCTAAAAATTTAAAGCGCAATCTTAATATATCGAAGCCGTCTCGTAATTTATAAATAGATTGAAAATAAGCAATCCTAACTAAATGAACGAGTCAAGCAGGGAGTCCAAATAAATTATGTGTTGACTCAATTTATATATTACATTATGTTTGTAGATACTGAGAATCAGACGATACGGATACTTGTTTTATTGTAATTCATATTTATTGCCGCCTCTTCCTTTTCGGTGCATGCTTTAAATTGCTACAAGATGCTATCGTGATGTATTAAGCTCTATGTTGTTTTTTGACAAAACCCTACATATAAAATATATTAGACCCATATACACAAAAATATAAACAAAGGAATTGATTTCATGTACAATGCATACGTTTAAGTTGGGAATTTATGACTAAAGTGTTTTGCTCATTATTAATTCTAGCTGCACTTATCGAGAAAGCTTTATATTCTTGTGCACTTAATTTTATTATGAGTAACGAAATAAGTATCGTTCACACATTGCATTACAGGATAAGTTTTAGTTTAAGATGTAACGTACTGTACTGGTAGTGCATGTTCGCCTCACATTTAATATATTAATCTATATATTTTACATATTCTACAATATTTTCCCATAACCTTGACCAGCCTATTAATTAACTAAACAAATTGACATAAGAATACAAGGCATGGAATAAATCTACTGACATGTAAAAAAAATAAGACATTAAACAGAGACTCCGATACTTACTTCGCGACTTTAGAAATCCATACGGAATTAATATGTTATATCTACTATAACTTAAATCTAAACTGTTAATAACAACTTGTTTAATATTTTTGTGCGTCATACTGTGATGCTTATAATTTCTGTCAAGACAGCAATTAGATACAACATAACCTATCTTCAATGGGAAGGTTAATTTTAACGGTTTGTATTCAAAACACGTAAATTCTATTAGAAACACCTGTTCGAATTTGCATATAATATAGGAGCATCGTAATCAAGCAATAAAAATATGTAAGTATTATTAAAAATAAAGAACTATAATAAGTATAATAGGAATTAATTATTACAAAATAGTATGTTTTATAAAAAATTTATTGTGATAAATGTCACGATAGCTTCAAAAAATTACTATAATTTTTAAGGTTTCAAAGGGATTAAATTCGTAGAATCCATGTACAGTTAGACTTAAGATATAAATCCGCGAATAAATATTATACTGTTGTTAAGCATTTGATACCTGCTATGCCATTCGTTGACGCCATTGAAAAATAAAATATTCGTTTTACTTTGACTAACATAAGTGATGGTTGTCGTTATAAATCCCATTCGTGAAGACATTTATATTATTTCTATTAGGTATTTTGCGCATTTTGTAAGAATAAGTTTCGTCAACAGACGATAAATCTGAAGTTCTTGTTTAAGGAAATATTGTAAAGTGGTTCATAGAAACAATGATTCTCTAAGAATATATACACATATATATATTAGAACCAATTGTAATTCTACACGGCACGGGATCGTGATTCGTGATGCTAGCAACAATATGACACTTCTATATTCTCTATAAATAAAAATTTCAAGTAAATGAAATTACCATTTGAACAGTTGGTTTTCTTCGACATTTTAATAAATAGATAATTCTAAAAATCTTAAATAATTAATGAATATTTGGAAAAACAAATACACATTGCGAGCTTAAATAATTAAAATAAGAATTTTTATATTAAAGAAAAAAAAAAGTAAAACCCACAGAAACCATTTACAAACCTTGACAGTTAACGCAGTTTATCTAAAAATTGTTCCTTAATATATCTTACTAACTATAAATATATAAAAGAATTCTAACTTATTATTTCTCGGAAATCTAGAAATGTCTCAAACAATTAATAGAATAGAAATGTTCAAAATCTAAAAATGCTATCTAAGAACCGGATGCAATGCATTTCTTTTATCAATTAAATTAACACGAAAAATTAAGGAAAGTGAAAACAAAGCCGCCCGCGCATCACCCACACTGGCACTCAAGTACCTAAAATATACATAATTTGTACAGTTCATGGTTATTTCGCTAATACGACTGTTACTCATCACTGTCTTCTGGACACGATTTCACTAAAATATTTTAGAATTAGTCAGGCTCTTTGCTATGTGTTGAAATGTATGGACAAATTAATCTTACGTTAATTACACGGAGATATGTTTTATTTGACGATTAAATTACAATTATAAAAATTTTCGATGTAAATATTGACGAGAGTTGTTATTGTAATGTCTTTGCTACAATGATGTTACAGGGTTCAATTGATTACTAAAAGGTCTCATAGGACTCCATCGCATTGAACGTAAATATTCCTTGGGCTGATTCAGAAACAAATTTCAGCATTGTTTCGTCATCAAACAGTTGTTCGTAGAAAGTCGTTAATTAATATTAACAGTATTTCATAGTAGACTACAAATCAATAGTATTGATAGTGGTTTAAATAAGTTACGCACGCAATACCAGTTCAAAATCGCGTGGGAGGTAGTTTTGTGTAGTGAAATTTTAAGCAAACAAACTATTCTTGACACTGCATTTCTAATAACAAACTTTAATTGCACTTAAAATTACTGCTGTAGGCGATTAATGCTTAACAAACTTTGTAAATCAACATTAGATGACATATAAAAAATAAACATAAAGGAGAATAATAATCGTTTTATTTTTTATCGTTTGATACTTAATTTATTTTTCTTTTTCTTCTTAATCACATATATAGTGTCATATAAAATTCTCCACGTCATCTCAACCTATCCATATACTCATATATTATGATCTTTGTCAGGAGTATAAATACACAATCTCGTTACCAACAGAGAGAATTGACAACATTAGGCATACTTATAAAATTTATATATGGAATAAAGCCGCTTAGCATTTGTAAGGCATCCGAATTAGATCAGAATCATCGATAACGGCGACCCCAACAATTAATACGTAACATGCACTCACAGACACGTTCTAAGTGTCTACAATACGAACCAGGTAGTCAAGTTAGGCTTGTGGTAGTCTTTTTTTGTCTCTACGATTATTCCCATTTTTTATAAGAATTTTATTCCATAATTTTTACCCGTTTAGAAGTTAACTAAATCTTTAAATGGTAGACATTTACAATAATGTAATTGCAATCAAATATGGCCCACCTTTCCTATGGAAGCTTTAATCAATGAATAATAGTATAGAACCTTTCACAACACAATATATATATATATATATATATATATATATATATATATATATATATATATATATATATATATATATATATATATATATATATATATATATATATATATATATATATATATATATAAACTTCACCACAATTAGGCTCATTTTAATAAACGACAAATGTTTCTCAAGGAAATTATTAAAATTTAAACAAATAATTTTATCAGTATTTAATTTTAACCTTATATGATTTAATACAATGACAACTTCAAGATTGAAAGTTTATAAAAAATATTAAAAAAATGATTTGAAATAACTTTCTATATTCAACAATATACGGACGTTACTCTGTCCATCCCACATTGATACAAAAATAGTCGCCAGTGGCATGGTAATTCCACCGCCTTTTATAGAAACCGTACGTCTTGGACGTGTTAACATCGTAGATACTTTAATGGATTAATTGGATTTTGCTGTTTGCTCGTTGATGACTAAAATAGTGCGCCAAAACGATCTTGACATTTACATACACTGATAAGTTATCTCATAGTTGCGTGATGTTTCTGTTACAAGATCAAAAGATATGCATTGCATAATATATTAGATGTTATTATAAAATTATTTCAATAATGTAATAAATAAGCGAAAGTTAAAACATCCTGCAAAATATTAAAACTTGTAATTCTACTAAGATTACATTTTTTTTAAAATATTAAATATCATTTTGTATTCCTAAAACTATAAACATATTCTCATATATGACGTCAAATTGCACCAAATTTCAAAATCACTGGTTAATTTTTATACACACCAACACTAGCACTTAGTATTATTGTAATATTCGAATCGTATCGTTATATTGTCGATTTCGTGAATGCGGCTGGAACGCGACGTGCGCGTGCGCAGAGATCGCGGTACGCTTTTAAACTGCTTACTGCTTAGATTTGTGTTTACTACGCCTAAGTTTATTGTCTATTTTGAATTACTGATCAAAGAAGGATAAAGTAATATATCTGAGGCTTAGTTATTTTTACACTGTGTAGGTAAGCAAACATTATAATAACATTAAGTAATAAGCCCTGAGTGATTTATGCATGTTGAGAAATAGGTAGGTAGGTAAGTATTATCCTGTATATTAGATAGTAACAAAAATTTTAATTCATTAATACGTCCAGTTTGACGTTCCAAATTAATATATTATAAATTTAATTTATAATCAAAATAAAGCAGCTTCGCAGCTGTTTCTCGCAGCAGCGTACACAGGAGAAACACTGACGAATATTTTATTCCGCATTTTCAGGCCAGTTTTCAAAATATAGCGCTTTGTCCAATTTATAATTACAGATATTACAATTAATATATACATAACGTTTTTTTATTAGGTAGATAATAAATAGTTATGCTACTAACCTAAGTACTTAACGACGACGCTCAATAATAATTCATAAATGTGATTTTTATTGTTTAACTTTTATTACTGTTAATTGTGAACAATTATAAGAATTTAAACAGAAATCATACAAGACGTCAATTTATTATAAAGATTACGTTAATTTATGGAGTTTTTGTGCCAGGGGGCAATTTAAAAAGTACACATACTGTACTATATTAAACCTTCATTCCAGCAATTTAATTACTTCAAAGACAATAAGCATTAAATCAATGTCATCTAACAAATCGCTTGCGGTTTGCGAATACATAAATACTTCAAACGTTCGAATGACTTGTTAATACAATAATGGTGGTCAATTTTGAACAATTGTGGTAGCGACAGAGACCGCGATTAATCTGTCAGCTGCAAAGTCAAATGCAACGCCGCGCCGCGGCGCGCCGTCACTATGTCGGTTGCAAATTTAGGGTAGCATTTACTGTTATTTCCGTAGATAACTAACATAGTAAAAATAATAGCACAGTGCAACTGTTAATAACATTAATGTAAGGAATCATATTTATTTATATTATTATATTTATTTTTAGAACATTATTTATTTCCTTGACAATAACGATAAGATATTGCCATTCAATACATAAAAGCTTTTGTGTAGAATGAAAGTTAAGAAGGACCTATCTAAAAGCTACTCGATCTTTCATGTCCTACATTTATTGAGAAAAATCAAACAGGCCCTAGAATTTTATTCTCGATCACTCATTTAAGTTTGAAAATAAGATATTAATTTGCTTACCGTATGAAATGATAAGGCATGGTTCCCAAGTAGATTGTGAATTCATATTCTCCAAGGGAATCAAGAATACCAACGCACAGCTAGAAACATCTGAGCGTAGAACGCTGAATATAGCATGTAAGGAGCTGTAAGAGATGTTTTTTTGAAATTCCTAAGGCTTACTTGAATAAATCGAGATTTTACGTTTCACAGTCTACATAAACGAAGTCGCGAGCTGTCTTGAATATAAATGCGTCTGTATTTCAACACCATATAAATTTTTGTAAAGATATATATCTAATACACTCTTTAAATAAGCAGAATACCTCTGAATAATAACAGCATTAGCTTTTACAAGGCGTCTATATATAAACCTAATACCTATATACACGTAAGAAATATAAAAATCTACGATGTACTACCATAGAATTATTATAATCAAGTTTTCTCTTTAAAAGTATGTTACGATAAGCTTATGAAATTATTGATAATTATTAGAAACTGTAGAAAGCCAGAACTAGTAAGACGTTATTTATGTACAAACTCATAATTTTGTACCATAGACAGCAGAGCAAAGTTTATACAACAATGTTTGAGAATTACGGATTTCCTATGTCCTGCTCTAAGTAGTTCAGCTACTGCAGTGACTAGATGATAGTCCGGTTCCTCGCCAGTATCAGTATCAGTATTTACATTATGAATGTTAAACCTTTTAGTTACAATAGGTTTATTTCTAAACATCAAACAATGAAAACAATGAAAAATTTATTCGCAATGTTTTTATTTCAAGATTATTTTTTATTAAATATTCTCAAATATTTAATATCATTGTCACTTAATTAAAAGGTTAATCGCTATGAGACGTTTATCTCAATCTACATTTTTTATGTTTCGTCGATGTCGATTAAAATATCTTACTAGACGTTAAGGTAACCCAAATGAAGATTTAATGATGCCATAATTTTTTTAAATCACACTGTAGTTTAGCAACTTTTGTGTCATCTTTCGTTACTTTAAAATTACAAAAAAAACATGCAACTAAAAATATTTATTTGATACTTTCGTAAGTTTTATATTACATCTGGCTTCTGCTACATACATTTATTTCTGTGAGTTCAAAAAGATGAATACAGCTTCGACTGATTTACAGTCATTACTTTCTGCCTATAACGATAAAAAGATTTAAGAAGATTTTAAACTTCAAAAGAAATCCGACACGACGTCTTGTCCTAATTAGATGAAAATATATTATATATATTACGTTCCACACGCCTATATACTATGCAGGCATCATGGTATGATTTGTGGCCATTACTGGCTTTTGGTCTTTATAAAACATTTATTTTACTTTGCTTACTTTAAATTGTATCGTTTGCTAACTTAAATAACTTAATTTGTCAATAATTTTAAGCTGAATCATAAAGTATGTTCTTCTCTTATATTTGTAAAAAGAAATGATTTTTTGAATTGATGATGTGTTGTGTAACTCGTGTACAGTTGGGTTTCATCCGCATATTAACTAAAAAAATGTATTAATAATACACTTAAGAATAATTTATGAAAGAATTAGAAACTGAATTAATAATACGGAAACTAGATGGAGCATTAAAAAAAGTCTTATAAAATTAAACTGACTTTTATAGCTGAATTTTATGAATTTGATAGCTGTAAGTTTCAACTGAAAAGATAAACTTGGCTAATTTGATTGCTGAACTGATTTTGATGAAACTTGTAATGGTCCCTTAATTAGCATATAATACATGAACTTAACTTTCAGTTTCAGCAAAATTTGTGAATATGCATACAAAAACACATAACTTTTTAAATTTTCACATATTTGGAAGCTTAAGCAGAACATCATACTCAAATAATATCCAATTAAAACAATATCACATATGTATTAGATTATAGACAAATAGATATTTGTATGAGGCTTGATGATTCAGTTTTTTATCGTAAAAAATTGTACCTATCATTATTTAGGAGAGTAATTTTCATTTTGTATATTAAATGCTTGCTTGCTTGTGTATTTTCTTTGAAACTACTACCCTCTAGTAACAAAAGCATCAACAAAAACAAAACACAACAACTTACCGCTACTCGCTACTAGATGGCGCTCTTATAATTCTCAAATAGTCATATAGATGGCTCTCGACCTGAATAACAGCAAAGAATACAGCTACGTCAATATAGCTATATAGACCAATCAGAAGCCAGCAATGGCGTCAGTACGAGAGCATAGCAATAAACACCCGTAGTTTATGACGTCGTGCTGCGCAGCGCGGCTATTTTAGCTCGTGATAGGTGGTCGACATTTTGTTTTGATTTTGTGACGCAAGCCCACAAGAAAATGCCATTGAATGCTGCGGGTTGGACGACTGAAGAAGAGGAAAAACTAATTGAATTAGTGCGACCCCACGGACATTTGTATTATTGGCTCGACCCTTCACGAAAAAATATATTAACGCGAGAAAAGACGTGGCAAGAAATCGCGAAGGAATTGTTAAAGCCTGGTAAGTTGTATTGGTTAGCTTTGCTGCACTACGCTACTGCAGAGAACAAAGATGCTTTGACGCTTACGATTTCAAATGTTTTGTTTGATTTTGCTATTGAAAAATTAAAATAGTATAATTATGCTATAAACTTTATTTATTTTATTTTACGTGCGATATATTCATTGGTTTGACGTTATAGTAAAAATATTACCATATGTAAACAGCTGTTCTGGTGCGTTTGAATTTAAACCATTAAATTGTTTGCATAATTCGCCTACGATATTTGTTTATTTTTATGTTAAAATTCTTCAAGGTTAATTTTTTTTTTTTAAGTGGAAGAATGCAAGAAACGTTGGCGAGGTCTTCGCGATGGGTATACGAGGAATAAGAGAATGGGTGCTGTGCACAAATCCAAACTACCTATATTCGAAAAGTTACAGTTTTTGGACAGTATGCCTTTAGATATGTCATTAGAAGTAGGCTATGATAAGCTAGATTGTGTCGAGGAAGTATTGGAGACTGATGGTCAGATACATGAAGAACATTTTAATACTGATCAAAATAATGTTATAACTGACAATCAAGAATATTATGAGGTAATTTTAAACAAACTTTTATTGAACAACAATAATTATTACAGAATTCATTAGTTTATTTAATATTTAAAAAAACTGCTTTATATTACTAAAATTAATAACTAATCTGGTATATTAATTAAGGCTTTTGTAAATTTTTTACAGATTACGTTAGTAGATGGTCCACACCAGGATGCGGAATCAAAACCTAAAATAATAAAAATTGAGTCAAAGAAAATAAAACTAGAATCTGCCAATATTGTAGATGAGGCTCCACCTAAAAAAATTGGCAGAAAGAATGCTGGAAGAAAAAAATCTGTTCCCTTACCAAGAAATATAGCACCTATTAAAATATTACCAAAACCTATAGTTATGAGTGAACCTAGGATTATTAAATGTGTTGATGAGACAAAATCACCTGAACAAAGATCACAAGTGATAGACAAATTAATAGAAAAAGTATTAAAAGAGAATACAAATGAGATTGATGTGTTCTTCAGGAGTATGGCAGCCAGTGTGAAAAAATTACAACCAAACTTAATTCCTAAAGTGAAAATGGAAGTTTGTAATGTAATTGCCAAATACGAAATGCAAAGTTTTGATAAGAACTTACAAAATATTTGAGTTATAAACTTGAGTGATTGTTAAATTTAAAAATTATTTGTTACATAGTAAATAAATTATGATAACATTATATCAATATACAAAAATCATTTTCCAGTATATAAGCAATCTTTATGTAGATTATATCAATAGAACTTTATTGTTACAATGTAATAAGTATTAACAAAATCTATATAGTGCTGTATACAGAAAAGGTCACAATGTATGTTATATATCAGACAATAACATGTTAAGCGTTTAGAACTATTAATATAAAATGATAACAACAATTTTGAATACTACAAATTTTCCTAAATCTAAACTTACTTGTATATCAGAAATATCAACCAAAGATATATTAATTCACTGCCATCTTATATATAAGTCTGGAAACTAAAAACAGGCAGTCTTGTAAAGGACTATAAATATGGCGGTTATAAACTGTCATACTCAAGGTGAACTGTATAGGCTTAAGTTTATGTTAACTGTAGAGATTATTTGTTTATAAATAAATTGAAATCAAAAAGTTAAGTTTTTTGTTGAGTATATTCTCTCTACCCGGTCAACAAATACAGATAAGTGAAAATCAGTGAATATTTTTATTAAATATTTATTAATATTAACTGGAACAAGCAATTATTATACTTGCAATGTTTTTTATAAATAAGCTGATAAATTATTACTGAAAGATTGTGCTGATATTGATGAAGGAACCAACACAGCAACAGCTGCCTACTTAAGTTTCTTTGAAACATAATGGAGTAATTACTGAACTTGATAATATAATATACGATTTTCTCCAATAGGTATCTACAGTCAACATAACATTAATAAATGATCTCGATTTTTGTTATTATATTAAACCTTAGAAAAAAAAAACTACATAGCTACACAAATAAAATCCTATAAAACCGTTATCACTCTCACCTTAGCAACTTGTTTTATCTGAACAAGTCTTAAGAATTGATATTTAAACAAAATTTTCTTACAGATGATAAATTCTTGTTTTTAAGAAAAAAAATCCAACTCAATACTTTAGTTCATTTTACTATCACTGTATGGCGCCACTTGTTTACACGAAGACGAGAACATCTCGCATAATAAGGAAGGAAGGACGGAAGTTTGTTTACGGTCTTGTTTTACATCAAAAAAGACAAGCAATGTTATGATAGGTCTTAAATAGAATAATTTATATTTACAGGCAGATAAACTAGCAGAGCAGCAGTCGTTTAAATGTAATATACTATAAACATTTAACAAACTACACCTATTAATTTATGTAGAATAATATATTATCTATGCCATGGCTATGATAAGATTAATAATCTTTAAAATTAAGAATTGTTGAATAAATGTTAATTTGAAGAGCTTTTACTTACTAAAAGCTTCCATAAAATTTTTGTTTTAAAGTGGTAAGTTCTATATAATTATAATAATTATATACAAATAATATTTTAATAATTAAAATAACAAATAAATATTGTGTTCTGTATTTCTCGCAAATGGATTTGTTTAAGAATTCTCTTCGTTTCCGTTCCATTGACGCACCCTTCGATTTTTGTTTCTATTTCATATTATTGACCGCGGCCAATTTTGTTTAGATGAATTCTAGCGTAGGGGAGTAAGCATCAATATATAATTAAAGCTCATTGGTCACCCCATATTAGACTATTCACATATTGTGGGCTTGTTTGAAGAAGGATATCGAATAGTATACTCGGTATTGGAAAAATAACAATGCTCTAGTATTGCAACCAAAGCCCTATTAAAATTATTCAGAAGTTCTAGAAGCCTGTAGTTATGGTGAGCAAATTTTGTAATCATACAGTAGAAAGGAAATTTTAATTTTATTAAGAAGAAATATTTATATATATATTTTCCGTTTAATCATATTTAACAACCGGTATTTTTTTTCTTATGGGTTATCTATATAGATGGTGGTAGACACTCAGTTCTCCGATTTGCGCACGAATTCGAGACATGAGATATTGAGCGGCGGAACTCGAACGTCGCACTTTGTCTAACCAGAGCAGAGCACTGAAAATAGTAATAATATATATGTGTACCAGTTCTACCATAAGAAAAATACTATTGATTTTTTTTTTAAAATATAAATTTAAAGTAGCGACTAGCGTAGGTCAATAATGATGTTATTTAGGAGGCGGGGCGTCTAGACAGACTATCCGCTAAACGGTTCGCTGGCCGATCGTGTTTAACTGCAAATTACTATGGAAGGGTGTTTAATCCTTCATGAATGAAACACTTCAATAACATTTGTTCTTTAGTTCCAAAATCTAAACACTGCAAATGTAATAGTGTCATTCCATTCGGTCTTGCTATCAACGACATAGTCATGCTTAGGAGCACATGTTAAACATATTTAATTACCTTAGATAAAGCGTAGTTTTCTGTAATTTTCATTCCTACTATACACATTACAAATTAAATACTACTAGTCTTTTATTTTATATACTATTAATAAATTATGCTTTATGTTCACTTCCTTTGATGGGGTACATCACAGGTACATTTTCTTCGAGGTAATAGTTTTATATACATTAGTAATAGAAATTAAAAAAAGAGATTTTAATATTTTTTATTGTGTTTCTGTAAGTACCAATTTACATGTAATCTAAGTAGGTACATGGTTGCTCTTTTTAAAAATTACTAATTTTTTTTCGTGCGAATAATATTTGCTGAACTAGAATATAACGGCTTGTCCGCATAGCTTTAACATTTTAACCGGTTTGAGAGAAATAAATACCAAAACGACGTAAATTTTACTTTACGAGCTGTATCTGAAGAAAGGTCTTAAAAGTAGGTTGTTATTCATATCGGATTTAAAATTTTAATGCAAGAAATTCATATTACATGTATTTATTATTATTAATAATAGCTAATAAAGTAATATATCTTTATAAATGAATTTAAATAGATATATGTATCACAGCTGCAGCATTATACTTTATGAAATAAACAAACATGCGAAACAACATCGATGTAAAAACTGCTACATTCCATCAATTGGTTCAAAAGAGATGCTGAAGCCCTTGAATTCAACTTTCCCATTAGTGCTGACGTGACGTGTAACCGACTAGAGGCTTTTCTCAATAGGTGCATTGGTCTAAAATGCGTTGCATTCTAGTCGGCTTAGAAGATTGTATGTACGGCTTAAGGCTCACAATAATGCAAGAGGGTATTAAGTGTTCCAGCCCCAGCGGAGTGGCTGGATTGAAAGGAACCTAACGCACGCAGAATTTCTAGTGTCGGCGCTAACAAGACCCTCGGTAAAATGGAGAATTGTGTCGGGCTGTAAATTTAAAGCGAGATAGCGTAGGTATACATTTGAAGAAGACCGGTATTATAAAAAAATATCTCCTATTTTTTTTAACAACGGCAACCACATTTCCTTGAATCATTTAATTTATTATTTTTTATAAAACTGTTTTTTTAATTATATTTGACTAAAACATTTATTACCAATAGGTTACATTACATTGAGAGATGAAATATGTAATTAAGATAACGTACAGTTCAGTAATAGTGTCAAGGCGTATTTAATTAACAACTGGTTAAGTACTCAAACTAGGTGACTACATAATTTTATAAACGCCAGAGAAACATTTAGCCTGTCATTTAAGGGAATAAATTTGTATCAATCTCAATTTCCACTGTACATCACACTTCACTTGGGAGGTCCGCCCCACGCAAACTTCTATCTTATTGACGGATGCTGGCAATACCGCAATATGCACCGTAATTATTGCCTAAGGGGCAACACATCTTATTCGATCTCAAATCAATAAAATGTATAAAATTTTGCTTACGGCTGCGATTTAGCCTTATTCACTATAAATATTTGAAATTTTCAATACTTATTGATATAGACAATATTTATAGTATACTTTTTTAAAGACCTACTATTTAGCCACGGTTTCAGGAAAAACTTGTTCGACTATTTAAAAAAGACACTTGTGGAAAAACATCGAAATATTTTATTTGTATGATCAACTTGATACTTCTTTCTCGTGTCTGGATCATTAATCATAAAAAATGTGACTAATTTTGAAATGATTGCGTATTCCATGAATTAAACATTATCTTTATTATATTCTTTACTACATTATATATACAAAGGTATATTTATCGTAAGTCGCCGTACTTAGCTCTTCTCCTTTCACTAGGCTGACTCAGATATATAATGATAGCAGCAATGTACAATACGGGTTGTGGGTTTAGCCATCAACTAGTCATGCAGATATTTGTCAAGGCCTTAGAGTATCGTTGGTATTCTGTATTAAGGGTTCTTAGCAATGTATATCACGTGTAGTTGGACGGGGCAGAGACGGAAAACGAAATACATATAACATTTGTGTGTTGTATAATAATATATTTGTCAATATGGTGGATAGGCATTACGAGAACATCTCTAGATTATACAATGACCTTTAAATAATTTATATCTGTATATGTAGTGTCATAATCTGATATCCATTCATATCGTCACACATCACAGCATGAGAATATATTGGCTTACAGGTCGTGTGGTTACATTTCTAGATATATGGGACAAACAGAAACTGATACTCTCTTGTTTGAATATGTTATACATTATAATATGTTCTTGACACAAATGTCAAGAAGTAACCAATAATTTTGAGTAATAATTTATTAATCCATTTGTTAAATATTGTGAGGCCATCGAGGCGTAGTGGTCTGACGGTAAACGCGATGGTCGTAGGTTCATTAACCACTCGGGGAATGCATTTTCATAACCTCGCGCTGGCTGACAAAGTGCATCATTGAGTTCCGCCACTTAACACATAGTGACATAAATACGTTCGGAATACGGAGAACGATGCGTATTAAGTATTAACACCAGATTCCTATGTCTGCCGTGCTATTTGGATAAATCGTGAAATTGTGAAGTTTACGCAAAACTTCAATAGTAATATAAAAGTAGTTTATATTCTGATTAAATGAAATAAGCCAAGAATAGTATATTTAAAATAATAACTAGTTTTTCATCAGTTTAATATAGAAAGCATTTTTCAGCCCGCAGCCAATATTAAGGCTCTCGGAATGTCATATCGTCGCTGACTTTTTCCATACTTATCTGGTAGGTACTTACTCCAAAGATCAAAAGCTAATGAAATGCAGATATTGATCATAGATAAATCTCTTATATTTATCTATATGGGTTCAAATAATAAAACGTTTGTTTGTCCCGAATGTCAATATATTTTGTTTATTAAATATATTTCAAATATGAAATATATTTGAAATATATTAATAAACAAAATACTCTGTCTAGGAAGTGAAAAAAATTTTAATATAAAAAAGTCCTTATTACCTAAACACGCAGTTAACGGCATTATAAATAGTAAGCCCTATATAAGTATCTAAGTAAAGATATATTGTTTTTTTTTTATAAACGAAACAATGCACAGTACAGCAAATACTTAATATATCTGAAATAATTTTTCTTTTTTTATCGTTTTTCCCATCCTACTTTACTTACTGTATACGTTCATTTTAAGGAATTTACCACGTGGACAAACAATGAAGATTTAATGACCCAATAATCAAGTTTTTGCAGAACATTTTTACGCATGATAAGATGCAGTTAGGCCAGTTACTTGACCCAAAAAAAATGTCTTACTTGTAATGCAACGGTATGCGGTGCACCGCTGTTACGAGCATTATCTACTCGGCACATTACCGCCAATCACATAATACTGGTCAGTCAGTCACTTGCGGTTTTTGCAGGGACATTGCTTGCAATGGTTTTAACATAATAAATATTGTATAACGCTTGTGAAATAATGGTAAATTAATTGTTAAATATAAAATACATTGCCATAAAAGTATTGCGGTTTTTTTAATTAAATTATCCATATTGATAAATTATATTTATTTTAACGTTACTTAATATATTTTTGAAGTAAGTCGTTTCTGAAGGCTAAGCTTTTGAGAGAGGACATATAATATTTTAAAATTCATCGAGCTCGTGTTTTTACAAATTTTCATAGTTCGCCTGTATTATATGGCTTTGAGGCCATAGAGCGGAAACTGGGAAACAGAGTCCACGAGGTTTTCCGTCTACCCTACTATACGGGATGAGGCCGAGCTGTCTATTTTATAAACATTGTACATCAATTTACAAAACCAATAAACTGTTTTTTTTTCAAATTTCATAATAATTTTAAATATATATACACCTTCTACTCTGTACAGAACAAACATAGTGTTGCTTTTCTCATAGATTCTATTACAAAACATTTTAAAAAAATGCTCGTATCTAACAAACGTTCCAATGGTACATTTGATGTGAGCGCGAAAGGCGTATTCCGCAATCATATTTCTATACAGCTCTTACGTGATTAATGTTTGCGGAAAACAGCGAAATTAGTCCTTAGAATGTGTGTGTTTTGTTCTAGGAAAGATGTACTTACTTGTAGTGTTAACTAGCGTTCTTTCTAAATAATGCGAAATTATTCATTTTGAGCATACATTTTAAAATACGAAAGTAAGTGGATAGTTAACTTCCCATTTACTATTTATTAAACATAAATTACATAAGCCTTACATAAAATATAAGTTGTTAATTGTTCAAATATATAATTTGGATATTTATAGAAACAAGGTAAGTAATGAATCCCGTGTAAATTGGATCACAATTCACAAGCGACAAAATCAACTCTGTTAATATTACTAATTAAACAGAAATAGCGCTAAGCCGCAATCATTTTGTATATTTTTCTTGCCTTACTAGTTTCATTGTTATGTATATTTAATTTCTATGTCTATATATATATATATATATATATATATATATATATATATATATATATATATATATATAATATATCTATAATATATATATCTTTAATCACTTACTTGTGCACTTGTAAATCGTCTGCTCCCAGATCGACTCAAGGTTCCTCCTCTCACATTGCTATCGGACAGTTCCACTTCAACTCCTCCATCAGCAGCACGTCGACGTGACAGTTCACACAATTCCGCTATTGGTTGCACCTAAGAATGTTTAATATATTAAATTAAATAGTATACATGTCATTTTAAACGAATATAAAACAGTTTTCTAGTACATTCAAGCATCTCTGTACTATAATAATATAATACGTATTAATATACATTATGATAATAATATATATGTACATAGTTTAAATATTACTATTCAAATTTAAAATATTATTATACCAACTCACTAACCTTAACAGTAACAGAATCTTGACTACTCTTAATCAGATCTATTACTTCTTCTCTGCTTTTTCCTTCAACGTTGACTCCGTTAACTTCGATTAGTCTGTCCCCTGGCAGCAATCTTGTTTCACTCGCTCCAGGATAAGAGCCCGGCTCAGCTAATATTACGGCCTTGTAAGTTAATTTGCTAAGAACAACATTAGTACCACTGTATTTATTATCACCATTTAATAAACCATTTTCTTCATGTCCAGATAAATCTTTAATTTCGCCAATGAATACTCTCTCCTGTATCATTGCTCGGCGGAGACTAAAGCCGAAATCATTTCTAGGTGCCTTCTGACGTTGAATAGTTAGCACTCTCGGTTTCGGTAACAGAAGAGGACTTAAAAAGGGTAAAGGCAAATACACATCATCAAATGTGCTCGTTCTAGACCATCTATGGAAGCCTTGAGATTCACCAACTGGGGACGTGGAGAACGGAGGAGTAGCGAAAGAAGAATTTGTCGTAGTGTCGGTGAGAGAATCGGCGCTAGGCGATGTCGAAGTAACACCGAGGTAGCTATTCCCGTTAGTTTTAGGAGTGTCTTCAATATCCTGAGTTTTGATCGTTGAATTTGCATTGTTTTTATAGTTTTTGTATTGATTTTCAACTGGACTATGAATTACTTTTTTGGTGAAATTTTGTATATGTTGCATATCATCACTCGATGAAGTACTTTTTGAAGGCGGTATGCCATAAGAAATAACTTCGTTTTGTTGAGTGTTACGAGCTAGCACGTTTGGATCTTGGCCGTTTATATAATCCACAGTATCAGAACTTTGTATATTGCTTTCTTGGGAGTTAGAGCTAGTATTGCTTAAACGAGTGCCCTTTAAAATTCCTCGTTTAGGAGGTCGCGGTGGTATCGGAGGTAGGTTTGGTGCTTGCCGTGGGCTACTATTTATATTATTTGGATTGTTTAACGAATTGAGAGATGTTTCGGAACTATCAGATTGTAAAACACCCTCTTTTTTATTCCAGCTGTGAGTTGGATAGCTAGGAGATAAATGGTTATTTTCATCACTAAGATTAGAATTTGATCCCGAGGTAGAAATATGTGGGTAGTTGGAGTAATTAGAATCCTGTTCCAGATGAGCAAAAAGTGATGCTGTATAATCTGCGGTGATACCGGAGGGCAACTTTTCTTTTTCTTTACGCCTTCCTCTTAGTTTTAACGACCGTCGCACCTGCAAAAAAATTAAATAAGTAAAATATTGCTATATATACAAAAAAAAATCCCAAAAAATTAACACTGATCGTTTTCTTTCATAACAACTTATTAGTATTAATAATATCTTATTTATATATTTCAACATGGTAAACGTATAATGCAACACAGAAAAACATTGAATTTTTAAAAAAGAAACCTATTAAACAATGTCCCGACTCGCAGAGTATCTGTCGCTAATGAAAGTGTACCCGTAAAATTATGTCAAACCGGTTTACATTTTTATTCCTTTGACATTGTAATTGTACATTTATTACGACTGTAGATTGTGATTAATATTAAAACCCATATTTTCGCGCACACGACTGTTATTTTAAAAAACTATTGAGAATTTATATTCAAAGTATTGCGTCATAAATTTCTATAATGATATATTAACATCTTTTACCAAGACACTTAAAGCAAGACCGATCACTTTGAAACCTTTCGGCTCCACTTTCGATACTGGTTCCATCACTTTCTACCACAATATAGACATATAGTAGTATAGTAGCAAGTTATGCTAGTAACTAACTTCCATTGAATACTAAACTTTATATAAATAACAATCCGATTTAACCCCGTCCTTGATTTGTTTACACCAACGCAAATGAACAAATAATATCATAAGTAAACAGTATTTTTGTGTAACGACTATTTAAACTACTACTTATGACATAAAAATAAATGGCCGATAACAAAAACATGGAAATAATTAATTAAAATAAAAAAAAATTGTAGCACAGAATTAATGTCTTTGGCAACATAGGGACCGTGTCCTTCGTAATAAACTTTTCAACCGGTCGACCCAAATGTCGAAGTGCTCGCTTCATATCCGGTGAAACCGTACACTGTTTCAATGAGTTACAATAATTAAAAGACCGGAAGTGACGATCCTGCATCAAAAATAAACACGCTTTTGCATGACACGGCGCATGTTGAAGCATAAAATGCTTTATAATGAATTAGGTTAAAGACCTAATAGTAGGATAATAGACAAAAAGGAAATGTAATATTTACTTACTCCCCTAGTCACTACTACGTTCAAGTTGCATATAATAGATTACAATCTAGAATATACCCTAAAATATTAGCTAATTAAATAATATATATCATTGAATGCAAAATAAATTTAATCTTTATAGTACTATTGATTACATTGTTTATTTTTGTTATCGATCACCAATACAGATAACAATTCAAGTGGATATTAAGTGATAGCGCTTACTCATATCTTTGAAATCTCAATCAATACGTATTTGTGCGTTCATGATCCTCATTTTCCTGACGACCTGATGGGTCTTATTATAATTATTCGCTCACTTACATCGTTTTACCAACAAGATTCTCAAGAACCAAAATTCCTAGACCATAGAGTTTATAATAATATTTAAAAAAAAATTTCATAGCTGGAATTTAACATAATAAGTATTTCTGATTCTGGTTATATGGATAAAAATATACTATATTCCGATTCCACGTGTGCTCAAGTATCATTCACCTTTGTCCTTAAAATGTATATTTATAGCGTAATAAAAATGATTGATAGTCAGAATATTTATTTAAAGTTTTGCTTTAATTAGTTTTAAAAAGAAGGCAGGCAAGAAATGAAGATTTAAATTACTATGCATTATTTTTTTTTATGTGTAAAACAAGAAAAAACTGGGACAATTCACACCCTCCAACGTACGTAAATGTTCATTTTTCTTGCATAACAAAATAATGACCTAATGTTAAATCTATTTACTTTATGTTTGTAGTAGATATACATCACTTGAATGTCAGGTGATGATATTTGCAATAAAGGCTTGGCGTTACAGCAACTTGCGAGAGTATAAAACAAAATCGAATTGCTTTTATTATATTTACGTAAGATAAGATGTTCTGTATACGGTTATCTCTATATAAATTGATATACATAGGAAACCGTATATAGAACAACGTTTAAATTATAGCTACAAACGAAAAATCTTAGAGAACACTTCATTTTTACTTTTCTAGTCCACCTCGGAAAGCACAATTTCTTGCAACATTCCGTGTTCTTAATCTTTTGTATAAGTTACTAAGGATATATTTTAAATTGTTATATTGTTGGATGTTGTATATTCAACAAAGCAAGTAAGTCGGGTATTGTTAATAAAGAGTTATAAAGTAGTGAAGTTTCTTATAGATTAAATAATTTCACAATATTTCGTATATATCTGATGTCAGTATTTTGTTTAATACATCCTTCTTCTCATTTTTATTTTAAAGCTACTATTTGATTTATGTGAATATTTATGTTTTCGTAGCTATAACAAATTTCATTGATATACGCCAACTTAAGATCAAACCAGAACAACAATGGCACGGACGTCAAAAGTTTGTGGTGAAAAACAAAAGAGATATATAAAAAAAAACTTAAGAACAAGAAAAACTTTTGTGAACAACTCCTGCTGAGAGGTAGGGTCATAGAGGTAGGTAAATACTAAATATACCATCAAGGTAAAACAATGAATAAGCTCAACGATAGCTCAGCTGCAGTGACACAGACATATGTAGATAAGGAGAGTGATTATGCGACGCTTACAACGTGTTTGACGAGTAAAGATAAACGCCTGTGTATTCAACTATCTTGTATCTATACTTCGATTGAACCATGACTGGACGACACAGCAAAGCTTTGCAACTAGTAAAAGTGAAAACAACATTATCTTAATATTCTGTCATTTAAATAAGTTATATATTTCACATTTATATTATTGTAAGAAAAATATATTTATTTAATACAGTATTCTTGCTATAACACCTTGAACTGCTTTAATATCATTGAATAATAAAAATGTCCAGTTATAATTTGAGCGTAAAAAATCTTAGGATACCTTGACAAATCATTAGAAAACCAGTTTATGGCGGTGACATTTCTTAGATAACTGTAAAGTTGGCGAAATATAGTCGACACCTGTTGCCTTACGCGAAGTGAACACTCATTTGGTTCTTTATAAGCTGAGATTTTGTTATAGTAAAGTTTAAATACTTTTGTGTTATTATTTACTATCGAGAGCTTTTGTGTATGTAGTATAATTCGTATGTATAATGTATATTTATGTAGAGACGTCTATTAGTTCGATGGATTTGCGAATTCTTTCGAGTGCTCAAATAAAGGAAAGTATTTTGTAAGGTTTCCGCATTGTTAATCCCTACGCAATGTACCGCGTAGTAAGAAAAGGGCTTCATTGTCCACAAAGTCAATGGCGAATACATACATTATAATGTATTTACTCTATATGATGAATAAATGTTTATGGTATCTTTTACGTACCTCCTCAAGTCTCAATGGTTCCTCAAGTCCAGTAAAGCGTTCACGCTTCTCTCGTTCTTTTCTCTCCTTTTTCTCTTTTTTTCTTCGTTCCTTTTCAGCATCTCTCTCTTCGTAACCACCGGAATCGCCAGTGAGAACAGTCGACTTTTTCATAAAGTTAAACATGTTGGAACTGTAACAAAATAATATATTTTAATTATGCAGATGAGAGGAATATTTAACTCTGTGTATGTGTTACTAAGTAAATATTAATGTACTCTTCAAACTGAGTCACGTCAAATTTTCGAAGTGCAATAAAACGGGACAAGTATGACGAAGGCCAAATAGCAATAGTTTAAAAACCTGTCTCAAAAAGTTCAAGGTGATCGTCTATTTAGAAAATAGTGAATAATAATTATATTCGGGTAATGTCTCGCAGATTAAGTAAATACAGCACATGTAAAAAAATGTACATGTCTTGTACTTATTTTGTTTAAGAAAAAAAAATTATGAAGTGGTCCTTAATAAAGAAAACATAAGGTTTCGGGTTTCGTTTGTTCCTTTTAGGGTACGGAACCCTAAAAGCAGTTTTCATCATAACTAATTTAAAGAAAAAAAACACAAAACAATATGTTTGATTACCACTGTGTTCATAAGACGTAATATATTATCATAGTATAATGTGATTATTACTTTGTATCTTATGCATTTTGAACATAAATAATAATTGGAATTTCATCTGGTGGTTCTGGTGGAATTTCATCGCGATGGTTGCACGCGTACTGTCATTAACGTCATATGTGCGCCACTGCGGCGTCACACTGCAACCTTGGCAACAAAATAACATAACTCAACATATTTTATTTTACCTGAAATAAATGTTACCCAGTCTCAGTGAAGACGCGGTAAAATTGATTTAGTGCTCTTTGTATGCCCCTGAAATATAATTTTCTTTCACTAGTTAATAGCAGGCACTTTTCATCGGCCTTCGGCAGCCACATAATGTTACAGTTTTTATTTGTTTGCAATTGTAAGTAAAACTTAATATGCATAATACCTATTTTTAGATTCACTGGAATTTTAATAATATTTAAAACTATGACAATGTCATAGCTGCACTAATAGTAGTGTATGCTAGTTATGGCTATTTGTAGCTATTTGTAGCCTAGGAAAATATTTAGGGTCTGTAATTAGATGTAATTTCGACGTTTTGGTACGTCCATGAACATAACGTGAAATTTTAAAATACGCCAAATATTACTATGTACGAAAATTATATTACTTACATACAAATGTTGTTGACACATCGCAAATGAACACGAAGCAACTGTGGTCACAAATCACAATAGATAAACCGTTATTACTTGGAATCAATACTAAATTCAATCCAGAATAACTGTCTTCACATTCTATAGCGCTGTGTGATTTGAATTAAGTGAATACAAGCTGAATGTAAATGACGAACACTTTGTATTACAATTATCATACGTCACTTGCTTGTGCTTCAATAGCGTCTACAAAGAGTTAGCTACGTGCAACGAGCCTACAATTTAAGTACCTAATATAAAAGCTTTTAGTAGTGTTTCAATACTCAAAAACTAAAATAAAAAATCCTTGTTGCGATTCATATAACTTTTGCGATATTTGCTTTGCTTTTGCCACTGTTTTAATTTAAAGATGACTATCTTCATATGTACTCATACCTATTGTTGTTAGTTTATATCATACGTTGTGAGATTTTACTATTATATATAAACAACATTTGTGATAATATAAACAAAATTGAGATGTTTATCAAAACCAACGTAATGTTTTAAAATGCAACTCTACACATATTGAGTGAAAAGTGTATTTTACTTTATATATTTGACAGTTAAAATTGGTGACAAAAAATATCATCCGTTAGGAAGAATCTTTATATATTTTTTAAATTTATAATAGAAATAAAACTTTATAAGCTTTTTTGAGACAACATAGGGTAAAGGAGCTGCTTGCAATGTTTTCTGAAATGAAGTGCTAGACAGAGACATTCCAGCTATTTATTTATATCAAGAGTTAAACTATTTACGTTAATGTGGTTTCTCCTGGATATATGTATATGTATTTTAATTGTTCGAAATTCGATCCTTTATTCGATTCCTGTGATTTAGTGAAATTTATGTTTTTGATATTCATTAATGATGTTCGAGAAACAAACTAGTTGAGAATGATATAAAATGTGAACAACATAACAGTTTATTAAGAAAATTTTCCAAAGTGACTATAAGCAATAGTAATTAAAATACTAGTGCTAAATGTGCAAATAAGTTACTGTCCTTACTAATTTAGTCACAATATGTAGACTGAAGATATATTTTATTAATCAAAAGTAAATAATTATAAAAATATTGTTTATAGGTTGATAGTAAACAAATATATAATGGTAACAAACTTGTTATTTTTCCTTAAAAACAACAAATAGACACAACAGATCGCGCCCATTCTGGAAACTGTGTTGATTATATTAACACGGTTTATAAACATAAATATGAAGTATACAACTCCATTTCTTTTCATAAATCACAATTTGCTATAGTTTTTTCTGCCACTGATTTCAAATTAACCCATTACTCCAAAGAAACCAAGATGTGACATTAAATAAATAATTGTACTATTAATACGATATACATGTTTTATTACTTTTATATATGGTTTATGTATCCTATACTAGTATTGATATCCAGTAAGAGATTAACTATGCAGGTTATTAAAAATATCGTATTGATTTTACGTGAGGCATGCTACATTCGACAATCGTTATTCTGAATTTTGACGTATAAGTGCACTTTCTGTCGATGAATAGTTTGACGAGCTATGGACTCCTGATATTGGCAAGCATTCAAGATGCATGCATTGTTCTCTACCGCAACTATGAAAGTATTACGCGTACAATGTCAATTTTAAAAAACATTCAGTACAAATTTGATATTGTCAAGTAGTTTTTACTCAACTCAATATCTTAAATTCAAATTCTGACCATTCTGTACAAATGTTGGCCGTATGCCAACATTTGTACTTGCTACTTGTTAACAATTATTGTATTTTTCGCTTAATATGCTGAGACGCTATTAAGTACAAACTAGATCTATACATTATCTATGGATATCAGCAGTAGTTTTAATGTTAAGATTTGGAGTTAGCCCAGTATAATGATTAATCACTTCTAATATATTTTGTGTTCCGTTCGATCTGTCCGGAACTAATATTTGCCCTACAATCTATCATATTGACAGAATTCATTTTTGCAATGCAGACATCGCAACAATATGGATTTTATTATAAAGTTTGTTTGTGTATGATGCACCTAGCTGTATAAAACATACCACAATATCTTTCTGGGGCATTTTAACTTTAAACGTTTCTCTAACAGTATAGGTATATTTTCGAGGAGTAAAATAAGCATTGTAAAGCGTACTTGTTGTACTGTGTTTGTACGATAATCAGAAGGAATATTACGGTCAGTGGGCATCGACCTGGATAATGCGCGTTCCAGACTCAACGACGCCGCACGCATTTGATGAGGCGATACAGGACCTTGCATCTAATGACTCTAACACACATAACAAGCATGAAACAATAATAATTGTAATAATCTTGCGTCATCTATATTATAATAAAACAGTAATAAAATTATATCTGTAGGTACATTGGATATTTTGACGAAAAAAATATGCAGGACGGATGTAAAAACAATAACAGAATACGTTATATAATAATAAAACAATAAAACAATAACCTACGATATTAAAAGATAGATTATGAAGATTTGCACACTTGATGCAAAACCATAGCAGACCCAGCTGTATTATAAATATTAAATGAAATGCTGCCATAACAAACATAATTGAACGTCATAAGCACTTTCTAATTACTAATAAAATCAAGATTCTGGACACCTGATGTAGAACCCCAACAGAACATATAAACTATAAGAAACCAAAAAATGGCTCTTCAGTAAAAGTTATTTGAGCGTGATGAGGATTTTTCGTTGAAATTTGAAAACCTAAAATATTGAATATAACATGAAGAATCATTATGTCCAGCTAAACTACATGAAATATGAATATAGCTCCTTAACAAAAGTCATTTAACGTGATGGAATATCTAACATGTGGAATGCAATCTCATCAATGGATAGAAGTCTGTAGGATGGCAAGGATCATAAATGCACACCAACAAAGTTGCAGGTGACTAGTTCTTAAATAATTTATCTTGTACATTATGTTTAAAGTGTGATATCCTTTGTTGATATTGATTCATTCATAAACTTTAAGCGGTTACAAACAACGTCACAATCGAATGGTCCAAACAAATATGCGCTTAATAATAATATTTTAATCTTCAACGTGCTTATGTTTTGGCGTTCATTCGAATACAATTAGACAGGAACCCTGAAAGATTAATTACATTAAATTTGTACTAACGTAACTTCCAAGACATAAAACTCAGCAACTACTGGTGGTCTCAGCAACTATAGAAAAATTATTATCGTGTTTGAAAGTCCATTAGCGAGGAAGACTAAAGACGATATAGCAACATATACGTATAGCGTACATCATTACAATAAGTGTTTCTATGGATCTGTACCTGCGGTCAGAGTTGCCTCGATCACTTGTTTTCGAATCGAATTTCTAATTTGTCATACAAAGCTTTATTTGCTCAGTTATTTTGAAGGTGAAGCTGCAGGTAAATGATAGTTTACCTTTATGATTGAATTTCGTCTTCGTTGTCTATTGTTTAGGAAATGGTTATAGAGAGCATATAGCTCAGTCACTTAGAATTTAATTTTGTGCTCATTTTCATTCTCTGCACATTGCGTGCTAGAAGGCGAAATATTGTATTTTTTAAATATAGATGGTATATTTGCCTTTTTTGTCTTTCTAATATTTATGTTACCAAAATATTAGATTACCGTGAAATTAAAATGAACAATATGCAATAACCTTAAAATCTACATAAGAAATTTGTTTGTGATTCATTCATCGGGTATGGTATAAAATACAGGTAAAAATACAGGTTTGTCAGACCGGGAATGCATGTTAAATACTTTAGTATTGGGGTCGAATGACGAGACTTATATATCAAAAGATTTTCCTTTCTTTAAAAATCCTTCGTTTATACCGTACAATAATATTTTTTACATAAATTTAAATATTTATAATTATGTACAATATCAAAAAAATATACCTACATATAAAATGATTCAGAATATCGCACAATTGTGTAAATTATTCAATGCCTTTGGCCTTGATCATGATTAATGATTATAAAATATAACATATGTTTATGTTTGCCATGGTTTAATTTATATTTGGAAATTCGCATTTGTGAGAGACCTTCCTTCTCTTATATTTTATAGTACACAGTAGAAACCTAAATTGTTAATTTGATAACAAAGTCCCGCGTTTTTATTAAAATATTTTTTAATTGCAGTCAGAAAACTATGGTCAAAATGTATGTATACTTTAAAATGTATTTTGTACAATTTAACTATTTTGATTGCTTCGTAGATAAAAAGATCACGAGTAGTAAATAAAACATAATTTAATTACCCGTATGTTAATATACTAGGTTTAATTAAAAAAAAAACTGAAACTTATTTTAAAGGATAAGCTATGGCTAAAAAGATAGAATTCAGAACTAAAGAATATCTTGAATGATAATACATTTTTAGATTGTAAATCATTTTGTGCAAATATATTATCCGCTTTTATTTGCTTTAAGCTTTATCCTGCATCAAAGGAAGCAGTTTACACTAAGAAGCTGTCCCACTGTGTCACAAAAGTTTCGCATATTATTTGTGTTGGACATAAATATTGATAAATTAAAAGTAGAAATCAATTAATAATATAACTTGTATTACTGTAACTGGTATGAAAAAAAAATATTACACGAAAATAACGGGGAACATATACTCAACACATCAACTCAATTAAAGTAAATTTAGTCATAATATCAGCCAAGGATTAAGTAAATAACAGCAGCTATTTAGATTATTAAGAATGTTAAAGCGGCTGTAAAGTACGGTCGACGTACTTTAAATAATACCGTTTCACCTTCTGGAACCGCAACAAATGAAGACGTGATCTGCGTGACCCTCAAATGAAATGAAAATTCTTCATCCCAAGAGGGCCTCAGTAAAAAAATAAAATATTATCAATTGCTGCATGATTCATGAGTTAACAAGAAAACTATAAGTATCCGAATATATATATGAATATATATATATATATATATATATATATATATATATATATATATATATATATATATATATATATATATATATATATATATATATATATATATATATATATTTTTATTCTCTCTAGTCCATTAGCGCAGTATTATTTTTGATTTTGAAGTTTAAAGTACATTTTTTAAAGATGTTTCGGTAAAACAGCTTCTTTTTAAAAAATGCTCTATTATAAGTTACTTTTTAACTTTAATCCAAAAAGCTCCAGGTATAAATATAATATTATACTTGGAAATAATATATACTCAATAACACAATCTATAAACTAAGTAATAAATAAATACAACATTATAAGATGAGCGATACGAACGATAGATTTCAAATGCACAAGAACTTTTCTTCATGACCCGCATTCATAAGAAGAAGCTACGTATGACAGTTACGTGTTAATAATAGTTGTAAGCGTAAATTATATTAGCGAAAACCTATAAAGTGATGCAAACTTTAGCTATATGATTAAAATATTTTACATAAGATTAACTATCGTGAAGATGGGTTACATAATAGCAAAGTAATATCGTGCCAGCATCTTTGGCCTAAATAACACTACGCTTATTCAGACCGGTAAATCCCAAGGTTCAGTCACGTAAAGTTTGAACTATTTTAAATTGAATATTTTTTTCCAATTCATCACCTCCCACCTAATATCGTGGGGAGCGGTCGTAAGTCTTAGTCGAAAGGCGGTAAACGTGTTGGTTGTAAACTCCATCGCAAATGAATTATAATCATTTTCCCATTCTATTCTCTCTCTACAAAGAGCAACGTTGAGTTCCGCCACTCAACACACATTATCTCTACAATTGGAAATAGAGTGATCTAACACTAAGTCCCCTCTGCCTAGCCTGTTATGTGAGAAAAAGCATAAAGATGTAGCTTTTTGCTTCCATCACATACAAATTCGTTATTACTTAACGTGATATTAATGACTGTCAGTCAATGTTTATGAAGTGAGCTTACATGTTATTGGTAATACAAAGGCTGTTATCGTTGGTATAATACCCCCAGCACGCATTGAGCGTGGTAATTAAGACAACTCGTGTCGTCGCACCGCATTCCTCGCTATTGTTGCATATGACGCGTGCTCGCGTTTCAGGATCTTTGGTTCATGTATGCTTTGTAAGTTAAATAAATTAATTATCTTTTACTTCTTAAGATTGACTTAACAATATATATTGGGATCTACGTTACATTACTATTATAACTTACTAATAAAAGATACATATGCCAACATAACAATCTGCTTGATCACTCAAGTAACAAAACAAAAAAAATTAAGCCAAATAGTTATTTCACACCATTGAGATAATTTTATAATCGATACAAATATACAAATCATACTTTTTGCAAAATAGAAAGCGTAACTTCTTGGACCCACTTGAATTTAACGGGGCTCCTTGGGATGATTCAATTTAATTTACCCGACAGTAAACCATTACCCTTCTTTGCGTCGTGTAGTCGGGTAAAAGTGTACAATCTCAATCTCTATCTCTAAAGCTGTATCTCTATTACTTTTTTATATGAGAATTGTTAGACTCATATAACAAGCACTTTTAGGTTGACTATACAGTTTCAGCTATTTCCAAAACTCGACAATAAGCCATCCAAATTTTGCAGGTAACTGTGAAACACAAAGGAATATTCGCACACAATGAGTACTATGAACACGCAACACGAGTTCAATCACCTGGTTACGCAATAACTGGGAGCCGAGCTTTCATCCACTATTGGCCTATAGAGTAACGAGAGCACCTCAATTGCTTGTTAACACACGCAAATAGCTTCATGTAAATAATGAAAGTATCATGTCGAAACAACAAAACTTTTGTTGCAGTTATCGTTGTTGTACGCAAAGCGATGTTTCGTCATGAAGTCATGAAGCTCATTTATCTTGCTTAAATACTTGTTTTCTGGGTCAATTCAATTGGTGATATTTTCACGCGTGTTATACTTAATAATTCATTTTTTTTTATTTTATGCTCAATTGTCATGATAAATTTATTGTGAAAGTAAATATTTCTGATTGATCAAGCAATTTGTGTTCATTTGGCAATTAATAAGAAACAAATGGCAATCAGACAAATAGATCTCTTTAAATATTATTATTAATATATTAAAAAAAATAATCTATTTAATTTAAATATATGGAACGTATTATGCCTGAGCACACAATCCGCTTAGATCCGCTCATTAAATTAGATTACATAAAAAAAAACAGAATGATTTAGTAGTAGTGCCGATGTGAAAGAAACATTTACTGAATTCGGCATCTCACTTAAATTCTCTATGTGAAATGAGTTAAGGTGACATCGAAGTCACAACACAAAAGTACACGAAAATAATAGTTTACATATTCCCCTATACGTTACAACAGATACACCGAAAATCACTTTGTAGGTTATAATGTGAAAAGCAAATTGCTGTACCCGTTATTGAAAGGCCAATTTAAATCAAGTGCCTCTCTTCTCGAGTAGCGCTTTCAAGTCATCAAATTGAGTTTTTTGGTACTTACACAAGATATTTCAATTGAGAAACAATTAATTATAACATTTATTTATACAGAAGACATCCTTAAATAATATGCGCATATTAATATCAGATTTAAGTAGTCCAAGCAAAATATATGTATTTTGGGGCATTTTAGGTATTTGTATTTTGACCGTAGTAGTGAATTTGAATTATCTGCATTGAAATTATGGTAAAAGTGGCTTTTAATTTTAAATATAAATCTCTATATTCACAATGCAAAATTATGTGACATATATTTTAATTTGGTTTACTTCACTGTTCACTACTCTACAACATTTTGAAAATGTTTTAACAAAAGAAGAAATATATTCTTCAAAAATAATGCAATGTATGACAAAGTATCCGACGTCAATAGTACTTACGGCACTCCTTTGAATGAGTACATGGCATATAGGTACATCCTGCTGTCACTGAACAATCACGCACTTATTCCACTAAATATATTTAGCATAACAAAAGCTTCGCTTATCAAGTATGATATTTATATTCTATGTTCAAAGTGTGAATTTGTTGAGGATGCCCCGTGCCGGCCGACCAGCCCCGTTAGATATCTGCGCATCCGGACAGGTCAACGCACTACGCGTTGCGGAAGAAAGGAAATTAGTGTGTTACTGCGTTTCTATTAACTTTTATATTGTTGTATCAAACATTCATGTCGTATGCAATTAAAAATATATATAAGAAAAGCCCACAATGTAAACGGAGCTCTTGAATGGAGAAATTTCGCATCGGACTTTCTCTTCAACATTTTTGGGTTTAAGCTTGATCTTAATTAAATATATTATATCAAATAACATCATTTAATTTTTTTAAAAATTGCAACATCCAAAGAGCTTATACCTACTAAATTTCAATTTAAATTGTCTTTAAATTTCAATGCCATTAAGTAATTAAAAATAAAATTTTGATTAATTTCGAGAAAATATAACATTTAAAATTTAAAACGACTTTAGTGTATATAAAAAACATGTCTTCCGTAAACACGTAATCTGAACGCATCGCGAAAGTCGGCGATACTATTTTAAGTGTAGAAGGTCAATGTCTGCAGTTGACGGCCACACACATGGCAGGCTTAATTATTGTGATCGTTAAACATGACGCCCCCTTTAACAAATTAGCTATTGTGAATCATATGTTTAATTCTGTGTACGTAGTAAATACCTGTAGCATCCGTAAATCGACGTAATACTTATTCTTATTATTATATTAGCACAGATGTGTGTTCTGGAAATGGTTCTATATGGTTCGATAGTTTGAAATATTCTGAAATTGATTTGAAACGAATGTACTCTAAAAGCTACTGTTGTTCCTTGTCGTCTTGTAAAGCTTCGCAGAAAACAGCTTTTATAAGAATAGTTTCTCTACGCTAACATTACATATGTGTAACGAAATTTTCTCATGCATTTGCATTTTCTAATAACTTCATCTTAGACCCACACATTACCACGATGTTTATCATAGAGACAAGTTGATTTGTTATAATAATAATTTCTACGATTCATTCTCATCCTTTTGAAATTTACGAAAGACGCAAAAAGTGTACAAATAATTATCTCTGCCGGCTTTAAAATAAAAAGAAAGTTTTCATCTAAAAAGTGTTTTACGGTACTTCATTTCTGCCTTCTCCCGCTTCTCTCGCTTATCGTTTGCATGAGCGCTTAGTGCCTCTATGATAGGATTACTTAACAAAGATAAATTAAATCTTACAGTGTAATTTTAAGAAAAATTAATGTGAAAATTATTTTAATATTATAAAATTATATATAAATATTTCATTAATATATATATATATATATATTAAATTAGACTAACAATTGATCTTAAGCTTGTCCAGATTCCATATTATTTAGCTTGTATATATAATACAATGTGCTTATATTATCTTAATTGTATAAGAGTTAGCCAAAAATGATATCACCAAAAAAACTGCAGTCATAAATTAAAAACTTTAATAATTACGCAATAAATGGAGTCCCATTTGAAAATTATAATTAATGGCAGTTAACAACTATTTTGCATTCAAAATATTTTCTTGAATGAAATGAAAGTGACTTCGTCGATATAAATAGGAGTCTAAGTCTGACGTCAAAGCCAAAGGAACAAAAAGGGTGGGCAGAACAAAAAAACAAACAGTATAGCGAATTCTAAATGAATGTCTTAATTGTGTTAAATTGTGATGTTGTTTGTCGAACAACAATTATAAATAATAATTTATCGCTAGAATCAGCCTTCGTAATATATATTTTTTACCTTATATCAGTAACAAGTAAACGCATCACTTTTATTTCCATTACTTCCGTGTAAGTTACTATAAAAATACATTGACTAATATAATATATGAAATGTTACATTAATACTGTACTTTAGCTTGTCTCTAAAGCTATACCCGCATTCAACAGGGTAGGCAGGGTAGGAATTCGAGGGTAGGATTCATTGTGAGAGAGGAGCTGACCTCAGCCCCTTACTTTACCTTGCCAGAGCCTGGATTGGATGAGAGGATCGAAATAAAATCAAGTGAATAATATAATACTAAAATATAGTTTTACTATACGAAGGTTGTTAAAAAAATATACGTATGTCAACAAATATATATATATATATATATATATATATATATATATATATATATATATATATATATATATATATATATATATATATATATATATATATATATATATATATATATATATATATATGCAATTATTTAAATATATATATTCAAAGTGAATTTTATTAATTTTAGACAAATTTACATTTTTGACAAATATAACTTAGCAACATATTATGGATGTCAATATTTCGTTTACTATATTTAATAAACATATTATAATTTAAGCTTTTTTGTTGCTACATACTGTTTAATAAATCCTATTTGAAGTAATAATAAATCATTTATATTAATATGTGTTAATATGACATTGGTTTAACAATTCTAAAAGTAAACATGTGAACCTGATTCATTAATTTCATTTTCCGCTTCAACAAGAAATCTATGAATAGACTGTGCGGATTTCCTTATATACATTTTAACCAGTTTGTCTTCATCCAACTTGCGTAACATCAATCGGCGTTGACAATATTAGTCAATAGTTTTTAGTATAAATTAACATAACTATCCTTTTAATTAGTTAAAAGATAATTACTAGTAGTAACAGGTTGTATTTGAAATACAACACAGGGTTATGTACGATCGTTGTCAGCGCGGCAGTTTTATTTAATTAATTAATAATTTCATTAAAACGCGATACATGAGTACAACAGTAGCATCAACTAATATCAAAATACCATTTTGAAAAAAAAGGAAATAGATCAAATTCTTTAAAAAAGCAAAATAGTCTTAAGGCTCTTTGGATCAAATAATTTAAAACAAGGTTTGAATATTGTTTTGTAATTGGTGAAAAACTAAACCAATTTAATTATCATGAGTCCATGGTAAGATGAAGTTTAACCTAAGTCTCACTCAAGTGAGGGTGTAATTATTATTCTTTCTTGTTTCTTATCTACACATAAAAAATACGTTCGTATGTATATATATATTGCTATAATTATCCTATAAATATTTCATTTCAACTTGCGCTTCATATAGCATTCTTTTGCAGATTTAGCAGTATATTAGTGTGCATGTGCATACGAAATGGTGCATTGCGCTCGTATGACGTCAGCCGCAACTGCAGGACACATGTATCGAATTTTGTATTAATTAATTATATCATTCGACGAATTAGGCATATAATTACATATTAAAAAATAGTTCAACAAAACTAATGAGAACAATCATTTAGAAAATGTTATTGGTATGTAGTACTTAATAAAAAAATTAAATTGTACTTATCATTATGGTATTAAAAGTATATTACTAAATTAATTTAATAAAAAGCCCACTTACTACATTCAATGTATTTATGTACTTTAAAACAGAGTATGTTACAATATAACGTTAAAAATTATATTTAATTTAGAATAATGTAAGCGAAAGCTTGTGAAATAACTGACACATTTTAATTTTAACCCTCTCTAGTCACGTTATGTGAGTCACTAGCGCTTATAAAGTGAACACGGAATTTTTTATCGTTATATAATTAATTAAACGTGTGCTAGCTGCACACAATGTTTATGCTAGCCGTAAACTAAGGCAGCCAGTATAGATACATTTTGTACAACGTAATTATTTTTAAGGTATTTTTTCAAGTGCGCCTCGCGGGATGGCCGAACGTAACAAAAAAAATTAAATAAAACAAAAATATTATTAAAAGAAATAAAAAAATATATAATTTCTTCTGTCGTCAAATCTTGGAATAATCTAAAATATTGTAATTAATATATAATAATTCACTAGCGTTTTGTAAAACATGTGTAAAAATATAATTGCCAATAAATTATTAAGCATTTAATATGGAAGCCTTACAATTCACATTTCCATAGAGCTACTACCCTTTCTTCCGTGAATGGGAATCGTAAAAGAGGTTTACATAGCGACAGCAGTGCAAGACTGGAGTACAATGAGCTCTAACAGTAAAATATTTTAGTTAA
This sequence comes from Dione juno, assembly GCA_037127375.1. Taxonomy (NCBI): domain Eukaryota; kingdom Metazoa; phylum Arthropoda; class Insecta; order Lepidoptera; family Nymphalidae; genus Dione; species Dione juno. Next base: position 2,985,142 of record JAXRJS010000074.1, read on the forward strand.
CTCAACAAACTTTGTTGGAAGACATATCTACATTTTAATTGTTATAAACCTAGAGTTTGTTTGGTTGAAGGCGCTTATTTCAGGAAATACCTGTTAATTTATTAGGGGAGGCTATAGGCTGTATAATATCATGAGTTCATAGTAACCTGGCGCGTCCTTTCCATGTCGTATAAAATTCTTAGTTATTTCTAGTTAGACTAAAAGCTGAAAGCTATTGTATATATATTTATATTATAAATAATTATTATAAATATGTAAAGGTATTTATTGTATTGTATTTATTGTAATACAAGACAAGAATTATGAAATATGTCCTATTAATTTGTATATATTTTTTTTATTTTAATGAATTATGATTTCTTTAGATTTTTTATATGAACCATTAACTTTAATAATCTTAGAGAAGAGACAATATTAAAATGTATAGCTAACAAGAATGTTAACAGCGAAAAAATTTAGTAACTTCTTGAAATTACATATAGAATCGAATCTTATTTTTAATATTTATTATACATACAAATAATGCGCTCATATCTTATAAATTAATATAATTATTTATAATACGTATATAGTAATTTTAATATAGTTAAAGTATAGTTTAAGGTATAGTAAAAATTACTTATTAAGTCAAAAAATGTCATATTACTTAAACAATGAAAAAAAGGTTTTATACTTTTATTTTTACGCTAATCCGGTTACATATCAGCAACATTCAAGTAGTAGTCAATTAAAAGTGACGTTGCGAGCACTTCGGCGTTGTCACGCAAACCTTTTTATAATGAAACTCATGTTCTAGATATGCCTACTATTATATACAATTTAATCAGAACGCCAGTAACTATCCAGTGGTCTAATATATATAATATTTACGTTTATTTTATTCATTTAGTTCGGTTAGAAGGTCTCTAAATGGATTGAAAACGGTTACGCAGCTTTACGCAGTTCCGTCTAATCTCAAAGTTTCTAGTTTATTCCGATGCGGTACATACATTACATGTAATTAAAATTTGGTATATGTTATATTGTTTTATGCAATAGAATTCATGTTCAATAGTGCGATGTTTGAACAGACCCGAAGTGGGTCAGTTTCCTAGAAGTATTGCGCACGCAACGCGATTTAAAATCTAATACAAATTATATTATGTACCTTTTCATATGTACCTTTAAATTATATTCATATAAATTCAACAAATCAAGCCTCGTTCAGGCGTTCAAATAAACCTGAGTAAGTAAGCCTAAATAAAATGGACCCACGTTAAATTTATTGGCATATTATTATTTATATTAGCAATTATTTATTATTTATTACAAAAAGATAGAGTAAAAAAAAGGTAGATTGATAATATCAAATTTTCATACATTTCCATAATCGACAATCTCTAAAAAAATTTATGTTTTAAATATTTTTCGTATTTGAAATCAAAATTTTAGCTCACTCCTTTGAGTGACCGTATTATTTTTTTTATATTCTACGTCTATCTTTTAGATCGTACACAATATAGAGCATAAAATTGGGGCTGAATTAAACCAATTTACTAAGCTAAAAGTAGCTCATAATGTGTACTTTACTTCATAATAGATGTAAGTAAGAAATGTGGTATGTAATTCTTATTATAAGTTTCCAGCAAGGGGATCACAGCTGACGGGCCCGAAGCCGCGAGCGTTATCGATTTCGTCGCCCTCACCCGAGACGTAACTCGGAAGCGAATGACGTACCGCCAGACGCCAAATTAAATATTAAAATCGCAAATTAAGCCATAATATTGAATTAATGAATCAATTTCAATATGTAAGCACATTGCAATGATATGAGAGTTAATAGATGTGATTCAATTTGAATTCGATTATATTATTAATTATTCTAGATTCTCAAAGGAATATGTAAAAACATGTTTTAATCATGTAAAAGTTTTAAATAAATTTTTGTATTTGGCTGTATGAGGTTAATGTTTCTATATCATGTACTAATTAATGTTCAGAGAAAATTAAGATGTGTTCGGATTGATTTGTAAGATAGAGTTTCAGAGAAGATAAAAAGAGTAGGACTTCATTCGCTGAAATATCACTAATTTAATATAATAATACAATTTAAAAAAAAACAGATCTCATACTAGTATAATATTTTATTTTATTATTATTTAAGAAATATATATTAATATACTCTCCTAACTTGCACTTATATTTCAAATGCATCTATATGTTACACACAATTTAGTACTATTCAATGGAGTATATTTTTAATTATTTTGCAATATTAATTGCTGAATATATTTAAAATTGATCTGTTTTTGTGTTACTTTTATGTAAGTTGAACTTATATAATATTCTTTATTGTACTAAAAAAAAACATAAGCGTAACAACATAAAAAAAGAAAAAGTAGTACATAAACACTTATATAAAATTCAAACTATATAAGTTATACATTTTAATTTTACTAATATTATATTAAGTAATTCTTACTAATTTATAAACCATTTAATAGAGATCAGAGAATTGCATCAAAGTTTATTTATGTAATAAACTTTTTTCAGTATAGTTTTTGATTATTTTAAACTTTAACACTAATAATATTTAGAAAAATAATTCTAATTAATATCCAATAAAATTCATTAAATAATCAGGAATGAAATCTAGTCTTTAGGAATATGGCAATACATTAACTTAGGGTTAAGTATATGTGGAATTATATGTTAAAATTTCGTAAAATAGGACAGTATAAATCTAATTATGTGAGTGACAAGCTTTTTAAATATTTTTTTTAACTAAAGGCGAAATAAAATTCCTTTACATTAATACATTTTGTTAGGCAGGAACAGAAATAAATTGTTATAAATTTTTATTAAGAATCCTTTAATAAAACATAAGCAGTTACTCAATATAATGTAAATTCGACTTATAGTAAATCGATATACACATGTGGATAAGTATGTAGGTACAACATAGATTGAGATACACATTCTTTACTCAACACTGAGCTGAGCTGGTATAAATATTTACTTACTTGTGCTTATTTTAATCCACACAGGCAAGTACCTTCCAAATACAGGCAAGAGCCAGCTATACACAAAACACAACACTATAATTTCTTGTCATTGTACACAAACGTTTGTTAAATTCCACTTAAAATATAAACCAAAGCCACTGCCATATTAAAAGATCTTTTTCGACACACGATTCACTATACGAATAAAAGTACACTCCAACCTGAATTCAAGAATCAAGACTACTAGACTAGAGCTTACTAGTTACTTTGACAGATGTCGTAAATCGCGTTCCGAAGGCGTAGCCAAAACGTACTCAGTATTGACACGCATCGAAGAAACTAAATTCAACAACGCGAGAAACCGCCGCATTAAAAAACAAAATTATAATGCTCCCTATTTTAGAATCCTCGCCTTTACCGATAACATACTTCATTTTGTATTATCTGTAATTTTGTAGCATATCTATATATTGAAATTGCTATGATGCGTTCAAGTTAAGTAAAGTTTTTATTGGAACTGAACTTGATTTTTCATTTTAGTAAGATTTAATGTTAATTTAAAAATTATTTATTGTCATAAGTTAATTATTTATTTTCGAAAATATTTTTTTTACAAATTATATAGCGTCATCTATCGTTCAATAGGTGAAACTATTATTATGCTTTGCGGTTATGCTTATTGATATGGTTGATAATTCACATAAGTTTCAACAATTAATATTATATTTTCTGTAATTTAAAACATAGTGTATAAAATAATATATAATATATTTTCTTTCATATAAACAAAAATATATTTTTTTCAATTATATTGGCCATCTTTAGGAGAATAGCGAGGAGAATGTTTATGTTAACTTAACAATAGATTCTCATAGATGGCACTAATGAACGGGTCTGGAATTATCCAAAAATTGTGAAAAAAATAATTTTATTTATTTTATTTATATAGAAATATTTCTATTTTATTTCTGTTATAATGTATGTATATTCGCTTAAAAAATATTGGAAACAGAAGATTTATCTTTAGTTGTTATTGGCTAGGAATTATCCACTTATTGAATTACCAAAAATGTTATCTATTGTATACTGTAGAACCAACATTCCCAGCCCGCTCGCCGGGCCAGCTGAGGCCCCAGTCCCGCAGGGGACGCCCTTGCCGCCGACACGATAGTGCTTGCTACTGCTCAGGGACAGAGTACACTCTTACCTCCCCAACCGGTGTCGCTGTCAAGGCCAATAGGGCGAACAGCATTAAACTCACAACAAAAAAAAACCAACAATGTTAATATTAATATTCTCAATGCTCCGTTCCCGACTTTCCGATCTAATTTCAAAATATTGCGCTTGTAAGTGGTGGAAATTTACGCAGCGCTTGTCTTCTGCCTTCTGAAAAGAAAATTACTCATTCTCCCGAGTGGGAATCAAGCTCTCATATCACTGTGCCGCTACAACTTCTGTTCATAATACATATGTATAATAAAATTTACATGTACATATTATAATATGTTCCACTACAAATGTATGGTAATATATTTATAACATACAGAATTAGTATTTCTTTATTTTCTCTAGTACGTTATCAAAATTCTTAGTATTTTCATCACTTTTATTTACCTATTTAAAAGAAGGCTCAAGCAATACTTGTGCCCCTTTGATTACTTTTTGAATATCCCGCTTCTTTCAAGTGTATAGAAGTGACATAACTTGTGTAGTTGCGGAATGGCACCGCGCTTTGTCATACTGAACGGGTACCAGGTGCATATCGACCGTTTTAGGCACGATGGGCATGTCCACTACTCTAATTTTGACATTATTTTCTAGTGGTCGATATTAATATAATTTAATGTTTAAAAATATGTCTTTCTCGATATGTCACATTCTATATAAAAAAAGTGATACATGTGGACTGGTCTTGGATGTGAGCCGAGACAGTAACGATCATATCTTTTGATTGCGTTGGCTTAGAAGTTTGATTATTCCTGTGCTTCAAGGTGCTGCTGATTCATTGTCTTCCAGACAAATATTAGAGACTGGTTTATCTTTTTGAGTTTGATTAGGCTCAGTGACTTCATCCTGTAATGAAACATAGTAAATGTCTATATGCCGAATACTGTCAAACTTTAAAATTACTAGCAAATGAGACATAAAAAAACTCTTAGGAGTCTTCACAGTTTTGGCCTGTTTTAAATAAGCATCTAGGAGGTTCAGGATATATGAAAGGATACCACAATTTTCAAAATGGTATAAAATATTGCTAACCTATGGAAACCCAACTCTTCAAACACAATGCCAATAACTGATTGTATTCCAATTAACTGGATGACTCTACTGTCAATGATTATAATTGAAGCGCAGGTATTTCACCAGTGGATTTAGCTGCCCTATTAATTTTGACACTATCGCACTTATTTTTACAATTATGGTTATAATCACTTACCACGCCTTACAAACAAACACAAATATTTAATGAAGTAAAAATTTCAACGCGCTCCGCCATCTTTCTCCAGTCCTAGGGTCTCCTGTTCCATCGCTATTTAGTTTATTCTTTCTATTTCATTTGTATATATAGGTTAGATAAATCCCCATTCCTAAAAAAGTAGTTGTATTACGTACCTATAACTTAGATTCTTATACATTTTTATTTTTAAAATTCAAAAAAGGATTATTGTATTTAAACATAAATTAAATTATAAATTATGCTTTCATTATCCATAAATTCCACCATCGTCAAGGATAGCAAATGACTAGTTTTATATTTAACACACAAGCGATTGAAATATGTAAAAGACAAATTGCGCTGTTACCTGCAGTACAGTTCCAGTATTTATTACTTTACTCTTAAGTTGCCTGCTGCAGAAAAAAGTCTAAACTATTCTGAACATATGCAAACTTAGCCTTGGTGCTATCAACGTCGAGTTAGAAATCATAAGATATGTATCTATAACTTTAAGCCTACAAAACTATTTAATATCTTCTTAGCTAATGTGTTTTAAATGTATTTAGTTAAATAATTTGTCTTTTTCTTTATTTGAAGCGTATTTAACGATTTAAATTCTATAACATGAACATTATTCCAATTTTAAAATCATTCGGACAATCAACTTTATTTGGGTTTGAACGTTGATTTCATTTGTGTAGTCACATCTCAGTTTTCTTTACAGTGACGTAACTAACGTAAACGTATCGAGTACTCGTTAACGTTAAGAATTCGATCATTTTCGTGCTCGAATCATGACATTACTCAGGTCAGCATAAGCATACATGCTACCTCACCAGTACAGGACGTGAGGGACTATCGTCCTAGCGACTTCAATGAATAAAAGGTGGCGCGAAGCACTCCGTCTACCGACGTGGTCCACCAAGTCTTTTTTTATCTCCGGAACTAGACAGGCAATCATCAAATGTCGAGGACCAAACCGCCAACGATGGTGCGAGCCATAGGGCTGCAAACTATTTGCACGGGATAGGATTTTTATTCAGACTTTTAATATCCCGCAAAAACGCTTCCCTAAACAAGATGGCATCGCACTAATTCTTGTGACATGATAACAATTTTTAAGCATATTTAAAGTTTTATATACGTTATTTTTCATTTTGCAATCTGTGTTGAATTTTAACAGTGATTTATGTAGTAAAATTTGTTACAAATATGTCATTAAAACGTCCCGAAAATTAGGACCCTCGTGGTGCAGAGGCACAGCGTCTGCCTGTAATCGCGACAGTTTTTGGATTCGATTCCCACTCGGGGAGAATGAATTATTTACATTTTCTTCGCTCTGGTAACAAGGCAAGGCGCGGCTTTGAGTCCCGCCACTCCAACACGCCTAACAATACCCCGAAAGACGGAAAGTGTGGAACTAGGTTCATTCTGCCTACCCTGCTATATGCCAAAAATTAAATTGGTAACAACTTTTTCATATTTTAAATTAAGTAAACTTATCTTCATGATACTTTGATTTGAAAATTAATTGTAATAATTTCTTGAATTATATGATAACTACAATGTTTCATGTCGCTTGGTTTGAATAAATATTGAATACACCTACTATTTAGTATATAGTAAAAAATATCGAAATACATTTATGTTTTCACTGAGAAGCAAATAAGATGGTTATAATTTATAAATTTGAGTAACATCTACTAACATCTAAATTATTTATTTAACATTTAATTGTTACTTTAATTTAGTCAAGTTTCTTCTTTCACAAAATTAGTGTCCATGTAACTCTAACGTACACGGTACAGGTAATGCACAAAATACTAATATAATATATATTTCGTTTAATAAACTTCGTCAACAAAATGAAAATACCAAAATATTAGAGGTTGGTGAAATGTGTTACGTCATTGTCGATTTGGCCAATCCTGTTTCGTTTCACGTAACTGAAGTATAAAATTTAATATTTTTTTTTAATGAATATTATTTTGAAGCTTGACGCTCCATGACGCTTTTTAAATTTATAATGTATACAGATGACAACCATACACCCTTTACTTTTCACTTGGTTTTATTTTGCATGAAATAAAAAAAACTGCACTGCAACTGCCAGTGCACATGAGTTGGCAGCTACCTTTCAAACTATGTTTAATAAATGACCAAATACTGCTTTTTACACTTTCTGGTTTCCATAACCTTCGCCGTATTTTTCTAATTTTTTTAAATTTGAAATCTGTATTTTTTTTTGTTGCTTGTAATGATTGGATTTCACTCAGGGTTATTTGCAATTCGACGTATTCCCTTGAAGGAGATATGGATGAAGTTCTTGCAAACTGATTTGGTCCTAGGTAATAATAATGCGCAAATGTATCTAAGATCCAAATTTGTCCTGAGAATTATTTAAACATACATAAGAAAAATAAAATAAAACATATTTTGATGTCTTTATTTAGGGTATATATCAACTGTAATTTATCAATTAGGAGGAGAAGTAAGAGTTATGTGCAAAAGTGTAAAAAGTGAGAGCCTGTGATAATAACCCGAACCTTGAAATATTTAAAGTTTCTTACTGGTGAATTTTGCGGGTAATAAAAATATCTACACATCATCATCACCTCTATAATGACACAATGACACAAACACACAAGCTTCGAGGAACGTGACAACAAAACCAAAATGTAAAGAAAATTTGTTGAATATGGAAAATATAAGTTGCGTGGCATTTTTAAATAGACAACAATGAAAAATACTAGTAACAATTTAAATAGCAAGGAAAATATTCTTCAAGATGTAAAAGAAAACAGTAATTGCAATACTAACAGTAAAAGGTCAATTCAATATGTGGATTTACTACACTCAGTTGATGAACGTCGTTGATTGGTCGCCATTGATTTTAGAAGCCACTGTCTTACATGTACGCTCCATACGATGAAGATGCGCAGTCAAACAAGTCATGATGTAGAACATTTTCGTGTTCGTGAACATTTCGTGGGCAATGGCGTATTGTTGGACCAAATTAGATCACAAAGACCTCATCTATAACCCCTTCAATAATTACCAATAACCCTATATCTGGGCATTTTCTGATAAGTGAATTGAAGTGTTTGTTCAAAACAAGGTAGGTGTATGGATTTGTTTCAGATTAATCTAATAAATAATAAACAGATGGACCGATGATATAAAACAGGCGGTTTATTATGATTTTAAATTGAGCAAATACTGTCGGTAAAAAGGCGAAAAAAAATTAATACAACAAAAAAAAAGACATTCCTATATCATATGTGGAGGGGCCTGGGGCAACTGCCCCGCTTGCAATAATTGCAAATGATATATTCATTTACATGACCTATTAAATATCTTGCATATCATACATTAAATATTTCAAAAACTTCTTAGAACTGATCCCTTTATGGGCGTTATTATATAATTTGATTTATCTTTTATTATAACATTATAATAATTTAAGTTCCTTAACAAGCTTACACTTACAACAAATCACCTTCATCCATGCATACTCATTTGCTACAATATAAATCTAAGAATCCTATATAAAAATAAAACCAAATATGTAAATATAAGTTTAAAAAAAAACTTTATTTAAATATGCACTGAAAAACTTATACAACTGTACGTTTTAGATCCATTTGAACTCCATACTATATAAAGGCAGTACGAACAAGTCGTTTTCAATCTCATCTCATGTTCTTACAATTCACATACGTGTCCTAAATAAAATGTAAATGTTAATACATAGTTGTGCTAAGGGTATATAAAATAATGATAGGAAATAGTGTAGGGCACCGCCCTGCAGTCTTAAGAGGGTTTACTGTACTTTGTACATTCGGGTGCAGGTCACGTCCTTAGCGGTCATTACCTGGAAAAGATAAAAAAAATATTTTAAGAAATATGTAGAAAAAAATAATAGTGTACTATCTCAAGAGTAATTGGCTAAATCACTTTAATGTGTTAATAAAGAAATACGAGCAGCTTCTTATTCCAGAATTAAGCAAATAATTATTATGTTACTTATTGAAACAAATAAAATGTAGACTAATAATGAACGTATTTTCAGATATTTTTTTAATTTATTACATTATACTAAATAAGTAATTTTGTGAGGTGTTTGTGATGTATAAAGGTGAACGCGCGTCCTTTGACGTAATCGGCAATGGCGGCCGGTAACAGCTGCTAATGAACTTACTTATTGTCAGATATATACATGAACATAAAAATTAAACATTCTTTATTGCTGTTCGTGTTTTATTATTAGTTATTACTTTACTAATTATAATTAATTACTCTCGAAGCATTTATAAATTTTTTAAACACAGAGCGGCAATCAAAATATTCAATTCCCCGTTTCTCGTGGTTTTCAAACCTATAACTGCCGCCTTTACAGTCGGATGGTGTGCCACTACGCCACGACAGCCTAAGCTTGATGATGATGTTTTAGTAGATATTCCTAAATTCACTAAAGTAATATTTTCAATAAATAACTATATTAATAGTATATTATTGTTCAGGCTTCTTTACTTACTGCTTTCATCTCTTCAGGGCCGAATTCCCTCACGTAGCTGACCTCGAGACCATCTGTCGCCTTCTGCACCTGCTTCAGGGTGTTGCCTTCGAATGTGCAAACCGATTTTACCTGAAAATTATATTATAATGTATAATAATATATGAATTTAAACTTCATTGTCTTATAGGATAAAGATTTTAATGATATACATATATGAGGTAAAGTTAAAAATTGTCTAGATTTCATTTAAAAATTTACTTTACATACAAGATGTGTGTGAAAAATATATCGAAAATATAAAAAAATATTACATTTATGATCTGATGAAAATTTATAAATATGTAGAGAAATTAGAGCACTATTTCTCTCTGCCAACGCAGTTATATTGTTTTTACACGTGTTTCCCTATAATTTACGAGATGGGTAGTCACTAGTCAGTATGTTATCAAGAGATCATATCCGCTTGATGGTCATTTTTGGTTTATTTCAGAAATATTTATTTGTTCCGACAGGGGGACTTAATACTTATGTTACACATTATCTCCTAATATATACTCATTAAAATTTAAATACTTATTACAATTATCTTGGGTATACATCTAATCGACAGCATAAACGAATGAATTAACTTTACATTTATGTTTTACAAGATTTTGATATTAAATAAAATTACAATAAGTCCAATTCAAGTTCAAAAGCGTTCAGTAGGTATTGTAATAAAAGCACAAAATATATTAATTCAAAAACAACAATAGCGTTTAATATTTCACGTTTTATCATTCTACGAAGTTATAAAGCTGATCGTATATTTTTCAAAGGAAACCTGCACAAAGCCTGTCTAACTTTGAAGTCTACTTTTTATTTAAACTTGCGGTATAAAATGTAACAGCAGTAGGTCTGCTTTGCCAGTTTTTTTATAGCTCGCTCGTCTTGATAAATGAATTCCTCCGATTATAATGAAAGTAATACAAGTTTGTATCTACAAAACATCGTTAATAGTACTTAGACGTAAGAGTACTTTTATGTCAATAAATTATTTTTTTAATAATATATTAAAATTAAATTTAAAATTTAAAAAAATTAAATTCAAAATTTAAATTTAAAATTTAAAGTTCAAATTGCAGTTCCGTAAAAGCTGATACTTCCTAAAGCTAAAATCTGGATCACATGCCACGGCCAATCTATTGAGATGAACTAGGCTATACCGTAACGCTGACTGATAACAAATTCTGTTGATAAAATGCCATCTTAGATATGTTGAGATTTATGTTAGAAATTTCAAAATTGAAGACGAAGTCATGAAACTATTTTAGATAGATAGGTAGATAGGTTCAGGCATATTTATTTCAATTATTTTGTTAACAAGTTAATAACTTTAATGTTTGTACAAAAATGTAACATCACTGTTTTTTTTTAATAAATTGCTTTTCTCAATAATATTTTCTTCCTCAAGTTAAAGGGAACATAATTCTTTTTAAATAGTTACTCAAGATCATAATAAATTTGTACGAAATAATCTCAGGTAATTCGTATTAAAGCATTATACCTTAGCACCATCAGCTCGCTCTTCATCAAATTCTTCACCGGGCTTGAACTTCATTTCAGTGGTCTTAAAGGTGGAAGACGTGACCAGTATATAGTTGTCGCCGTCCTGACGCAGCTCCACCGTTGGTGTTACTGCGTTGGCGGCTTTACGGGTGATGAGACCAACGCCTGGATTATAAAGAGTTGTATTAAATAGCTTGTGTGTTTTGTTACACTAATTTAGTACATTTTTGAGAGATCCGTACATTTTTTAGGGATCCGTACTTCATAAGAATAAAATGGAACCCTTCTACGATCACTGTGTTATCAAGCTAAAATGAATACCAAGTATCCAGGTCAATAGACAATTTGTACACAGAGAATATCACAATTCTAAGCCAACGCAATCAAAAGATCAGAGCGTTTATGCTTTGCCGCATGTTGTATGAAGCTCGGCGCGTAATTCATAACTAGAAGGGTACTTTCCGTTGACCTAGAATTATGAAACTTGGCAAGGAGTTAGAAATTACAGTACTAGTAAATTAAAAAAGTCCGAAAATAAGAACTTTATAGGTAACCAATAGAAATCATTTTATATTATCTTTGTCTGCGCCTGAAAAGGGAACTTTATATGTATGTTATTTTCAAATTAAATATTATAACGCTGAAATTTTTATTAGGTTTTTCAGAAAGTACTGGTTCGTATTTAATAATTAATTTTTGTATGGAATAAATATCATATGCTATAAATAATATGATTGTAAACTTATTTTATCTTATCTTTATAATATAATAATATATAATCTCTTACGTAACACTATTTACAGTTGCCGGTTAGCTTTTTGTGACAAAAGAATCATGTGTTTTTTTAATTTTTATAGGATTTTCCTATTCTATAATAAAATTCAGTCTATTTGATTATAATAATTAGTAATAATACATATATTTATTTGCAACGATTACTTAAATTATATTAAATGAAGTTATTGTGTAGATTATATTCCACAAGCTTATACCTGCAGATTCGCCTCCTTTGTCAAATGAAATAACGAAGAAATATGTATGACACATTCAAGTTCCCGAGGTAAACCTGACGCCAAATATAAGGCAGAATTAGATTAAGCCGATTAACATGATGTATATACAACATTACTTATCCTCACTAAATGATTTATTCAACGCAAACACATTTTTTAATTCAAACTACTAGTTCCTCAAGCCCGTCTACCAAACAAACTCGGTAGCTCTATACTAATAGTATAGAAGTAGAAGTGTAGATCAAAACGCAGTCATTCTTTATATCATCTATGATAATTCTACATGTTACTGTATAGTGCTAAAGATATAAAACATTACGGAAGACGTTTGTTTTTCCCCAGATAATTGATTGGTTCAGGCCTACGAGTAGGTATGTGCGAATAGTATAACGTCTATGTGATATAAATTATTGAACGATCTAAAAACACCTACGGTCCCTAGAGTCTCAAGCGCATGCGCATCTCAATGAAATAATACCGGTATCATTGATATTTCTAAGAAGTAAACCACTAACGAGCCCAAGTGGCTTATCCGCACTACCGCATTCCTTTGTTGCGATAGAGTTAAACAAGAGTGGTAAAGTATAAACATTGCAAAATATATGTAAAACATAATCTTTCAGTGTGTGACATTACTCAATTCATTTTGTGCCCAAACAAAAATAATATAGTAACCTTCCAGAGGTCGACCAATGCCACAAAATATTTTTTGATTAAGATTTGAAGCTCAAAGGTACAATTATCCCAGTTATGCACTGCTGCGCATAAAAACTAATTCCGTAAAATTCGTAATTAATAAAAAATTGAGGCCACGTGGCGCAGAGTAACAGCACTATAAACGCGATGGTTATGTTCGATCCCCAATCAAAGTAATAAATTATTTTAAATTCTATGCTCCGGTAAGGCGAAATATGGCGTTTAATTAACACGTCACAGCGAAGACCTGTTCCTTGGCACCAGGCTGAAGGTGCCCTCTGTCGACTCTCCTCCTGTATGTGACATTATAGACATTATTTCAATAAAATCTTTCAAGTATAAATACTATCTAACGATCTCGTTATATTCATTATGAAATGTGTGAAATGGATGGAGCGGTAGTAGCAACACAAAACACAGACCCTTTGTTGTAGCCTCGTTATTAATAATATTATTATAACCGTATCGCAGCTCTAGTTATACTTTCTGACGATATAAAAGTAGAATCATTTTTAGATGTAATTTTTCAAATAATTATAAAAGACTAAGAACTTTTATTTAGTAGTATACTACTACTGTTATAAATTTGTCTATATAAATTTTTACCCTCAAGTTATTAACAAACATATTTACTAATTTATAAGTGATAAATAATAATTGAGAATATGAATATCAACAAGGACCGTCGTGGTGCACCTGCTTGAAAACGTGACGATTTGAGGATTCGATTCCCATTTGGACAAGGAAAATTTTTTATTCGCTCTGGTAAAAGGGCAAAAGCGCGGCGTTGACGGGACCACTCGACACGCATTGTCTAGAAAGGCGGAACCGCTATCGTAGTTTCTTAACACTAGGCTCCTCTAGCCTATGGTTTCCTTTGCCTACACTGCTATGAGTGGGATACAGCGTGAAGCTATATATATATATATATATATATATATATATCTATATATATATATATATATATATATATATATATATATATATATATATATATATATATATATATATGTATATGTATATATATATATGTATATATATATATATATATATATATATATATATATATATATATATATATATATATATATATATATATATATATATGTATATATACACACACATAAACAAATGTAATTAGTAATTACATATATTTCGACATATGATTTCATAATATATGAAAATGCCAAATTGTGCTCAATTGTGTGCAATGTACAAAAATCTTAAAGTACACATACATGCATACTGGTGAAATCGTTAGTGTTACATCGATAGGGAAGAAAATTATTTTCTTAAAGGACATGTGTTTGTAATTGTCTTTCAATTTCCTCCCCTAACAAGTTTTGATAATGTCGAATGTTATACTTTTGAAAGAAGCAAGGGCACTTAAAAGATTGTGCAATAACAAAAAATGTATGAACAAAACTAATCTGAAATACATGAATCTCAACGCCTCAATTATAATGTATCACAGAATCGATACACAACACAGTATCTTCTGATAGGCCCGCCAGTGGGCGAGGTGAGCTCTCATTGGCCCAAACGACATGGTCTCATACGTCAAGGACAATAACCTCTGAATTGACGTAATTTTTCAATTGAAAATACATTCGTATTGAAGTTTTTGTCTCGTAATAAATATTAAATGTATCAAGTGACTGAAATTGTTATTCGGTCTGTCACATCAAATGTCAGAAGGGGAAATCGTTGTGTTCCAGCCAATTTAAATGTTTGAATTTCAATGATCTCGATACAAGTTACAGGGCATAAAATATTTAAGTTATAGACTATAAAAGTGAAATAGTATTCACAAATGAACTTTATTATAATTATTATCATTTATCTTCTTCTTCCACTTAGCATTATCCCAGCCTATTGCCAGGGTCTGCTTTCCTACTCAGTCTACTCCACTTTGCACGGTCTTGAGCATCCTCAGTGGTTAGTCCATTGGCTCTCATGTCGTGCGTCACGACGTCCAGCCATCGCTTCCTTGGGCGTCCGGGGGGTCTTACTCCAGGGACAGACATATCAAGGCATTTTCTTCCGACGTAGTTCTTAGGCCGGCGCAAAACGTGGCCATACCATCTCAGACGACGCTCTTGGAGCTTATCCGCTACGTCACGGACCCCAAGACTACCTCGAATGAATGTGTTGCGTATGCGGTCAGCCCGAGTAACGCCACACATCCACCTCAGCATCTTCATCTCCGTTACGTGAAGCTCCTGAGTGTGCCGAGATAATGCTGGCCAACATTCGCTGCCGTATAGAAGAACTGGTCGGATCATGCTCTTGTATATCAGCCCCTTGAGTTTGGGCGGTATTCTGCGATCGCAGACCACACCAGTGACCTCCCGCCATTTGGCCCAAGCAGCGCTAACCCGGGCGTGGACATCGTAGTCGATGCATCCGGACTCGTGCATAATGGATCCAAGGTACCTGAACTTCTCCGACTTAACGGCTGGCTCAGGCCCGATGTGGATGGTGCTCGAGTCTGGGTTCCCGCAAGCCATGTACTCGGTCTTTGACACATTCAGTTTAAGACCACCGTTCTCAAGCGCACCCTTCCAGGCATTCACTTTACGCTCCAGCATCAGTCGGTTCTCGTCAATGAGTACTATGTCATCGGCATACATCATCAGCCATGGAGGCTGGTCCTGGATGTGAGCCGTGACAGTATCTAGCACTACATTAAACAAAAGTGGACTAAGAGCTGAGCCTTGGTGAACCCCTACTGTAATTGGGAAGGGTTTGGTATCGCCAACAGCGGTCCTAACTGTAGAAACAGAGTCGTTGTACATGTCTCTGATAATAGCAACATAGGATTCAGGGATCCCTTTGGATCGCAGTGCCCACCAGATACACTGACGTGGCACACAGTCAAAGGCCTTCTGCAGGTCTAAGAATGCCACATGCAGAGCTCTCCTCTTTTCCCTGTGTGCCTCCATCAAAATTCTGAGGGCAAAAATGGCGTCCGTAGTGCCTGATCCTGGCTGAAATCCATATTGACACTCAGAGACAGTACATTCTCGGCGGAGCCTGAGGGCGATCACGCGCTCGAAAAGCTTCATGGTGTGACTCATAATCTTAATGCCCCTATAACTACCGCAATCTTGAACACTGCCCCTTCCTTTGTAATAGGGTAATAAAACTGTGCCGCCATTGATGTGGCATCGTCCCAGTGTTCAAAATGCGGTTAAAAAGATCAGTAAGCATGAGCACACCACGAGAGCCCAATGATTTCCACGCTTCGATCGGGATATCATCAGGTCCCACCGCCTTGCCGTTCTTCATGCGTCGAAGACAATTTCGAGTTTCATCAAGGGTTATTGGAGCAATAAGTCCCAGGTTAGGAGGTGGTTCAGACGGAATACTACCCGGGTGCTGAGTATTCAGCAGCTCCAAGAAGTAACTTCTCCACCTCTCCTTCACAGAAGCATGACTACAGAGCAGCTTGCCCTGGGAATCTCTGACGCAAAGACATTTTGTGATATCTTGCGTCGCTTTATCCCGAGCACGTGCCAATTTGTAGATGAGCTTCTGCCCCTCCACAGTTTCAAGTTTATCATATAGAGGTAATAAACTTTCACTGCGGGCTCTGGCTACAGCTCTTTTGCCGGCACGTTTTGCTGCTATGTACTCCAGCCTGTCTTCAGGAGAGTTGGAACGCTGCCACTCCTTAAATGCAGTCTTCTTATCATGAATCACCTCCTGTACCTTGTCATTCCACCACCATGTCTCCCTGTCCATAATACGTCCTCCCTTAGAAACGCCAAGAACATGCTTACCAGCCGTAATGATTGCTGACTGAGCTCGATCCCAAGCATCCTGAGCAGTTTCGGTGTTAGTTGATAAATTTTGACTGTTAACCTCTGCCAGAAAGTCGGTCTGCATCGGTCCATTCAGCAACCACCACTTGATCTTAGACTTACGCGTCTCGGCTAATTTCTTTAGCGGGGTAACAACATAATCCATGACAAGAAGACGATGTTGGGCCGTGAGGCTTTCGCCAGGAATGACTTTACAGTTAGTTACCTTGCCAACATGACACCGCCTGGTCAATAGGTAATCTATTTGGGTTGAATGGAGTCCACTAGCATACGTAATAAGATGCTGCGGACTCTTTTGGAAGAACGTATTCACGATGGCCAGATCAGATGCAATACAGGTTCTTAGGATATTTTCGCCCTCTATATTGCGGCGACCGTGACCAAAACCACCGTGGACACGTTCATACGTATCCGCAGCCTTACCCACGTGACCGTTAAGGTCTCCCCCAACTATGATCACCTCGGTAGATGGTATAGCGAGTAGAACCTCTTCATATTGCTCCCAGAATGACTCCTTTTCGGCCCCGTTACAACCAGCCTGGGGAGCGTATGCACTAATTAAGTTGGCGATAGCCCCCTCAACCAGTACCTTCACCCGCATCAGGCGGTCACTGCGTCGGTCAACTTCGAGGAGACCATTCCGTAGCTCTTCAGATAAAACTACTGCTACACCAGTTTTACCGGAAGGAGACCCAGTGTATATGAGCTGGTAACCCTGTCCGATGTTACGAGACTTATTGCCCTTCCAGCGCGTTTCCTGAAGGAAAGCACACTGGACCCGACGCCTCATGAGTACATCTGTGAGTTCCCTGCATCGTCCGGTTAGAGAGCCAATATTCCACGTTGCAAAGCGGAGTTTCCTTCTGGGTACTATCTTCTTTAGCCGTGTCCGTACTTGACACGGTAGCCCTTGCCCATTTAACACAGGTGTAGGGCGATGTGCCTGCGCGTCGTTTAGCGGCGACGCCCTAGCAGTACCCAGCAACATTTTGGTCTTTCCATATGAGTGGCTGGTGGTGGCTTTTTAATGGAGCGATTGCCATCTGACCTCCAAACCCATTTTTGTGGGAAAAGCCAAGGATAAGAGGGAAAAAAATAGTAAAAAGGAGGAGAGGGGGGGGTAAGGACACCACTTTCATGGATTGGGAAGAAGTATGACAGTGGTGGCTCGAGGATCCGGGGTCGCGTACCCGTATGCCCAGTACCAATATCGGACAGACATTTGGCCAGACACCCTCTGAATCATTTATATATTTTAATATAATGTACCGAAAACAAACAAGGACTGACTTTTGAATTCTACTGGAGGTTCATTAATAATTATTATAGTAAATTATTTAATATTATTAAACGAAAAATTTCACATATAATAATAAAAATAAATCCACTACGTTTATAAATAGGCGTCCACGCGACTGATGACACAGTTGACAAAGTCCAGTGGACATTGATCTTATATCTGCATTTAGAATCATTCATTCATTATCTAACATCATAAAGCTTTTTTTATGTAGTTAACAGAATTATGGACTATGGTACAGTTTATTGCTTATTTATTGTCATAATATTTTATTGCTTCGTGAAATTAGGGGTTCAAATCTCGGAATGGAGTTCATATTTTTATACGAATTTTACATAAATAATTTACTAAATACATTATCAGGCCCAAAACATTAACTAAGCTGTAGCTCTAATATACTCCTACGTTTTCTAAATTTCTACATCTTTTATAGCAATTATTACCAAATGTAGGCTCACCCCCACAATAATCTAGACTTACGCAAGTACCTACATATTAATCATAATATATAAGTACAATTTACGCCCATATATAGTTACTTATACTAGACGAAAACTATACCCTAAGCTTTATACTGTCGAGATAAATAAAATTGTAATGTGAATTTATTTTTTACTCGATGTCATCAATCCTATCTCGATTCTTCTTCTATTAAAAACATCATAGATGGAAGGTAATGATTAATGTTGTTTATAACACCGTTACTTTGAAATATGTCAAGCCATATCCTATAATAACCACAAGAAAAACCACCGACACCTACTTGAATTTCATACAATATGTGACATATTGACTTTCAGTGAAACTGTGGATATATCGGCGTATACGTATATGTTAGTATATGATATACGCATTGTCTTATATATAAAAAATATTTTTTTAATTTTAATATTTGATCTGGATAAACCATGAATTGTAAACGAGCGTAACTAAAACGCATATGAATGCATGTGAGTCAAGCACCGGACACGGGGTCATCTCTCAACCGTCTCGGATCTTATTGACTGAATTGAACTTGATTGCTGTCCATTTGCCGGCAATTGTAGTTCACCAATAGGAGGAAATCACACAACTATGCCGGGATATTCTCATGCGATCCTAATTACTTCAAAGGATCGTACGATGCGATATTGGTTTTGTTATATATTTAACGCTTCCGATAAACCCCTTCCGTCTAATCCTCCTTTATATACAGTTCATTGTACCCTACCACTGTGATACTTGGTTATTGTAGTTAGTTTAATGGCTCGCCATTATATGATTGACGTAAATGGTCTCTATTTAGTCTATGTAACCTTGTATGAATGTAACGCGGAGAAAATGTGTATTCAAGCGAAAAGTATCTGTAAGAATAAGATTTAAAAAAATCTATAGTTTTACTTTTCATGTTTAATTAAGTTTGAGTAATCTTTCATGTAATAAAACAGTTCAACTTTAAGATAACTCATGCCATCATATAACACTATATAAAAAATATATGTATCACATTCAACTTTCCGAACATATTATATTCATTGCAATAAAAATATTATTACTATTATCAGTCAATATTGCCTAAATAGGTATTTAGTTTATCTAAGATAATAAATTTATCGCATCGTAAATAAAAGCTTTTAATGCTTTAGATAACATCTATTTTGAAAATACCTAAATAAAAATCCATTATCATTGTAATGCTTATTGCTGGCTTTCGTTGCCAATTTATTGCATTGTGATTGTACTTTAGACTGCGTGGAAAGGTGACTGTGACATTGTAAGGTGGTACTTATCTACAATATATATATATATATATATATATATATATATATATATATATATATATATATATATATATATATATATATATATATATATAAAATTATTTATTGTTTTATAATATTATTACGTAAATCAATCGAATGACGCGTGTCGTTGCGCTGTAAAGTACTGATAAATAGCAAGTCAGTCTAATATTCAAAGTGTAAATGTATAATTTATAGGCGACCATATAATGGCATTTAAAATATCTTTATCTTAAATTTTTTTTTTCAATAATTCAACGCCTTATATTTTGGATACATATTTGACTATGATTTTTATTACTAATTTTATTAAAAATGAAGCAGTTTTCTTGTGAACAAGCGGGAAAATTATTGGCTGTTATTTATAAGACACTTTAAAAACAACTGTACCCAATTAGTTTTAATATGTTACTAAGTAAATACTTTGTAGCGTTATATGAATATATATATATAATCTGTGATGACATTCATTTTTAATACAATTTTAAGATCCATGTTATTATTAGAATTTTACAAATTTGTTATTAACTAATGTGAGTAGTATGTAAAGAATCTGATATTTAATCTTTCACGTTGAATTTTAGATCAGGTACATAGATCAAGTTAAGATGTTTGCATTTTGATATCGAATTGCAAGTATCGTGCATACACCTATATAAGAATTACGTACCTATCATCTATATTGAAGTAGCTAATCTTGTGCTAAAAAATATTTTTAACAAATTTAAATATTTACTGGACTCATTTAGTGTATTGGCTTGTACATTGTTCGCAATCATGGTGGTCACGTGTACAATGTCTACCAGTGACCACAGCACCACATGGAGCGCTCGAAGCGTCGTATTTTCCCAAAAATTTCAAGCCAATAAACGCTATTAATCCACTAAATACTCGTAGTTTAATGTAAAATGTGTAAAAATCGTGAAAATCAATGTCATTACTTTTACTATATTCTTGGCTTTCTCACTTTTGCGTTATTGATATAGAAACTGCTTTGATAATTATGCCCACAATGTGTATGCTTCTTTTTCACGTTTAATATTGGCATGTACGTTCAAATCTCAAAAAAAAAAAACGAACATTTAATGCAGTTAAATAACGCAACAAATAATAATTATTAATTTACTTATAACTATACGTTTACTTTGAAAAGCCTAGACAAAATTCTTATTCAGACAAAAACAGCATCCGCGGTCCTCTCAAAGCATCTTTCAGCTAGTTTTTTAGAGCGTTACGCTCGTGTTCACATTCATACCTATTATGGCCATAAGTATTCGCGTATCGTGAAAAAAAACCTGGGCTCATTTCGAATTGAGTTCATTGGTTTTTCAATTTACATACATATAAAGTTAAGCTGCAATTAAAGCTCTTTGAAAGCTGAAACTACATCGTCATCATTATGATTATTCTGTAATTAGTCATTATGTAACGTAACCTGGTTAACATAAGGTTCAAATATAAATGTACGCATAATATTTGATGTATGTATAATATTTTGATGTAATTTTAATGCAACATATCCAAATAATTATATTGATCTATTATTTATTTAAATATTATAAATATAATGCAATTTAATTATTTTTTAAACTTTTATATGTTTGTTAAAGCATGTCATTCAACTTGTAGCCTTTAAATAAAACACTTGCAATTTAAGTCAAGTTAGTCAAGTTATAAAGTATGTACAGTACAATAACGTTTATCTATATTTACGTACTTCACGAGCTTAACAAAGATGCTCTTTCTGTAAACAGTAAGTGCATTATCACTCGAGTCATTGCCTGTCTAGATATATGCTCGTACTTGAATTTAAAAGTTATAGAAGATCAATGTAATATGAGTCATCTGCTCGCATTCCATGTTTATTATAGTGGGGATATTCAATTAATTAGGCAATGCTAAGTGCCATAGCCTAAATTATGAACGAATTTCATAGAAACAAAACTTTTTTTTAATCAATTTACATAGCGAAATAATAATCTAGTGGGTATAGATTATTTTATCTGTATTAATATGCTTTATAAAGCTAGAACAGTTTGTTTATTTCAACGGGAGCTAACTCAGCAACTACATATTTGACATGAACAATTCTTTTTGTGTTGGATAGCCCATTCAAATTCTAAATATTTTTGATAAATATAACTTTTACTAGCACCTTTGAATCATCGAATGAACATGTCGCTGCCACCGGTTCGGAAGGCAGTTCTGCTGAGAAGAGCCGGCAAGAAACGCAACAGTTCCTCTTTTGAATATCAATGTTATAATTTTATTATTAAATACATTGGTAGCTATTCTGCATGAAATTCAAGTGACATTAATTCCACACATTTGTATTATTTAAATATTCCTGAAAAGTGTAATAATATGCTTTACTTACACTTTACTGTTTTAGTTGCAAATTTAGATTTTGGCATTTACGGAAGAAGGCTATAAGGCTATTATATCACGTTCATCGTCTCGATCTTACCCACTGTACCTGTAGTCAGGGTTACCCCTAGCAGTTAGAATGTGTCATGGGCCTTATATAGCTCTTAGTTATTTCCTTATTTCCGTATGACCACGCAAGCGGGCTTCGCTTTTCGCTTTTCGCTTCGCACGTAAAAACTAGTAATATATGGATAATAATTATTGGATACTTACAACATACTCACGTTATATTTGTATATAAAAATAGATGTCTGTTAATTAGAACGATTGCTTCTGAAATAATAATCTATTCACTTAGAAGTGTGGAACGACAAGATTTTTTTAAGAAAACTTTGTTATGTAGCCTTTGAGAAATTCATTATAATTTTGGACCAAGTATTGTTAATAATAAATTTGCATGGTAGCTTTGTGACTAATAAATTACAGTCCGAGAGAACGCACAAGATGCGATAACACCTTGTATGATAAGAAAATACAAAAATTAAACATTTTAATAGTAAACACTGGTTTTACGTTATTTGCACATGAACATAGTCATACGTATGTCATTAAATGTTTAAAGAATAATATTAGATATTAAAATCTTCATTGTACCAATGTATGTTTGACCGCACCCAAGAATCTATTATAAATGTAATACGTCAACTTGTATCAATCAATTTTACAAATATTAGACTCATTACTGAAAAGCTAGCCAGTTTCTCAGTGCGAATATAATATACTAAGCATTTGTTTATTAACTAAAACTGTTGGTAGTGGTATTACGGACCATAGTGAAATATATAAAAAAAAATTGAACTACATTACGATGTTTCAAAATATTTTGACAAGGGTAAGATCATAAGGATTGACTGTTGTGTAATTGTAATTTTTATGTGGTAAAACTAAATGGTTCTGATGTCTTAATTATAATTTTGCCAGCCATAGTATTTTACATATATATTAATTTGGAAAATATAATGTCCTAAGTTAGTCATATAAAATAAAGACATTTTATATAGCTTCACGCTTATTCCGAAAGATACTTCTTACTCCGCTTGCCGCCCGAAATCGGGACTTTGCTTGTTGGCCGAAATCAATGCCGCATTTTGTACTGCCCGAGCGGGAAAATAGATATAATTAATTTATCGGAGTAAAGATCGAATTGTCTATTGAAATATTAATTACAAATGAATATACACTTGGCACAAAAAAATATATATTAAAGATTACAATTTATGGATATAAAGGCTTGCTTGTCGCTTGTTTTATTACATTATTAACTTTTACCATATTTAATATACGAAAAATTTTAAATAAGCATTTGGAGTAGCTACTGAAATCTGGATGGTATCCTAGAACCGCGGGTGTGACACCGCTACGTTGAATTTTTTTCATATTTTAAAACCTTCTATTCGTTTATATAAACGTATACAAATATAGCACATTATTATAACAATTTGTAACCTAAACCGTTTTCCCTAAATCTTACCGGAATAATGGATTGCGTTAAGCGTAAAAAAAAAAATCTTCGCATGTCATTTAGGGACTTATTATGGGAATCTCCCATAGAACCATGACATTTCAATGTTGTGTTTAACGTATCTATATAATATGCAACTATAAAACTATACCTTATGACATCTGATAAGATAATAAAGAAGTCATAATAAAAATATATATAAAATATAATGTATGTAATTTCATATGTTCATTAGCATTTAAATTTGTAACTAATATTTAATTTAATACGTATAGTAAATAAGTATCTTGTAAATTAAATTACTGTTTAAGTAATTGTTAGTTTTGCTGTAAAGCGATTAAATGTGGGTAACTATAAGTAATGTTTTTAAGAAGAATTCATTAACAAGAAATTCTCAAGAGCCAATAATAAAATAATGTCAGAAAATGCCCTAAGCGAGAACTCAACCGGTTCAAAAAAGAAAAAATGCGAGCAAAACCAGTAAATCTTTATGGCAAGGATAATAATGAAAAAGTATTAGTAACTAATATTATAGAGTTTTGTTAGTTTTAACTTCTGAATATTTTGAAATATTATCTAAGAATGCGGGTACAGAGGTAAATATCATAAAAAATGGCGTGGTCAAAGATCGAAAGCCGGCCGGCATCGATAATTTCTAGAAAGTACAGTTAAATACACTTCAAAAGAGACGAAATAACTTACCAATAGTCTTCATGAACTCATCGAAGTTCTCAGAGGAGATCATTTTGTATTTCTTGCCAACGAATTCCATTTTAGAAATGAAATATAAATGTACTTTTTATCAGAAGAAATGAAACGTGCTCTCACGGTACCGGCTAAAACTAGAATGATTTGAGGCGGCGGCTGCTCGCCGGGTGGGATTTGCGTTCGAGCGATCAGCGCTTGCGTTAGTGAAGTATTGAACGAATGATATAGGTATTGAATTTTAAAACGATGAATGAACGAAATAAGATTGGGTCTTAATTCTGAACTCTAAGTACAGTTCATGAACGGATAATATCTTTAATCGTTATATTAAACTAAGTTGAATGACTTAGTCTTTTTGAAATAAATATTGCAATAGGTATATTGAAATAAATTATTAGAATAAATTCAAATTCAAAATATTCTTTATTCACATAGACTTTTACAAGCACTTTTGAATCTTTGAAAAGTAGTAAACTACATAATATTATGTTTTGTATCTTAAAATTTTATGGTAATTTTAGTAGTTTAATGTTGTTACACTTAAAGGAACTATTTGTAAGCTCATTATAATATTGTTTTTATAAACACATTTTGTTAACCTTAATTAATAATAAGGTAATTTTTTCAGGCCAGTTTCATACGTAATATCATATTAATAACTTAGCTAGCATTATGCGCTAAGTTATAGATATCTTTAAACTGTCAATTTAAATTGTAAGTTTAAAGTTATCTCTAATAGATATCAAGATAATAAACTTTTACCTCAAGGGTTGTAAGCCTTCATAATTCCCTTACTGAAAGGGTTACGGATATAATTTTTAAATAAAAAGTAAAATGTGATATTTTGCAAAAGCTCTTTAAATATATATATATATATATATATATATATATATATATATATATATATATATATATATATATATATATATATATATATATATATATATATATATATATATATATATATATATATATATATATATATTAGATTTTATATGTATAATTTATAAATGGTAGTGACAACGTATTGTAATAGCACAATTGACGTCCTAAAAAAATATTTACAGAAAAACAATGTAATGTTTGTATTTATTTATTTTTATTAAAGTATCTAATAAAATAAAAAAAGACGATTGTGATAAGTATTAAACTGTCACATTTCACAAAGCTTTCATACATGCTTATCAGCGCATAACGTGGGGTATCCGAATGGTTTTGAGAATTCGAGATAACCGAGTGTTTAGCAATGTTGAAATGTCTGCTACAAACAAAAGACCTTTTTTATGTTTTAGACTGACGTTTTTATAATGTACATTTATGTAATGTACGTTGTTGTTTAGACATTCAATGTATTTATTTATTCAGTTGCAATAAAAATACTGTAAGACATCTAGCTGTAAAGAACTTTTTGATTATACGCCTATTGGATGGCGGTGTGTTCAATTTTAAATCAATGTATTTACTTTTGGACAAATGACCAATATTAATATTACTAAAATAGTAGAAGGTCCCACATTGAATATATTTGTGAAAAAATATGAAAAAATACTAACCAATATTTATTGCTTATACAAGATTTGTCCGTGTTTGTCCACTTGTGCACGCACACTTATAGAGCTACTAGACGGAGTTGAATCTTTGTTGTAGTTATTAGGGCTAGAAAAGCTACAATTTATTTCAAAGAAATATTAAGCCACATCATTTGCTAACACTTAAAAATCGTCTGTTCTGATGTAAAACCATAATCGACCAGGAAATATAACTTTTGGTAGAAATTATTTTTAAATATTTAATTATTTGGTATAATACAACTTTTGGTAGAAATTATTTCCTTATTTCCGATAGTTATCGGAGGAAGGAAATAATTTCCACCAAAAGTTATTCAGTGTGATGAATGATTTTCAATGATATAAATATCCAGGATCTGGAATATCTAACTCGAAAATATGGAAATGGCACAGTAGCCAAAGTGAGTCAATTACTAGCACTAAAAAGTTAGACGAATCCTAATAAAGAAAATGTTGATAATATATATACACACACACATATATATATATATATATATATATATATATATATATATATATATATATATATATATATATATATATATATATATATATATATATATATATATATATATATATATATATATAAATGTCTAGTCGTATGTATAAACTATGAATAATTCAAAAGTATTGACAATTTCCATACGCTTAAAAGCACCGTTAAGGCATTAATAGATGTTTTGACTTGCTTTGCTTCCCGTCGTCTGCCCTATATATAAGTATATATGTATATACTATACCTATATACATAGGTATAGTATATACATATATACTTAGATCTTTAAAACTACGCAACGGGTTCTGATGCGGTTTTTTTTAATAGATACAATGATTCAAGAGGAAGGTTTATATAAATACCACATGCTCAATATAGTAGAGGAACACTTCTCATTTTTAAAGTTATTAATGTGATGCCAATTATATGTCGCTCTTTCAAGAGTAATCTCTAAAGAAAATATGTTTGTATTTTGTAATGACAAATAAACTGTGAACGTTGTATATAAAGACATTCTGTAATTGTCGTGTCGGGTCGCTAGTAATATACTATATATTGAACTTTGACAAAGCAACATAATTATGATACATTTATATGACAAGAACATTGTGGCGCCAACTCTAATTATATTATGATCGATTTTAAAGATATTTAACGATATTTAGCCAGAATAAGTGATAAAAAAATATAAATATATTTAACTAACTTAATAATAATATATATTTAATATATTTAAAAACGTGTAATATTAATTTTTATATATTTTAAATTGGTGCCGGATTCAAACAAAATAATTACTGGATGTAAAATACTGAATATCCTACTTTTAACGTTATGGATATATGGACTCATTTTGACCGACTTCAAAAAAGGAGTTTATCAGATTGACGTGTATCTATGCAATATATGAGATAAAACATAAGTATAATGATCTCCATGGGTGCTTAATTTCATA
The DNA here is from genome assembly GCA_037127375.1 of Dione juno. Taxonomy (NCBI): domain Eukaryota; kingdom Metazoa; phylum Arthropoda; class Insecta; order Lepidoptera; family Nymphalidae; genus Dione; species Dione juno. The sequence continues at coordinate 3,012,863 of JAXRJS010000074.1, forward strand.
AGTGTAAGTATGTCTAGGTATGAAAATTTGTGAACAAATATACATATATAGCTAGTATATAAATAATATTTATAATGATGTACCTGTTGTATCGAGAATATTACAATATTCTGTACATTCAAATAAATTATACTATTAGTAATTAATAATTTAGTTATATTAACCTATTTTACCTAGTTTATCGTTTCAGGTATTTGAAGTCAGTTTAATTTTATAAATTACTTATAAAAAACGCCATGCAACTTACTAGAAAAGTTTAAATATCCATAGAAAATGTTACAAAATGAAATACAGTTGTAAAATCGAAGCATGCAAACAGCGTCTTGACTGAGTAACCCTTTTGCAGGCTATACATATATATTATGTATTTTACTCAACAATGTATTAAAGCTCAGTTAAGGGTAGGTTTAGTTAAGCATCAACGTTAATTCAGCTTAAGTAATAATATGACAATATTTAAGTTTCATCTGCATTTCATTCTATGGAAAGCTACAAAAACAGCCGTGAGATCAATTTAGGACACTAAAACTAGAGAACTTCGAAATGTTTTTACACAAAGTAACAGAAAAAATAAATAAAGATAAGATTACCTTCTCAAATTATTGTCTTGAAAAAGTAAATAATTTATTTGAAGGCCTAAATATACTTACGGTTTTCACAAAATTCCGCAATCTACTGTAAATATGCCACTATAGAAATTTACGGAAACTTAAAGCTTAATAAATTGTCCAGAAATATTTAATTGATAAAAATGTGTGTTAATAAGTAATTAATAGAATGTGAATTACATGCAGGACAGTGATCATTGTATTTCTTTGTGTGGAAATCTTTGCAGAGTCTCTTTGGATAAACAATATTCTGATTTTGATTTTATAGAATTGGTAGATAGTATTTTAGTTATAATACTGGTATTATTTTATTGGTAATAGGATATAAAAAAATATTATTACATATATGAATATACTTATACGATCGTAGTCCTTTCAGGATGCGGTTGGATCTTGTAATTTACCTACTTATTTATTCTTGCAATTTGTTTAAATTGATTTTACGCAAAGACCGTTATTACGCGCATTTCAAAATAATTTTAAATTATGAGGTATTTTAGCCGTTAAGAGATGATTTCAAATTAGCAGTACCATGATTGCATTAAGTTTATTACATTTGATTATTCATAGAAAAAACAATTGTTCGATCGCAACTTGAAAATTCCCCCTTAAGCGTGCGATTCTAATCCGCATGCGCGAATATTTTAACACCGTGTTCTGGATCCAGCTTCTTTCAGTCCCTCTCCTGCCTTTCAATCAAATCTGTGTTCTTCCATACTTCGTTCAAAGTGCATCGCAGCATCATCAACAAAGTCCTCTACAAAGATACCTAAAGGTACCGAAACATTTAGGTAGATTTGTTATATTTTTATTCATTTTTTTATTCATTTTATCGTATTGTTTTGTTTTATAATTTTGTCATGATATGCTTTTGTTTTATATTAGATCAGGAATAATACGTGCATTATGTGAAGGAGTACCGCATATCCTTCGTATTTTAATTCATTAGTTTATTTTTTATATTATTTATATTATTTAGCTGTATTAGTGGAAATTGTTAAGTTATCTTATTAAATATGTACCAATAAAAGTAATAAAATAAGTATATATATATATATATATATATATATATATATATATATATATATATATATATATATATATATATATATATATATATATATATATATATAAGTAGTAATAAAATCAGCAAAATTTATAATTAATTGCTTTAAAAAATTAACATACTGCTCCAGAACATTAAAAGCTGCCCCTATACGTTTTCATTGTAATTATCCCCAATAACTCAATTTCGAGCAGGAAAATCTCAGCTATTTGACTGATGAATATGCCCCTATAATGTCAATTATGATACTATGTAGCGCTTATTCTATTGTAGCCAGAGTATTGTTGAGAATATCTATGTAATGGGCGTGGGAGAGGATTAAGTATTATAAATTTTCGTACTTTATTCATGTCTTCTTGTAAAGTCTTTTCCTTAACATTACGTTTTGCGAACAGCAGAAAATAATTTACAAATATATTGTAAGTTTTTTTTTAAATTATAGTGAGAATGCAGGCTTTTTAGATAGAGGTACGTAAAACAAAATGTTCATTTTTAGTGAAAAGAAAATAAAAACGGAACCCTCTTTGGATCACTTTGTTGTCCGTCTATCTGTCTGTCTGTCGATCCAAGACCATTTTCTCCAAATCACGTGGAAGAATCAAGCTGAAATTAATATCAAATATCAAAGTCGATAACCTTTTGAAGCACAGAAAAAACAAAACTTCTAAGTCAACGTTTAAAGTTATATTTTATGCATTTGTATGAAAATCGCCGCGTAATCAAAACCTCCCGTTGACCTAGAGTTATGAAACTCGTCAATCAATTAGAGCTTATAGTACAAACAAAGGGAAAATTACAAAAATTGAAAATTTATAGATATATCCCAGAAAAAAAAAACCATTACAAAGTTATACCGTATACCGTGCATTTCATACAAAATAATTGCAGACGACCGAAAATTTAAGTCTGTCGACTCTTATTAATTGTGCTCTATTGAACTAAACTAATGAAATTTGACGAGAAGTGAGAACTTACAGATTATAATATAAAGGGAAAATCTCAAAATTGATAATATATAAGTTTAACGCAGAAAGAAACCATTTCAAACTTATATTTGTAGTTCATTTCATACAATAAATGGATACGACCGCAAATTAAAGGTAGTGAATTTTTATAAATACGAAATTTCTCAGCACAATATCTACATTTACGAAATTGGTACTCGGCGCACGAGTACTACTCCCACTAGACCGATACTTGATTACTTCTAATTCTATACTTAAAATAATACTTTTAATTTTTCCTTTTATCCTTTTATCCCCGACGCCTTTATCCTTTAACGAGATTGCAAACTCGCATCAACATTTATTTCTTTCATACAAATCGGAAAGTAGAAATTATATAATGACATATTTATTCTGTTGTATTTATTAACAACGTCTTTTTATCGATTGTAACTTTTTTAAGAAACAAACCTATGTATTATTGTTTTTTATTTATGTTCGAAGCCTATTATTTCAATGCACTTAATATGTAATTGATCTGAAGCGATTTTATCAATTATTTGGTTACTTGTCCGCGTTGGGCCTATTGTCATGTCAGGATCTGGAATTTAATGGAAATCTTCATATTGAATACAGACGTATCTGTGTATTTCATATATTTCTTATAATAATCATGATGATTATGGGAGATACAACTCCTCAATGATTAGCATTTGAGACTCCCAAGTCTTTACATTTGTCAATTTCACTATTAACTTAGTGTACCATACATAGATTAATAAATAAAAAGTTTAATATTAACCGATTTCACAAAGGAGATTGCATGTTGTAATGAATATTTTTCCGCAACTAAGCTCCGTTTTATAAAAGGATTTTGATATTTGTTTCGTATATAAATGTTTTGGCAATTTGTCCAGCATATTCAAAAAGTCAACTATTGTTGACAAGTCATGTAAAGAAATAGTAACAAAGTAATTAAAATATGATTGCTACCTTTTTAGTTATTGTTATTCCTAAGATTGTTGTAAATTCTTTGGGATTGGGAAGATTGTTGTAATTTTTTATCCAAGGCTTCTCGTTCAAATTCGAGGCATTATGACCAGAGACTAAAACCAAGGTATTTAAATTTAAGACGCTGTCTCACTATCCCATGAGAGTCTCAATATCTGAGTGTTCATGAGACTTCTTAAAACTAAAAGATGTTTTCAAAACATATTACATTCGTTTGTTGTAATTTAAGTAGGTCCAAAAAGTCTAGAAAATAACTGAAGTGTGGCGAGTTTTTGTTGTCATGTAAGCGGATCTTGGCCCCAATCCAACACTATCCTTTATCGCACTAAGATGATTAGGAATCGTAATATATCTAATATTATCAGATACTTTAGAAATTTAATAAAGTATATTGTTATCGTTGTCTAGTAAACTTCTTTTGTACTACTTTATTAGGTTTCACAAAATAATGATTTTAGGTATCATTAATTTTATTGTTTTAAATTAAAAGAGATAAATGTCAAGAATGAATCATTTATAGCAAAAAGGACATTGATTTCATCTTTTAATCTTACGTCGAGGTCGATAAATATGGAGATTTCATGGTATTGTCATTCTCTCAAACTGTAAACTCAGTTCACTGTAGTTCCGAAATGTAATGTACTTCCGAAATGTGTAATGTATTTAAATATATTCTTAAATTATTGTGATATGTTTAATTATTACGTACCTAATGTATTTTGTTTATATTGTTCTTGAAATGCAAGTTTATTAAATTGTTCCTTTAACGTTTGTAAAGCAGATACGCGGGCGTTGCTACGCCTGCTGTTACGAGACGAGCAAACACACAAACATATTCTCCGCGGTGAACCACTTCTTCGCTGATTCACCGTTGGTGAATCAGCTCAAAGGCATTATGGTAAGTTTAATTACTTCTTCTTCTCTTTGTTTATGGCGTTTCGAGTGCGCCAGTTGAGCACAATTCACTTCGCCAATGTCGCGTTGAATGGAGATATTTAAATAGTTAAGAATTTTATATTTGCTAAATTTGACATTATGTTGGTATGTTATGACCCCAAATAAAAGTGGCTAAAACAACATAATACCATAACATATCGTATCTTAGTCGTAAAATAGAATAATGTACATATTATTATAGTTGCCGTCTAACTTCTTTTCAGGGAACTGTTTGTAAGGAAGTCTTGTTTCAATATTGTTCAATACAATAAAATTTGAGGTTATGTCTTTCACCACAGTGTGTTTCTAATATGGGTAAAAAGGGGAAAGCAGATTGGATTATTTAGTTTCTCTCTGTATGAAGTAATAAATGAAATTCTATTATTAAAATTTTATTACATTGTTCTGTAGACTCGACAAACAAGCAATACCGAACCAGGTCCTCCAGATGAGACTCGGCCAGACAGTAGAGGACCACCAGCTGTGAGCTTTGCTCTCAGCCCTTCTCAAAGGTAAGTTAGTACTTAATTTTATTTTTTACATCTGTCTTTCTGTGATTTATGGCGATACGTCCATCAATGCCAAAAATGCTTGAATTTTTATTCAGATTATACTGATGTAGGTACATATGTACCTATATCAAACATTTTGAAAGACAACAACTTAATTTGTAGGCATCATGCTTCATAGGACGGTTATGAGTTCACTGACAACTCAGGCGAATGATTAAAAAAGGAATAATATAAAAGAATTTTACTCTAGTAAAACTAAGTGCGACGTTCCGTACGCTGCGAAATGCGCAGTCTCGAAAATTGTGCTGGAAACGCGTTAAATTGAAAACTGTATGTAATATGGAATAAACTACAGTTCACATAGTTTGCTTTTAAATATTTATTTCGAAAATTGATATAGCAATTAAAATATATATTTTTTACCTTTCGCAGGAAGCTTAGTTACAGTGACATTCTCGATCTTCTCCAATTTTGTAAATAGTTTACCATAACAAAATAAATATCAGCAAAATAAAAATATTTCAAATAGAAATAGTAATACTACAGGTAGTAGTAGTAGTCAGTACCATGTACTAATATTATGGAAATTTCCAAATGTACCGCGATGGCATAATGATTGAACAAAGGCAAAAAATACATAACATGTCCAGTTTAATAAAATACATTATATTTCACAAAATAAGTAATAATATTTGTTGAAACCATTGTTGAATAAAAATATTTAATTTTACATTATAAATAAGATATTTATTATAAGATGGTAAAGAGGGGAAAACGGAACTTATATAAATATTTCTTACATTATAATTTATAATTAAAAATTATTGTATTTATTGTATTTATAAATACACGTTAATCATATGTAAAATTAAAAAAATATTAGAGAAAAAACTAGATTTACGGTGTAGGCACCGGGCCCATCGCATCTATATTAAATAAAATACTGTGAACAAAATACTGTTGTAATAAATATTAGTGCTTACAAAATAAAAATAAACCCCAAATAAAGAATTTTACGAAATCAAAGATGTAGTGTGATGATTTACTCTTCTTCTTTGTTACACGATACTAAAACATAAAAAAATCATTTTAAATTTTTTGTCTGTTTGTCTGTCATTCCGTCCGTGTAGGCCAATCTCCGAAACGGCTGAACCAACTTTTATGGAATTTTCACTGGAAAAGGTAGCACAACATATATATGCCATCATGTTCAATATTTCAACATAAATGTAAATAAGCATAGCAATAAAATATCTACAAATTATTCATGTTACTATAAAACCACAAAACTATTTCATTTAATGGTAGCCCCGGACAGATTTTCTTGCGTTTCTTATTAAGTCCATTGGGAGTTGAGTACTTATGCCATATCTACATCTTCGAGAACCAAATACGTACGTAAGGAAGTTCTATGAAAACGTATACTCTGTTGTTCATATTATATGTGCGACTCTGTGAACGATCTAATCAATTTATGAAAGCTATTTATGTTAATTATCTCTCGTCACATAAATTATTTAAGTAGGGGTTTTTAAATAATTTTATCGTTCTTTAAGTACATTTTTACTGTCGTGGGTTATTAAGTAAGTCTTTTTTTAGTTTTTTTGTATGTTATTTATATATATTAAGCTGTTACATACATTATATAAATATTACATACATATCCTTAGCCAAAGAAAAATCTTTAAAGTCTATCCTTTATCAGCAAAAGTGAACAAAATAGCTGACGTCCTATGCACTACACCCACCGGAAGAAATAAGCGCTTCTGGCATACAAATGTTCTCAAGTGGGAATTACTCTCTCCATTGACTTGACGCCTTGATTAGCAGGATGTTCATATTGTATCCGTCTTGGTTAATCTTAGATTAACTATGAGTAAATTGTTATGAATTGCAACACTCAGAAACTTCATTATATTAACTGATATTAAAACCAAATATTTTTTATTTATACTTTATTGCACACACATAAAAAACACACAAAACGTAAGAATAAAACAAATAGATATAAAATGTATATGCAAAGGCGGTCTTACTGCTTCAAGCAATCTCTTACAGACAACCTTTGGCAAATTGATACGGGAATACGCGAATAAGGCACGGTGCAAATTAAAATAAAAAAAAGAAATAATAATAATATAAAAAGAACAAAACATAATATATACTAAAAACAAATATATTATGCAATATAAAATAAATGATATCAATAATAAAATATGTTAAATATATACTATAAAATTATTTAATTATATACAAAACATACATACATACACTACAAAAAATATATATTTCACAAACATATTCAAATATATATGTACGCAATATAATTGATATTATAAGATATTAAAAAAATATATTAATTTAAATTTTATCTATTCTTCAAAATTTGGCACCTGCATTTAATGTTTTATTTTAATGACATTTACAATGTGGCGCGTAAAGTAAGTAGACGCGACGATTGTGGGTAAGTGTAACCTTGTGTAAAGATTTTTTTGACTAAAATGACTGTAGTTACCTACGGGAACTATAGTTCTGGTGTTTGAAAGAGATTTAGAAAGACGGAAGTGAATGAAATGGTATACTTGGGAAAATGAGTTTACATGGTAACTAAACACAAGAAGAAGACATGATACAAGAATTTCAGGTAATACTTCGAGGATGTCACAGTGAGAATAAAGAAGAACATGCTTGGGTAGTCTGAGTACGTCGAGAAAATGAGTGACGAAAGAATGGTAAAAAGGTTAATGAAGCGACAATTATAAGAGAGGTAGGTGGAGACGATTGACCCTCGAGAACACAATGTCGAAGATACTAGAGGAAGCCCCCAAAAAGAGCATGAAGAGGAGGACATGCTTCAAGAGGTTCATAAGGCAGGGACTGTAACCTGTGGCGTAACTCGTTCTCTCTCACAACCCCAATAGGGAAAATGCGTAAAGCTATATATGTAAATATTTTCTATAAAACTTTGACAACTTTAGTATAATGCATTTGTAAAAATGATCACAAAATGCCTACATACCTAGTATAATACATACATACACACCTAGTTACCTAATACCTACATACATATATGTAACAATCGATACATAAAGCCTGCGCATTATCCACGAGATGAGAATTATTCGCCCAGATGCTTACAATTTCAATTTAGTAGGCTGAATGTTGACATTTATTATTTATGAATTTAATACCGACACGATGGCATTTCTGTCACACAGTGTTATAGATAGAGGATCTTTGTTTTATAAGACGCCTTTGGTTGAATACAATACACAATGGTATTAATTTATTGAAAATAAATTGTAGACTTTCTGTTTAGGTACGATGAAGACATTTAATAAGAGTTTCTCAGCATAATCATTAATGAGCATTTTCCGATGGTCTATATAAATTAAAGATCTCATGAGGACTTTAAAAAATTAGATGCTAAATACAAAAGTTACTAAGTCTTCACGAACGAATTTGTATTTATAAATACACGTTTAATCCGGTTAAAATTATTAAGTTAGGTAAATAGTTAAAATAGTTTCATTTAAACAATTTCGCAAAATCTTAGTATCTTCTGAGTATTTTTCTATAAAAGCTTTTCTATACAATGCATATTGAATCTATAAATTTCATCATCCCAAAAAGATGGAGCTCCTTTTTCTTAATTTTATGAGAATGAATTGAGCTTTATGCTCAATTGAAAAATTTCTTTTAAATTATAAACGATAAAAACTGACAACATAGAGTATCTATATAACACAAAGACAACACAGTCTTGCTTAGAGATAAGAAACAATTTATTCATGCGGTGTTTGTTCCATAAAAGAAATTGGATCAGGGAATACTTTGACCGTTACTCATACTCGGCGCCTCGAATGACAATATATTTTTATAGTCTTATTAACTAAGCTGTAGGTGCTATTATTTATTTGACGATTATTTAATCGAATATTTAATTCGACATTAACGGTAAATTAATGTAAAATGTACCAAATTTTATGCAGCCTACATTTTCAAAGGTTTATTCTTCGTTTCGTTTTTTATGGTCTCTTTGTTTTATTTCTTTGGGAATACTGTGGAAATACTATATAATATAGCTGCAGTTTTCCAAGCACTTGAAATTCTCATTAGTTTACAAACTCGACGTAGCTTTTATATTAAACGAAGTTTGCGCGGGGAGCTTTTGTAAGCTCTTACAATATTTTGAATAGATTAATAGCTTAACAGAAATGATTTATCTATTTTAATTTCTTTTCATAATAATTATTTTATACATTGAATTTTATATAAATTTATGATAGGTATATAAATCATAGTATGTATTCGTTGTATTAGACGATTGAATTTCCTTATCCAGATGGGTGAATTTACTCGTAGTAAACCCGAAGAGGTATATAGTAGATATAAAATATGTTAAAATGTAGGAAAAGATAAAAATTTAGTTTTTAAATAGTATATCCATTATATTAGACTTTCTATGACTACCTATAAAAAAAAATGGGAGTTCTTATTTAAAACAGATTTTTTTGCCATGTAAAAAGAAATTACTTGTAGGTAGATTCGAATTTTACCGTGGTAAAGAAATGACGTAAAGTATAGTAGACTTTTTAATAACCAAAGTGGAACAAGATGGAAATTAAAAAATAACGTTGATTGGGCTGCATTTAAAATATAGCGCCTGCCGAAGACTCGTTCATTAATTCTATCCAGCTTCCTTAAATTAAATAAAATATTATTGGCAAAAGCAATTTGCCGAGAGAGAGACTGCTCGGTGTTAAATATTTATTTATGTATCACCTACTTTCAAGCAAAAGCAAAGGGTAAATATTCCTTTTACAAAATTTGATACAGATTATTTTCACAGCCAGCTGTTAGAGCGGTCCACAACGCCAATTCAGCATCAGTCTTTCCTAAAACCAACTGCAAACGCAGCCTTGGACAGGAAAGTTTCTATTGTTGACGAGACTACTGGCATCACTCGCACTCAAATGAAAGGTAAATATGAACATATCTTTTACTTGATGATTTAATGAAATCGTTAATTCCACAATATGGCCACGACTTTCTTTTTCAAATTACACATAATCTAAGATTTACTTTTGTTAACTAACATTGAAAGTATGAGTAAAGTATGTACCTGAAGTAGGTACCTACTATCAATGTGATTGAAGCCAAAACAACGATTTTATTAAAATGTTGTCTGTTTGTCTGTGCGTTTGTGCACGCTTTTCTTAGAAACACTACACACACAGTCTTTGTTTTATTGCAATGAGTTCATAAATAAAAAAAAATATATATTGATTGTACAATATATGCATATTATATTAGAGTAAATCCGAGAATATCGGTAAAGAGGGCGCAGCTGCAAACGGTTTACTAGTCTACCATAATCATAATGAATATGATTTATAACATAAGCGGAAAAAAGTTTACAGCTAAACAAACATCAAAAACATTATATACAATAGGTACTATTACGTCAATTTATAATATTAAATGTAAATTTTATCTCTTCTTCTAGAGTTTCGTGAAGCGTTTCGACTTTTCGATAAGGACGGCGATGGTACAATTACTAAAGAAGAGCTCGGTCGCGTCATGCGAAGTCTCGGACAATTTGCTCGAGTTGAAGAGCTCCAAGACATGCTGCAAGAAGTTGATAGTGATGGTATGACTTTAAATAAATATTTAGATTTCTTATTACTATCGTAGTATTCAGTGATGATTTATTTACATATAAAGACTTCTTTATTAATCCGCATTTATCTCAATGTATGCTTTTTTTGGGTTTTCTCTTTAGTAACAAATTATATAAAGGTTCAAATATATGTTTCCTAATTTAATTTAAAATTTTAAAAAGAAACGGGATCACTTTGCTTTTCGTCCGTCAAAATCATCTTTCTCTAGAACACATGGAGGTACAAATGTAAAGTTACCATGAAATATCAAATACAGCCCCTTGGAGCGTAGATAAAAATTACACTTCTTAGTCAACGTAATCAAAAGATGCGAGCGTTTATGATTAGTTTTTATGAAATATTAAATTAAAAGAAATATCTAAAAAATATTTATTCAAAATTCTGTAAAGTAAGTCTATGAGTAAAACACCATTACAAACTTTTATACTAGGTGATGGAAATGTAAGCTTCGAAGAATTTGTGAACATTCTATCGAAGTCCATGTCAGGAGCTGGTGGTGGCACCAGTTCTGCGGAACAAGAAGAGAGAGAACTACGCGACGCTTTCAGAGTGTTTGATAAACATAACCGAGGGTATATTTGCGCGTCTGACTTGAGAGCTGTGTTGCAATGTCTAGGAGAAGATTTGTCAGAGGAGGAGAGTGAGTTTAGAATAAAAAAACAATTTCAGTGCTTGTCAAATATCTAATACCTATTAATATTAACTTATATGTAACAAGAATCTTATAATAACTATCTTTTGACCCATTCAATAACAATACAATCTATAAAATACAGAGTCTGACTGTACACGTAATGGTTATGAGTTCGATATCCACTCGGGGGAATAAAATATTTTCAGTTTCTCCATCTGATAGATGACAAAGCGTGACGTTGAGCTCCACCAATCAAAATGGTTTGTTTCGAAAGTTGGATAAAAAGCGAGTTACAAAGTGTCTTAACACTAGGTCCCGTCTGTTCGCCCTATTATTTGTGGGACACAGTGTGAAGCTAAAAAAATATATATATAATAATCAATAAATTAATAGCTGCAAGCTATATTCCGCACATGGCAGGGGCGGCAGAGAGAACCGTCGGAATCGTAGGAACCTAGTGTTAAGACACTCCTTTCCTCGCTTTCCGTATTTTTGAGGCATTGCTTGTTGAGTGGTGGATCTCAACGTCGCACTCTACCTTGTTACCAGAGCGAAGAAAATGACAACATTCATTTTCCCCGAGTGGGAATCGAACCCACAAACTGTCGCGTTTACAGGCAGACGCTGTGCCTCTGTGTCGTGACGGTCCCTAAATAAGCATATATATTTTAAATATATTTTGAGAAATATATTTTTTTCAAAAATCGTCTCTCAGATAAAAGTATTAAAGATTACTTTTTTTACAGTTGAAGACATGATCAAGGAAGTAGATTCCGATGGAGATGGACGTATCGATTTCCTGGGTAACTTATATTTTATTTATTAAATTTATGTCATAAGACAGTACTGTACTGTAATGAATAGTACTAATAAAACTCCTGTCTTTCGTTTTATTCTTATTTATAGAAATATAGATATATGTTTTATTAATTTAAGAATTTGTACGAGCCCTTGGAGAACCCGAAGATGCTTGTGACGACGAAGATGAAGAAGATCCCAATGATGGAACCGACATACTTTTATCTCGACCAGTTGCTGCTATTTAAATAAAGCTTCAATATCCTATTCTTTAAAATATTCACAAATAAATGTATTAAGAATGAAAATTATAGATCTCTTGCCTTTTTCAAATTCAAATAACAATTAATGCCAAATAATTCGAATAACTCTTTCGATCTTGATGTTAATACTAAGGTACTATAATATGCAATTTCTTAATAATTTATCTTAGCCTAAAATTGTAATTGCCTCAATAAATTTTTGCTGATGAATATTATAATATTTTGAGATTAAAAAAAATTATATATTATATAATAAATGAAATATCCAATTGTCAAAATAGTTATTTTTTGATTTTAATATTATAAATATAAATACAAAATCTTTATACTTAACATCTATTTCATAAACATATCACTTATTTTGGACTCTTGGGGAACATACCCATTTATTATTGTCTTCTTAAAGAACTAAGATTACAATTTCTTTTTGTTCATGTCATTTGTAACACCAATTTTAAAATTAAGTAGATACTTTAAGATCTAATTTATTAATTTATTTTTTTATTATTTAATTTAATTTATTTTGTAAATCAAATTATAATTAATTATAGTGTTTAAAAATATTAAATGTAATTCAATTTTACTATTTAAACATCAATAAAATAAAGCTTAATAAATATTCAGAAATATGCTAATTATTATTTTTATCTATCATCTTGTATAGCATATAAGCTGAGAGAAGAAGCTATTACTGTAGTAATAGTAACAAGCTTTTTCGATGGCTTGACCCCATCTCACCATGTCGTTTTGACCCGGATGTCATTTTGAAGTGCTGTAGGCCAATTATGTTAAAGTGTGCGCCATTTTGACTCGAAGCTAATACAAAATTCTCCTATAGTTAGTTACGTGTACGCTCTCGAGCCATGACGAAAGAAATATTCCATACAATATTTGTCTATAACACGTGGCACTGTGAATTACACTTTCAAACAAGCGAACTATATAATAAATTTAAGCAAATCATTGAATAAGAAAGTATATTGCAAATTTTTTTTATTGTAAGTACAAAATTTTCGTAAACATAATTTTAATGGAACATAAAGTACAGTACTTTGTGACTTGTCTTGTTCTGTAGTAAAATAAGATCTGAAATACTATAATATAAAAATAAATAAAACAAAAACTATTATTTATATTTTTATTAACATATCAAAATATGTACACTTATATTATTATACATTTAGATGTACAAGTTCATACATTGATAAAACAATATATAGCTATGAATTATAAATTGAGAGTTAATAAATCCCTTTCACATTTTAAAGGAAGAAAATACTCAACGGGCTTTTTATTTTAAACATAACAAAAAAATTATTGTATAAGAATATTAATTACAAAAACACCCATTATTTGACTTTGAACAACAACTTAATTTATAATTATTCTTTCATATATTGTTCTAATTATCAAAAACAATATTTAACTATATAACATGTGGTTAAATAGGAAATGCTACGTTATAAAGGCAATTATTGGCAGTGTCGACGTATATTTTCGTACAAATGGATAAAAACGAGTAACAATACTATATCTTTAAACACAAAATATTATAATGTAATTAATGATGTTTCTCTTAAAATATGTCGAATATCGTATCTAAACTTGATATGGATGGTTTAGGAACACAATATTAAAATTGTAGGTATATTTTATCTATAAATTTTTACAAATAAAATCCATATACAGAAACAAAATTAATTTAAATTTTTATAATTTTTGGCACTAAACTAAGCACTACATCACTAAACATTTGACTCTAAAGTATTTATTAGAACATCGACATTATTCATTAAAACAATTTTATTAAAACTTTATCAACATAGAAAACCTTTGTTGTCAAAACACTCCATTTTACGCAGAAATTGGATACATTGAAAGTGTCGAAAATCGAAAATATTTTAGTTGCCGTGGTAGATCGAACCCTTAACAATTGCTGCGTTCATATTTAGTTATTTTTCTATTGTCACAATGATTATATCATTTTGGAACTTCTCACAATATGTGAATTAAGCTAAAATAACCTATAAAAATTGACATACAGAATTTTTACTGTTTAAATTATCAACAATGAATCAGATTAATAAAGAATATATTTCCTTGTTGATCGTCTGTTAAAATATTAATAGTAATTACAATTATTAATTATCGGCATCTTTTGGTAACACTTCCATCCTCTGTAGGATTTTGAGTCCTGTTAATTACAACATAGTAAATATTTTTGTGTTATAATGGATATTAATATAAAAATTAAAAAAAAAAACGTTATACTATAAAATTCATACAAACAACAATACGAAATAATTCAAAAGCAATAAAAATGAAAACAAAAGCTACATTTTTAAACAAAAAAAGAAATTAAAATTGTGAAGAAAACAATAATAATATTAAAATCATAGAATTTAAAATATTTAATCAATTGTTGTAAAGTTTCAGTTATAGAAGATATTTGTATGACAGTACACAGTCTCAATTGTTTATATCATTCTATTGCTATATATAAAATTGCACACTATGCAAACATGGTTTCCTATACTATATTAAAATATAATTCATTTATGGAGATACAGTAACTTTACTGCCGTTATATTACTGATGAGTTATTTGAAATTAGCATTGCAATATATAACATTACTAAACCCTATGTTTAAAATGAGGTAGCAATCTACTAGTACATAATACATTGTTCAGTACATACTATACTATTACATATTTGTAATGGTTACTTATAATATTTAAGATAGCAAAACATAAGTACACTTTTATATATATAAATATTAATAAGAAAGTTTGGAAACTATCATGTGGCATATCAAATGGAAGGGTTTTTGTATGGGTCTTATATATATTTCATTTAAGACGGCTCAAAATGAAGTGCAAATTAATCTCTGAATGCTAAACTTTCAAAAAGTATATAGAGGCTTGCAGATTAATGTTAGTTAGTTAGAACACTGGTAGTCATGTTACCACAAACTTGATGTTTAATTGCCTGTCACAAGCATTTCTATCATATCTTCCATCTCTACTATGCTAACCAATAACCATATTCCCCAGATATTATTTTTAGAAAATATATAAAAATTTTAACGTAGCGGGATTTGAACTAGCGCCTCTTGAAATTCAAATTCGATCAAATCAAATTAATAAAAAATTCTAATTAAATCAATCAAATTAGAAATATTTCTAAGTAGTTCTGTTGATGGAATTTCCACAGAATAACAAACAACAACGTTCACAATTATATAATTACAATAATACAGACGTAACATACAATTTGACAAATTGATATGACATTATATCGACATCTACACTTAATACAGATAACTAATACTAAACACAAAGCACCTGTAAATTTACCGGCTAGTGATGAATTTTGGTTCCATATGACCAGTGTCGCTTAGTGATCGAAGGACGACGTTCCCGCTGGGCAATATTGATATCCACGTTATAGAGCCGTGGTTTAGCGATATTCGTAGCCAGCCTTCAGGTGGGAATTGAAGTGCTCTGAAATTTTTATTCCATAGGATTAATTAAAAAATAATTTTTAGAAGACAAATATTCCACACCACTAATGGAGTGCATATTTTTAAGCTTTTGAAATCAAACTTCCTTGCGCATAAACGGTAACATTATTACAGAAAAAACGCCATAATGAGACACGAAAGATGTGGGACGTTTTTGCAGTAGCGAAATATCCATTTAACACAATTCCCATCGAGCTGCCTGTGTAAATCTTATTATATACATTAAATTCTATAATTTGTATAAATTTTTGACATTTTTATAATTTTAATTACACTGAAATTCATGATCATTCTTCCTTTTACCCACGCTCTGGGATCAAGTCTCAGTGATCGAATGCTTTAGATTAGTATAAATATAAATGAGATTTAAAAATATATTTGCCAAAGAAGTTTCAGTTTTGACACGTGTACTTTGTATGTACACGATTTTTTAAACGCGATGTTATTAAATTTCAAAATTAAATGGATAAGGATGTTTATTTTTAGCGCTTAGATAATTAAGATATTTTCTTCAGGTAGTGTCAAGACTCAAGACACTCAGAAGAGACAAAAATAATTCATTTTATTGGTCTGTCGATTTTTCGATGCAGTCCAATGGCCTCAAAAGGGTATCATACTATCGTGAACCTTAATTCTGATTTATAAGCGCTACATTATAAATCTTGGCGGCGTGTCGGTCTCGGTATGAACTAGAGCAAGACTAAGGTCCTGTTCAACAATCACTTCATGCCGGGTTCGATATACGTGGACGGCTCCTCTCTCGAGGCAGTTAGTGAATATATTTAATTAGGGCAAACTATTCAGCTTGGTAAGAACAGTTGCGAGAGAGAAGCTGATCGAGGAATACAGTAAGGTGGGAGGACCGGGATCTATGGCGCACCCTGGGGGAGGCCTATGTCCAGCAGTCGACAAAAATGGGCTGATCTAATAATAATAATAAATTATGCTTTACAGCAGATACAGGCATTACAGACTAGAGACAGCCACAATGATAAATGCTCACCTTTTGGCATAAATTTACTGTGATTTTCATACAATTTTATTGTAAAGTAAAAATTAATTAAGCTAGATACGTACTTGCATACAAAAAACCTTATTACATTGGCATGGCACACAAGCAATGTGTACGTATCTTTTGTTTGGTCAGGTGGAGCTCTGTAGAAGTAACGTCTGAATGCTGCCTCAATCCTTGCACTGTCCTGGAAGAACTGCTACACATGCCAAACCATACTGTGTTAATTGACCAGTGTTGCCAGTTTTACTTTTTTTTTATTTGTTTTTATTTTATATTAACTAATATTGTTTCTTATAAGACATTGTTATTAAGTATTATTTTTGTTGCTTGCTTAAAAATGATCTCATTTTTCATTTGTTACAAAATGTTTAGTACAAGGTAATTAACATTAAATTAAGAATTTGTTAGAATGTGAAAGTTAACTTAAGAATGTGTGTGTGAAATTATGAGTATTGATGTAATAATTAATAAAAAAATTAATGGGTACTATGCATAACACTAAATATGTAGTATAGTTAAGTTAAAAATCTTATTTTTTATTATATAAACAAGGCATTTCATATACAAGTGATACAAAACTACATATAATTAGTTTAAAATGGCAAAACTGGTCAATCACATACAATATTTAAAATTATAATTTCTAATGTAAATCACTAAAGACCTATTGTTTTAACAAAGTAATCAAACTATAATACATCTGTTAATTATACAGTGGTTCAAAAAGTAGTGATGATGATTTACATTACTTTCAACAAATTATGAATTCATTAAGATATGCATGCAATAATTCTATGTTAAATTTGATGTATAAATAATTTTTATTAACAAACATACAACAAATGTATTTTATTTATTATAAATGTTTTAAATATAGATATTTTATTGTTATACTTTTCATTAAATACAGACAGGTATTGGCATAATTTTAACTATGAAATAAACATTATGTACTTAATTAGAGAAATTCATCAATTTATATGGCATGGCAAAGGTTGATTCAAAGGGCACATATATTTTGACTTTTTGAGTTTCAATATGAAATTGTAAAAAAAAAAATATTCTATTGGTATTGGAAATATTCAGGAAACTTACCTTTGGTTCAGGTCTCCAATGGCCCACAGGTGGCTCAGGCGGTATTGGTGCTCCTTCCTCTAATAACTGACAGTCTTTTACTTCAATATCTTTTGGCAAATGCTTCGCTATTATTGAGGCAGTTTCTTGAGCTCTTGTCATGGTTGATCGAACAAGGAGATCCCATTTTATGTCTAAGTTTGCAAGCCTTTTACCTGTTAGATCAGCTTGTTGTCTACCTGTAAATGGATGTAATTAATTTGGAAATTTCCTATTTAAATATTTAACTATTGAATACATTAAAAATAATAAATGTTTAGGCATCTAAATTATTAGAGGTATTCAGCCATAATCTGCAATATTTTCATCACACATTGATAATTTAAATAACATTAGCTATATTGTACAATATGCCATCATAGGGCAACACCACAGCATCTCACTGTATAAGATAGTTTTGTTAATATTTAATTTCTTTGTTTTTTCTTTGTTCTAACAATGATGTGTTCCACCTCTCAACACAAATATCAAGATAACTGGACAGAAACTGAGAAACAGTGTGTCTCAACTCTAGGTTCACTATGCTGTATATGGGAATAAGTGTGAAGCTATTTATTTATTTTAAGTATATTGATATATAATATAGTAAGAACTGAAGGATCCAAAATTTACATATTAAAATATGTATCCAAAATTTACATATTATTCCTCCTACCTAACTCTGTCAATATTCTCTCCTTGTCAGTAGCACCATCTAAATTATACTGTCCATGTCTAATAAGGAACAAGTGGCGAACAGCTTTACTTTTTGCCTTTTCAATTTGTTCATTATATCTATTATCTTCTTCTGGTTTGCCTGCTTTTGAAGGTTTTACTATTGACTCTGGATCACGACTGAAAGTTATTTATTACCAATTAACATTAATCTAATATTTCTATTATTAACTATAAATTTAGTAGTAACTAATTGGCAATTGTAAATAAATGCATAGTTGTGAGTTCAATGCTCATCCAGGTTTGTTTATTGCTTTGTTTAAAATCTATAAATCGGTTATTGTATTCTATATTAAAAAGCACAACACATTCACCACATTAGCTACTTGATTCTCAAGTAAATATTGGCAAAGTAAACAATGTTTGTTAACATTACAACAAATAATAGATAAAACTTGTATACTACTTTATAAAATGACATTAGTGTTTATTATATCAATATTACTTAAAACTAAGAAAGATATTTTTATATTTGGAACATTTATTTTTATCTTAATAAAATAGGTCAAGTTAAAGTATTAGTATAAATGAAAGTATTACTTACTGGTCCCAATTTCTTTCCCATTTAACAGTTGGCGTATAATTTGTAGTCCATGAATTTTGAACATCGAAGTTTTTCTCAGATTTACCTATGTGATAATAAGCAAGACTTCCTCCAACAGCGCCTAAACTTAATAAAGCAATTTTATGGAATCTTGAAAAGGACGCCATTTCAATTATTCTTTACTAATTCCTTTTCGTTAAATATAATACAAATCTACTTTTATTCAGTTTTTACCAAAATCAGGTCACTTATTTAGGCCTAACCTTAAAATATTCAAAGAACACTAACACGAATATGTATTTATGTACGATTTTCAATTTCGTTAGACGTTATTTATATCAAATGACAGTATCGAATCGAATGTCTTTTGACATGTGAAATTGTCAAGTGATACTTCGTCGTTGTCATTACCAATTGTCAGCAAACAAAGAAGATAATCATCGTATCTTCTCCATTTTACGTAAATGTGTGTAAGTTAAGTAAAATAAAATCACTGTCCTTTCCACTTATCAATCTTATAATTTTCATTCATAGGTTGCAAAAAAAAATGTCTTTTATAATTGTACACCCCCTTTTATTTCTAATACTTTAAAATGGTTCGGCTTAAGGTTAGGTTAGGTTGTTAGTATATACTGCGCATAAACACCTGTATAAACTTATCTAAAATTCCCTGTAGCTACGATCCTCCACATAAACATCCAGTTATGGTTATAATTAGGAAATATTAAACGGTATTTCGGTTCTAGCTTTGGTTGTTGGTTTTAGTTGTTTTATTTTTCCTAGATATTTGAGGACCACCTTTAAACAATATTCTATTCTTTATTAGTCGAATAATAATTTTTCATATGATTTCTTCAATGTCTCGGAACTAATATTGCATGATGACCGTCCAAGCATGTTGCTGATATTGATATTGCTATTCGAAGATCCTTATACAATTTTGACGAAGACAATTTAAATTCTTGTAATACTTTTACTACTATCGTTTTAATTAATTTGGTACCATAAAATCTTCCTGAAACACAAAATAAACGTATATGGTTTGTTATATGTTCCACATTTAGATTTCAAGGCTAGATAATACATAGTATTAATCATACTTATGCTGTATTAATTTACTATTTTTGTATATTTATGGAAAAAAGAGGAAAAAGTATACCTAAACAATCCATGGGCCCCAAGCTAAAGGGTATATAACAATACGTAGGGCGATTTTTACTATTTTCCGGGATAAATCGTTCAGGATCAAAAGCATCTGGATTTTTCCAGAATTTAGGATCTCGTTGAATATGATATACGGGAATAACGAGAGAGGATCCAGCTGGTAGTGTATAAGAACCTGCAAATAAAATTGAAAATAGTCTCATTAATAAAATCTAGATGCCGTTATGAAGCGTTGGGCATAACTGTGAATAATTGTGCAAACACTACACCATAGCAGTACGTCGACTTTTAGTCCTCGTACTCTCTCTTCCATGTCTAGGAAATAGTTTTAAATCAAATATGTTTTTGTCACTACTTTGGTTAGAATGTATTGTATTTATTATCGTTATCTTAACATTAATATTTTTAGAATTTTACGTCATATTTCCTGCACTTTAACATTCAGGATTTTCTTTTATACACATATATTTTGTCTTAAAATAACGGGAAATCAAAATTCAAATATAATCACAGCTCTGCATCGGGATTGAACTTAAAAAAAAAACAAAATATACATCTATATTCCCAATTTAAAACATAAAAACATAACGAGTAACGTAATGCAATTGCAAATATTGCCTAATCGATACTGAAATGATTTTAATCGTTACCGAAAATATAAAAAAAGATATTTCATTTCATGTTTTATTAATTTAAGTTTAATTTAATAGTACTTACTGATAGTAATATCTTCATTTATTGTTCTTTGCAACATGGCACCTATTGGAAATAGACGTAACACTTCTTTAAACACCATTTCCAAATATGGCATATCTTTCAGATGTTCGTCTGTTACTGTCGTGTCTTTATCCTTTATAACGTCCTTTATTTCTTGATATAGTTTTTCCTGTATAATATATTTATTTAAATTAATTCTAAATATATCTAAGTTCCATAAGCATTTATAATTCTATTGTTTAATTAGTTTTTCTTTACGCATCTCATGCTATTTGTATAGTGGGTAACGTGGGTGGATAACGTATAGACTATGAATACTATAGTAATTTTTTACATACAGTGATTTAAAATTAAATATGGGTACTTAAAATACTTTTGTGAACACCAACCTGGCAAGTTGGATGCAAAGCCATCATTAGCAACAGGAATGAGGTTATTTTCGCTGATGCCTCTGCACTCTAGAAAACGTTACCAAAATTTAAAGTTCTGCTAAAAAGAGCCGAAAAGAAGAAGAAACTGTTTTCAACATTTTTATATTACGATGGATGTATTTTCTCTATTCTAACTTCTTATTTTGAATAGAATTATTTAACTTCGACTAACAGAAAAATATCACTCATTAAAACACTTACAGACGTAAATATTGTGAATGTCTCTCCTATCAATTCCTTCGTATTTAAATCATGTGACAATATGAATCTATCAATTACACTTAATTGTGTGTTTGTTGATAAGTCTTCTTGAGAATTAAGAACATCTAACTTTTCTTCCATATTTGCTAATTTCAACATACGGTGTTTTATTATTTTTATACAAAATTCTTCTATAAGTTGCATAAAATATTTTTGTTCTTTATATAAATTTGTTAACCAAAAAACAGGGTCTATTTGAAGGTACCATTTTGTCATTCGGTCAAAAACAATGTCATACGCTCTGTTAAAAAAATAACGATATGAAAACTAGTACAAAGTAAAAAAAATTATAAAAATCATCTGTCGAAATTAAATCAATAATAATCAATAATTAAATATTTGGAATCTAAATGAAATAAAATGAAAAGAAGAATAAGCGAGGCCGTCGTGTTGCAGCGTCCCAGTGTCTTACTGTAACGCGACGGTCGCTTTGGTAACAAGATAAAGCGCGGCAGAATTCCACCACTCAAGATGCAATGTCACGAAAAATTTGCGAAAAGTAAGGAAAGTCTTAACACTCCCTCTGTCTGCCCTGATATATAGGAACCAGGAAAAGAGTTAAGCCATTTAATTTAATTTTTTTTTAAATAATATATATGTATATTTCTTTAAACTTTGTATGGAGATATTTACGTTTTGGTTTTTTTATATCATATCATCATACCATATCTTTTATTTGTGAACTCAACGCAAAAGTTTATTTTAATATATCGCAGAGATTTCTAAGATTATTATAAAAGGGCTTACCTAGGAGTTTTATCTATAAGACTTTGTAGATGTGGTAACTCCATTGTCTCTTGTTTTGTTAGTCCGAACAATGTCTCTAGATTTGTGGAAGACAGCTTGGTGTTAAAATATAAAATTAAAGGTATATCTCTATAACGGTTAATCCAAAAATAAAACTGCTCGATAACGATATAATATAAAATAATACAATGGTGAAGTGTTAAAAAAACATGTCGAAGTGCGATTTATGAAGTACATATTATAGAGAATGTAAGTGTTGAAAATTTGAACTCCACAAGATGTACATAAATCTAGACTTTGGATTTATTTAAAAAATCCAAAATAAAAAGTCCAAGGGAAAGAAAATTAAGTACTATTGCATTATTAAGCGGTTCACTCACGACATACAGTCCAACTTGTCGCTTGGGCTATGTTTTCGTATATGTCAATCTCTTCCTTGTTACACAGTTTTTCGAGTTTCTCAACCAGAGAACGAGCTTCATTGTTGAATATATCGCTGTAGCTTTCTATTGCTCTTTTGCCATAATTCGGGGTAGCAATTTTTCGATGCTTTCTCCATGTAGCACCTGTGTGATATGATTCTATAAATTCTATTTATTTAAATTGTTTTGATTTAAGCGTTCTGATCGTTTCAGTTTGCAGTTTTTTATCTAATATCTTATTTATCAATGCAATAGCCACTATACACAGTTTTTTGTCGTAATCTAAAAACAGTATCTATGTATCGTCGGTACAACGTCCCATATTTTGGTTACTGTAAATACAAAATAAAAATAAAATGATATATTATCACCTGAGCCGGTTAATATTCCGCCTCCTAGCACATCCGCCATATATTTATATTGAGGTCCTTTGACGCTTGTTTTATTATTTGTTAAGAGAATCTGAAAAACGATTTAAAAAATAATCATCTTACCTTACCGCACTTACCTTACCTGTTAATTGTGTAAATGTTATAATAATAATATATGAACTCCTTTTGCGATAAGTAAAATTTACTGTAAGATAATGCATTTACTATCTATTTAACAAGATATTAATGCATATGAGAGCTATTTGGAAAAATCAAAGGAAATCCTTTTCTATATAGAATGTCATTCCTATATAGAATCTAGTAGCATGTAGTCTATGATATATTTACCTTGTGGTTGTTTCTTGTTATCTTTTTTATTATTATTATTGTAATTATTTAATAAGAAATATTCACTAATAATGAACTAGTTGTTAGGTACAGCGAGTAAGGAGAAAGAATAGAACGTTGCTGTATCAAGTTTCATATAACACTGTAATATATTATTTTACTCAAACCAATAAAAAAGTATACACCTTTATATCTTCTGGACCGCTCACCACAATATTTAAATCATTTCCGAGCCAAAACTTTAACACGCTTCCATATTCTGACATCAATTCTTTGATTACTTGAACTAATTCTGAAATATTAAAATAAAACATATATGGGTTCTAATTATTCAGTAAAATTGAGATTTACCCTAATAATTCATAATACATTAAATGAGACTACCATAACGCATTGGGACAGCCTCTAACTGTGAGCAAAAACAGGGAACAGAGAGTTTTGAAACTAAGTTATGTTCGCCTACCCTACTATGTGCGAGATAAAGCGAGAAGTTGATAAAAAGTAAATGCTTAAATGTGGGTAAATATTGCAATGACATTATAGATCATTATTGTTAAAGACTTTAGCTCTTAATACACCTATTTATGTTAATAACTGCCCTTTGCCACCTTTTTGTTGTTCGCTATAATTTATACAATGTTCATTGGCAAAAGTAATTATTACCTGTAAGGCCGCCGCGGACCGCTCGTGTAATAATGTATCTAATAGGTAACGTTTATATTTCACATTACCTGTACGGAAAATATAAGGCACGCCGAGCATATATATTAATTATACCCAGTCAAAGGATTAAAACCAATTATTTTGTACAACAAGGCAAATCTGCTGACATTTACGACCCACTTGTTGTTTATAACAATTACTTAAGGCCGTGATTTTAATTATATTATTAAATTCTATAAACAATCAGTATAGTATTTTATTTGTATATATTATAAAAAAAAATGCTTTACGCTGTTTTGAGTTCAAAGATTTAGGGAACCTAGTGTTAAGACAGTTCGTTCCCCACTTTCCGCCCAATTTTGAGACAGCGTGTTGAGTCGCGGTCGCGCATTTTGCCTTGTTAAAAGCGAACAAATGAAATAATTAGTTCTGCCCGAGTGGTAATCGATTCCACAACCGCCGTGTTTACAGACAGACGATGTGCCGCTGCGTCACGACTGCCTCAAAGATTATAGATATGATAATATCAAAGTAATTATAAAATGGGATAATTTCAGCGGCTCCAATTAATATGTACGATCTATTAGTTGTGTATTTGACTAACTATTATTTTCATACTCTTTGAAATGTATGATCAAAGTAATTAAAACTTTTTACTAGGTATATCGAGTAATTTACCTTCGGGTTGGCACATGAATTTTAAAGCGTTCCCTAATAATGGGACACCTGGGGGACCGGGAATGGTTTTAGCTATATTTAAAAGGCTTCTGTTTTTGCATCGCCAGTATAACCAGACCAAAGATATAATGATCAAAGGGAACACTGGCCAAATCGTCACCTGAAAAAATAATCGTGAAAAATCAAAATTCTAAAAAATCGTAAAAAAGTAGCTAATAGAAATAATTAATGTAAAACATTAAATTTCCAAGAAAACAGCTACACTAGTTAAAAAAACTAGTGTAGCTGTGTATACCATTTAAATGGCGTAATGTAATTTACAAAATATTACAACTTTAAAGAAATTGTAACAATGCCACGATTTATATTAATTTAACTTTGACGCCGGATTATACAATATGTTAACATACTGTATGATGATTATTGATCTTACATACATAGTCAAATGATTCGTAGCATCTAGCCTCCATTCGCAACTTATGTATTTCAGTAGCTTGGTTTATCTTATAAATATTTTTTTTATGTTGTATTTTTTGTCATTTACTTAATTGTTATGGAAATAATGAAAAGACATCTTTTCATTCAATTTCATTTCATCAATACGTAAGTTGCGAATGGAGGCTAGATGCTACGAATCATTTGACTATGTATGTAAGATCAATAATCATCATATAGTATGTTAACATATTGTATAATCCGGCGTCAAAGTTAAATTAATATAAATCGTGGCATTGTTACAACTTCTTTAAAGTTGTAATATTTTGTAAATTACATTACAACTTATTTCTTTGCAACGCTTAGTACCATGGATATCATGGTTATGGTTACCATGCTTGTTAGGATGTTCTCAGGAAATAAAACAACACGAGAAACAAATGTTATTTAGATTAGATTAAATGCGATAATACGTAGTACTACTCATCACGCTGCTTAAGAAATGTATTAATAGTAAATTTTAAATAAATACATTTATTTACACTTACTTGTACTTCTAGATACTATCTTTTAAACTAGTGAAGAGATTTACATATTATTAAAAAGATGGCAAGAGAATACCAAGGTTCAATTTCAGGATTGCAGGACACACACACACACACATACACACACACACACACACACACACATATATATATATATATATATATATATATATATATATATATATATATATATATATATATATATATATATATATATATATATATATATATATATATATATATATATATATATATATATATATATATATATATATATATATATATATATATATATATAAAATTTTCAAACAAATCAAATCAAATTTTTTAAACGTTTTCTAAAAATTGCAGATATATAAAATGATATAAGTATGAAGAAGGTACATGTAAAATGTATAACATGTAGACCGTATAGAAAACTAAGGAAGTTCATATCGTACAATAATTGTTACAGGAACTCTGATTGCGAAGTCACTTTTAAAATATATTGCGAGAAAATACTGTATGTTTTATTTTTGTTCATATACAAAATCATCATCCATATAAATACAGAATTACGTGAGCAGAATATGAGATAGTTGGAAATGTGTCAAATATCATTTCAGATATTTCCTTTTGACTTTTGTATACTCATAGTATACAAGTAGGACACAGTTTTTTTTACTATTATATTATAAAAAGAAGAGTAAAAAATCGAAGAAATTATTGAGAATGACGTTAAATAATAATAATAATATGGATCTATGATTTAAAAAAAAATATCTGTATACCTATTATTAACACGTACTTGTACTTCTAGATACTATATTTGAATCTAGTGAAGAGATTTACATATTTTTTCGGTGCGTGGCTTTTAGGCCAGGGCAGGTAATCTATATTTATCTATACCTACAAATAATAAAAATATAACTGATCGCTATCTGTACATAGAAGATATTTAAAAGAAAACTATTATTTGGGGCATTTATCAATGTAATAGAACTGTTTGTCTGAAATCTCAGAAATACCTAAACTGATTTAAATGCAGTTTTCAATATTGAATCATGGCCAGCCTCACGTAATATTTAGTAGTTAATTATTAGATGATTATTTGTTTAATTTAAATCAGTTTATAAAATAAGGAAATTTATAAATTTGAATTGTTTTGTTTTGCTAAATTTTCTACAAAATAACTATTTTATTAAATCAGCTGAAACATTAATGGTGTAAAGAAGATAAATTAAGAAAAATAACTGGCTAGAAGTAACTGTAGTCACTTAGTAGAATCATATTGAACTTGAGATAACACTCTGGATCTGAATGTCTAAATCAAGTATAAACATACTCGTAAGTCGAATTTTTTTAATAAAAACTAATCAAATGTCCTTGTGGAAATTAAAATAATATATCTTAACTGCATACTTCGGTTGACACATATAAATTAAAGAACCATAGTAATAAAATTCCGCCATAGCAAAAGCTTTTCATAGTGATAGACAATTTCCATCTACAAATATAGAGTAAAAATCTGAACGACATTTGACGAATGATACTAAAATACCAACTAAACTAAGAAATAAGATGCCGCTTGCTATGATGGAAGTTCAGGCCAACATTGCGCCTGGGCCTCTTCTTCACTTAGGGGGAATTCTATCGACTCTCTAATTCGTGTGGAGAACAGAGTGTCTTTCCTACCTGCACGAAATTACAACGACAACGATGAAATTTAATAAAAAATAACATAGTCTCTTTAGTTTGATTTAAACATTTTAAATATAATAAAGAGGTTGTTTATATTACTTTTTTAAAGTGTTATTTCACACTAAGGATTGAAAAATGTTTTTTTTTAAATCCCGCAACGTCCAAATTTTTATTCGTAAAAAAAATATTTTAGAGACTGTTCTAAGCATTTATTAATTCAAAATACGGTAAAAATTATTACCATAGGGGACGTCGTAAAAAGAAAGATTTTAAAATTACATGATATCAGAAATCAAGAACTGAATACTCTATATCTATTAAATGTATTAAATATTTTAATAATTTTGAAGATAATAAAAAAAAGTCATCGTCTCTTCGTACTTTTTCTTACTTACCGTAACCATGGTTAAGCCGACGACAAATCGCTTGAAACTCTTAACGCGTACTATTCTAAGTTATATATACAGTAATATGTGATACATATTGCGCCCTTGCATGTTACTTCAGAGGATGTGTAGATATAGCACGGTACACATTTAGTTGACAGTCGATTTTTTTATTTATTTTACTTTATAAGAAAATAATATGTATATTGAAATCTGATAAATATGAAAAAAATCATATGCATACTTTTTATTATAAAAATTTACTTGTAAAAACTAGTAGCTTTTAATATGTATAAAAAATAGAGTAATAAAAAATTACAAGAAAATACTGTTCAGCGTCTTCAATTATTGTACCGTGTTATAGTCTTGCTACATTTTGAAGCTCTCGTTTCGTGACCGTGTGACACTATAGCATTTATTTACGTGAGCAAATACCTTGTTCCAGTGGCAATTTACCTTGTTTTTATTTTATTATCTCATTTGTATGATCACCATACACCTTTGGTGTCCGTGCCTTAGTAGTTCTTTCTAGTTTTTTGATAACACTAATTCTTAATTGATGTAGGTTTGTTAATGTACATATAAACTAATAGACATATATATTGGTTTTTTGTTTTTTTTTTGTTTTTTAGGCTTCCGGTTGGGCGACAGTTGTCGTCGACAAAGTTGATTTCGTTGATTTCCAAGTACCTTGTTAGTCTTGATTGAGTACTCACCTCTATAAGATATAGCAGTTATGATGTTATGTTCGACAACTTCACTTTACGGAACTTTCATTTGCGCAACGAATGAACCTGCTGATTGCGTCTTCTTCGGCGTCAAAGTAATAAATACATCCTTTGTAAAGGATTTATGTTTTTTACTGTTTACATTACTTGAGTTACTATGTCCTTTTTCTGGTAAGTAATTTCGATTCAGATTGTTTGTTAGATTGATAATATTTTATACTTATTTTTAAAGATCATTTCATAATTTTCCATCCAAGCATAATAATTTCGTTTGAAATGGCGGACTACACACTGCACAATCAAAGAACCGAAAATTTGGATAATTAGAAAGATTAATCCGAAAATATAGTACACACTTACAATTTGTTACAAAATTCTTATTTTTCACAATGTAATTTTCAACATCTCCCAACAGTGACGCTTTAAGTTAACTGTTTTTAAACTCTGCAATGGAACAAGTATGTATATTTTATCCTAAAACAAATCTTAGGCGTATTTTTATATTTAATTGAATCTTCTTATGTTTGCAGCTTCACGCTGTATGCCGTATATAGCAAACAGGCAGAAAGGCAGAGAAAAAATCCGTTACGTTCTCCGCTTTCCGCTCAAATTCGAGACATTGCGTGTTGAGTGGCAAATAAAATCATAGATTCATGAAACTTTGTTAAATATTTTTATGATTTTTAATCGGACACAATTTTATAAGAATTACAACTTTATAAGAATTTTACGGTTTCTATGAGGCACGTGTTCAAATCCTGCTGCGTTCAAATTTTTATAACTTTTCTTTAAGTATTTTTTTTTATCCTTAGTGTGGATTAACACTTAGTGGGGAAAATGGGGAACGGAGTGTCTTTGCACTAGGTTCCCTCTGTCTACCCTGCTATACGCATTACATATTATATTTAACATTGTGAAACTAATTTATGCTTTCGTCGATGGACATTGATTTTTAACATTTTTAATTTTAATCGGTCAAATAATATTTGCTATAGAGAGGACAATTTATGTAGATATTTAATACTATTGAATTCCTTACATTGTAATATAAAATAAAATAAAAATAATTATACATTTATCCATTTTAATGATATAGTATTCTTTTTAATCGTCTCTTTGTAATGTTTACGTAACGTGCTGGTATTTATTAAGGTATGGTTAGAAAAAAAACAGTAGAATTATTTTCAAATCATATTAAGTATATTTTTTTAGACCATGTTTTTCCTATACATTTATTTATAAAATTTAACGTAATTAAAATATTTTAAACATTTTCTATTTTCATTTTCTTTTTTCAGCATCCCGTATATAGCAGTGGGTTAAGGAGAGAAATTAGAGTCAGAACTCTCGATTCTCCGCTTTTCTCCTAAGTTCGTGTTAAGTATCGGAACTCAACAAACTTTGCTTTACCAGAGCATCACTACGAAAATCCTACATTACCAGCAAGAATTGTCCCACGAAACACCAAAGAACGTCCCACGATAGCCTAAATCCTTCATAAACATAAACATTTACAATGTGAGCTTTTTATTTCTTAATCTTATTTAATTATTATCAGTTTTAAGTTAACTTTGTTTTATATAATTATAGAAAACCTAATTAACATTTTTTAGTCCTAGGTCGAGCCCTTAAATTATATCCCTTGAAAAATTTTACTGAAATGGCGACGTGAAGCTCCAAGTCTTCAATGTTTCCATCTGCTTCTAAGTATAATTGACGTATCACTTTCACAGCTAATATCTTAATTAATGATGTTGCATATACACGACCTGAATTGAAATAAAATAATAAATTATAACGTAATGTAGCTCCGCCATCCAGCTGGTAAAAAAATATAGGTATATGATGCAAGTCAGTGGTAATAGAGGTGTGGGGTGACATTCCGTGACGTTTGAAGAGGTGTGAAGAGGTTAATAATTGCTACGAGGCGAAAGAAGAATATAAGAACTTCAGTACTTTCATCGAGACAATGTGAAGTCGTGATATGCCATAATATTCTTGACGGATTTGAGTTTGATGTTTAAAACACGCAAAAAGCAACGTTTCAGAAGTAAAATAAATGTAAATAGTAGTATTATTACATAATATTATTCTTAGCTTGTAATTACTAAAATGATTGAATATGCTTACAAATATTTTAATTAACAACTAAAGTTTTAGACTGAGTGGAAATACAGTCGTGGCGTGGCATAGATTAATTAGGTAAAGCGCGTGAATTTTTTATGAAAAATGCGCAAGCTCAAGTTTACGCTATACACTTTATACTATAGGTAGCAGGGTAGGCAGAAAGAACCAAGTGTCAAGACACCTCGTTATCTGCCTTCCGCTTGAAATGGAGACATTGCGCATGGAGTGGCTGATGACGACGCGCTTAGTTTTGTTACAGTGGAGAAAATAATAAATTACCCCGAGTGGGGATCAAACCCTCAACTATTGTGTAAAGTCATATAAGCTATTCTGTAAGTATTATGTACATAAATTCATAAAAAGGCTAACCCAAACAATCCATAGCACCTAAACTGAAAGGCACAAAAGCATTTGGATCCCGATTCTTCATGTTTTCTGGTAGAAATCTTTCTGGCTTAATCTTATAGGGTTCATCCCAGTAACGCTGGTCCCTATGAAGCTCATGAATTGGAATCACTAATGAAGTACCGACAGGTAGCGTTATTTTACCTGAAAATTGAAAAAAAAACATTTTGTAATGAACAATAATTTTATATAATGGCATTCTTGCACGGTGGGACAATGACTGATACAATGAATTTGGATGTGATCCTCACTCGGTTGAATGATATATGTCAATTTTCATTTTCCTGTCCTGGTAGGATAAATTGTGGCGTTGAGTTTGACTACTAACCACATTATTTCGAAATTGGAAGGTATGCGAAACAATATTTTACTTTTTTCTTCGATTTAGTAAAGAGTTACGATACTGCAGCACGCTTTAGAGAACCCGGAGAGCAATGACTAGATAGGTCACTTATTACTCTGTTCTTTCTGTCTGCCCTCCGAAGTGACATTCTTAATTAATGGAAAATTTTTTACCATCATTAATTGAAATTTCTTCTTCTACAGTTCGTTGTATAAAAGCAGCGATTGATAGCCATCGTAATACTTCCTTGAACACTAAATCTAGATTTTGCAGCTGTTTTAAATGATCATCTGTGACGTCATCAGTAAGGCCGACTACTTCAACAATTTCCTTATAAACTTTTTCCTAGAAACAAAATTTTTATTCAAATATTACAAAAAACAATTCGACGCCGCAATTCCATAAAGCGAATATAAAGAAAATACTTTAGATCATACTCCCGAATAGGTATCGAACTACCATCACCCTCATCAGACGCTATCCTCATAATACCACAATTAGCCACAAACAAACAGAAATCTAACGATAAAGACATTAATATTATATAAGAACATTAAACTCTAATATTAAGTATACGATTAAAGATTGCTCCTTAGACATTGGTAGTAAAAACCTCAATAAATTAATATACAGTTTTATAATATGCCATCGAACACATAATAAATAGAGACTAAAATACGTCACAGACATAGAATACGAGACAAAGAGCGAGAAAGAAAGAGTTTATTTCTTCCTCGTTATAAGTATTACTTTTAATTATACATTATTAATTCATAGCCAAGCTGAAAACTTCTTAGAAATATATTATAGTAGTGATTAAAATATATGATTAAATAATTTAATCGTTCGTAATAAATGCGAATTAATCGCCGTATTAAACATTCTCATATATTATGTATTCTTAATATAGCAATTCACAAGGATACAGTAGTTCACATTCAATAAGCTTTGTTTATAGTTATCTTTATATGTTTATTTGGCTTCACGCTGTATCCCGCACTTAGCAGGGTAGATAGAGGGAACTGTTGAGGTTGAAGGAACCTAGTGTTAAGACACTCCGTTCCCCACTTTCCGCCATTCGAGGCATGCGTGTTGAGTGGCGGAACTCAACGCCGCGCTTTGCCTTGTTGCCAGAGCGAAGAAAATGAAAATATTTCATTCTTCCCGAGGGGGAACCGAACCCACAAACCGTCGTGGTTACAGGCAGACGCTGTGCCTCTGCGCCACGACGGTCGTCATTATAATATAATATTCCTTATAGTATTTTTTAAGTAATTGAATATAAAATCGAAACCGTAAATTATATATATCTTAATATATATAATTTACGTGTCACGTTGTTTGTCCGCGATGGACTCCTTAACTACTGAACGGATTTTAATCGAATTTGCACACCGTGTGCAGTATGATCCATTTTGTTTATTATTTTTTATTGATTTTTGCTTAATTTTGATGACTATTGATCAAAGATCTTCCCCTTCAAATCCCAAAAGTATAAATATATATATATATATATATATATATATATATATATATATATATATATATATATATATATATATATATATATATATATATATATATATGCATATATATTAATATCGGTTGAAAACATCGTGGCGCATTGGGACAGCGTCTGACTGTGACGCGATGGTTGTGGTTACTTGCTCTTTGGGCAAAATATTTCTGTGTTAACTGTGTTAACTATTTCTGTGTTCTGTTAAGGGTGGTGAGATGAAGCGCTACGGTACGGTACGGCTTGAGATCCGTCACGTCACGCGCAGTGCCCTAACTTTTGCGGAGATCAATTTGCAAAAAAAAATTAAGGAAGTTATAATCGAGCAACATTATATTCTTCCTGTATGATATGCGGGATATGATAACGGGTTTTGGAAAGTCACTATATTAACTACTAAAGGTAACTTAATTTTTTTTTCTTTAATAATATATCGAATACGGTACCTGCCACTCTGGTA
Source organism: Dione juno (assembly GCA_037127375.1). Taxonomy (NCBI): domain Eukaryota; kingdom Metazoa; phylum Arthropoda; class Insecta; order Lepidoptera; family Nymphalidae; genus Dione; species Dione juno. The sequence goes on from JAXRJS010000074.1 coordinate 3,046,677, forward strand.
AATGCGCCAAAAATACTAGGACCGCTGAGGTAATTTTTGCTGCAGCCTCCTGACTCTGTAATTGATTGTTTATGACACAAACTTTATTAATGTATGCATACGTTTTGCAGAATATTAAGGTTAACGTTAGTTAAGAAGTAACTTATTAAGCTTAATATTTTCTTTTAATTGAAAAATCTCTGTCAGGAAACTCTGGTGATATATTTATTTTTGTTTAAGGCAAAAATTGCGAATTTAAGCTCTGACTTGGACAGGACAAATATTTGTATGTTGAGCACAACTAAATCGTTATATGTATGCATATAGCATATGAAAGTGTTTAAGTATGTTTGTCTTTGGCTAATAATAACAAGTTTTTAACATCTTTGAAGTGTTATTTATTTTCACTCACACACGTAATGGATATATATATATATACATATATATATATATATATATATATATATATATATATATATATATATATATATATATATATATATATATATATATATATATATATATATTTAGAAATAATTTGAACTTAGCTTGACTAATTATGGTCTTATCGGGTTATGTTAAGATTAATGATGGTAAGATGTAAGGATTGTTACATTTTATTTTCATTGTAAGCATAATAAAATAATTTGTAACTAGGGCGCTTGGGCTTTCAAGAGCGCGAGTTCGAGTCCTGCGTCGTTAAAAAAAACAGGCTTTGTGCAGTTTCAATTTTGTGTAGTAGATTTTCCAAAATTATCCAACAATTATAATTAGGCATATATTTTTTAATGATTATATAAGTACCGTAGTGAATAGAGTGAATGCTTCTAATTTAATTTCAGTATCGCTTAGACCGTCCAATATGAATCTATCAACAACTCCCATTGCGTCGTTATTGAGATCAGAGGACACATTTAAAGCTTTTCTTCTTTTCTCCAATATATCTGATGTCATTATATCAATTAGCTTCTTAAAATGAACTTCTTGTGTCCAATATCCAGTTAGCCAGTACACGAAAGGTACATGAAGCCACCATTTTGTCATTTTTGAAAATATCACACTATACATACTGTAGAGAAAATCAAAGTATATATTTATAAAGGCAAAATGTTTTTGTAGGTTTTATATGAGCTGATTTGAAAATATGGACTTTTTTATACCTTTGCGTATTCATAACGACTTCGTTTAAGCATTTTATATTTTGTGATTCCTCTTTGGTTAGTCCCATAAGCGTTTCTGAAACCAAGCAGGTGCTTAAAAAGAATTTATAATTTATTACATATAGGCATATTTTGACATTTCACCATTTTAATTCCAATATTTATATCTCCATAAGAATAAGTCTCCAAGGAATAGTTATGAGTATTTCTACAGCGGATCATTTATTAACGATCCATATTTAAACAATATTTTAGCATTATATTATATATTTCCGTCTTCAGTATTTCCGTTCGAATCAGTGACAATGCGTTTGGAGTGGCGGAACTCAACGTCACACTGTCACACTGTCTCCACCAGAGAACGGAAGTGAAAGTAATTCATTACCTCAAGTGGAATTCGAATCCACGACCAATGCATATACATACAGGCGCTGCCCATTGCGCCACAAAGGCCTTATTTACATAAAAGTATAACTTAATTACTTTATACATACATACTTAACACTTGTTAAACTTTTATTATTTTATATAAAAACTTACGACAAACACATTGTGTAGTTCTTTGTACTACATCATAATATACATCAAAAGTAACAGAGCTCTTGCTTGCGATAGTATTTGCCAGTTCGTCAGCTTCTCTATTAAAAATTTCCGAAAACATTTGAACAGATTTTTTATTGTACGATGGCGTAGCTAGTTTTCTATACAGACGCCACGATGGACCTGATGTAAGAAAAAAAACATTTTTTATTCTCTGTAGAATAAACGCGAGGCGAGGCGTGACCCACTCTATTTTGACAAGTAAATTGTAGAAACGCATTTGCTTAACTTACATTTTAACAAGCTACATTTTAATTACATATAGCCAGCCTAATTATTCAGGCTATGCAGTCTTGAATTGAATTGTTACCGAATGATTTTTATAATATTCTTATACTATCACCAGGAACGTTTACAGAAATAATAATAAAATATCTGAACTCATTATAAGTTAATACACAGTAAGACTTGAACCCGCGCCTTTGGGTCGGTACTAGTAGTAGCTAGTTTGATTCCGTGTCGTACGTGTACCTCAACTTTTTTTAAATATTTGAATATTCACAATCAATTTATAATACGCACCTCCAGTTAAAATTCCCCGTCCAGTAAAAGATACCATAAAATCATATAGTGGTCCTTTCTTGTTTGTCTTATTGCTTGTGAGTAGAAACTATAATATATAAGTAAATAATTATAATATAAATTAAAATGTATCTAAATGTCGTGATTTGACTGTACACGCAATTATTATGGATTATATCTTGTTTTATTATGTTCACGTTTTTATGTGTCCATTTTGGTGAGACAAAATGGTTTGGTGGGACGAAATATAATATAAAACTTTATTTTTTTTAAATATTATTATTTCTTTTAGTTTCACGCTGTAACTCGCAAATAACAGGGAGCCTAGTAACATTACAACACTTCGTTAGCCGCTTTCCGCTGGAAATGTAGATTTTTTATTGAGTAGAGGAACTTAATGCATGAATTTGGTCATACCAGAATGGAAAAAATCAATAATTCATTTACCCGAATCGGAATCGAACCTATAACCATAATGTTTACAATGAGACGCTGGATTAACTGCGTCACAACGTCCGACTTGAAATTATTCAATAACAAGTTATTTTTTTTATATTTTCTTAATTATTCCTGAAAGTATAATGACGTAGGTACCCTTATATCCGATGGATTTTGAACACAAATATTAAGCTCTGGCCCTATCCAAAACCTGACGTACTGCCCATAAGTTTTCAAAAATTTTGCTATTTTATTTAATTGTTCTGTAAAATAAAAATTATAAAAATTAGGTATTAATTTACACTTTTAATTTTTTTTTAAATTTAAAGCATCGTGATATGTTACCTTCTGGTTGTCCCATAAACAGCAAAGCGTTACCTAAAATTGGCATGACGGGGGGTCCAGGCACTACTTCAGCCAGTTTTAATAATCTACGATGCGTATACCTCCAATATGCCCAGTACAATAAGCTGAATGAGACCAGCAATATCAAGGACTCGATTAGAGTGCTCATAACTATCAAGGAAATAAAATATATTTTATAATGGTATAAAATAAAATAAAAATATATTAATATTAGTATAAGTATAAGTATTCTATGTAACATATTATAGCTAGATAACGAAGTTTTCTTGAGTCTGCTAGGACTAACCGGTATGGTTTTACATATGTTTAAAATATACATTAAAATAGTTTTTACTATCGTTTTTTTCATTGAAACTTGATAATATTACTCTATTATTAATTTCCCTGGTAAAACTATTGCGTCAAATTTTTTTATTATTTTTCTTACGTAAATTAACATTTACACTATATATAGTGTAAATGTTAAATATATTATAAATATATTATACTATATTAGTATATTATTAAATATATTATTCTAAAAATATATAATTTACACATATTATATAATATAATCATAGAAAATATTTCGCATTTATAAAACGATGATAGTTAATTACAAACTACATTGTTAGAAATATTGGATAATTTTAAACACTTACTTGCTCTGTCTCATATAAAACTTTTACTATAAAAGTTTTAAACTTAAAAAATGTATTTAATGTTGTTTCTATAACTAGCGACTATCACTGCACTTTTTTTATTATAATTAATAATATTTTGAATTGAATGTTGTGAATTATAAATAAAATCTGTGTGTATATGAGACTTCGCAGTCTTACAATGAATATTTCCTTATGTTGACCTGTATATTATATTGTTAAGTAACATTTCGTGTAGTGACGGTCATTACAAAAGTAAGCAACCATTTAAACTGTTATACGTATTTGGCATATATTTATATTTTTGGTAAACTAACTCTATTGTTTTATATTAGCGACCCGTTTGCGGATTTTTTTGAATCACTCTTGTCCATTATTAAAAATCTCTTGTCCATTATCAAGTCCCTAAATGTTTCTTGCATGTATATATTAAAACTTAAGCGTTTATGTAATTAACATGTATTTTGTAAACAGATTATGTTCTAGCTTTAGAAAAGCTAAAACGTAATCTGCTATAGGCTGCTCATAGCCTGAAAAATATCCACTTGCCACAATTGAAATTTATAATCCAAATCAAACCAAGCTCAAGTGGTTTCTTATACGCTGTCGCCGCAATTACGTATCTACCTTCTGGTACTGTGTGTTATTTAGTCCTACTGCTCCTTCTTACTTGTATGTTTGTATGTATGTATATATGTATGTATTTTTATATATCTCATATATGTATGTATATATATTGTGTACTAGGTATATATTATTATCTTATAACTTATCGTATTATAGGTGTTTATATATTCGTTTATGTCTACTTATAATATTTCTTTCCATACCTACCTGTTTATAATTTTAAGTGTTCCTTTTTGCCCTAAAGCTTATCTGGAAGAGATGGTTACAAAGCCATAAGATCGCCTTATGTACAATGTTTTTCTCTTTTGTATTGTTTGCTTTTATATTTATATATTGTAAAAATAAAGAATACGAACACTATTTATTTTTTATTTATTGTAACGCCGTAACTAAAAGAATAAAATTGCATATTTTTAATTTTTAATTAAACTTTTACTTGAGTATTCTTGATACTAATACTGAAAAATGTACTACTATCTTCTATTTTTAACATCGCCAATGCTTAAAATAATATTAATATTATACTAAAAAAAGTTATTTGATCTTAAATAATGCTTATATTAAAAAAAAGTAATTTATTCGATAAAATCTATTATATATATATATATATATATATATATATATATATATATATATATATATATATATATATATATATATATATATATATATATATATATATATATATCTTTCAGGTTGGTAATGAACAAATGTATAGTCATTTTGCAAATCAAAATTTACTTTATTATTTAATACGACAGTTAATACCACAGTTCTCTATATTATACATTCAGTAAGCGTAGAAGTGTCTAAATTCTAGATGTTATGATACGGTTCGATTTACTTTTTTAATTTTTACGGATGATTTACTTTCCTTTATGTGAATTATCTTGATCTGCTTGTTCTCAGTGGGTCACAACTACGACTTAAGAGGCTTATAAAATTGTAAAAATAAAAAGGTACTAGTGCATCGAGTGTCCGCGCCAATTTTATCATTGTTGGGCAAATATATAATGAAAGATGTATAGAAATACAATATATAAATAAATACATCTTGCTTGAGTCAACATTTAAAAAAATTACAAGTTTTGTCCATAATTTGTATTCCAAGCCCGAGAATGAGATCAAGGGTAAGCAGTAAGGATACGTAATAAGAATTTTTATTAGTTTGTTAATGTTAATGTTCTTATTTTGTTAGTCATCATATATTTAGAGTGCATGTTCTATTATGTTCACCTGTGCCTTTATGAGCATTGCTCAATAATATAACTCTGTTCTCATATTCCGAGAGTTAGGCGTTAGATGATGAAAAAGAAAGGTTTGTTTAAAATCAGTTTCATTTTCAGAAAAATATCTGTATTTTAAACTTAAGCGTACCTTCAAGTGATCATAGTAGTATAAGTACTTTTCTCGTATGTCCTAGCACCGTGAGACATATTATACACCTTGTATACTATTTATCTTTTTAAAATAAAATTGTCGCCACCATTGTTGATTCTTCTGGTCACTCAATATCTAATACTACTATATTTACTAGGGCTATGAACTGGAATCTAATACAGATATATATGAAATGGATCTCGCATCTCAAGGTAATCTGTGGTTTGTCCTGTATTTGATACACTGCTGAGGCTGACGTACATTCGTGACGTGAAGTATGTAGGTATATGCAAAATTTTATATTTTCAGAATGATCACCATAAGAACCAAATAAAAAAAAACAAAAAAAGTTGTATAAAATGAAACGCAAAAATGTCTTAGATACACTTGTGTATCTACTACGCGGCTATAAGTCTCAATCATACTTAATAATTATTATGTAGGTACCAGGTAAAGCAAGAAATAGGGACAGTTTTCAGGGCCAGTATTGATTGCCCACAAGCGACTTATTGGATATACGTCAATTTTAAATGTAATAGTATTAGCGTATAGTTTACTTGAATGTCAAACTAAATAAACTATCGTTTAAATCATAAAGCTACTCTTGGTGGATATTATGCAATTAAGCTTAGAGACATTCTCAACGCGCAACGTCGTTGAATATTAATTACTAAAGTCAGCGGGGGCATCTGCGTATATTATCATATTAAAAAAAAAACAGTATAATTAAAAAATTATATTCATATTATATATACTAGTGACCCGCTGGCGGCTTCGCCCGCTTACGATAGCTAGATCTCGTTCGTTATAAAATTTCATACCCACATAACAATGCAATTCTTCTTCTTCTTCACTCTTGTCTGTTATTAAAAATCGTTATTAATGTACCTATTATAATATGTTTATTGCATGTATATATTATAACGTAAAGGTATTTGTATTTAACATATAGAATGTAAACAGATTATGTTCTAGCTTTTCCACTTCCCACAATTGATTTTGAAATTCAAAATTCAACTAACAATATTTATTTTTTAATTATTTGAATACCATAATTAATAGAATTAAATTTAATTTTTTTAGGATTCCGTACCTCAAACAAAAAAAAATATTACTCTGTTGTCCGTCTCTCTGTCTGTCTGTCTGTCTGTCTGTGTGCCTGTCTGTCAAGACCATTTTCTCCAAATCACGTAGTAGAATCAAGCTGTAATTGATATCAAATATCTAAACCTAAACCTCTTAAGTCACAGTAAAAATCAAACTTCTAAGTCAACGCAATCAAAATATATGAACGTTTATGCTTATTTTTTTGCATTTTGTATCAAAAACGTCGCGTATTCAAAACTTGCAGGGTACTTCCCATCATCCTAGAGTTATGAAATTTGGCAATAAAGCTTATAGTATAACCAAAGGAAAAAGACCAAATAAAAATGTATACTGTAATTCACTTGATACAAAATTATTATCGACTCTTATTAGTTGTATTTCATTAACCTAGACTTAGAACTAACTACTGTAAGTTCTATATAAAGTTCTATGTAAGTATATATAAAGGATAAAATCTCAAATTTGATCATTCATAATTTAAGTGCAGAAATAAACCATAGCAAATTTTATACAAAGTGAGTAGATACGACTCATCGAAATACATACAAAATAGGTACGAAATAGGTACGAAACCCTCGGTGTGCAAGTACTAAAGTACAAGTAAATATTTGTTTTCTGCGTGAAATATTTATATTAAAATAATAAATTTATAATACATCCTGTTCTGGTTTCAAACACCACAACGTAAATTAAAAACCATATCCACTTCTCACAATTCAAATTTATATTCTAAAATATTCCATGATCTTTTTTTTTCTTTTATGTACACCGCCAAATCTAATTAGTAATTCTAGTATTTTTTGCCCAAAATTATAATTTAATTAAAATTGTTCTTTATACTGGCAAGTTTTGCTGTTTTAAGTCATAAACTATTAACGTTAAGAACGTAATTTTAAAATCAAAAGCGAAGATCAAACGGTGATTTTTTTTTACGCGTTTCTGTTTTGGGAATTAATAAGCGATACACAAAATAATTTAGTTTTATTATACCTAATATCATTATACTATTTTAAGGTACGTAATATTTTATTTTATTCTTTATTTTTTAGTTACTAGCATAATACTATTAAATGTTCAAAAGACTGATGTAAGTTATTTTGTGTGCTTTTATTTAAATATTTCTTCTTATGCATACTAATTGTTATTATTTTTATGCTACTTCACTAATTTATTATTTAAAAATATGACATTAAATATTGAATGTTTATATAACCATTAAATGGTTTTGTTCTTGTTACAGATGTTAGCAGTGCATACATTCGCACGAAGCGATAACGAAATTCTAGAAGGCTTAATTCGAATTTTTAGTACCGGACGAGGAACAGCTAGGGAGCAATGGAGTCTACAAGCAGAAATGTTGGTGGAACCAGTAGGCTGGGATGCTTTGTGGAAACTATCTAAAGAGTTTTGTAAAAAATTTGGTAAGATTATCATGGTCTTCTTCAAAACACTTAGAAATTTAGTCATATACACGTCATATTTAATTTCTTTATATTTTTAGAGGTGAGATTTCCTTGCATTGCATACATCACAGTGACTTCTGTGGACTTTGAACAACTTACTGCTAATGTGGATGTTCTTAGTGTGCAACATGAATCTGTAACTTTACCTGAGCATGTCATGGACATACCACTCGTTGATCTGTGGCCTACAGTGAAACAACAAGAAATATGTGTGAATGCGGCAAGTACAGCTGAGTTTATAGATCTATTAAGGTATAAAGACACTCTAAATATTTTATTTGTAATAACTATATTTGTCTAGTGTTTTTTTAAGTTTTATTGTACTTGTTTTAATCTATCTGAGAATTATTATAATTATTATATAACTTAGACTAATGTAAAATTAAGCGTTTTAGTTGTTATGGAATTAGAAAATTTCCGTTAACTCTAGCAAATTTAATGATTAAAGAATATAATATTGGGATTTTATTGTAATTTCAATGAAAATATATTTCCAGATTCTTTATACACAATATTTGGATGCCATGGGACGATCATGATGACAAAGTTGTGTTGCCAAAAACCATAGAAGACAGAATGAACCTGTGGATGGAACTTCAAAATGGGTCAATTCCAAATTATATTTCCCGTTCTATTAAAATGTTAAGGAACAGTGCTATTGATGCTCATGAGAAACTGAAAGAGCTGGACTCTTCTTTATGTGATGATGATATTTCTGATGGAGATGGTAAATCATTATTTATGCTATATTTTGTATACAATGTAGTTTTATATGATATTATTTAATGCATAATCATAATTAATTAACAACCTCAGTAAGTTATTAGGTAAAATTTATTTTAAATGTTCCAAAACAGGCAAGTTCAGAATAAGTGATAAGATATATGTAATTTATGCAAACCAATACATTTAAATGAATTTGCAAATTTAAGAATATTTAACATGTGAATAAATATATATAGAAAAAAATAAATATATTTCAGACTCCCTTTTGCCATCTAACTATATATCAGTGTGTGCAGAGATGAATGCAAAATTAGATATGCTTATGTCTAAATGGACTTTGTTTGAAAATCCACTTATAAGAGAACAATATCTGGCAAAAGTGAGAAATAAATGGCAGAAAAATAAAAATAAAAGCAATGTAAGTTATATGTAATTTTTATTTAAAAAGTCACTAAAATATAATTTATATAATATTAAAAAGCTGAAGAAAGTTTAGTAGAGCTATGGTTTTAATTAAAAAAAAACATATTATTGTGTATAGGTGATACAATATTGTGTAAATTTTTTAGATTTATCCATTGGTACCTGCTGAACATGTCATGTATGATATTACAACTCTTAAGTTATTTCCATTTTACCACACAAATGGAGAATAGGTAAATGTTAGTTAGATGTACTTAATGGAATAGGTTATGTTAGAGATAGGCTTGATTGAAATGGTGAGAAAAGAGAGAAGAGAATAATGCAATTGTGGATATCTTTTTGGCAAATCCCTGCAATTGATGGATATCTGTTTGGCAAATTCATGGAATACTAAGGAATCTCTCCTTAGTATTCCATGAATTTGCCAAACAGATATCCATCAATTGCAGGAAGAATAGCTACCATCACCTTCCAAATTTGCTTTAATGCTCACCTCTACCGATAGTATCTTTAAAGGTGGATAATTAACTAAAACAATGCTGAGTGTAACATATTTATGTACTTCACAACTTAAATAATATCTTTATATGGCTCTTAAAGAAACTATTTCTTGTAAGATACACAGCTAAAAATAAATTTAAAAGCTGTATATTCTAAACAGCTAAATAGCTATATTTTTTTTTCAGTTGCTTTCACACAAACTTCTCTAATTACAGGTAGTAGCACTCTGGCAAGGTGGTGATGTATCAGAATTCACAAATATATCAACATTCTTACAATCAAATTTAAGCACTATCCACACCCTCTCCATATTAGTGTCTGCAGAGGAAGCATTAGCGTTGGAACCAGATGAAGTGGTAGTGTGTAGCCAGAATTATGAAGTACCTGAAATGTCATTATCTCAAATATCATTTAGAAGTATTAATGGTGAGATTACTTAAGAATTTTGATAGTATTACATGATGATGTTGGTTCTTCTTGACTAAACTATAAGTAATAAGAATATTGCTGCTTTAGTAAAGTATTTCAATATATGTAGTGGGCAGCTTAATTGATAAATATAAATGTTTAATATTGAGATCATTGTGATGTAGTAAGAGTCAGCATTTGACTGTTATTGCGATACATATATACATATATATATATATATATATATATATATATATATATATATATATATATATATATATATATATATATATATATATATATATATATATATATATATATATATATATATATATATATATATATATATATATATATATATATATATATATATACATATATATATATATATATATATATATATATATATATATATAGTCTTGTTATTTATGTATCAATTGCTTTTCAGGTGCAACTCTCAAAGCTGCTGATATGAGATCTTGTCTGCTTAATCTTAGTGAGGAGTGTAAAATCCAAGATCTAACATTACAATGCACTGAAGTTAATACAATAATTGTAATGCAAGCTGGCACTTTACATGTGAATAATTGCATGTTTACTGATGATTCTTCTAGTTCTCAGGTTAGTTTAAAGGACTCTTTGTATATGGTACTTTGTCTTGTCTTGCAAAGGAAATGCTATATTGCACAAGTTAACTTTGAGATATTGGTTATTTAGGTAGCTTGTGATTGTTAATTTTTTTTGGACTAAACAAATTATATTGTGTTCAGAAGGTCTGGAAAGTAACCATTTCACTTTCCAAAATGAACAAATTTTAAGGTATAATAGCGAAATCTCTCTATAGTTTGCTAAAAAATGTCGGCATGTCTAGAATTATCATTAATTTATTTCAAGAGCATACTTCGAAGCCGGCACTATTAGAACTGTTTAGAATTTGGTTAGATAGTGGGAGGGGCTCAGACAGTGGAGGTGGAGTGCTAATTTAAAGGGGCCTATTTACACCTACACTCGAATTGCAAGTCTCACATGCTGCTCTGGCTCCTCTTTCTACAACGCGATGGGCTCGGCACCCGCAAGGTGATCCATGAGAGGCTTAAGAAGGCGTAATATTTTTTTTATTGGAACCCTTTAGTGGGTACTAAAGGGTAATAACAACAAACGTGCATTATAAAACACCATGGACCTCACCTCACACAAAGTTCATTTTTAAAAAATATTATATTTAAAATAAGGGGCAGTATGTCTTGTCTTATTAGTCAGCTGCGATGTTGGTTTTTTTAGTATGTAATTAAAAGTGTACACTACATTTACAGAGTGACTTCACACAAGGTATTGTGGTGAGACCAGAGGCTAAAGTTATTATAGAAAATTCCACGTTTGAAAACTTTTACTCAGGAATCGTGGTACACAAAGGAGCTCAGGTTTGTATTAATTATAATTAAAATACAAATAAATGTATATTATTAATAATAAGGTTTATGTAGATAATTGAGGCATATAATAATTTACTTTCATTACTTTTATTATTTCATGAAAAGTAATATAGAATAATATGGAAATAGGTTCTCATCGACACTGTTGCTACTTAATCACATCCAGATTCAGAATCCCGAACAAACCCGTCCATCAACACGACAACCGACCCGTCGACTAGTTCGTCAACTAGCTAGTCGGCATCCAGTCATCGATCTAATCAATACACAAATACATCTTCAGACTTACATCATCTAAAAATGCTGCTTTGACACACTTCTAAAGATTTGTTTGTGAACATGCTGGAGACTCGTTCCACCATTCAATACGCAGTGTTTCGAAAAAAGTGGAAAGCGGAGAACTGAACACTAGGTTTTCTCTGCATACCTTTACCGTGTGAATGAAATAGAAAAATAATAATGATATTTCATTTTTTTCAGTTGGAACTACGTAATTGCCATATAAAGAAGTGCGGCGTTGGCATACAAATGTATTCCGGCTCTCATGTGAAGTTAGATGGCACTATCGTATCAGGTTGTAGTGAACAGAGTATTCGTTGTGAAGTCAATACCAAAGGAGATTCTAAGAATGCTGAGTTAGTATCATGATTATTATAGTGAAATAGTATACAGTATATTTATTAACAACTTCCTTAGTTATAGCCTTAGTTGTAAGCGAAAGTTATAAAAAAAAAGAAATGTAAAGATAGTAGTTTCTTATAATCAGTTTTGATTAAAAGTATTATAATTGATATTGATAATAAGAAAATAAAATTATTGTACTTTAAAGAATGTATGTTTTATATTATTAAAACTTGTTATACTTAATACCGTAAGAGGACCGTAGGACCATAGGACACTATAATTTTGATAGTTATGGGTTCTATCCCCATTTGGGTCAATGAACTATTTTAATTTTCCTGTGATTTTCATTTAACATAAAGTGCAGTTTTGAATTTCGCTATTCAACAGGCAATGCTCATGTGGCAATGTCGTAGTGTCTTTACATTAGGTTCTGAGATATTATTGTTATTCCTTTAAAATAATTATCTAAGTTAGAATTGCATATATGTATTTAGCCTTAATTACCAAATTTGGTACATTGACAAAAAATGAGAATCAAATTGAGTTGTTTATGATATTTTTTTTGTTTTTGCAGAATGGAAGGCTTACAAGTTATGTTGAATTGCACAATTGGTTCTGGAGACTTGCAGAAAGAAGTGTTAATAGTGCAACAAGATTTAATATCGTAACTAGAAATTTTTCATTCCCAAACATTCTATAGATGTGAAAATTGTGTTTAAAAAGTTGTATCAAAATTAATACTATTATGTTTCTCTTATATGCACAATACATCTGATATTTGTTTATAATTTATGTAATGTTGGGAAAAGTTTAATTAATATTGTATATTTAAATTTAACCATTTGTGCCTTATTAAATAAAATGGACATGTTGTTTATTTTGTGTTAATATATAGTTGTACTAATTTTTTTTTATAATTAACAATTCTGCATGATTATTTTAAATAGAGGATAAGATAATATGATTTTTTTTTATTCTGAAAATATTATTATTATGTAGCACTTTTATGTTATTTTAGACGCAACATTATTATTTCATATTCTTTTTTAATTATTTGAATATTAAAAAAAAAATATATGTTACAAGTGTTTACATGGAATGTTGACAATACTAATGTGTAGTTGTAATGCTGATTGAATGCAATAGGTCTAGATTGCAGGGAAATATGCATTTTCCCATCAGATTACAAAAATACTAACACAAGAGAAACAAATTGAAATTAAAGAATGTAGTATTATTACTATTCATAAGCTTCTAATATTTCTCAAGGTGACAAGCTAGTTAAAAAAAATATATTTAATCACTTCCATTACGCATTTGTGGCATAGAACAAAAACAAATAAAATATTTTTTACCATATTAAATAAAATTATAAATGTATATATATACATAAAATAATAATGTGGTAGTATTAACACTTTTTTTTATTAATTGTATAATTCAATAATCAACTCTTTTTCTCTGAATTATAATTAATTAATAATGATTATTATTAAATATTCACTTAATATATTTCATAAATATTTTCCTTTGAATAAGTTCAAAAATGCAATTGACGCTTACAATTATATGTTAGCGTACTTTTTCACGATGATATTATTATTAAATGTAATATTCTTTTTAATCTTCTTCCAAGTAAACAAAAAATAAACTTACATTTAAAATAACTACGAAAATAATATGTAGTATTTTAAACATATTGTTACCAAACCAATTTGTTAAATAGTTTACTTAAGTATTATTATATGTCACTATAATACGTAAACGAGATGGTAGTGAGTTCAATTCCCACAATTTACCAATTATTTAAAAGCTTTAATTTGTTTTAGTTCTGCTGTACTATAAGCTTGTTTATGTTCTTTTTATATTATATAAAATAATAAAAATTCATTAAACGTTTCTTCTTAATGTAATATATAAATTCAAATAAAACTTAAATAATATATGGATACTTTTATTTAACAATGTTGATTGTTAACATGTGACATATGAGCACTGAGCAGTGTATAAGTTACAAGTTCGAGAGTATAACATTTTGCAATAGCTTCATTTATTTAAACGATTTAACTAAATGAACATGATTCTGGGAATACAAAAACCACAAGAAAATCTTGCAAATCATCTTTTCTTAATATTAAAATGCGATTATATCGTGCCTTTGCAATAGTTATCTTGTAAGTACCCTTTATTTAATAATTTTACCAAGAATCATTATGACGTCTTTGTTCGTAAAGTACAAATGATAATAATTATAGGATTTTTTTCATAAGATTTAAGTAGGTACATACTCGTAACACTAGATTCATATATCGATAAGATAATTGAATACCTATAGCTAATATGTCTGTATGTATATAATATTTAATGATAAATCTCGTAAGATTAACAAAAAAAATGCAATAACAACGTTACCCAATGTCAACTTCAACTCCATACTAGGCTCCACCTACTCTGTATTCACTCACAATTTTAGTGTATGGCATACAAGACTACATATTCTTAGTGCCCGAGGTCATTCTGACTGCAGGTAGATTGTATAGATTAAGGTGATGCAAAAAGCCTGTATAGCGTTCCCCAGTGAATGCTTTTTTTTGTCTTATGAAATCTTTAGGGCTCTAATATATGGTAATTAATCTTTATGGACTATAAACGTGGTGGTTAGGTCGATACACATTCACGGCGAATTGATTATTCACTTCCTCGCTCTGGTAACAATGTAAAGTGCCGTGTTGAGGTCCACCTCTCAACACGCAATGTCTGAGAATTGGGCGGAAAGTAGGAAACGGGGGGTCTTGACACTAGGTTCCCTCTGACTACCATGCTATATGTGGAAAATAATAATAGCAGCTGCATAAAAACAAACAAAGAATTTCCAATCAATTCAAGAACCAACAATTTTTGAGATAAGCGTGTTTCACCAAGCAAACACTTCAGCTTTATAATATTAATATAGATAGTATACTAATATTATAAAGAAGCAAGATTTGCTTGTTTGTTTGACAGCGATAGGCTCTAAAATTACTGCACCGATTGGACGAATTCTTTTACCATTAGAATCTTTTATTATCTGTGATGGACTGCGACGGTGGAATATTAACAAAATTGTTAGGGATCCGTATGAATAGTTTAATTATTCCAAAAAAAAAGCGGACGAGTTTGAGAGCATATGTGCTTACGTAAATTGTTAAACCCACGTAAAAATGATATATCACAGACTTGTTCCTATTTAAACATCTCCGAGAGAATCTATTTCCTTTGAATTACAGTAACCATTTTTATGTTTATCAAGAAATAAAGGTATATTTACATAACTATTTAAACAATACAGCATTATTCCTTTCTCAAATAAAGCCCAAAGGAATACTGATAATTATATAAAAGGTTTAAAAAACTGTCCAAAGGATGCTTTGAACGCATACACAATTACTATTGATAAAATAATCTAAAAATAGTACTCGAGATAATATATTATTATTAAAATTGTATTACAATTCGTTGCGTACTATAAAATAACTTAGTATAAGAAACAATATAATATTTATATACACCTGATGTATCAGGTGTATTAATGATGTATCAGGTGTAGTGAAAATTTATATATACCTAATAAGTTCATTACAAAGACATTTTCATAAATAATACAAACAGAATAATCAATTCTATGCATGAAAAAGTTAAAAAATATATTAATTAGGTCGGTTAATACATCAATAATAATAGAAGCTATAAAACCTATCAAGATATATTTTGTGTGCCTTTTTAAATGTGCGTGTATTATGCGATAACTACTGGATGAAATTAAGAAAAAGATGAATAAATGAATTTTGAGTATGGTAATGTTATAGCTTACGATTGCTTACATTCGTAGGGAAAAAAGTAAATACATTCAAATTACTTTGATTATTCATGATTAAGACTAAATTGTTAATTAATTTTAACGAAAATTGTAGATTTTGTCGAATTAATTATTTATCTTTCTATTTAATTTCATATAAATTCAAATTGTGAAAGAGAATAAGTGGATAATATGGCGTTTAATTAAGTTTGTGATTTGAGATACTATAAAAGGGATACCAGCTTGCTGGGCCGCTAAGAACGGGTCGTTAGTGTAGTCATAGTATACAACATATACTATGTATATATATATATATATATATATATATATATATATATATATATATATATATATATATTTAAATATAACTTAAACATATAAAAGTAATTGATATGTTAAATGTTATTTTTCTTTAAAAATAGTTGTCAGTCAGTTTGAAAAGCGGATAACATACGAAAGTATTTCTTTCGTGGTACAGCGGCAGTGTCTGCTTGCGAATTCTCGCTCGATTCCCCATTGTTATTTCGACATTATCTTTTGAATTGCGTATATCAACATTATGTAGGTACAGGACCATTGGACGAGATAGTTTCGTGTTTGAATCCAATTCAAGTAATACTTAGGTAAACACATACCTAGATTTGGTAGGTGAATAGAAAGTTACTAAGTTTTAATAGAATCTTATATTAAGGTCAGTAGGTCAAAGTCAAAGACGAAAAGTAATAAATTTTTCGCTAATGTTACCATCATAATAATGTCAACTTTAGGTAACTAAAGTTATTATATATACTGCAAAATCCAATTTATGATTTATTCTAAGTATTAATAGCTAAAGCCAAAAATTTCATGCTGTTAAATAAAATTAGTAAAAGTTTATAGTGTATTCAAACTTTACCATTACCTTTCTATGAATGTCCATTCATAGAAAGTTAACGGTAAAGTTTGAAACGTAAATTTTATCTAAACGTCATTGCTAGTTGTAACTAGCTGTAACTTTTTTAAGCGACGGTATAGGTTACCGTATATAGCATATTGGCGGTAAGTCTACAAATAGTTTTTTTTTATGAAGGAGGTCTTACCTTGTCTTGCTTTAACTTTTGACGGTAAATTTATTTAATCAATTAATACATAATTAATTACATTATGATGCAAATTCGTGAAATAAAAAATTTATTTATACTATTTTTCAGATCTGTTTTGAATTATATATTATTAAAATTTAGTTTTTGTAGTAATTTTTTGGGTTGCGTACCTCAAAGGGAAAAATTGGAACCCTTCAAAGATTAGGTTTCTTGTCGACCTGTCTATGTATCTGTCCGTCTGTCAAACGTTTTTTTTATTTTTGTTCTTAAGATCGCGTCCGATCGATTGCGTCGCGTCAATCGCGTTTGTTCTTAACCTTCGCAATTTTTTATTGAAAACTAAAGAAAAAATCCAAATATTGGAAATCTATATATTTATTTATACAATTTGACAGAAAGTGGGAAATATAGCAAACAATCTGAAAATTCTTAATTTACAACCTAACACAAAACAAACCATTACAAAGTTATATCTGTAGTTAATTTTTACAAAATGAGTGCATACAAACGCAAATTTAAGTTTGTTAATTTTGTAACTTTCCGCTGACATACAATCATTGACATTAATATGGAACCCTCTGTGCGCAAGTACCTAATACTCGGACTGGACTGATATTGTATAATAAATTATATACATACATTATATATACTAATATATAGTACATTTAATAATATATATTATAAATATATAAGTTTTTAAAGTGAAGAAAAAAAACCTGTCCATAGGATTTGCGTTATAGTTTGTCTATTTGAAACCTATAAAAAAATATTAACTTTGTTAATAATGCGATCTGATAGTCGTAATAGCTTCAAAGTAGGTAGAGTTATTTTATACGTCATATAGTCATAGAACTTATATTTTTAGAGTTCTGCACCTGAAAAGGAAAAAAACAGAATCCTTATAGGATTGTTGTCAATCTGATTGTCTGTCTGTTCGTCTATCAAGATCTTTTCTCCAAATCACGTAGAGGAATCAAACTGAAATTAATTTAAAATATTCGAATCAATAGCCTTTAGAAGCACAAAAAAATCAAACTTCTAAGTCAATGCAATCAAAAGATGCCTATGCACATTTGGCAATAAGCTAGAACCTATAGTACAACCAAAGAGAATCCGATAATAGAAAATTAATTGATATATCCCAGAAATAAACTGTTATAAGCTTATATTGTAGTTAATTTCATACAAAAATGTGGTCGTATCCGCAAATATAAGTTTGTAAATTTTTATAAGTAGGATTTTCCTCAGCAGAATACCTATTACCGAAATTGGCACGGAGCCCTCAGTACGCGAGTACTGACTGACATTTTTTCATATTGTGTAATGTCAACTAAATGCTTATAGACCTATCGATATGATTACATAATATTGAAATATATTCTCTACTATATATACTAATTTTATAAAGTTGACAGAATTTTTTTGTTTGAAGGCGCTTATCTCAAAATCTACTGCTGCGAATTATACAAATATTTTTGCTTTATCTATGTCTATAGAAGAAGGCTCTGTTTTATCACGTTAATCATACAACGTATATTCCATGCTGTAAATGTAGTCAGAGTTAATTACAACAGCAATTAATTATTTTCATTTGACCACGGGAGCAAAGCCGCAGGTAACAGCTAGCTCCTTAATACAAGACGGATCAGAATCTGTTGTGTGTTGAACGAACCGCCTTTACTGCTATGTTCAAATATTATTTTTTAACTTTATATGTGATTATTCTAATTTAATACTATCCAAGGAAAAGTATAACATAAATCATATTTATTACCATTTTTTTTCACTTACTACAATATTTTTTTCTAATTTTAATGATCCCATTGTATACTGTGTAAGGTACAAAGATTATGTAACACGCCATCAGCCTCTATAATCTTTTAAAGTCTTTATGATCGTTTATATAGAATCTATAGTATATATACTTCTATAACAATATGAAACGCATTTGTGACAGAGCCAACAGAGAGACCGCATGTATTGGCCTCAAATAAAAATAGCTGTCGATTATTTACAATAGGTTTTCAGACAGATTATTTATTATTATAATAATTATAATAATAAATATTTTTATATTTGTAGTGTCAGTTTAATTATAGTGATTTTTAGTGATATTTAAGTGTTGGTTTACGTAATCGTCATGGAAATAAGCTCTCGATATCACCTTGGACACCTATTACTGGATCACGTTAAGGACCATCTTGATACTGTTGGCCAGGTTAGTTGTTTTTGTTTAGATATAGTTGTATATAGAGGTCACGTTCCAAATCTAACGCATCTTCTTTATAGTTAGAACTACAAACGATAGTCTGGGTTCGATGCCCATTAGGGGAAATTATTTATTTGCATTTTCCCACTGTGGCGTTGAGTGCCACTTAACACGTAGTAGTGTTACGAATCAATATGGAATGCGAAGAACAGGGTGATATATGCGGGACAAGGCGTGATGTTAAAATTTTCATATATCTCTAACTAGTATGATATATGGACGTACTAGCATGGACAGAGAGAGTGAGCTGAGTGTTAAGTTACTTTTTTCAATATCCAGATATTCTAAGTATGTTAAATTTTTTATGCAACAAAACTGGATATTTTTATGGTTTTTAAAGTGTTCATCCACACTAAGGATAAAAAAAATAATTAAAGAAAACATAACATTTTGAACGCAGCGGACTTAGATTTAGAACTTACATTTAGAACTGGATATGTTGAAGTATTTGTAATATAAATATTTCCCCCAATAAGAATCGAACTCACAGTCAACAAGTTTACGTTTGGACGTTTCCAACTGTGCTACTATTGCGTTTTAATTTCCTAAAGTACTTACTGTCCACAGCTTCGCCCGTGGGGATTTTATTATACGAGTAGTTACCTTCAAATCAGTCCAGTAGTTCCAAAAACTTGCGCGTACATTTAGTTTTTGCTGTTTTTTGAACCGCATCAGGCACGTTTTTGTAGGTGAGTAGGTGATCTTATGGTTCGCGTCACTGACATGCTAATGTAAAGTGTAAATCTTCATATACGAGTACTCGTATGTGTGCGTTGCAAGTTTTTTGTATGTGTGATATGTGAATTGCGTCACAGACATTTTGATATAGAAAAAACAAAGATCTGAAATATCTGATATTGAACCACAATAATTAAATTAAACTACAAAAATAAGAAAAACATCGGTAAATCGGTAAATGAAAATCGGTTAGCAAGGATCATAAAGTCCACGCTTATCAATAAACGTTTATCTGACATTTAAACTAATAAACAGCTAGGACATGGTGATTGGTTCAATGGGTTCACGGTTTTTAATGGAATATCCTTAAAATTTATAGATAAATAATTCCAATTAATATATCTAAATAGTGATGAGTTTATTGTTGCTATGTTTCAATCGTTTATTAAGGGCTATGAAAATATTTTTATTTGAGTATGTTTCAATCTAGTTTAATTCGTAGTCAAGAAAAAAAAAACTCTTTAATCAATAACTCAACGAGCATTTGTTTTTTTATTTATTAAGAAGAAAAACGACAGCTATATAAATAAAGATATTTTAATAATAGCAATTATAACATACAAACAAAGAAAAATTGTACAAAAAATAAAGCCAATTACAGTTTTCCATTTACAAATATAAATATATTTTATCAATTAATAGATAGATGCAGCTACTAAGGAAAAACGGACATACGGATCAACATTATCCCGATCGATCAAATTGGCGAGATCACTTCGTGTACTTGGTTTCAAGCCCGGCGACATAGTGGCTATTGGCGGCAGAAATAACTTGGACATCCATATACCGTTTTATGCAAGTGTCTTTAATGGGCTTACAATCGCTGGTGTTGATCCATATTTTAAATATGGTAAGTAAGGTAATTTAATTTTATCGTATCTTCTATATTGTTGTTATGAAAAAGAGTATTGAATCTTGGTGTTATTGTAGAAAAAAGGACACAATTATTTTAAATTTGCCATTTTTAATAATTTTGTCAACTATAAAACTATATTAATTAGCAAATCCAAATCTTTTTACTTTTTTCTCCAATTAATCTATATATTGTTACGTGAAACACTAACTTTGGACACCTTTTAAGAAAATGGCGCGGACGGAGGAGTATGAAATTTTTCACATTTATAATTTATGTGCTTATATTTATGCTTATAAAGTACATTTAAAATCAATAAATAAAGCAACACACACTACCATATGTTTAACAATATTATTTTTGACATACACGTTGCTATGGCAACGCGTATTTACACTTTTGTAAAATACTTTCACTTGTTTTGTATTGAAAAGAGCAATTATTAAGATGAATAATGAATCTAATATGTTACTTACACCACGAAAGTAATTTGATGCAAAATTAGATTTTGAGCTACAAATTGTATTGTAAATATAACCATAACCAACGTGATAAATTTATTATTACTAATATGATAATTTACATTTTATTTGTGTATGTGTGTATTAACAATTATCAAATATGAAGTCTCCATGCTCCACTTTTTAGGGATACGTACGTAAAAGGAAAAGCGGAACCCTTTAAGCATCACTTTCCTGTCCGTTTGTTAGTCTATCTGTCTATCAAGATCATTTTTCTCCAAATCAAATTCAAAAAGCAAATTGATTAAACGAACTATTTATTTTTATGAACGATCTTGGTTTCCCCGCTTCGGCAAAACAGAACGTGGAAACTAAGGTTCTTGACACTAAGATCGTCAATATCTTTAATTGAAGCTAATTATATGAAAATCTTTTGTCAGATGAAATTTATAAGCTGTTTGAAATAACGAAACCAAGATTAGCCTTTTGTCAAGGCGATTTTCAAGAAATATATGAGAGAGTAGCGACAGACCTTGGGCTGCAAATGAAGATAATCACCTTTGATGGGAACTGCACTATATCTGATATAATTGACATGTACGATACTAAGGAACCGGAACAAGACTTCAAGTGAGACTTTATTTAAGTAATTAAAAAATATATATGTTGAAGAACAATCATAGAGAAATATAGTTAGCAACGTTGGACTTATCTCTATAAGAGATTTCTTCCAGCCAACCTGTGAAAGTGGGTGAAAGCAGTAAGTAGTGAGATGACAGATAAAATTCAGTAAGGGTTAAATAAAAATAAGAAGTTTTACTTTGTAATAAGTAAATAACATGTTCCATTAATTTTGTATATCTATCTGTTTAAAGTTGAAATTGAACATAAGGTACCATACCATGAATTTTTTTTTATCTTCACGCTGTATCCCGCACATGGCAGGGTAGGCAGAGGAATCGTAGGAACCGTAGGTACCTAGTGTCGACCACCCACAAACTGTCGTGTTGACAGGCAGACGCTATGCCTCTGCCGCACGACAGTCCCCAATACCGTGTATCTTATTTTATAATTACACAAAATTCCTATATTTCTTTCTATGCATATCCTTTATATAATTAAAAAACTAAATTACCGAGTACTTGAGCATGGAAAATTGCAGTTTTCTACACACAATAGTAACGGCTGTGTGCTATTTTAGTAGCGGAACTATTTTGTGGCGGTGACGGAAGGGTGTCACAGCCAACTAGCGTAGTTACCTGTTAATGTAAATTATATTATTCTTTACAATAAAAGGGAACTTTAGATATTAGCGTGTTTTTTAACATATCTTTTTACAATATTAACTCATATGTTATCTGTTTTAGACCAATAGAGTTCGATATAGACGAAATTAATGCTTTTTTAATATCTACAAGTGGTACAACTGGTAAACTGAAACTTGCCGTTTTCAAGCATGAACCATTTATGTTGAAGATCTTACAATTCCTTAAAAGTAACAAAGAAAGAAATGTGTAAGTAAAATTTAAATTTAAGTACCTATTGTAACGAGGTTTATTTCATGAATTGAAAATTTTTACTCCATAAATACTTATCTATCACTTTGTGTAAATCATTTTAGTACTTTGAGATGGGTAATATTGTGTTTCTAAGTTTTATAAATCAAATCTACTGAAAGCGACTGTAAAAGAGATCGATATATCACTTCTACTTTATCTAATTTTCTGTAATTACATTTTGAGAGTGTTTAAGCAAATTGTTTTAGACGTAAAAGAAGAAGTCTATTATTGTCACCAGTACAGTGGATATCTAGCTACCTTATTTGTTTTTTATCACCTATGATTGGAGATACTAAAATACAAACATCGAGACCGGATGATATCGATCACATAATTGAAATGATAAATGACTACAAAGTAAGTAAAATGTAATTAACGTAGTATTTGTTTATTATAGTAGTGATAGTGTAGTATGTGTTCTACATGTAAAGTGAAGTGTTCCTCTTAATCTTGGGCTAAAATTATTTTTTATTTATTGATTAATTCAAAAAATCCACTCAACAGCCTCAATCGAGCTTAGTCAGTCCCACCTTGGTGTCAACGCTTTTGAGTCGCAAAGACGAAGTGGACCTTACGTGTTTCGAATTCATTAATGTAGTAGGATCTAAATTTTGTCCGGACACATTCGTAAAGTTTAAGGTAATTATTTTGATTGAAATCATATTATTTTCTTTCTTTTCTATATCGATATCATAAAGACTCGTATGACAGGATTTGTAAAACTTACAATTTATGTCTAATTTATAGCAGAGCTGACCGTTTCCTATTAAAAGCAGATTTTTTAAGGGTAACCTACATACGAGCGAAGAATTTGCCTTGTGCGCTACTTTATTAAAAATATTATTTCACATCATACGTATTTTGTATGATATGAAATGTAGATGGAAGCTTGTAATTTTTTTTATAATATATAAATAGCCAATTTTCGTACGGACAGACCTTCCGCGAGGTGTACTTTTCTTGAAGTACGGAATACTAAACAATAAATTCTGTATATAGATAATAATTTTAATTTTTTTATATTTACAAAAGTTATTTTACTATTTCCTTTTTAGAAATTACTATCGAAGAAATGTATAGCACTGGACGCTTATGGTCAAACTGAAATGATGGGTCCTATTCTAATGGCGAATCCTTTAAGTCCCCCTGGCAGCTGTG
Source organism: Dione juno (assembly GCA_037127375.1). Classification (NCBI taxonomy): domain Eukaryota; kingdom Metazoa; phylum Arthropoda; class Insecta; order Lepidoptera; family Nymphalidae; genus Dione; species Dione juno. The sequence goes on from JAXRJS010000074.1 coordinate 3,071,030, forward strand.
GACAACCTATATTTGAATACACTGCAAAGGTACTCAGTTGTTAATCTGGGAAAGAATTGTTATTTTTATACTGACAGCCGCTCAGTAATTTTGTGATCTGTTACAAGAAATTTACCTATTTAATATTTTATATAGTTAATATAAGGAATAATCGATGATTATAGAAATTTTAGTGTGACTACAAATCTTCAATCTCTAACTAAGTAATACATATTTAAGGTATAGACAGATATAAGCATGCACAATTTCAACAAAGCAATTTTATTTAAATTATTTATCAATCGTTAACTTATTACAGTACATTACATATTCATTATTAAAGTATCAATGAAATTTTATGTTATATATTTTACGATCATATATTTTATTTATAATAGATAGGTATTGTGTTGTAATTACAGCTTGTTGACCCTGATACTGGCCTAGAAATAAAGGAACCGAACGTGACTGGGGAATTATGGGCGAAAGGTCATTCATTTGCGGTAAAAAATATTTTATTTATAAGAAAATATAAATAATAATTATTTTTATATATATTTTATTGAAGATGTAGTAGATGTAACGAGTGACATAAAATATGCTATCGTATTGAAGTTAGTGCTATTATAAACGCGATGGTTATGGGTTCAATCCCGACTTGGGGTAGCGAATTATTTTTATTAGTCCACTCTAACAAGTGGAATTGCGGCGTTAAGTTCCGCCTTTCAATATGCAATGGACAAAATAGAGGAAATTGTGGGACTTAGCCCCATGTTCTCTCTGCTTACCCAGCTCTATATGGCATACAATCTTTTTAATACAATGCATGGGTATGGGTGGAGATATCAAAACTCTTAAGTACAAAAATATTTATGGTCTATTAATAAATCATAGTGTGATAGTAAAAATATAATATAAACGGTTAGACAAAGTGACAACTTTAAGAATGTGAAGCAATAAAAATCAAAGCGATTATGTTATTAAAAAGCTTATCGATATTTAAATAGAACTGTAATCAATATGATAAATTTGAAATTTATATATATAAAACAATTACAGGGCTATTATAAGGATCCAGAAGAAACTAGACTGGCATTTAGTAAAGACGGTTACTACAAAACCGGTGATCTGTTATATAGAGATGAGAACGGTAACTACTACTTCGTGGAACGATTAAAATCTCTAATAAAATTCAGAAATTACATTGTAAGAAATTTCACACACATACAATATTTTTTATAATAAATAAAACATTTAAATATATTATTATGTGATTAATAAATGATTATGTAAATCATATAAAAATCTTCTGTTGAGTTATATATAAGGTATGACTATGGCAAACAAAGTCGCAGGCTGCAACTTGTTCAACAAATAAGTTATATACCTTATATAAAATGTAAATATGTAAACGTGCATTTTTGTACTCGGGTAAACGTGCATTTCGGGGAACTGCTGGATTAAGTCTGCGTAGAATTCTATTAAACGACATGTTTACAAGACAGGAAGACAAACGAAAAAATATTGCATTTAGTGTTTGCTTATTTTACAGGATTTAATTAATAAGTCTTAATTAATCGGATAATATATTTTAAGGTACTACCATCTGAACTAGAAGATGTGATAAGATTTCATCCATCTGTCAAAGATGTATGTGTGATAGGCATCAAGGACCCGGTGGACGGGGAGAGACCTGTCGCTTGTGTTGTCAAGAAGGAGAATTGTGAAGTCACAGCTAAGCAAATTAAAGATCTTGTTGAAAGTACGTATTAGAAATTTTTTTTTACTACTTAGGCAGACCATACGTAAAAGGAACCTAGTGTTAAGACACTCCGTTCGCAACTTTCGGTCTTTCCAGGCGATTTTGAGTGCATTGCGTGTTGAATGGCGGAACTCAACGCCGCGTTACCTTGTTGAATGAAAATAATTAATTCTCCCTGAGTGGGAATCGAACCCAGAAACCGTCGCGTTTACAGGCAGACACTATGCTTCTGCGCCACGACGATCCCCAATTTTATTTAATTATTTAATTAATTTATCTTATATCTTTGTATCAACCCTAGGTAGGTAAAATAGCATCTAGATATATGATAATTGAATAAAAAGTATCTGTCCTGGTTGAGGGTTGAATCTACGATTTCCTCTTTTACTATGACTTATCACAGTTACTTACAACGTACAATAGGAAAAATTTCATACGAGAGAATCTACGAGTGTTAGTGTCAGTTAAAAAACCTAAATTATTTTGTAATGTAACTGCTTCGATCAATATTTGCTTATATATATTATATATTTATTAATAATATTAATTTTACATTAATTTCAGGTAAATTATCCAAGAATAAAGCCTTATCCGGTGGTGTTGTTTTTCTAGACAACATGCCAGAAACATCTACGGGTAAACTGGCTAAAAAAGTAATCCTACAAATAGCTTTGAGTTCTAATAGAGAATAATTTCTTGATTAACTTAAATACCGATTAATTTTAAATATTTATACCAATATCCTAGTAGTTTTATAATATCTGTGATATTAATGTGACATGTAGTATGTTTATTATAAATATAATTTGTCTACTACTTGTAATTATGGTATTTTTTTACAATTCATCTAAATATATGTATATATGTATTTGTCTTACTCGTATCGTCTAGTTAGTGGCATGACGGCATACTGCGTAAGCAAACGGGTTCAAATCCGAACGATATTAAGTCTCGCGATGAAATAAAAAATAAAGAAATAATTGTTTGATCGAAAAATAAAGAAATAAATGTTATCTAAAGATTTTAATAATAAAAAAGAGATAAGATTGAATACAAAGAACCCGACTACACAATGACCCACTTAAATTTTACAGGATTGTTTAATAAAATATAATTTATTATAAATATATCTTATATGCGTTTCGATTATGAAATTATTGCAATAGTTCACACTAAACTCGCAATTATTAAGCTTAATTTAATAATTTTGTTCTTTTTTAATTATATTTTTAACATTTTTCCAGATTTTTTCTTTAATCTACGAACCTGTACTTACAAAAAAGTAACACTACATTAACAATAAATGTTTCAAACGTTTTATTTATAGCTAAACAATATAGAATATTTAAGATGATATTTTTAGTTTTTATATAGTCTTCATGACATGTCATGCATGTCGGAAACATTCAGATACAATCAGTAATTTTATATTTACCACTAGCTCTTAGGGTTATATTGAAATGAATAACATGATGAAAAAACATCAGATTGACGCAGTAGCTCATAAGTTTGGTGCGTTCAATCAAATAACTAAAAAAAAATAACAACACTATATTTTACTTGAGTCTTATATATTTAAAATTGAAAGCACTTGATTTAAATGGACTCTTTCATGGATCAAGTCAAGTTCATTTTTTTCAATATCGCCTGGAGGTATCAAGTTGAAATTAATGTGAAATATCCAGGTGACCGCTTGGAGGACAGGAAATAACTATATATAACTTCTAAGTCACTTCGTTTTTGCCGCATTAGTATGAAATTTGCCGCGTAATTAAAACCTATAGGGTTGACCTACAGTTACGACAGTTGGTAAGAAATTAGAAGTTATAGTACAAGTTAAAGAAAATTCCGAAAATTGGATATCGCGTAAAATGTATTGCAAACTTATTTCTTCATTCATACAAAATGGATTCATACGACCTCAAATTTAAGAATGAAATTCGCTGTGCACGAGGAGCACTCGCACTTGGCCAATATTTTTTAAAATGATGTTATTTCTTAAAATATAAATACAAACTAATTATCTGTAATAACCTATATGTATATATTTCATAGTAATTATAGCAACACTATTATGTCAAATTGAAAAAATATTATATAATAAAATATACTGAAATGAAGGTCATAATCTTAATAGCGAATATTAAAAACATTTCTCTTCTCTCTTCATATTTTGGATAATTTCCTGAAGCTTATTCCTTGCCACTTTCTGTGACGATGTGAACGGCAATCTTTCAAGGAAAATAACTCCGCCGCGCAGTTGTTTGTTTTTCGATAGTTTATCTAAAATTTTAAATTTGGTTTTAATAAATCCGATATTCTTGAAGTTCTAGTACTACAAAAAATTTAATGATTGAGAAGAGATCTAACTGGAAAGCATGACTTTATTCTATTAGATTTTATTTTCTATATTAAAATATGATAAATAGCATAAATTAACGATCAAAATGGTTAATATACGTTTACATACTTGCAATTAAATCTTTTATATCTTGCGCATTCACTGTATAACCGTTTTCAGTCACTACACACGCAAGAGGTCGTTCTCCGTCCAGCGGGTCGCTTATACCGATGACACACACATGTTTGACTCCAGGATATCTACTTATTATTTCTTCCAATTCCATTGGTATCACCTACAAGAACATAATATGTATTTGTGTTTTTGTAGTAATCTCTTACTACATTTCTAATATGTTTTTTATTAATAAATAATTTATTAAATATTTTCGATTTATAGTAATAATTTGATTAAGTGCAACGTAAATTATTATTTCTTTGTATTATACGTTATAGTTTAATTCAAGAACAAAAATATTTTTTTAGTATATATACAAATTTGGGAAATAAAAAACGTATATTTATTTTTTTAGGTGGCTTACTATCTGTTTGTGTATGTATAAATAAAGCTTTGGCTATAAGTTTTGTTCAACAGTAACTTTTTTTATATGCTATCACTTTCATGTGAATATACTTACATGTGAATTTCTATACTTTATAAGTGCTTTAAGACGATCTATATAAAAATAATTGTCATTTTCATCTCTATACAATAAATCTCCAGTTCTAAAGAAACCGTCTTCTGTCAATGCTGTTGCAGTCTCTTCTACATCATTGTAATATTCCTAGAATAATAAATAATTGCACTAAATTATTTGTATGCGTTAAATTGTATACAACAGATTTCAAATAAATAGCTATATGTTATACATTACCGTGAATCTTGGTCCTTTTGCCCACAATTCGCCATTAACGTACGGTTCGGTCACTTCTAAGCCTGTTTGCGGATCAACTAACTGAAATATAACTTCAAATTGGTTAGTTATCAAAAATAGAGATTTGTTGACCTTTACCTATTATAGTAGTTAGAACTTTCCTCTTAAAAAACACCACAATAGTTTGACAGGAAATTTGTTGTCACAGGAAAAATACAAATACAAATAGACTCGATTTTGGATCCATTATTTGTATATCAAATAAAATGAATAGTCATCTTTTTATTACGTGTCTAATTAATATGTATCCATTTATTACCAGAATCAATTAAAAATAGATTAATCGATTGAATTATGAAACTATGATGGACAGTTATTCGTGTTTTTTCTAAAATAAATATTTTTATTAAAAGTATTATTTTCTATAAGACTTATTGTTGCCTTAGTACCTTAATAGCGTAAAGAGATAGAGGTCTCCCACAGCTTCCGATGGGTCCATACGGATTAGGTGCTAAAACAGATCCAATCATCTCGGTTTGCCCGTAGGCCTCCACGGCAATAGCGTCTTTTGCCAGCATTGCCTATAATTTATATAAATTGGTATAGTAATTTATTATTTCTCATATCATTGTTTTGTAATATTACGCAATATTTTGTAACATAATCTTATCACATAGCATGATATGATAATTTAACTATGTTATACAAATGCTCTCAATTTATTACTTTGCTGATAATTATTTCTTTTATGATTGGATTGTTTCTTATTCTTTCTATTTTTAATTTTTGTAATTGTCAGTGTAGATTTGAATGTGGGTATACTTTATTTATATTAATAATATTTTTGATATAGCTTGACGCTGTATCCCGCATATAGCGGGGTAGGCAGGGGCACCTAGTATTAAGACACTTCGTTCTCGGCTTTCCGCTTTTCGAGACATTGCGTGTTGAGTGGCGGATCCCAACGCCGCGCTTTGTCTTGTTACCAGAACAAAGAAAATGAAAATCTTTCATTCTTCCCGAGTGGGTCTCGAACCCACGACCACGATTGCAGTCACAGAACATCTCACTGCGCCAACGACGACTTGTTTTTGCTTAATAAGTATTTATAAAACATTAATTAAATATATGTACCTATATTGTATATTATTGCAATTGAATATTTCTAGACTATCATAATTGTAATAGAAGAATGCGTTATTGTCGGTATATATTATTTTTATAGGATTTCGTTTTGTTTATTAGTTTTCTGAGCTATTAGAAGCTGATATAGTGATATACCTAGCATGCATATATACGTATACTGTATAAGACACTGTATAAGATTTATTTTAACATACATCATTATTAAAATCGTTATAAAATTGATATTATATATAAAATATACATGATTAAAGGGTAGTAGCTATTGTGTGTTTAAATTATGAATTTATCTTTACCATAATAAAGAAGTAAAAAAAATGTGTCAATATATGTGTGAATAACAATTTAGGGGGACGTGGAAAGAGCAATAGAAAATTCAAGAGTTTTAAAAGTTTTGTCTCTCTATTTGTCTGTTTGTATATTTGGATTACAATTAATTGTATTTTGTTGTATAGCTAGTAGCTATTAAACCTGAGCAGAAAATAGTGTACACATAATTATGAAATATATGATGTAGAACTAAAGATGACCACCTAAACTAAATATGTAATATAGTAAAATAAGAAAATTCGACCTTACGAGAAGTCACTCAATGTAAAAGGTTAATATATTTTTTATTTGTAATATAGGCACCCATGCATTTTTAATATACCCTCGTTTTCTTGGATTTTCTAAGTACGTATATGTGTGATTTTTTTTAAATTCTTACCTTTAATTTTTCCAGTACTCCTGGGTAAATTTTCGAGCCAGCTATACTGATGTTCTTAAAACATGTAAGATCAACTTTATCCTTTTGGTTCACTAGATATGCTATAAATGTGGGTCCGAGCAAACCTTGCATCGGCTGCAAAAACAAGTGAGATTAAAGCATATGAATAAATAAAGCATATGAAAAAAAATATACCTAAAATAATTTATATTATTAACATAAGTAAAACAGAAAAAAAAAAAGCACGGAATAAAGTCTGTGATGTAGAAAATATGGAAAAAAAAACTAGGACTATTTTTATTTTCTTATTAAGATATACCACAATATATGCAAAACATTATCTTACCTTATATTTGTTAATAATATCGATAATATGTTCGTAGCTGTCTGGTATAGAACTCTGCACTTTAGTATCTCCTATAAGTGGACCACCAATGGACAAAAAGTAATTTGATATCCAATTCACGGGGGATACATTCAATATTTTTTTTCCGGCTCTACAAAAATTATCATTTTTAGTGTAAATTTTCAGCTGTTATTGGTCACAAAAAAAAAATATAACAGAAACACGTAGAAATAAAAAATAAAATGGTGTATATAAAATTTTTGAAAGAAGAAATAGTGAAAAGCGCGAACGGTGCTATAACTATATGGCTTTTGATATTTTTTTCCATTTAAGGAAGAAAAAAATATGGAGTTTTATTCTTAACGTCATGGTTGAAAGAAAACATAAAATATATTCATTTTTGTAATGCGACATGCATTACAAAAATGAATATATTTTACCACATCCGAGATTCTTTTTAAATTTATGTTCCGAGTTACATAGGACTTTTTTTAACTATCCTTCATTCATAAGAAGTGATTGACGAAACCATCTTTGAATCAGTTCTTTTGAGTATAAATTGCTTAACTCACCAATCTGAAGTGATCTGCAGGAGCTATGACGTAAATAATTGTGCGCGGGTAGACATTAGCTTTGCTTATCTTCTTAAAACAAGATTTTAAAAGTTTTATAGCACGATATTTATCGATACTGTCATGGCGCAGCGGCACAGCGCTCTGTAACCGAAACGTTTCGATTCTCACTCAAAGAGAATGATTTAATATTTATTTCATTTTCTTCGCTCTGGTAACAAGACGAAGAGTGGCTTTGAGTTTCACTCACTCACGGAAAGCGGGAAACAGAGTGTCTGTACATTAGGTTTCCTCTGCGTGAAGATAAAAAAATTAAAATATTTTACTATCAATTTTAATAATAATTTCTATAGCTTGAGTCATGAATTAGTTAATAAAATGGTTTACTTACTGTTTATCATAGTTATACTGTTGCAATAGTTTCGTTATTTTGAATATAAACGGCTTGTGATTGAAGGCTGCGATTTTAACTTTACCAGTAGTACCACTGGTGCAGACCAGGAACGCATATACTTTGTCAATATCGATCTCTTGTACTCTATAATAAAAATAAATTGACATTAATTATATGAATACACTTTACGTTGAGTGGGGGAAAAAAATCCTTTACTGTAAACTGAACCCATAGCCGTCACTTTTAAAGTCAGATGCTGAGCCACGACGGCCTGCTATAAAGTTATTGATATTGTAATATTCTTATCAAACCGACATAGATTCCCCTTAGCTCTATGTCGGCTAATAACGTTTATTTTATATAAATACATACTTGTATTTGTTATTGACAACTCACTTGAAATCATCTTCGCGTTCATTTTTGTCGTATGTGTTCATAAAGTCTACAAATGTACTTGGATATCCTTTATCAAAAGTGACAATTTTCATATTCAAGCCTAAGTTGTCTGATGCTCGTTTATAGATATCGTAAGACTCGCCTTGGCAGAACGCTATTTTAGGTTTTGTCAGACTTAGTAGCGTCTTCACTTCATCTAAAAATTAATACTGGTTATTTTTTATGTATTGATAATAATAATAAAGAACAATAAAATTTTCATAATATTATTAAAATGGAAAGTATATTTGAAATATTTTATAGTAAGGAGATTTAGTTAAATTTTTGTTTATCTTGAAGTTACCTAATATTAATAAAAAAAAAGTTTGAGTATCTTAGAGTCTAGCTTCATCAAGAACTTTTAATGTCGAACAACAAAAATGTGAGAATTATTGAGTTTGAACCCACGTCTCTCGCCTCGTAAATGATTTTTGTTGGAAAATGCGAGACTTTCTAGCGAGACCTAACCTTCTTTGTCTAACAAGATTGAATTTTAAATATTTCCAGATATTATATTTAAAATATTTTATAGTTACCATATTTAAAAAACGGATCGACTCCAACAATGGGTAGACCGTTGAAAAGGGCGGCGTAAAATGGAATGTGAACATCTATGTGATTTTTGCCACCAAAAGCTAGAATATCGCCTGGTTTCAAACCAAATGCTCTTAACGCTCTGGCCATTCGAATAGATCTGGACAATACAGAATTGTAAGTCTCCTCTTCTCCTGTCGCTGCGTCTATCTGAGATAAAAGATTTTATTATACATTTAATCATTCTATTTTTCTTAGCTTTACGCTATATGTTGCATAACAGGATAGGCATAGAACCTAATGTTAAGACCCTCCGTTCTCCACTTTTCACCCGAATTCGAGACATTGCGTATGCGCAATTTGTTGCAACCAGAGAATAAAACCAGAAAAATAAAAGTAATTCATTCGCGCAGGTTGGAATCGAACCCTCAATTATCATGTTATCAGTAGACACTGTCCCACTGCGTCACGATGGCATCCAGATTTATTTTCGGGAAAGTAAGCATGTTGAGTTATATATACATTGAAATTCTGACATAGATGAATTTTTTGATCAACTTAGAAATGTGTGTTCGATAACGTCATTGTATCTTTGACAGTGTAGACACGACAGACATATTTCATATTAGTTTAATGACATACATTGAGATATGTGGCAATAATAAACAATTGATATCGTATGCAAGTAACAATCTTATCTTTAAGAACGATAACTTTTATTTATTTATTTACTAGCGACTCGTTTGCGGCTTCGCTTGATTGATGTACTCGGTTTTACTATATATGCATGTTATGTACGTATGTAATAATTGGTTTTTAATTTTTTTAAATGTGTTTCATTTTTCATTAGAATCACTTTGTCTATGAAAATTAATTATATATATATGTGTATACATATATATTATTTATCATTGTTTTATATAATCGAAAATTATAATTTTATAACAAAAAAAAGTGATTTTGCTTTTGCTGTGATTAGTACAGAAAGAAAGACAGACTGATAAATTTTTGAAATCGTTTATAAATATACTTTAGTATTGTGTAAAAAACAATATGCACTCCAAGAAATACGCTTATTTTTAAATCACAACAGACCATTTATCATTTGTGAATATTTTTTTTATACGTACATATATATTATGCTTGGGAAATATATTTAATAAATAATTTAAAACATTTCATGTTGGAATATTTTAAATAATAACAAAACAAGCAAACAACGAATATATTAAAAATCATCGAAACAGCCCTTTAAAAACAGAGAAGCTTATTTTGATGAATAAATGTGCAAGAATTAATATGAAAATCATTAGATTTTCCTTTTTATTCTTTAATGTTTTTAACATTACCTGTAATTATTATAGGTAATGTTATAAACATTAAAGAATTAAAAAAAAAACCTAACAAAAGATATGTATTATGTGTCTATAGTGCATAATAATAATATTAAATAACAAAAACACAAGGCCTCCTACTTACTATCGTCAATAATATTTCAGAAAGCCAATATATTTTTACTAAGCATTTATATCTATTACAAAGCCGAAGCAGAGTGTAATAGATCTTGCAAAGATTGAAAAACAGATTTTTACTAATAGAAATAACTACTTTTTTGGTGAATATATAATTAAAATAACAAATATATTGTTAATTGTTTTACTTTTTATATTTATACATGATTTTTAATTATGCTTTTTATATATACTGTGTACATTCCAGACCATATTCTACACTGACAGCCAGTTTGCCGTCTGCTAACCATTAATGGCGGTAAAAAATGACAGTTCATTTATTCCTTTGAAAAGTAAGTTGTAAATCTGTTACTGAATATAAACCATCTATAACACTATTCAATAAATTAAATTATTTGTAAAAAAAAAATTAAAAACTTAAGGTTATAATAAAACTTACCTGACATATCGTATTTTTGTGTTTTTTCATACTGTTAAACATCAAGTGGCCCAAGTGAATGTTTTCCGAATCCATATCGAAATTTTTCTCCTTTTCTTTTTTTTTTTAATTGGAATATTTCTCTGTGTATAAGGTATATTTTGTTTTCAATAAATAAAAAGCACACGTCCACGCTCGCTTAAAGAGGAAATATGTTTGTTTATTTATTTGAGCTAGTTCTGTAATATAAAGGCAATTTTCGCGATGAAGGAAGGAAAATATACATTTAAACACAATTACATTAATACATATGCAATTATTAGGCTATAGTAAAACCCCACCTTCTGTACAGAGATATATGGTCGACCAAAATCATGTATATCATATTACGTATAGATGTGTAATGTAATGATGATGTTATCAAGAAAATAAATAAATTATAATCTTTGGTAAATAAAAATGGAAATCTCTTTTATTTTTATATAAGTGTATACTGTAAGTAAGTTATACGTAAAAAGTAATATGCCACCATGGCACAGTTACTACATATTCCGTGCGGCTGTTGCAGGTTTGATGCCATTCGGAGATTTTTTTAATATTTATAACATATGACAAAAATATACATAGAAAGAATAGACAAAGGCCCGGACGACACAAGTCTGTCTGACACGGACGTCAGGCATAAACACCAAAAAGGTCGATGATATTAAGAGTATGTATTGTATTTTTGTTTCTTAGTCTAGTTCTGCCAAAGTCTTGTGCCTTTAGAATATATAACATATTAACTATTAACTTTTCATTAGTTTTCTCTCAGCTTACTCCGCATGATGGGGCAATGCGTAAAGATAAACAAGGTACAAAGTGCATGTCTCAAAGATGTTACTTATTTTGGCACTATAATAATATTGATATATCAAATTTACAAAAGGATTGATATTTTCTGACAAAAAAAAAAAAAGAAAATTTTATATATATATATATATATATATATATATATATATATATATATATATATATATATATATATATATATATATATATATATATGTATATATATATATTTATAATTTCATTTAATTATATATTATTTGTTTTATGAAGCATAAAGCAAGTAATAGATTTAACCAATTGTTAGGTTAAGGAAATAATATTATAATCTATGAATTATTATGGGGCAGGAAAGCACATGTCTATTTTATTTTCCTCTTTCCTGCGTAAAGTTATAAGTATTAAAATTTTTAGGGTTTCGTAACCAAACAAAAAAAAAACGAAACCCTTATAGGATCACTTTGTTGTCCGTCTGTCTATCGACTGTCAAGACCATTTTCTCATAATCACGTGGAGGAATTAAGCTGAATTTAATATTCAAGCCGATGACCCGAAGCAGAGAAATAATTAAACTTCTAATTAATCAAAAGATATAACCGTTTATGCTCATTTTTTTTGCATTTTGTACTTCCCGGTGGCCCTACAGTTATAAAATTTGGCTATATGTTAGAATTTTTTCTTACTTATAGTTATATCGTATTTAATAAATGTTAAAATTATATAAAATATTTTATAAACTACGACAGATGACAAAAATTACAGAATAATATTTTTTAATAATAAAATAACATACTAAAGAATTTAGAAGAGTTTCATTAAAACAATTAAAATAAAATTGATACTAATAATTTATACTAAGAAAATAAAACTAACAACGCCACAGTACAAATAAAGGGAAACTTTCCCGTTGCTCATTTCATACAAAATGATTGCATATGGACGCAAAATTTGGGTTGCGTTTGCGTTAAAATTGCGTTTTTTAATTGTCCTTCATTTACTTAGACTTATGAAATTTGACAATAAGTGAGAACTTACAGTATATATAAAGGGGAAAATCTCAAAATGTATAATTTATATTTTTAAAACAGAAAGCAACCAAAACCAAACCAAATTTATTTTTGTAGTTCAATTTTAAGCAAGTTAGTCGCACTTGACCGATATTTTTGTAAGTTAAAGAAAATTGACAGTGTTAGGTTAAAGTTGTGATATAAATATGTTGATACGAAAGTATATTATAAGTATAGCAAAATACTACTTGTCAATTTGAGCTCGGTCCTTGAAGATTTGTTGTAAGGAACGTACGGTGCAAAAAATATTCCATTTTTCAATCCAGTTTACTTCACTCTGTTTAAAACTTTTATATTCATACAGATGGAGCTTTTTCAACTTGGCGCCTGTACAAGATGACTCTCATTACTTTTACTCTCCATAATTTGTAAAAAGCTTCGGAGAATATTATGCTATTTTGAACTTTTTGCTTTAAGCATTTCTAAATTACAAGCTTAACTTTTGCGTGGATTTTTTTGAAATAAAACAGTTATATAATTATAATACATTTGATTTAAGTACATGCACACACATATGCTCACACATTCATTATGTGTTGTTACAAAATTATAAGAAATAAGTAAATTATTCCAGCCCTCACACTCAGGGATGACAATTAAATATACAAACAGTTTTAATACCAGATAAACTCTTGTTGAAATGGTTTAGTGCCTCTACTACCTCTTACAACGAATTTACACATTATAAAACGTATAATATTCCACGAACATTTACGACTGTAAAAATATCGTAAAAGGTAACAATACTTTTTCAATATCTTGTGTTTGTAATGAACTAGAATTTAAACTCAAAAGGCTATTTTATAATTTAGCTTTACATTAATCTTACACCAAATAGTAAACGTGAGACGCAGTCAGTGCAAGCGTGACGGCAGTGGGCTGGAATCCAACTTGGGGAAATGAAGTATTTTTTTCGTAGTAAAGCGCGGCGTGGAGTTCCGCCATTAATCAGGCAATATATCAAAAATTGGCTGGAAAGTGGGGTGCATACCCTACTACAAAATTCGAGGAAATTCTAGGCATAATAGATAGATTGACTCCTATATATATAAACCAAATACTTGTATATCAAAGTTCTCATATTGTTTTCACTTTTTTATAATTATTAGTTGATTTAAATTTTGAAATTTAATATAAGTGATTTAGATTTTTTAAATTAGAGCCTTTCTATGTCTAGAACAAGTTCTTTTAACTTTCTTCTATGGACTTTAGTTGAAGCTGTCATCGGTATGCTGTCTAAAAAAATCACACCACCTCGAAGTTGCTTGGAATCGGATAGCGATCCTAGAAAGTAATAAAATAAGATATGAACTAATCTGAATTCAAAGTATTGCTAGAAATCCTTTACGTTTTGAACACTTTTTTGTAGGAATTTAAATTAAAATTATTTATCGAAAACAATACCATATCAAGAAAAAGATATATATCAAAATATTATATATTTCAAAATACATATTTAACAAAAAAATATATTAGGAAAAATCACTAAACCTTTAACCAAATCTTTAATTTCATCAGGAGATACGGTATGCCCATCTCTGACAACCACACAAGCGACGGGTAAGTCTCCGCAATCAGGGTCCGATACGCCTGTCACGGCAACATCCAACACCGCTGGATGTTGCCGTATCACATTTTCAAGTTCTACCGGCGAGATCTGGTATAAATTTTTGAGATTATAGTCATATAAAAAAAAATAACGATATAAATTCTTATTTAAAAAAAAACCATGTGGTAATAAAAAAAACACAACACACAGACACCCTTTCTAGGGAAAGCAAAAAAAAAATAGTCTAATTCGGTTAGGAATGCGCAATCGTGCGCACGGAATGAAAATAGGTTCTCCTTCGTTTTTCTTATTCAAAATGGCGTTTGCGCCAGTTTTCGTTTAGTTAACCCAATTACGTTAGTCTACCAAATTTCAGATTGATCGGAGGTATGCGCTTTTCGGAAGTTTATCCAATTAAACATTTCGTTTGATAGAAATGATATAATATTTTCATTCTAATCGTAAAGCACATACAAAGTACTTTGCCACATCAAAGAAACATAATATTTAAATTGTAATTTGTACACTACACTAGAGGGCCCGCTACGCCCATAAAATTATATCCACATTAGATGTTTCGAAATATATGTATGTCACCAACTTTTTATCATCATACAATAGCATATATACTTAATAGTTATAGTACATATCGATTACAACGCTACCTATCGGGTTCAATTTTAGTTTCAAACTTTGAACCAGGAACACTTTGAAATATGAAATATATAATATATAAATGTATCATTTATTTTAGTAAAAACACTCCATTGCCCATTTTCCGCTTTCGAGACATTGCGTGTTGAGTGGTGGAGCTCAACTCCGCGCTTCGTCTTGTTACTAGAGTGCGGAAAATGAAAATACCCCATTCTCTAAGTTGGAATAAATAACGCAGCGCCACAACGGCCCTATGATAAGGATTTCATGTAGGTATATAAAATTATTTATATATAAAAATTGTACCTGATAGCTTTTATATTTCAAAAGTAACTTGATCCGTT
Source organism: Dione juno (assembly GCA_037127375.1). Classification (NCBI taxonomy): domain Eukaryota; kingdom Metazoa; phylum Arthropoda; class Insecta; order Lepidoptera; family Nymphalidae; genus Dione; species Dione juno. The sequence goes on from JAXRJS010000074.1 coordinate 3,086,451, forward strand.
CAGAGAAATAGTAGTTCCAGTTTTCGTCTCTATAAAACATATCGCCAGTCTTAAACCATCCATCGTCAGCAAACGTATCTTCTGTAGCCTCTATATTTTTGTAGTATCCCTTAAGCGAAAAAAATAATTAATATAACTATAGACTACAAGTGCTAGTAATATAAATACTAATTTTCAATAGAGAAATTTTGTTATTTATTTAAAATACTTTTGCCTAAATAAAATATTGCGACAATATTGTCTTTTGTAAAATAATAGATGGCTAAACAGGAAAACCCGTTTTCTCGCGTTCCTGTGGGTATTTTTAATATTTTATCACTTTCTTATGTTGCATATATTAGTCTGTTTTGCGTTATCGATTAGTGGCTCAGTAGTAGAAGAGTTTTATATATATATATTGATAAAGATTTTCCAATGATTGTAATGTCGGTCAGAAGTAAAGGAAATACAGCTTAAATATTCATTAATTTTCTTATGTTATAAATAAAATACCTTAAATATTGTTGGTCCTTTAAGCCAAAGTTCACCAGGGACATTGGCTTCCTCGATATCTTCTTGTGTATCAATATTTACGATCTGTTTAAGAAAATCGGTGATTTTTAATAATAATATATGTAAAGCTATTACATATATTTTCATACATATACGTATATATATAAATGAATAGACAGTTGTTTGTTTTACATATTATTTTTTTCATTTGCATAAGATAAAAAAATAGAGGGATCATCGTAGCGCAGCTGGTCAGTGTAGTCTGTACACGTGATGATCATGGGTTCGATCTACATTTGTTTTTTTTTTATTGAGTTCAGTCACTAAAGACTAGTGTCTTGAATTAAGATGGAATATAACCAGATATGATACTATTAGTTTTTCTATCTTTCTAGTTCCTATATATGCAAGTTAAAGAGTAAAGCTCAAAAAAAATGGTGAAGTAAAACGATCATACCATTTAAGCACTACAAATATATAAACATTTTACAATATTAAACGTTCCCCAATTCCCTTTTTCATTAGCTAAATGACATTTTATGTGTACATGCGGACGGTATTATTCTTTTTTGTTATTTGTATATATAGTGTCGAAGTGCCTTATAACAACTTTTGTCCTAATAAATAATTATAAAAATATCACTCCTTGCCATTGATAGACATATAGAGCAATTTATTAACAGCTTTTAAATATATTTTACACTGTACTGCTATGTGCTATAAACATTGGCAGTGATTTATCTTTTCTTTTCAGCTTCATGTCTGTTTCTAAGAAAGAACCTGTGTGTGTGTCTCTCCGTTTCTACATTCAATATAGCAAGAACAATTCAAAATCTTTACTTCTTAATTAATTAAACGAGAAATTTATATATATATATATATATATATATATATATATATATATATATATATATATATATATAATATATACACGTTTTCCATATAAAATAATTATGTGTTTTAAGTGGTTATTGTTATTAGAATAATTAGTAACTACAGGAACAATATCTTACACGGTATTGCAAAGATGGCAACGGTTTTCCGCCTGAAGTCGGTGATGACGGATCACCGAGCAGCCCTATTCCAGCTAATTCGCTCATTCCGTACGCGTTTAGTGCGTCAGTGTTAAAACTCATTTTCTGCAAATATAATATGAATTAATTGATATTTTTAAGTGCATTAAATGTGAGAAATATGTTTTTGATATCTTCTTTCTATATGTCCACTTACATTATTATATTATGAATATGAGTGTTGCTTGATTATATTATATTGGCTATCAGTTGTATATGAACAGTATGTCAGTAGGTATAATTATTATTAATAAGTATTAATGTAACGTTTAAGCGCTCTGATCTATTATACCTTAACTACCCATTGAGCTACTAGCCAGTCATATAATTGTAACCTGTATAAAAAAATTTACGTACGTACGTAGAGGTAGCTACGACGTAGCTCGATGAGGGCGTGGCTTTGTATTTAAGTGCTCGAGTTCGAATCCCGCTACGGTAAAATTTTATAGATTTTCTAAATATTTTTTTTCCTAAGTGTGGAATAAAACTTTAAAACATGTTAAAATGTATATGGTAGACGATCAATGACCAAATCTGTATTTGGTCATTGATCGTCTACTTTTATTATTATCTGCGACTGTTCACAGTATAAAAAAATCCTATCAATAACGAAAATTCAAAGAATTTTTACTTTTGTTTTGTATGTTATTTCTCTTCCAATTCCTAAATTATTTAGAAGATGGATGATTATTTATATATATGGGAACCTACCTTAATATCATCAATTAATGACGGTGGTACAGCGCTCCCTCCAAGAAAAATTATTTCAAAACAAGAAAAGTCACACTGATTTTGTCCATTTCCTTTTATCAATGATGTCATAAACGTTGGACTGAATATTGTATAAGTTGGCTGAAAGTGTATCAAAAAAGTTTGGAAATTATAAATGAATTATAAATGTTCGTTAAAAAATAATCATATTATTATAACTAGAATCCACTTATTATTATAAACACGTATACGTACGTACGTATACATTTATACGTAAATATATCTATATACACATACATATTAATATACATATTTAAATATGTTTTGTCTAACCTAATTCAAAATCCTTTATTTCTATAGCTTCTTTGTGCACAAAATATAAAAAAGTAATGAGATTTACCTTATAAGTGTTAATAAGATAATACGCATGTTCCTGTGTCAGCGGCAAAGATGATTGTAATTTAGTATATCGAAATATTGGAGCTGCCAAGAAGTTAAAAATCGCAGTTAACCATTGCAATGGAGCAGCTACCAAACCCATACGCGTTGGCGTTGGAAATTTTGTGGAACGTATCCTCAAAGAAAAAATACATTACATTAGGAGATTGTAGTGTATAAAGTGAATAAATAAATCATTATAATTTTTTTTACATATTATATCTAATAGTAATTATTGAAACAATATTTTTTTTTTTATACCTAATTGTAGTCAAACGTGTTGCAGTTACGTGACGTAATAGTTTTTTTAATGTATATTTATTATCGACAAAGATAACATAAGTCAGAGAGTCAGTCATAGAGACATAAGTCTTTTTAAATTATATAAGATAAGGAGAAAAGGTTACGAATATTTTTTTTTGAATTTGTATTTATGTTAGCAAAATGGTTTTTTTTTTTATTCTCATTTTAAGAGCTGAGTAACTGGGTGACTATGTTGCTCTGGTTAGTAGTTACAAATAAACTTAAAAATATATTAGTTATACACTTGCATACTATTTATGCTTACTTATATTAAGCTTAACTATACTATATAACAATTTGGTCATATTGGATGTAGGATTTGAGAGATATATTACAACTTCCAATCGAGTTGTCTGCAATTTGCGAAATCAAAGGTTCACTACGGGTACATTCCATTAAAATATGATACACATCCTCTACAATTCCACAATCCGAACAATTAGGCGAGACAGTTTTCTTCATTAAGAAACCAAATTTATTTAATGGAATGTGTCCGGAGCGAAGTCTAAATGCTGTCACAATATTCTCCCGGTCTAATTTACATACATCTATCCAAGAATGATAACACGGTTGAGGTTGAATTGTCTTATACCAAATACCTTTTTCCTTGGATCTTTTGTTAAAGTATTCTTTTAAAGTATTCAAATCTACTAGTCATTGTAGGTAAGTAGGTAGTCATAAATATGTGTGTACAAATAAAGTTTATGAAGGCGTAATACAATTTATCTGTGGTAAAATACCGCAAAGGTGCGTCGTCATTCTCAGTTCAATTTAATTAGCTTTGTAATATCTTTTGTTATAATTTCCTCTTGAATTGTGTAAAAAAATTATGGATATTAATGAAATAGTTTTTTTATTATGATCTATATTATCATATTGAAAATAATTAAAAAGGACGAATTTTATTTTATGATAGTAATAAAAAATATTTGTAAGCTTGTCCAAGGTTTTAAAAATACGGTAAGAGATATTTATTTTTTGAAAAGATTTATATTTAAATTACTTCCAGAGGAAGTACAATATATATATATATATATTATATATATATATATATATATATATATATATATATATATATATATATATATATATATATATATATATATATTATATATATATAGTATATATAGATATATATATATATATATATCTTTCTTTATCCTATATTTTTTAAATTACAATCAAAATTAGTTTTTTTGCACCTTACAAAAATCATTACTCACTTAACTTATAAAATTTCAACATAATATAACGGTTTTACATACCAATAAAACCGATATTATGTGCCGAGAGGGAAAACATACAGCATTGTTATGAAGAAGCAGTGTGTACTTACGCCATAGACACGCGCTTGTTTGCATAGATTATAGAACAAGTAGTACTAATTTGTCACCAATAGATGGCGCCTGTTTATATACCAGCAAGTTGATGTAGCTAACGAAATCACTTTCTAAATCATAGTGTCTTCACCAGGAAGGACTTCCTGCAATGCTGTATGTTTTCCCTCTCGGCACATAATATCGGTTTTATTGGTATGTAAAACCGTTATATTAATGTGCCTCCGGAAAACATACAGCATTGTTATGAAGACGTGTTTGTTATCTGCTGGTGAAATTAAAGGAACACAACGCTATGATGATTATAAATAAATGAAAACTTAAGACATTTAATCTAATACATTTATTAATTAGCTTATTAACAATTTAAAATCATAGCAGTATACAATAATCTATTAACTAATGAAAAATTATATTTAGCGCTTTATATAGGTAATATGTATGATAATTGATAATTCTAAGTAATAGACATTATTATTTTCACCAATCTATGATGTCTTAAATGTATTAAAAATTGAATTTTGATGATTTTTAGTTAGGTCAATTTCACGACAGTAATGTTTAAAGAACGTACTGGAAGATCTCCAGTTACCCCGAGACAAAATTACGTCTATGGACTGATTTTCTATCCACCCCAGAGAGGCCACCGCAGATCTACAGCTTCCGGGAGAAGCATTGATTCCACTATCTTTAAGAACACTACGCACCCAATTTCCAGAAAGTTTCCACGCGGATTGTCGGTAATTGTGTGTGTCTGTCTTTGAGCCAAATGCTGGTGTTAAATAGATATTTTCACCATTATCAAAAAAACTATCATTTGAAATTCTTAATAAAGTTAAATCATGGACTCTACGTCCCGAGGCTAATAATAATAACGTGGCAGTTTTACGAGCCACGTCAAATAAGTTATCTTTGGGTGGATTCGTTGACAACCAATCTAAAACGATTCTAGGATCCCATGTAATTGGGGGTTTAATAATTTTTGGATTTGACACGCCTATTGCTTTAAGAGTATGTTTAATTATAAAAGGTGAAAAAGACGGTTTGTCTGTATGAGGACCACAAAAAGTTAATATAGCAGATTTGTGAGTAAGTATAGTACTGAATGATAATCTCTCTTTAAGACTAAGATGCATCAAGAATCTAGCAATATCGGTGGGTTCAGGGCATTTGGAGCTTATAGAAAAATCCGAGCACCACTTTAACCATCTTTTGAGAGCTGGAGCATAAGTTGCAAGTGTGGAAAGTCGCCAGCTTTTCTTTAACAGTTCTTTTTCTAGTTCAGACCACTCTTTTAATAGTTCACCCCACCCCCAATTTTCCAAACTTTGAGGGTCAATGTTTGCACTTGTGGAGGAGGTTGCATTGTGATTATATGTACGAGACTCTCCGAAAGGTTTAGAATCTTGTATGGGTGATCCAGCGCTCTGGCTTTCAGATCTTGCAGCCAGAACGCTCGTGGCCACTCCGGAGCTACCACCAGGTAGATCCCTTGGGCATTGTTCAAGTGTGCCAGCACTCGAGGTATTAGACTGGGGGGAGGAAATACCCACGCTAGTTCGTATTGCCATGATCTGCTGAAGGCATCTATATAGCTTGCAGATTGATCTTTGCAGTCTATCGATACATAATTTTCCACTACTGCCGACTCCAATGTTGCGAACAAATCTATTTGTGGACGTCCCCACTGCTGGAAAACCGAGTAGCTAGAGGTAGAAGATGCTTTTTCCGTGATAATCTGTCCGCTACTATGTTGTATCTTCCTGGCAGGTAATGGGCTGACACAGTTATTCTGTGTCGATCTAGGATGCTTAACAATTTTGTCGTTAGTGCTAGCAACGCTATGGACCTCGTTCCTCCCTCTTTCCGAATGTATGCAATCAATGTGCGGTTGTCCGATTGAATTAATACGTGAGCGTTTTGCAAACGCTTCACATTTATTTCTATTGCTATAATTACTGCATACAACTCTTTTTTGTTGCAGTGCCACCTTTTCTGGTAGTTTGACCAGACTCCTGACATTGTCTCTCCGTCCAATTGTGCCCCCCAACCTAAATCCGAAGCGTCCGTCGCAAGGAAATGGGTGGCAGGTTTGTTGTGAATAGGCAAGCTGTGATGAGTGACTCCGCGCCACCACATTATCTCTTGTCCCACAACACCTGGGACTGGCAGCTTTTTCTCGGATTTTCCTTGTCGAAACTTCGCAAAAACATCTGCATTCTGCGACAATGCAATCGGCCCCGAGGAATTACAAAATTGGCAAAATTCAGTTGTCCTAAAAGATATTGTAGCTCTCTGAGACTTATACGACTTTTTTGTAATACTTGGGATATCGAACCTTCTAATTTGCCCCTTCTCGTTACTGGCAGCGACATTAAATTGTTCGCCGTTTGCCAACGTATGCCCAAATATTCCAAGTCTTGCGTCGGCGTTAGAACCGACTTTTGGAAATTTAATTGCCAGCCCAGGTCCTCCAAGTGCCGCACGGCTTCCGCAGCCTGTCGACATAACTTGGACTGGTCCTGATTGACCAGAAGGAAGTCGTCTAGATACACTAGAACTCGACAACCTTTTGCACGCAAGGTCTCCGCGACCCAGCATGTTACTGAAGAAAAAAGGTGCGGCGCTGACGCCAGACCAAACGGAAGACATGTCATTTCGTAAAGTTGGAGCTGGTAACTGATTCTCAGAAAGGGTCTGTGAGACCTTGCACATGCCAGATGGAAATACGCTGAAGAAATGTCCAGCTTTATCATCCAGTCTCGTGGCTGGAGAAATTCTGGGACTGTGGCATGAGATATCAATCGGAACTGCTTCGCTCTTATAAATTTGTTCAATCCTCGTAGATCGAAAATCGGACGCATTGAGCCATCGCTTTTCTTCCGTAGAAAAACTTTTTGAAATAAAGCTTGGTGATTTTTCGGCTACAATCTGCAGAACACCCTGATCTAAAAGTTCGCTTATTATTTGAGACATTGCAGGGGAGGCATTGGTTGAATATTGTCTCAATACTTTTTTCGTTGGCATTATTAATGGTGGTTTTCTGGTTAGCGGTAAACGAAAATTTGTTATTGCGGAAATTATATAATTGTTCGCACCCAACGCTCGCCAACGGTTTTCGAAAGCTTTTAGGCAACCCCCCCTGAAGTGTCCCGGATAGTCACTTTTTTTCTTCTTTATTTCGAAAGGAATTATTTTTTGTTTGCTTGAAATTATTAGATTTTTTATAATTCTTCTGCGACTGAATTTTTTTAAAATTGTCTTGAGAATTGTTTTTAATATGTGAACGGTACTGTATTTTAGATGTAGATGGAACTACATCTTTATATTTTCTTTTCACCGGTTCAATTTTCTTATAAGACTGTGTATGCGAGGGATGGAGCCAGAAATGAGGACCTCCAAGAGATTGTATTAGATACATAAGCTTACTCTTATCGAATAAAAATTCTTCACTAGGAGGAATGTTACTAAGAGCGCTTTGAATATTTTTGTCACGTATTCCATCTAATAGCCTTTTCCGCCTAATTTCGATACATTCCGCCCTTTTTCCGCATCTTCCGCACTATTTGTAATGCTTGTTCAGATAATTTATATGATGGAGATAAATTTCCAAAAGTTTCGGTCATCTTTTTGAATAGATTATCGGGGTTTAATTCTGACGGACTAGTATGAGCCCAGTTAATTATACCCTGCAAACCCAATTGTAATAATTCCCTTTGTTGTAACAAGGCGTTTGTTGTTGCGGCCATGATTTCCTCTGTCGAGGCTAAGAAATCTTTACCTTTGTTTAAACAACACATTTCGTCATTAATTTTTAAGCTACAAAAACCTGGGAAGGCTAGCATATCCGTCAACGCTTTTGAATATCGGATATGAGACCACGTAGGCGAATTAAATTGTTGCAATTCAATTAATAGTCTCAACATTTTTTCATTCGCAGGCTTTAGAACTTTTTTATCGTCAAACACTGTTTTACATAAGCCTAAATCAATTGATTTATTCGTACTTGTCGATGGATTTGACAAAAAGTCATTATTTTGTTTTGCGGGTACTTCGACATTATTAATAAATTCCTTTGAATTCTGAGCACATTGCTTAGCAAACTGACCTGGTTATATAACGCGTCAATCCGAGGATCGACGGTTACCTGAACACCACTTTTTTGTTTCTTGGTCGGCGGCTCTTCCATTTCCAAGTCCGGGTCGCTGTCATTTGAACTTGAAGACGAATTTTCTGTATTGTAAACCCTCTCGAAACCGTCGGTGAGCGTGATATAGCTGGATGATGTCCCCCTGAAGCCATTGGGGCTGCAAGAGACTCTTCGATGTCTCCGTGAGATGTTGAATCCATCACGACACCAACAACGAAGTACTAGTCACTGTCACTTACTTTTCACTACAGTACACTTTTTAAACTCTAATAAACTTATTATTAAGAGAGACAACCGCTGCAGGCAAAAGTACACAACGCTATGATTTAGAAAGTGATTTCGTTAGCTACATCAACTTGCTGGTATATAAACAGGCGCCATCTATTGGTGACAAATTAGTACTACTTGTTCTATAATCTATGCAAACAAGCGCGTGTCTATGGCGTAAGTACACACTGCTTCTTCATAACAATGCTGTATGTTTTCCGGAGGCACATTAATAGCGTGATTTTTAGCGTGACATTTCAATTTATATTGTAAACGTTGAGTTCTTGGAATACTACTACTGTTTATTGTTTATTAGACAAGTATTTTAAATGTATATTCATATAGAGTTGACTACTAAGGAATTTTCTTACCAAAACATAGGTACTGATAGCGTAAAATTTTTATGTGTAACTTCTGCTGCTTTAGGTAGTCCTGTAGTTCCGCTTGTGGATATAACAAATGAGGTTGTTACTTCAGGGTCAAAATCTGTGGGTCTAAAATATCAATATACAAAATTATATTGTATTTTACTAGAGAAGTAAGTAGAGAGTAGTAAGTGGTAGACAAGGAATAAAAAGAATAAGTTATCACAATGGAAGGTTGGAGAAACTATTATCATTTTCCTGCTCTGATAGAGAAAGTGCGGCGTTCAGTTCTGCCACTTAATATGAAATGTTTCCAATTCGAGGGAAAAGAGGAGAATGAAGCATCTTAACACTAGGTTCGATGCTGTTCGTGCGTCTAGCGTGAAATAGAGGAAGGTAAACCATTTTTATAATGGCAACTTTACATCTGTCGCATATATTTTTGTTTTAACTTGTATCCCATACATAGCAGGGTAGGCAGAGGGAACCTAGTGTCTTTTTAGACATTGCGCGTTGAGTGGCAGAGCTCAACGCCACGCTTTGTCTTGTTACCAGAGCAAAAAAAAAAACATAATTAATTATTCTCGAGTGGGAATCGAACCCACAAACCGTCGCATGTATAAGTAAACAGTGTGTCTCTGTGCTACTACGGTCCTCGTATATTGTTAAATGTTAATCCATAATAGATATAAATCTATATTACCATACCTGAAATCATCAACGGTCGTATTATCAGCGTATTTCTCCATAAATTCTGGAAAGCTGCATAAATAATCACCTTTATCAAATGTCACTAAAATGGCATTTAAGTGTATTTCATTTAAAGCTACTTGAACATCTGGTGCTTTTTCACTTTGACAGAATATTATTTTCGGTTCTGATATAGAGAAAGTATCTCGAAGTTCCTCTAAAAACAATAAAAGAGAAATGTATTATAGTTCTGTACATACAATTGAAGTGATCTTTTTTTATAGTATCTCAATATTAAAGTAGATCTTATTTGCATATGTATGAGCTCATACAGAAGTATCTTTCTATATTGGAAAGTCTATTTATTGGGGGGGCTATATAGTCTATAGCCTTTATTATATTGTTAGATGGTGGATGTCAAACTGGACTCTTACTTATTTTCATTTGACTGCAAATTCGTGAAACCGCAGGCAACAGCTAGGTTATAAATATACAGAGACTGAGTTTACATTTTAAATAAACATTTCTACATAATATTTTTAGTACTTACTGACTCCTAATGTCCTGTCAATGGCAGATATAATAATTCCTGTATAAAGAGCTGCATAAAAAGGTACTGACAAATCCAAGTGGTTTGGAGCCATCAAAACCATAACGTCTCCTATATTTAAGCCAATATTTCTAAAACAGGTTGCACATCTAATTGATTTCTCCAAAATCGTAGCATTTGTGTCACACTCGCCGGTCGCCCCATCGATCTATAAAATAACTTATCTGAGCTCTTAAGGAAAACGATAATTTCTAGCTAAAATATTGATTGCTTTATTACATTAAGACAAGTAGGAATTGGTTTTTTTTAACACATTTTAATCACCTCCTTATATGAAGCGTAGAATGCATCTTACCTATTTAATTGGGTAAGAAATAATACTGTATTATTTAAAATAATTTCCTAAAAACCTTTTCTTAATTTTCTTATATTTTGTAAAACATAAAAAATGATCAGTGTGGAATATTATTATGATATAGACATATGCTATAGTGGTTTTTAGAGGAACAATTCCGTTATATAATATTTTTCAACAATTCCGTTAATAATATTTTTCAAGCTATATTATCGTTATTGACTTTGCGTCCGAATTCGTTCCTTTTTAATTAGAAATTTTCGATCGGTTTAATAATATCTAGAAAATAAATATTAAACCTGCATCACAGCTTTTGGATCATCTCTTAAACACTGTAGAATAATTTTGCCAAGGTGAAATCTGTCACTAGGAATGCCAGATTTTGTGATAATTCGAGATGTTATTTCTGCCATGTACCAATGAACTGCATCATTAGGGAGTTTCGATGCCATCTTCTGATCACTATAATTATAAAATTTAATTTTATTTACACATTTTAATTTATTTTGATTTTTATTTTATATTTTAACACCAAAATTTAATATTTGCATAATCAGCGATGGATTTAGCATTTTTAAAGATGATATCTTGAGTTCATTTAATTCCTCAAGTTTTTTTATTTTCTTCTACTTCCTCAAGTGTTTTATATTTGAATGTCCTTATAAAATTATATAGCAGGTACTGAGGTAAAATTATATGGTAAAATAGCCATCATTAAATATAAATAATGTTGACCCAAAATGCTTCCTTGGGATACACAAATAGTTATTTTTACTAAACTTATATTAATAGTATTTTATTAAAAGCACATTAATAGCCTTTTTATTATTTTCTAGTTAAACCCTTAACGTGGACGGTTACTGAATTTGTTGTAATATTGTATAACACAGACGTTACTTATCACAAAATTCCCATATAGACTTAAAAAATAAAATAAAATAAATAGTGATGCTTTGCTAATTACACGTAATCGTCTTATCATTATGAGAAATATATATAAAAAAGGTGAACTTTGATAACTTAATAAAAAAACATTGTGGCTGTTATGGCGCATCTTTGCAGCGTTTGACTTTAAACGCGACAAAATGGGGACCTACGTTCCCTATGCCTAAATCTTAATTGGAATTTTGTCTTAAACAGAATGTTTTCTTTTTATGTTCTAATAGACATTGCTAGTGTCAAAATATTATAATGAAATAAATGGACGATTTAAAAAAAATATATTATTTGCCTAAAATGTTCTTCTTGCCTTTATATGGAATAATACTTTACAAGATTAATACAATGATTTTTTATGGTCGGATCGATCAATTCACGTTCAGTTTATTTTAATATTATTGTATTGATATAAGACCCGTGTAAATAAAACATAAATTAATAAATTCAAAGGTAAATTTTGTGTATTGCGTGAGATTTAAATTTCCTTGCTCTGGTAACAAGCAATGTTCCAAAGGCCGAAAATGGGGAACGGCATATTTTAACACTGGTTTCCTCCATATCGATATACATAAATACCTATCATTGGGTATAATTACGGATCTACGACCGTCATGTAAGAAGGCCCGGCGAACATACATGAGTTGCAGGAGGAGAAATGATCAGCTCAAGAGCGCATACACAGAGAAGAAGAAGTCTCTGTAACTCGCCATTCGACTAGCGAAGCGCCAAGTGCGCCGTGAATGAAATTGCATGCACTACATATATATGTGTATAATGTTTTTTTCTGTGATATATCTATGAGCTTCCACTTTTTATATTTTTCTTTGTTTGTACTAAAACTTTTAATTCTTTGCGAAATTATATATGGCAGGTGATGTTTGGCCACCTAACGCTTACTAGGCTAGGCTATACGCTTTTAGCGTAATGCGGAAAGTGTTAAAAGGTAATATAAGTATAGGTATATATATTGTAACCTACCTCATAACAAGGGATGAGAAATTGAGCTTTCGTGCTATAAATGTGGTGATTCGTACACTTCTGCTTCGTAACTGTACACATATTACTATTCAGTATAATATAAAGACGTTTATTCTTACTATTTGAAACATATTATGGTTGCTTTGATTTTTTATTATGTAAAGAAATATTTATAGAGAAGAAATCTCACGTGTTTGTGTAAAATAAGCATTTTTATCACTTGAAGGTTCATTTGAGCTTAAACGAGACTTCACTTTTTTGTTTCTTAAATAATTCTGATGCAATCAATGATATAGCACATTTTTTAAATAGTAATAAACAATTATATTTACTAATACCACTCATTTTCGTTGTATTTCAGTCTTTTTTTTATCTATTAGTAAATTTAAAACAATTAATTAAGCCTATCGCTTTCCAACTACAGAATTGTACCAGGCTTGTTGTTGTTTGTAACTGTTCGACAATTGTATATTTTATTATTAATTTATTTATTGTTTCGTTTGACTTTCTTTTATTTCTTCACTTTTTGTTAATTATACAAAACAAGAATAACAGTGTATATTTTACCTCCACCAGAGCTCAAAGAATAATGCTTTGGTAGTCCTTATGACTACTTGTGGTCGAGGACGAAATCTAATGATCATCACATTTTCTGGCCCCTAAGTCTCGCATAACCCTTTCGAGTCCATACTTGGATTGTGCTACAAACCGACGATGATCCAAATCAACTTATCCATTTACGTTATTCACTGAAAACATAAATTTAAATTTGACTGAAACTTTTTTATTTCATAATATTTACAAAAAAAATTTGTGACACCGACATACAAATAAATAGAATAGAAACTTAAAATTATACAATACAAATGTATAATCATCTTAACGTAAATTGCTATCGTACTGTCGTTTAATAAGTAGCCTTCCAGTGTAATTCATTATTTACGCTAAATATACATCGAATATACAAAGTACTAGGTTGTTCAGAATTATCTACAAAGGCGAAGAAATGGTTCTTCATTGAATATAATATGAGAAAATGACAACTTAACATGGTTATGTAATGCTGTATGAAAATTCTTTTGAACACTATTAATTTTTTTTATTTTATTTAATTTTATGGTCGTATATATATATATATATATATATATATTATATATATATATATATATATATATATATATATATATATATATATATATATATATATATATATATATATATATATATATATATATGTATATATATGTATATATGTAAAAAATAACTACATATTAAGATTTGAAAGATATATGTTAATAATGTTTTTATATTAAGTTATTATTATACTATATTATATTTTTATTTTTATATTTTCTATGTAAGGCGAGAGTACCTGCTTCATAGTCATCTCTTTTTCATATCGGAAACTTGCCAAAAGATCTCCTAACCTCGGATTTATTGCTCCAATAACCTTTGGCGAAACATGAAAATATGAACATATAGGTAAAGTAGTAGTACGTATTTACAAATTTTTAGAAACCGCTCTTATCTTCACATATAAAATAGTAGCGGAACCCGTGCCTCGTTTTGTGCTATAAAACCAAACCACTTTTTTCTTTAGTGTAGTCTATGATACGCTAACGATGAATTAGACATATACACATATCATTGCGTGCAGTTGATAGTTCTGGTTAAAGTGTACTATGAAGTCGTTAAAAAGAAAACAAAGTAGAAATCAAAATTGTTTGTATTTGTTTTTGCTTAGACTTTTTCTGTATCAACTGAAGCAGACATTGCTTCTTTTTTTATTCAGGCGTTCTCATGTAATTATAGTTTTAGGTAATTAGTTTATTACTTTTATAAAATTAACCTTAACTTTTATAAAATTAACCTAATAAACCTTATTTGTATATGAGTATTTGTCAGTATTTATTTTTTCATATTGAATCGTCCTTGTCTATGAAAAATAAAATAAAATCTTTGAATGTAAATCAAATATCACGTTTAGTTAAACGAGATATTCTGCAACTTTGTAAAATTGAATGTGGTGTGAAGTAATGAGTTTTTACTTTATGTTTAAGTTGTTTTTCCCGCGTACATCGTAATCCCGCGGGAGATCCGGGATAAAAAGTGTCTTTTATAATATACCTATCTAACATATATTACGTACAGATGTTTCGGTCAAGTGCGAGTGATTATCGCGCACCGACGTTGGATTTAAAGTACAACATATAAAAGTTGACAAATTAAAATTTGCGATTATATGCTCTCATTTTATAGGAAGTGAACTACACCAATATGTTTGTAATGGTTTCAAATGAATGACGATTTGTGTTTTAAATTCCGTTCAACTTATTTTTTTTAAATAACCTTTTCGTGACAATAATTAATAGGTAATAGAGATATATATGTACAAGTATATATAGGCGATCATATATGATGTAGGACATGACAAAACTGTATCGACACTGTAAACAATCTTTAACAATATATGCACAGTAGATAACAATGTAGGTGATGTTTTGGCTTGTGCAGGTTATATTGAGAAATTTGGAATTTTTTTTATATAAGATTGTAAATAGCTGCAAGAGCCGTTGTAATATTTTTACTACAATAATAACTTGAAAATATTGAGGTCTACATTCGCCAGTGGACCACTGACATAGTTGATGAAGATAATATCTAAAGTATCTTTTAAGTTATTTTTCCAACAACATCAAATTACAAGATTACATCAAATTACAACCTCTAAACAAGATTTTGCGATTGTATTGAAGAACCATATAGGTCTAGGACTAACATATCAAAAACAGTGACTTCAACTATTTTCCGTGTGGAATGCCCCATAAATTGTGTACTCTCGCAAGTGTGTATTTCAACACAATATTATTATTGTATTTCCCATCATTAACAGTAATATTATATGATTGCAATGTGATTGCGAGCTTCCTTTCCATATCATATCATTATCTACTTAGGCGTATTGTGATTTTGTTATGGCGGTTAGTCAATTGTTGAACGTGTAATTCATGTGTTTTTTGCTGGCCATACCTGTAATTTGTAAGTATCAGGACTTTGTGTTGTAAAAAAGGCAAATAAACAGATATATGTATATATTTACTCGAAAATTATACCTAAGGTTAAAACAAGCACAGAAACGTTGACTTTTTACATAATTATATAACAATTTATCAACACAATCTATAGACGTCGACATTGTGGTTATTTATAACTTATATATATTTCGGTTATAAACACACATGAGGTCAATGAAACTAAATTATTTTCATTATTTAATATTAAATACATTTTTTACAATTATTATTGTTTTGATTAAATAAATTATATCTTTCAATTAGCACTCAGAAATAAAATTCTAACTTTTAGATTATTAAAATAATCTCGCTAATAAGTATAAATGTGTTGTATTTACAATACAAGCTCAATCTACTCTCATATTTTTCGCAATAGCCGCCAACTTCTGTCGATTTACTTTGGATGTGGATGTAAGAGGCATCGTCTCCAAGAACACCACACCGCCTCGGAGTTGTTTCGAATCTGTCAATTCTTCTGTAAAAGTATTGGTGTTGAAAAATTATTAGTCTATCTCTGTATTACATTTCATAATAATGGGTTTCTTTAGGTGTGAAAGCGTGACAGTCAGACAAACAGAAAGAGCTACTTTCTCATTCATAATATTAGTGCGGATTACGTCTAGGTTTAGTATTTTTATATACATTATCATTCAGGTTATTGTAAACACGATACGGGGTTCGATCTCCTCTTTGATTTGTCCGCTTTAGTGACGTCACACAAAGATATATCCTGTCACTTAACACGAAGTGTCTTCAATTAAGGTTTAAAGAAGAAATAGGAATGTTTGAATACAGAGCAGAAATCGACATTACTTAAAGTACATACATATTGTTAATCTCAACAATTATCGTTTACGGAAGCTAGCTACCCGCTACGAATGGCTAAAACTCTTTTATTAAAATATTGCTACTAGCTTAATAACTTACAATATAATAATAACAGTTTAAAATTCGTGTAGTACCTATATATAATTTAATCATTAAATAAATGATTCCAAAGTCAAAATGAAAAATTACACAAAAAATCTTTTACCCTTAACTAAATCTTTTATTTCCTGTTCACTAATTGTATGTCCTTTGTGTGGTACTACGAATGCTATAGGAAGATCGCCGTGTTCTTTATGAGGCACTCCTGTCACAGCAACTTCAAATACGCCGGGGTGCTTAGCTATCACACTCTCGATCTCTAGTGGTGATATCTGAAAAGAAAACATATAAATTATATAAAGACTTTTTTGTAAGTATATAGATAAGTAAGTATTAAAACACATAATTAAACTTATTTTGCATATAATGTGTTTTTTTACAAGTACGAACTGTGTATCATACACTCAATAATTCATGGTTTTGGCCGTGTGTTGCAGTCGATATAAACGATGTAATTTATAGGTAAGGTGGCTCTTTTCGTGGCTGAATAAGCCACTATTGACTGGTACTGGCGAAGGAAGATGCTGGATGCTGTCGTTTTTCTCGCCGTCAACTGGAGTTGTGCAACATGGCCGTAATCGATCCTTAGGCCATTTGCTACGGTTCATATCCTTTTCGTCCCATTTAAGGTGGTCAGTACAGAAGGCATTCATGTACTTGATATTGTTTCTATAGATTGATATATTACGTGGTTTTATATAAATTAATGTTTAGCAATATATGTGACGGAGAATTATGTGTTTATATTCAGCGGCTTTCATATTCTTACTTGAAAATTTCAGTATGATGTCTGACAATGAAATAATTATCATGTATAGTTGTCATATAAAAACATGAAAGGCGCTAATGATAATAACTCTATATAATTTTTTGTAAAAACATCATGGTAATGTAAACTATTAAGTACCATTTCAGAAGCCATTGATTCTTTAAGATTAATATTGTCTATTAAGTACTTTTTTAATATATCTTCTTTTACTAATGCTTAATTATTGTTAAATAATATGAATGATTAAGTTGTAATTTTTAACTTGTATAATATATTTTATGAGTTAAAGAAAAAAGATGAAGTTGCAATAAAAATCATAGAAGAGTGTCATATGGCTATAGGACAAAACTCTGATGGTTCATTAGAATCCAATATATAGTATACATAATATACGTCGGTTATTTATTTATCAACGAGATTCACTTTGAGGTGTTCTCTTATCGGGAATATCACTAGTGGAAACAAAAACAAAAAACTGAACTAACCTGGTGGTTGCGGTATTTAAGCAAAAGTTTCAATCTTTCTACAAAGTAAAAGTTAAAATGTTCATCTCGGCGTAGGCTGTCCCCAGTTCTAATCCAGCCTCCTTCCACTAGTACTTGTGATGTGATTTCAGGATTATTGTAGTAGCCCTAAAGTTTAATTGTTAAATTATATTATCTTTTGTAGACAGGGAATATCTGAACTTGTCCACTTTCTTCGTATTTAGAGTTATAGAAAACATGACCAAATAGATATTTAAAGATCCTAAATTTTGGTTCTGTGTAAATAATAGCCTCCTTAATAATGGCCAAGAATAGAAAATGATTAAAGAATATTTTTTTATAGCTATGCTAACGTCGTAAACAGTCGTTGTAAATGCTGTGTAATGATTTAGATGATTTACGTAATTTTAATGCAGGCCCCGTCACGGTCATATATATATATATATATACTTCATTATAAGCGATAGATTAATTATTAACGACCACGTGGCACGCGACATATTATCCATCTACCTTGAATACACCTGGTCCTTTAAGCCACAGTTCTCCCGCCTTGTTAGGTTCGGTCACTTCTTGTAAAGTTTCCGGATCAACTAACTGTAAAAAATAATTTTAAAATATAGTTAATTATTTTGGTGTTACCAGGTTTTTCATCATTCTTTAGTTTATTCTCATTATCTTTTCATCAATAGACACAGTCATTCAAGTATATAACATCCGTATTATATGATGTAGTTAAAGCAAACGAATCCGCGATTTCTAGTTAGTAGTTATAATAATAACTTTTTGGAATTATAGGTATAATTTTTTAATAATACATACCTTATGATTTAAACTATGAATAGGTCTTCCTAGCGACGTGGGGCGAGTTAAGTCGAAATTGAATGCTATTCCTGATATTTCACTCATACCGTAGATCACTATTAGTTGAGTATTTGGAGATGCTGCCTGAATACAAAAATGTAATACTATATTAAGTATCCTATATAAACTATTTTTTTGACAGATATCCCGTTGCCCCTTTGGAACACACAGTAAATTCTTTTAAATTGAGTTGACGTTTCAAAAACAAACGATCATGTTTTTAAAAAGTAAGTAATTTTTTTGTGTATAAAATAAAAATTAAATTAAAAAAAAAAATATATGGAAAAAATTAACAATTACGGTCGTCTGTTGGTCAGCACAAACGGTAATTTTACCTTAACATCTTCAGTAAGGCCAGGAAGTACAGCACTTCCACCTGCCAAGAGGACTTCAAAACAACTAAAATCACACCTTTCACGTTCACCAACTTTAAAGAATGTTGTCAACATATTAGGACTGGCCATTGCGTACCTTGGCTGCAAAATAAAATTAATTTACGGAATACAGTGTGAAAAGATGTACAAGAAACTAAGACATCCGGATCAAATCATCATTAATTACTTTTGATTTTGATATAAACATCTGAAAAATTTCATATGATAAAGAAACTATTAAAATACCTTATATTTGTTAATGAGGTCATATGCATGTTCCTGGGTCATAGGTAACGAAGACTGTAACCTTGTGTGTCGTATAATTGGAGAAAATACAAACTGGAATAATGCTGAGTACCACTGGATTGGAGAAAAGATTATAGTCATTTGTGTTGGGGTTGGAAACTTGTCGTACATTGACCTGGAAAAGACATACTGTAGTTAATACTTTGCATACTATGTTTGTTTTTTTTTAATAAATATAATACAAATAATAAATTGTAGACATTTTTTTACAATGTGAGCAGGAATTGTTAGCGTAATAATTTGAAAGCAGCAGGACTGGATCAAGCATCACTTGGATACTGACTGTTCAGTATAATATGAGAATTAATATTTGTTTTGATAAAGTAGTCTCTAATATTTATTAATCTTAAGTTAGAGATAATTACCACATATAGGGAACAGATACTGCAAAGTTTTTGTGCGTGACAGCTGCTGACTTAGGCAAGCCGGTGGTGCCACTTGTTGCTATTAACAACGATAAAGTTTCAGTTGGATCAAAATCTGATGCTCTGAAAATAATAAATAAATAGCTGTTAAATAAGAATCAAAATCGGATGTTATATATATTGGAATCACAATCGCTTACTTAAAATCGTCAATAGCAACATCAGCGCCATATTTATTTAGAAGGTCCTTAAAAGATATATTCTTGTTCCCTTCGTTAAAAGTTACAATTTCTGACTTAAACTGTAAACCTTTCAAAGCTGATTCAACATCTTCTTCCCTCTCTTTCTGACAAAAGATTATTTTCGGTTCATTGTATTTGAATGTGTCGCGAAGTTCATCTAAAACAAACAAAATTTGTATGTCAGTTTGTCTAAAATAAACAAACAACATTGGTATGACATATTTTTGTCCACAATTTGACTACCAAAAAGAATCTGGTGCCAATATTTCATTTTCCCTTTAAATTCAAGACATTGTGTGGTGAATAGTAAAATTCAACGTCGCATTTTGTTTCACAAGAGTAGATAATAATATTAATTAAGTAAGACGCTATCTCATGGCGCCAATATGGCCTTTATTAATAATTAATAGTTTTATGAATATAATTGCTTCGGTGCTTATAGCACCGGGTAAACCTAATTTAAGCACCGGCCGTAATATTTTTGTGACTGTCTAGCTCATGTATTTAAATGAATAATAGTTTTGTAATCGCATGGCTTATGAATAAATAAATAAATAAAATAAATAATAATACTAATAGTAATTGTAGCTTCACAAGCCTAACTGAGTATTAGCAACTAATTCCCATATGTAAATTTTGTTCTTCATATCCTTACATATGTGAAGAACAAAAGTTTGCTTTTAATAATAAATGTCTTTATATTTTAGGCACGGTGGGTGATTTTAAGTTCAAATATCGTAATGTCAGAATTAGCCTAGCTTAGTATAGACGAGTGTCTTGCTAGATACTGATTTATTTAATAAAGTAAATTGCACAATTTAGATAAATATTGCATATTAACAAAATAGCGAATAGTAATTCGCTTGTTGATAACACGTAAAATAAATAATATTATCACACTTCTAAACATTATGTAATTATTTGAACACATAATATATTTAAACACAACATATAAATTTTTAGATTATATAATCGTATGATAATATTTCGCATACATATTATCATACGATTTTTATATACATATTATTTTGATATACTTAGGTATTTTTTTATTAACATAGTAATACGTTTTCTCCGCATATGACATAAAAATAATGTATATATAGAATAATAATAAATTCAAATCAGCTATTATTAAATTTAGTTATTCAATAATTAAAATAATACCTATTTATTATTTGTATTTAGCAATAGATGATCTTGAGAGTTGCAATTCCTATTTATTATACCACATATTATGTATAGGTATGTCTGGTAATAACCCTGCATCATTTTCTTAATACATTTGCATCAAGGACCTATATGACATTAAGGTCATTTAACAACTAATTATTGATTAACTTCTTATAGAGTTAATTTTCGATTCGATTGATTAATCTTCTAATAAATTACAGTATAAAGTTTTTTCGATTATTACCCAATGAACATCGCATATTAGGATTTTGATTATTTAATGAAATGTTAGATTGGTTAGTCGTTTAATACTTACTGACACCCAAAGTCATGTCAATGCCGGCAACTCCTGCTCCTATATAAAACGCCGCATACATCGGTATGGTCAGATGTATATGATTAGGGGCCATAAGGAGGATAACATCTCCATGCTTAATACCAAGCTTTTTGAAGGCTGTCGCACATTGTACTGATCTCTTCAAAGTTGATCGAAAGTTTTCTTTTTCGCCTGTAGCGCCGTCAATCTAGAAAAAAATATAATTTTAAAAATTAACAAATATAATGTCGATTAAAATAAAATCAGTAATACTAATAAATATATTAAGTAGTAATTTTTATGTACGATAGTAGTTATTTGAAACCTAATCCGATCAAGATATTCCGTTCTTAAATTCATAAAGGGGAAGGTTCTATATTCAACAACTACATTTTTTTTATAAGACATTTCGTTTTGTGTAGTGGAATTCAAATATACATCAATAACATCAATATAAACTGAAGATATTCTTGATAGGATCTTTCATTTAAGGACCCATGGTTTTCTTATAAATTATAATCATTTTATTTATAAATCATTTTTAATTTAAACGAATTTATATATGTATGGCATGTTAAGAAAAAGGAAAATTCATTATGAACTACTAAATGTACGAAGAAAATAATTAAATAAAAGAAAAGAAAAACATGGTATATTACCTCATAGGGTTAAACCGTTACATAATAAATAGTGACGATAACTATTAAACAAAAAGAAATAAAAAAAGGATAGCCCGTTCTTAAGTTATGTTGTTTCGAGTTTACCAGTTGAACACATAAATTTCAAATAAGAGTTTTATATATATATATATATATATATATATATATATATATATATATATATATATATATATATATATATATATATATATATATATATATATATATATATATATATATATATATATATATATATATATTCATATTCTTCTACACGTAACTTGGCACTCATATATATATATGGGTGCCAAGTTTCGTGTTGACACGTGTGTAATTATACCTTATGTAACATTGTTGGTTGGTAGGTAAAAAGTAGCTGGAAATAGTTCGTGTAAAACAACACATGGCGCGTTTCAAGTCCATTGTTTATTTTTTTACTTGACTGGACACACTGCCGTGTGTCTCGATAGTCGACTCGATCATATAAAATTATGATAGAATACAAAATGACAAACTGGAGAATAAGAAGAAGTTAATAATTACCGTTAAAATGAAATCTGGATCATCCTTCAGTCCACGCAATATAAGTTTACCCAAATGATGTCTGTCGCAAGGTATCCCAGACTCTGCAACCACTCTCGAACCTAAATCTTGCATATACCAATGCACAGCATCACTTATGTGGTTCCTTAGTGCCATTTCTTGTTACTTAAAATGTAAGTAAAACACAGATTTAAAATTTATATAAACGTAATTTTAAAAAAAAGTTACTTCAATTTTTACTCTGTCTAATCGAATATAAGACAGTCTTAACCCTACTCTATGTAACGCTTGATTGATGAATTGATAAAGAATGTGTATGAAATTTAAATGACATTCATTCTCTTAAGATCGTGCAATGTTTTTAGATAGGAAGTGGTGGGAGGGTGTTATCAAACGTCGAGAACTCAGCCATTCTAGCCACTTGTAGTTTATTTTTGACATAGTAAGAGTTTCTAATGATTCCTCTGTGGCCAATATCGATGTTTACATATCTAACATATAAAAATATATGTTAAATTTACAGATATAATTCATTTTATTATACACTAAACATTCTTTATATTTAGAATACATATATAATTCATTTTTTATACACTAAATTTATCCTTAGAATACATACATAGTTTCTCTTTTGTTTATATAAATTATCTCAATTGTTTCGTCTAAATACGTTATAACTAAAGTAACGACGCCTGTGAGGCGAGTGCAATTTAACTATTTTAGTTCATAACTATTTTTGTTCATACTAAAATTTATAACTATTTTTACTTAAGCTTAAACTGTAGCTTATAACTATTTTTGTTCATACTAAAATTTGGAAACCTTGAAATCTGTTTTTGTACATGCAAAAATTTGGAAATAAGTCATTTTATTATTAATAATATTATTATTATTTAATAATTTGAATGTAGCTTAGCGTGGAATAACACTTTAAGAACAATAAAAATAATAGTTTTATTTATTTAACTAAGACAAGAAAATATACACTAGGCTATTATTACAAATATATTCCTTATCATGTTTATTATTATCTTTAAAGCAATTAAGATACCTTGTGTGTAAGTGTTCCTTAATGCTTACAAATATTATCTATATCTATATATATATATATATATATATATATATATATATATATATATATATATATATATATATATATAGATATATATATATATATATATATATATATATATATATATATATATATATATATATATATATATATATATATATATATATATATATATATATATATATATATATATATATAGATATATATAATATATATATATTATATATATATATATTATATATATGTATATATATATATATATATATATATATATATATATATATATATATATATATATATATTACATATATATATATACTTTATATATTCAAAGTAGTTTATATTCGTTAAATATTTTAAATTATATATAGGATCGTCATGGCGCAAAGACACAGCGTCTGCCTGTAAGCGCGACAGTTTGTGGGTTTGATACCCACTCGAGGAGAACGATTTTTTTTTCTTCGTTCTGGCAACAAGGCAAAAGCGCGGCGCTGAGTTCAATATATTGCAATAGTAATTATTGGGATCTTTTATACAAAAAAAAACATTAAAAATTTAAAATCTGACCTATTTTCTATATCTATCAATGACAAGGTGATATTAATTAATTTGCATATTATTTGCATATATTAATTAACTGGTTCTTTATTACTTAACAAATTTTGCAATAAATTGAAAATATTATACAATTCATAACTTTATTATATTATAAAATTATTTTTTTATTAAGTATATGGTATATATAGCTAAAGTTAAAACTAAAATTAAACTTGCACTTTAAAAATATTTATAAATTGTCGGCTATTTATTTAAGAGCTATTCTTAAGAATAGCTCTTAAATAAATAAACGTTAACGTTTACAAGTGTGTGGAGCTCGATCGACCCACAGTCACAACCAACGAATACCTGCTCCCCTATTCAACTGCGTCATGTTGGTATCAACACACTATACACAGTACACTCTATATAATAAATACCATAGTGTCTTAATAAACTTAAGTGAAATTAGTTCTAATCAACGATATTTAAAAAGCATTAATACATATTCTAAAAAAATCACAAAAGTAATATAGAAAGTTCAAGGAGGAATAGACTCAAACATATCTACATCTATCTTTGCCTTATCATCGAATCGATGCACCGATCGATTAAGCATACACTTCTGGGTAATAAATATTATCATAATTATATAACAAAGTACGGCACAGTAATAACACATAAATACACTTAACACAGTAAGTAGACAGAGATAAGTAAAAAGAACAATCTTACGCCATCTTCTCTTATGATTTCAACTTACTCGAGCTAAATACTATAAAAAATTCCGGAACACGAGGGGCATACAGGGCCTTTGACCTCACCGCGCTCTTATAACCACTGTCTGATTGAAACCACCCACGTCAGAGCTCGTTACTATATGTGGTGGGAAATTACTCGCAGTAATGCCGCAAATCAATGTCCCTCATACCAGTTATTAAAATAATTTTACTTACGGAAACGGATGTCATTCATATCAATAATTACGTCAAGTCTGTTACCTCTATGCAAAATATTATCTTGAAGACAAATCAAATCAATGTATATATTCACTTCTGATATTAATTATCAGTTATTATTATCAATTATGTATGGATGTTTTATGATGTATATGGATGCTCACTTGTTACTTCACTAGATAATAATAATTCGATTTTATATCTTGTATAAGTCGATTTTATAGCAAGATTTATTATTAAAGTATTTTCTAAAATATTAAATATATTTATTTTAACCGAAACTACTCGTAGGATACTATTATACAAACTATTAACGTGCAGTTACGTCTTTACAAAACTTTTCAATGGCATAATTGATGCGGTCGATAAAAAATGGTTTAAATTATTTATTTATTTGGGGCCGGATTGGATTATAAGGAACTAAATCGTGTTAAAATTTACTATTCATTATTATCCAACTGGGACTTGTCCTTGTCCTGAGACAGCACTTGCACTCACAAAGGGTTTTTAAATTGTATTTATTTGATTGGTTTTATTACTTACACTCTTTTTAAAGAAGAACAGTAAAATAATTAACATAAAAAAGTTTTACATTTAAAATAAGAAATTTATTTTGCGAAACTGTTTTAAGACCGACAAACAGTTACTTACGTATGAATTGCGCGGCAAGCTCTACAGAGTACGACTGTACGTCAAAATACACCACTTATATGTGCCATTCCAAATAAACAAATGTAGTTTCATTTATTTTATCAGTGCAACTTGACCCTGAGTCAATTGATTATTGTGAGAGGAAATTTAGATGTGTAACCAAAATATAACTTTGGTGATTAACGCATATTGTGACATTGATAAAGTGATAAAATACAGTGATGACATTTATCACATTACGGATACAAAAAAATACTTAAAGAAAACTGATAAAAAATTTAATGCGGGGGGTTTTGAATTCGCGCCACATGGAGACCGTCTAAGTATTCTATTCGTAATGTGGATTGAGTGGATTACACTGTTAAAAATCATTAAAATAGTTATCACATTTAGGATTCCAGATCAGCATCTGGGACTTGGGACCCATGAATGAGTTTAAGGGCTGCTTTCATCGCCAATGCCCGAACAGCTTTCTATACTTAAACAATTCGAAATGATTCTACTATTACCGTCTTTGAAGTACATTCTAGAAATTAATTGATAATCTTTCTAGACAGACCGATATGTTTTAGCTAATTCTATAGTTTGAAGTAGTAGTATCTATTTATAGAGATATCGCAGTTACACCTCTCGCTGCTACTCCATACAAACCAATAAACCAATAAAACCAATAAAAAAAAAATCTGCACGTGACATCAGTCAATTATATTTCCTACTTCAAATAAATATAGCGCAATGTAATATATTTACATAAATACCTAGAATAAAAAATAAAGTCTTAAGAATATTTTCATCGCAAAAACAGACGATTAAAAATGTTGTACTTATTTCCGTATCTATTTGTATGATAAAATACAAATATTATAAATGTGTAATAAAATTAAAATAATTTAATGTCACATTCACTGACTTTTATGTGAAATTTAACGAAATCTTTAAATAACAAGAAGATAGAGTTATCATAAATAATGTTTGTAAGAACATAAAAGTACATACAAACATACAAAATTAAGGGAAAAAATCTAAGAGGTATTAGCTATTTTATTTTTTGGTGTATTATCAACAAAAAATAAAATAGCTTTACAAATTAGAAAATCCAAGAACATCGATCAAGCGGGCAAAGCTGCGAACGGGTTTCTAGTAAGAAATAAGTAATAATTAATACTAAAATTATGTTATCGGACGGACATTGTACTCTTTAAAATAATGAATCATGCCCTGCCACATATATGTCTAGTGATTAAAACCAAAAGTGAATAATCCAAAATATTTTAGAGATTCAGGGGTAACAGTGTAAATATATTATTTTGCCATAAGGATAACTTATAACTAAAATCTCCACAACGTTCGGTTGTAACCACCAGAGCTCTTTCAAAGAAAAGCCTCAGCCGCCTCCTATCGACTGATAGGATAGTCCTAACTATAATTCCTAACCACAGAGGAGAAATATCTGATTACAGTGGTCAGTACGACAACACACCAATTTCATATGCATGCTAGTTATATACTAGTTACTAGGGCAATTTTTAATTCTGTTGTTTTTGCAATTTAAATGGCTATTTTAATGAGTTTGCGATGCTAATTTGTTTATTGTTGCACGTTACAAATAACTGTTTTATATTTCTTTGTTGCATTAATTAATTTGCATTTTTTTCAGTTAAAAGACATTCATTATCAATTATATCTAAGTGACAAATTTGAGATACAATAGTTTAGTTATCGTTGTCCATTAATACATTAAATATCACATATAACAGTTGCTAATATTTTCGAGTACATTGTATATTAATTAAATATTACATTAATGTAACAAAATATTAAATTTAGGTACACACTTATACAGATTGTTAATATGTTTTATCGATTCTGTACAGCACAATGCTGGTTCGCAATACAGAAGCTGTAAACGCTATTGTGGAAGATAGCAGAGACAATGAATGTATAGTTATTATTTGACCGTTAATAGCAAATTTGCTGACCTACGACGAAGAAGAAGGTAAAACCTCAGGATTACTAAGAGATGTGCCTGAAACAATGTTATATAATCTAGATAATGATATCATGTAGACGACGCTGTTCATCTGAAACGTCAGAATAAGAAAATTGTGACGATGAGTACCTAATTGCCGATCAAAGAAAGGCATCACACTCTAGGATGCGTACTGACGTGTAGAAAATGTGTTCCTTCGAATTCATCCTTCTTTCAATCATGGTTGTATCGAATATACATGTATGTTCACACTCAATACTTATATAATAGTATTGGTATAGAATCTTTCACTAGATATTGAATAATTTTATAAAACATATGAATAACAACATTATGATTTGATTGAGTATTTTATCAGTCAATTTACAACTGATATTAATTATATTTATAATAGGGAAAGATAATGTCGTGGTAGATGCCATGTCACGCTTTGAGATAATATCACTTGACGAGTAAATCGCATTCACATTCTCGCTAAAACAAGAGTCGGACAAGCTGGATAAATTGTTCGTGTCAGATCTAGACTGTAGTAAACGAAGGTTCCTACAGTACCTGTACAGGCTTGACCATCATTTGCGATATATCGGCGGAAAACCGTTTGTTCCTCAGTACCTCCGCCGTAGAGCTAATAACAAGCTCCACACAATCACAATTTTAATAGGAGTTGTTTGTTTGAGTTGTGATCCACTTTGTACACCGCTTACTGGAGGTGGCTTTTTTGTATGACAGCAAGTCATGGGTCCGTGCTTTTCCTTTTGTTTTTCTCGGCATGCACTCCGCTTTCAAGGAAAATCTAGAAGCTGCGGCTGAGGTGCTCTATTGTGAAACTCGCTGCGGTAAGAAAACATTCTGTTTTATCGTGTTGATATAGCTACGTCCAGATAATATTGAAATAATTATTAAATTTATACTTTGGAGACAATTGTTTAAATATATTACTAACATTATTTACATGAGAACACGAATTTACAAAAAAATTAAAGCATAAAAGTTTAATAAATAAAACTTATAATTATAACAATACAAAATTGCATTTAGTCAGTCTCTTTTAGATGTCATTGCAAGTTCTTTAATGTAGACCTATCAACTTTTAACGTTGAAGTTGTTGCGAGGCTCTTTAACAAATATCACTTCGCCTTTCAATTGCTTTGAGTCGAAAAGTGAGTCTATAACATAAATGATAGTTATTAAAAATTTATTCGCTAAATAGCCTTTTATATAAAATTTTAGAACTTACAATATATAATTTACACTACGCCCACAATGTAAATTTACAAAATGTATTAAATATATTAATACATTTTCACCCATTTATGCAACTCTACCTCACGAACACCGATCGCTTGGCTAATTTATTTTCACAAAGTAAAATACAATATTTTTATATAAAATTTTGCAATTACTTACTGCAATTACACTGTTACATGGAATCATAATTTAACTTACTCCTAAATAAATGATTAAATAATTGATGAGCACTCATCGACTTGTGTTTGGGGTTTATGATCACTGTTGTTCGCTTTCGTGTTCTATTACTGTAATGTTGAAATTACCTCGTGTGCTTTTTTTTATTGGTATATAGATGTTAGAGCACAGTTGGTTGTTTTAGGTGGTTTACCATCTATCAACATTCTTAAGGAGAATATATTAATTTCTACATAATGAAAATAACCTCTGTTACTCCCCCTTATTATATAGCCTCATATTAGTCAAAGGGATTTTTTTCCACATAACAATTAAAATTTGCGTACGTTTCCATATTAGAAACGAAACATTTGATTTTTCGCTAAGGCCTTTATTATTTCATTAATTCCGTAACCAATTGCCTATAGGTGTTTAGGACAAATTTCTAAAACAAAAAAAATTACAATTTGTAATAATAAACTATACTTCAATACATCGTGTTTAATGTATAGGTATTAAATGGAAAACGGCGGTCTAATAATAGTGAAGTGAGGCTGAAATAAAATAAAATAAAATCAAAAGCACATTAGAAACTATGTCATGCATAAGTAGCTTTATTTATCTTATATAAGTAATTATAAAGGAATTTCGTGCTTTAAATTATAAAGGAAGAAAACTACGTTATTTTCTATTTCCTACTAATTTAAATACATAATACCATATTTTTAAGTGTATTGCCAGGAGAGACTGCGAACATCTATCGTAATACATATATAAATACTCTCGCTTCGCTCTTTCCAGCTTATATTTAATTTGTTCCGTTATACTTGTAGGTACAACGATACAACTAACGTAAGAATTACTTCAACGATACCTTACTTTTAATATAGTTATGTGTTTAATCTATACTTTAAGAAAATAATAAAAAATTGCGTCTGTAGTTGTACATTGAATATTTTTACAAAAAAAAGAGGAAGGGAGATGTAAAAATTATACCAATACAACAAAACCAATTACTATTGTCTGTCTGTTTGTCTGTTTGTACATGCACATCATTGGATCTACTGGCCACTTTTGAAATGAAGCTTTTATATTGTATAGCTTAATTAAGTCTGGGCGGGATATAGGCTATAATTGATTTTGAAGACTGATACACCTGATGTAGAACCATAGTAGTCCAGTTGCCATCGCAGTCTCCAACACATTATGTCAGAAATCATATATTATGTAAGAAATCATAAAAGGTGGTTTGATTTGAGCTTATTAAAAATTTAAAAAGACATGATGACAAAATCTCTTTTGCAGCAATCATATTCCTCATACAGAAACGTTGAAAACTAGGGTGTCATAAAAATTAGGTAGTTTAAAAGGTGTGAGTTAAGTCTCACTCTCCGTTTTTTTTGTTTTTTTTTACTTTAATATCAAAATATAAGAAAATCTTCTTAACAAAGCTTTTTGTACTACCGTATCCAGAACATTGAATACCAGGATATCATATCGTACTAGGTAGCTTAAATTATATCAAGTACAGTGTACAGTCTTACAAAACGAAAATTGAATAAAATTAACTACTTGTAGAAGACGTGCACGTCAAACCTTTTTTCCCCATCGTATCCTACACATACAGACGTTGTGTACTAGGCCATCATTATATAAAAATATCTTCTTTAAATTTGCTCTACTTACACCATTTATTTCCAAAGTAAATTTAGCTTAACATGATAAACTTTGTTTAGCTACCGTATCCCACACCTCAAAGCAAATAATATAAGAGTAGCAAAATTATAGTGATGGTTCAATGTACGTCCGCGAACAGAGCTTCTACCGTAGGCGATATGAAAACATTCCTATTTAATTAATGTAGACGATCAATAATCTTTTATGATCACCGTATCCTACAACTCAAAACATTGAATACTAGGGAATCATAATGAACAGGTGATTCAATTTGCACCATGATACAGTATTCCCAATTCGTACAATTACTAAGAACCTTAAATCCATACGTGTTCTTGGCCAGTCATTGACAAACTTTTTATCATAGCCGTATCCCGCAACTCAAAACATTGGATACTAGGACATCATATCTGAATAGTGGTGTTTCAAATTACATTTACTCACACAAAGAAATAAATAGTATAGGAGGCGACTGTACACTTTATCTACCGCACAGTTACGTATTACTAAATACTCAAGCTAATTCAAAAGCTCCTCTTTAATATAAAGATAACAGATATCAGTATAATCAAGAATCAGTAAAAGATGTAAATTGGCAGCACAATTTTGGTGAGTTTTGGTAGGAAATTGCGCAGCCTGCGCATGCACGGAGAAGCAGCTTACATTTTTTTTACTTAATTCTTCTACTTGTGGTTCCCAACATAAATGCTGGTCCACAACAAAACCTAAATTCTTGACTGATTTGCTAAATGGAATATAAGCGCCATTGATTGATACAGATACTATTTTAGATTCATCATCTAGGACTGCCGATTACTATAGCTTGATTTTTTATATGATTAATCATAAGCCCAAAATGTTTACTCCAGGTTGAAATTTTCTCAAGGTCATTAATTATTTTTTTGATTTTATTAAGAAAATTTGTGAGAGTACTTTGTGCGTAAATTTGTAAATCGTCAGCATACATGTGGAAGAAAGAAGAAATTTTATGATAGATGGAATTAATAAAAATTGTTCCTGAAAAATTGAAATTTTGAAATTTAATCCCGAATTACATTCGTTTGGATACGTTATATGAAATCACATTGTACATGTCCAGTGTACTCTTATAAAACATTTTCTCAAAACATAAAGTAACTAAAGTTACTCCTACCTGTCAGTGAAAGTCCCGTTAAAATGGGTTTCAGAAATTAGCAAAAAAAAAACAGACAAACAGACACAAATTTTATAAACTGTTATTTTGGTTTATGTATCGTATATACATAAATATATTCATATGTATGTAGTAAAAAGTGGTTATTTTAATATTGCAAACAGACACTCCAATTTTATTTATTAGTAAGATAATTTAGACGATTGGTAGATATATCTATCATCTATTGTTAGATCTTCATATTATAGTGTCAACACTATAAATCACATTTATTTGGAATGCAAAGACTTCCTAGCAATTTTAAAAGAAATAAGAAATAAAAAATTTTAAATTATTCAGAACTACTACAGATAAAGATGACATGATACATCTTATTGACTTACTCTACCTAAAGCAAATTAATAAATACAATAAGAAATAACAAGAAGAATTTTATTTTGGCTTTAATATGACAATATTTACATTCGCATCTCAGACTATAATGTTTTCCATCCCTTTCGATAAGAGCGTCTACTGGGCGGAGTCATGAAAATTTCCCTTAACTGCAGTAGTTCAGCCGCCATTGATATAATACCGTGAACTACCTGTTTCGTTATGATTCCCTAGTATTCAATGTTTTGAGTTGTAGAATACGGTGATGATAAAAGATATCGATCGATCTTCTAAATTAATAATTATATAATTCGCGTAACTCCGTGCGTTAGGAGCTCAATACGTACATTGTACCACCTCTTAAATTCTGCTACTATAATTATTAATATAATTCGCTTTAAGGTGTGGGATACGGTAGCCAAACAAGGTTTATCATGTTAAGCAAAATTTACGTTGGGAATACTGTGCGTAGAGTGAATTAAAAGGACATCTTTTTATATAAGGATGTCCTAGTACACTACGTCTGGATGCGTAAGATGGGGAAAAAAGGTTTGACGTGCACGTCTTCCACAAGTAGTTATTTTTATTCAATTTTCGTTTTGAAGGCTGTACGTAGATAAATTTTAAGCTACCTGGTACGTTATGATATTCTGGTATTCAATGTTCTGGTGTGCAGGATACGGTAATACAAAAAACATTACTATTTTTTTCTTATATTTCGCTATTAAAGTAAAAAAAGAAAAAACGGAGAGACCTAACTCTCACATTTTAAACTACCTAATTTTTATGACACCCTAGTTAGTATTCAATGTTTTGGTTTGTGGGATACGATTACAAAAAAGGTTTTGTCATGTCGTCTCTTTAAAGTTTTTATAAACTGTATTTGGAAGGGTTGTACGAGAAGTCCACCTACCTATTCAGTTATGATAGCAAAAAAATATTACTGAAAAAAAAAACAAGAAAGTCTTGCTGTAAGTATGTACTACTGTTTTATATTTTTACTTAAATTTACGTTGCGGTTTTAAAATAATAAATTCCTTCTACACACATCTTTCCCTGTAAATGTACCTTTAACATGACAAATCTTGTTTTGTTATCGAATCCCACACCTCAAATCAAATGATACTAAGGTAGCAGAATTATAGTGATAGTTCAATGTACGTCCGCGAACAGAGCTTATATATAGTAAGTACACTGTGTAAGGCAAATACTGAAAAACATTCATATTCATATTTATTAATTTAGACAAATCAATCAATTCCTTTTATCATCACTGTATCCTACAACTCAGAACATTTAATACTAGGAAATTATATTAAAACAGGTGATTCAATTTGCACCATGATACAGTATTCCCAATTCAAACAATTACTGAAAACCATAAATACAAACGTGTTCTTGATCTGTCGATGACAAACTTTTCATCATCGCCGTATCACGCAACTCAAAACATTGGACACTAAGACATCATATCTGAATAGGGATGTTTCAAATTGCATTTACTCAACAGATACACACATAGTATAGGTGGCGACTGTTCAGGTACACTTCATCTACCGCACAGTAATATATTACTGTATATTATATTATACACTATGAAGCACATTCATTTTAAATTTCTTTCAGTATAAGAAAACCTCTAAAATTTGATTCTTCAAAACTTTCTATCACTGCCCATAATCATCTCCAAAATCAGGATAGCTGTGGGTGCCCTACTATACACAGAGTGTCCAGCATAAGGTATTTGGGTATTATTTTGGATGAAAACCTAACTTTTGTCCCTCACATATATATATTGTCAAGAAGAATTCGTAAACTCATATATATTTTTAAACAATTAAGTAACGTGGCGGAGCCCCAAGTTCTAAAAACGACCTATTTTGCCTTGTGCCAGTCATTGATTAGCTATTGCATATCGTCCTGGGGTGGTGCTCACAGAAGCAGTTTGCTGAAGCTCGAGCGGGCGCAGAGAGCGGTATTAAAGGTAGCAACAGGAAAAGAGTACCTTTTTGAGGCAGCACTCTGAGAACTCCAAAGAAAGTTTCCCGTCTTCTTCAAAAACCCGTTCGATACGGAAATACCGAGTGCAGAGTACTAATGTATGCAAGAGCTTTTTTAGCCACCGATTTTACTACTTTCTTGGTAGCTTCTTGTTTAATCGGTTAAATAATATACTTGATATACTACCAAAAAATAAATATAAGTGCAAAAATATTGTTACTGATTGGTTATTAAAATTGTCATATGACGCAACTGAGAATATGATTAAGATCATCAAATGAAGTTTTGAAGTTCCATTACATAAATATCTAAGATTAATTTCACACATACATACACACACCCACATTCACACACACACATACACACACACGCGCACACACACGCACATTTCACAGAAACGCACACATTAACTGCTTATTGTTAAATTGCCAAATTAGGTTTAAACTGAATAGCATTGTTAAATTTTAAATTTACTTAATATAATATTAAATTTATTATAAAAATAAAAATAAATTTAAAGAGTTCTATAAAAAATAAGACAAAAAGAGTTAAAGAAATTTTTCAGAACTATTACAGACGATCAAAGGTATCACACAACATGTGTCAAATGCTCTAGGTAGAGTGAGTACTCTATCTAGAGCAATATACATAATAAATGCAATAACAAAAGACAAGGAGAAGAATATTTTAGCTTTACTATATCAATATATACATTCGCATCTCAGACTATACTGTTTTCCATCCCTTTCGATAGGAGCGTCTACTGGGCGGAGTCATGAAAATTTCCCTTAAATGCCACAGTTCAGCCGCCATTGATATAATACCGTGAACTACTTGTTCCGTTATGATTTCCTAGTATTCAATGTTTTGAGTTGTAGGATACGGTGATGATAAAATGCGTCCCGTGACCTCTCGCAGCCGAGCATAGCTTTTACCACAGCTAGCAGTGAGAGGTCATTCCCTATAACTTCCCTTTCGGTAGGAACGACTGGGCAGTCTCAATAATTTTCCTGAATTGCAGTAGTTGAGCCGCCATTAAAATAATTTAAGCAGCAATGTGCTGATCGACAAATGACGACTGACTATACTTATACGTTTTGAAATAAATCAAAATAAATCGTCTCACGCAATATATGTATATATAAAGGGCCGTTGAGTTAAAACATTCTGTTCCTCAATTTCGCCGAATTTTTTAATATTGCTTGTTGAGTGGCGGCTCTCACCGCCGCGCTTTGTCTTGTTCTAAAATTAAAGTAGCTTAAGGTTGCAACTCAAGACCCTTCCCGCACAATGGCCATCAGTTCTCCTCTCTATTTAATATTAAAAATCATTAATATTTAACTGGCGACCTGGTCAGTTTCTCTGAAGCTTTACCGCTTAAGTAAGCTGAATTATATAAAATCACATTGTACATGTTTAGTATAATCGTATATAATCTCATAAAATATACATTTTTTCCTACAGTAAAAGTAGCTTTAGTTACTCCTACCTCAGTGAAAGTGCCGTTAAAATGGGTCAAGCCGTTTCAGAAATTAGCCACAAAAAGCAGACAGACAGACACAAATTTTATAATCTCTTTTTTTGGTATATGTATCGTATATACATACATACATATATGTATGTAGTAAAAATTTAATAATGTGACTATTTTAATATTACAAACAGACACTCCAATTTTATTTATTAGTAAGTCTTAATATATTTTATCTTTCGTAATATCTTCTGTCATTTTCGTATCCTACAACTCAAAACATTGACTACTAAGAAAACATAACATAAGAGGTGGTTCAATTTGCACCAGGACACAGTATCCCTATTCACACAATTACTAAGAACCATAAATCCATACGCGTGTTTGATCGGTCAATGACAAACTTTTTATCATCACTGTATCCCGCAACTCATAACATTGGATACTAGGACCTCATATCTGAATAGTAGTGTTTCAAATTACATTAACC
Source organism: Dione juno (assembly GCA_037127375.1). Classification (NCBI taxonomy): domain Eukaryota; kingdom Metazoa; phylum Arthropoda; class Insecta; order Lepidoptera; family Nymphalidae; genus Dione; species Dione juno. The sequence goes on from JAXRJS010000074.1 coordinate 3,122,973, forward strand.
CAACAAATAAACAAATAGTACAGGAGGCAACTGTTAAGATACACTTAATCTACCGCATAGTTATATAGTACTAAATATTATATTATATAGGGGCAACACTATGACTCACATTTATTTCGAATGTAAAGACTTCCTAGCAATTTTAAAAGAAGTATAAAATAAGAAGTAAAAATAATTTAAATTATTCAGGTCTACTACAGACGAATAAAGATGACATGATATATCTTAGTGACTTACTCTACCTAAAGCATTATACATAATAAATTTAATAACAATTAACAAGAATAATATTATTTTAGCTTTAATATGACAATATTTACATTCATACCTCAGACTTTAATGTTTTCCATCCCTTCCGATACGACGGTCTACTGGGCGGAGCCACGAAATTTTCCTGAACTGCAATAGTTCAGCCGCCATTAAAATAATACCGTGAACTACCTGTTTCAGTATGATTTCCTAGTATTCAATGTTTTGAGTTGTAGGATACAGTGATGATATTATATATATATATATATATATATATATATATATATATATATATATATATATATATATATATATATATATATATATATATATATATATATATATATATATATATATATATATATATATATAGTGATCTAAGGAAACTCTTTAAAATATAACCGTAGATTTATTACTATGCATAATTGCGAAGAATGAATTATCTATTTTTTTCGCTTTGGTAACAAGACAAAGCGCGGGGTTTTAAGCTACCTAGTTTTTTTATAACACCCAGTATTCAACTTTTCGGTATGTGGGATACGATTACAAAATAGGTTTTGTCATGTCTCTTTAAAGTTTGTATAAACTGTATTTTAAGGGTCGTACGTACGTAAGGTGTGTATTTAGTCATAATTGCAAAGAAAAAAATTACTGAACACTAAAAGATAATTTAGCTACAGCAGTTTGTACTGTTTTTTTTTTGCAGTATGTACTGTTTTTTTTTATTTTTATTAAAATTCACGTTGTGGTTTTAACATAATAAATTCACATTACATCCAAAATGAATTTAGCTTAACATTATATACATACAAAACTTGTTTTGCTTCCGTATCCCACACCTCAAAGCAAATGATACTAGGGTAGCAGAATTATAGAGATGGTTCAATGTACGTTCGCGAACAGAGATTATAAGTAGTAGTAGTACTTACTTACTACTTTGTAACATGACTTTTTTTTTTTTTTAATTTTGGAAAAGTTTTACACGTTCCGTACCGTATCGTATATACCTATATATTCTGGTTTAACACATTTAATAAATATAATATAAATATATAAATATAATATAAATAATAAATTTTATTTCAGTAAAATATGTGATACAGATACTCTCTAGATGTATTTATGATTTGATATATCTACAAATCTAGAGGAGAGCGATGGCAGCCATACTAGTGTAAACTGTGTCACAGCTGCCAGCGTCTTTGCCTCTTAACAAATAATACTGATACTTTTATACATTACAGTGATTCAGTGAAAATTAGTATAAAATAAAAACAATTTGCTCTGCGAATACAATTAAAATACAATTAAAACATTTAAAACATTTAAATTTTTAATGAGTGTGTATGTGTCTAAGAGAGTGCGCGTCTTGTATGTATGTGTGTGTGTGAGTGCGTGTGCGTTTGAGTGTGTTCAGTAGACAATACTCTCTGTTTCAATGTAGGACAACTTTTGAACCCAATCTTTGATAATTTTTTTACAATTAAATGATGTCAGTGGATAAATATTGATTTTTTTATTAATTTTATTGTACAAGTGACCGCTAATTACATAAAACTGGCTGCAGGCTAACCTTGTTCTTGACGGAACGGTTGTACAAACTCTGGATTTATTGCGTTTGGAAGTGGGTCTGAACAATATACTTTTATGCTTACGAAGTATAACTTGTACAATGTAAAGTTTTCTAACAGATAAGATGGAAGTCTCACGGAAAAGAAGATCTGTGCTATATCGTCTAGGTTTTCCCAGCATAACTTTTAATATAGCCCTTTGAGCACGTTCCAAAACAAGCAAAGTATTGCTGATACCTCCCCATACTATGATGCAGTAGTTTAAAATACTTCTTACGAGGGCATAATAAATTGTAAGTAGTGTATCAGGGTCAGCTAAATTTTGAAGTTTTCTAAATACGGGAATTAGTTTACGTATACGAGACGATACGTTATTGATGTGTAGTGACCAGTTAAGGTTAAAATCAACAGTAACACCCAAGTATTTAATACTACAAGTACGAGGAAGTTGAGGACAATTGCAGAAGTTCTGAATGGTACAAGTGTGCGCTGTGATAGAAAAATCAGGTGGGGGCTGAGAACTGGGCCGATGAGAGAATGCGATATATTTAGTTTTATCAATATTGAGCGTAAGAAAATTGTTGTTATACCAACGTGTCACCCATCCTATAGCATTCTCTGCATGCTGTTTAGCCTCAATCCAATGACGTCCGTTGACTACTAGTACGGTGTCATCTGCATATGCAACAATTTTGCAATTAGGTAATGACGTATTGCATAGGCTATTAACATATAATAGGAACAGCGTAGGACCCAGTACACTTCCCTATGGAACACCAAAAGGGACGTATGCCTTGTCACTTACAAACTTATCTATTTTGACACACTGAGAGCGGTTTGTTAAATAAGAGCGAAAAATTTCCAGTACAATACCTCGTATTCCTAAATTATATATTTTCTCAAGCAAAATGGGTATTGAGACAGTGTCGAAGGCCTTAGATAAATCAAGGAAAATACCGACAACTTTATCTTTGTTATCTAAGTGTTTGGCAATAGTTTCAGTGAGCGACAAAGCAGCGTCTTCTGTGGATTTATTTTTAGTAAAACCAAATTTATTGACGGCAAGAATGTTACGGTGATGAAGATAATTTGTAAGTCTTTTGTTCAATAGCTTTTCCAAAATCTTTGAAATAATAGGAAGGATCGATATTGGTCTATAGTTGCCCACATTAACTTTTTCTCCTGATTTGTAGATGGGATGTACCAGTGCCTGTTTAAATAAATCCGGAAAAACACCAGTTGAAAAACATAAATTGAATATATGCGAGAGAACAGGAGCTATGCTGGTGCTAATTTTTTTTATTAATAAACTGGGTATGCCATCTATACCTGTGGCAGAATTGCTTTTTAAGCTCGCTATTGTCGATTGGATCTCATCATTATTGGTGTTATAAAGTACCATTGAGTCTTTAGAAATATATGGCTCAGGGGAGTGATTGGAATTCACAGAACTTTGATTTGTGGACGCTTTATTAAGTATAGCATTGGCATAGGTTGCACCAATACCAGCAAAATAGTTGTTGACATTATTAACAGAAGCACGAGGATCATAATTTAGATCGAGTAAGGCAGTGGCAGAAGGCGAGGGCTGCTTGATGGAGGTTATTTTCTTGATAGTGTTCCAAGTACCTTTGGGGTTGTTTTTGTATTTTTGAAATTCAGCTTCTCTCGTAAATTGTCTTCAATTTTTTTAACAAATTTGTACAAAAATTACGATATCTGGTGTAGGTTACACGCAATATCGCATTAGCAGGATCACGTTTACAGTTTACTGTGGATGGCGAATATTGATAAATGTTCATATTTATCCTACTACTCAAAACATTAATTACTAGAAAATTAATATGAAACAGGTGATTCAATTTACACCGTGATACAGTATTCCCACTACGCACAATTACTAAGAACCATAAAAACATACGAGTGCTTGATTTATCGGTGACAAACTTTTTATCATCGCCGTTCCCGCAACTGAAAACATTGGATACTAGGCCCTCATATCTGAATAGGAGTGTTTCAAATTGCATTTACTCACACAAATAAACAAATAGTGTAGGAGACGACTGTTAAGGTCGCTTTATCGACCTCACATTTATATATTACAACAGGAGCAATAGGATACAATAACACTTCGGACAATTAAAAAAAATCAAGACATAAAATAATTTAAAATTATTCAGAACTACAGAACGATCAAAGCTGATGTCACATCCGACACATTTTAGTGACTCATTCTCCTAAAGCATTAAACATAATATATCTAATAACAAATTAAAAGAAGAATAATATTTTGGTTTTAACATGATACGATACGATATTTACATTCGGATCTCAGACTATACAGTTTTCCATCCCTTTCGAAAAGAGCGTCTACTGGGCGGAGTCACGAAAATTTCCCTTAACTGCAGTAGTTCAGCCGCCATTGAATTAATACCGTGAACTACCTGTTTCGTTATGATTCCCTAGTATTCAATGTTTTGAGTTGTAAGGATACGGTGATGATAAAAGATATCTCGATCGATCTTCTAAATGTCCAATTAATTATGAATTGTTTTTCAATATTCGCTTTATTTTATCAGTGCGTAAAGAGCTCTGTTCGCGCTCTGCTTTGTTCTCTGTTCCTACATTATTCCCAAAGTAAATTTACCTTAACATAAGAAACGTTGTTTGTCTACCGTATCCCACACCTCAAAACAAATTATATTATTATATCATTATATATATATATATATATATATATATATATATATATATATATATATATATATATATATATATATATATATATATATATATATATATATATATAATGTCACTGTATCCTACAACACAAAACATTGAATACTACTACATCATAATGAAAGAGGTGGTTCAATTTGCACTATGATACAGTATTCCCAATTCGCACAAATGCAAAGAACCATAAATACATACGTGTTCTTGATCTGTCTGTGACAAACTTTTTATCATCACCGTATCGCGCAACTCATAACATTGGATATTAGGACCTCATATCTGAATAATGGTGTTACAAATAACATTTACTCACACAAATAAACAAATAGTATAGGAGGCGACTGTTAAGCTACATTTTATCTACCGCACAGTCAAATATTATTATATATTTTATTATATACTCACAGCACCATGAAGCACAAATATTAGAGATTAAAAGACCGCAGTAGAAAAAATCAAATTTCAGTTATTTAAAGCCATCCTTACAAATAATTCAAATTATTCAGAAATTCTACAGACTGTCATAGGTGATACGACGCCTCTTGGTGGTTTACTCTACGTAAAGTATTATACATGATAAGTCCAACTTATCTAAAGAGAAAAAGAATATTTTAGCTTTAATATGACAATATTTACATTCACATCTCAGACTATACTGTTTTCCGTCCCTTTCGATAGGAGCGAATGGGCGGAGTTTCAATAATTTTCCTGAACTGCAGCAGTTCAGCCGCCATTAAAATAATTTACACACAATAATATGCAGGTTGATGAATTACGACTGACTATACTTATGTTTTTTAATAAGTAAAAATAAATCGTTTCACGCTATTTCCGGCACGTATATAGACATATAAGAAGGAACCTTGAGTTAAGATACTCCGTTTCCCAATTTCGCCCAATTTTTTAATATTGCATGTTGATTGGCGTAACTTATCGCCGCGCTTTGTATTGTTACGAGAGCGAGGAAATTAAAAAATTCTTTCCCCTCGAGTGTGAATCGATTTATTACGTCAACTGCTGGACATAGAGCCTCCCCAAGGATGACCACGACGTTCAGTCCCTGCCCTAGCTGCATCTAGTGGCTTCTGGCGACCTTAACCACATCTTCGGTACACTACGTAGAGAGCCTATCCAGTTTATGGCTGCCATTCAGAACCTTTTCAGCACAATGGCCATCGGTTCTCCTCTGTATTTAATATTGAAAATCATTTATATTTAACTGGCGACCTGGTCACTTTTTCTGAGGCTTTACCGCTTAAGTAAGCTGAATTATATGAAATCACATTGTACAAGTTTAGTATAATCGTATATACTCTAATAAAGTATACATTTTTTTCTACAATAAAAGTAGCCTTAGTTACTCCTACCTGTCAGCGAAAGTGCTGTTAAAATGGGTCCAGCCGTTTCAGAGATTAGCCACAAAAAGCAGACAGACAGACCCAAATTTTATAAACTCTTATTTTAGTATATGCATCGTATATACATATATATGCACATTTTACTACATGCATATGAAATGCATGTAGTAAAAAGTGGTCTTTTTAATATTACAAACAGACACTATTTTATTTGTGCAGACACTATTTTATTTGTGTGTGTAGTAGACAGACAGACGATGATATCTTTAATCATTATCGTATTCTACAACTCAAAACGTTGACTACTACGAAATCATAAGTTAACAGGGTTTAATTTGCATCACGATACAGTATTCCCTATTCACTCAATTACTAAGAACCATAAATCCATACGTATGCTTGATCGGTCCATGACAAACTTTTTATCATCACCGTATCCCGCAACTCATAACATTGGATACTAGGACCTCATATCTGAATAGTGGTGTTTCAAATTACATTTACTCACACAAATAAACAAATAGTATAGGAGGCAACTGTTTAGATACACTTAATCTACCGCATAGTTATTATAGTACTAAATATTATATTATATAGTGGCAACACTATGACTTACATTTATTTGGAATGTAAAGACTTCCTAGCAATTTTAAAAGAAATAAGAAGTAAAAAGAATTTAAATTATTCAGATCTACTACAGACGAATAAAGATGACACGACCCGTCTTAGTGACTTACTCTACTTAAAGCATTATACATAATAAATTTAAGAACTAATAACGAGAATAATATTATTTTAGCTTTAATATGACAATATTGACATTCATACCTCAGACTTTAATGTATTCCATCCCTTCCGATACGACTTTCTACTGGGCGGAGCCACGAAATTTTCCTGAACTGCCATAGTTCAGCCGCCATAAAATAATAACGTGAACTACCTGTTTCGGTATCATTTCCTAGTATTCAGTGTTTTGAGTTGTAGGATACAGGGATGATAAAAGATATTCGTTCGATCCATCCATCCATCTTCTAAATGAACAAAAATATAAATTATTTTTAATAGAACTTAGTTTCTATTTTCAAAATATTAAACAACGCTATGGCACCACCAAACTTGCTACAGTGGAATATTCAGAGTATTCCTATTAAAAAGCACGACTTAATTAATATTATTTATTTCTTTATTTATTTACCAATCTTGTAATTATTTATCCCTCCGGTTTCCGAGATTAAGCATGTTTATGCTTAATCCCCTACTATCTTCTCCTTATTCCCTTATACCTCATAAATATTGACTGCTGTTTAATGTTGTTACTTACTGCGAGGGCTTTACTACATCATTTGGCTTTTCATTAACATTACTCATCCCTCTTCCTCTCTTTTACTAGAATCCTTCAATCTGTTATCTTTGTGCTTCCTAGTCCTGTGGTCCTGGGCGATTTAAACACCTATCAAACCTTGCGAGGGTGAATTTTCTCCTTCGTTGAGCTTTCCTTATTTTCTTCATCTCTTGTTTCCCAGTGACAATGGTCTGTTCTAATTTTTAGTTAGTTATAAATTTTTAGTCCTGTCAAGATTGAAGATTATTACTATATCCTGTCCCGATTATTTTTATCAAATTAATACAAACTTATTAAGCTATTTTAATGATAGATTAAGGTTACGAGATTTTTCGTAAAGATCCCGATACGATAATACTTAACACATTTAACATATAAACTAATATTGAATATTCAAATCTATACTCTCCCAACGCAATCAAAATTAGCGTTTTTGCTACAATGTCGCAATTTGTGTAAACTTGTTGCGTAATCAAAACCTTTATGCCTTCCCGTTGACATTCAATTATGAAATTTGCCAAGGAATTTGATTTTACAGTACAAATAAAGATAAAAAAATGGGCATTTATGGATATATCCTAGAAAAAAATATTACAACTTATATTTGTATAAAACTTTACAAGAGATGAGAAGTTACATACTAACTTACAACGCGAAGGCAAAATGAAAAAAATGTTATTTTAAAAAAATCTATCATAGAAAAGAAACCATTACAAACTTATGTTTATCTATAGTTCAGTTGACGAGTTTACAAAATGAACAGATACGCCAGCAAATTTAAGTTGGTCAATTTTATAAGCTATACTTTTCGTTGATACAAAATTGTTACCCTCGATGCGCGAATTCTACTTACATTCGGTCGATATATTTGTTAATAATTTATGTTGTAATACACGAAGATATTATTCAAAACGTAAGTCAATTGCATATGCGTTATATTCTGATAAAAGAAAGTATTTTCAAGATTTTACAGTGATAATATTAGCTTTATTTAGCAGTTTATTAGTCAAAACTAATAAAATTGCGACACAGGATAAGATTACTTTTACTTAACTATGAACTTCAACTTTTATTACGCTACAAGGAGTCTTTGAGATCCCTGTACCTACCGCCTATACTCTACTTGTTTCCTTATGGGAAGGTGATAATTAATATCTTAGTTGTCATGGATAGGCTTCAATGAATCCAATTTAATACAAATCAAGTAACTTTTTATTGATTTTTTGGTATCCGTAACTGGAATCCCACGCGATTAAAAAGAAATAATTATTGTTTAATAAAGGATAGAAAATAAAAAAAAGTTCTTTTTTGATAAGTTACAAACTAACAAATGAAAAAAAAAATCCAACATGAACTTCCAACTTGGTAAAATAAAAAATGACAACACTTCAAGTTAATGTATTATTGGAACTCGTTACAGTATTGTTTGGAACATTGCACACATATGAGATTTTCGCAAAAACTTCTTGTGCGTCGGCTTCATTACTAAAGATGGAGCATTTTTTAAGAGACTCATCGACTTCTTTTTTTGTCAAATTATACAGCTCTATTACTTCTGGTAGGTTTGCAGGTATTATTGTTGACGGCTACATTGAGCTGCATTGAAGATATAAGAAAAGTCAATATGTTATGCTTTGGTGGAGAAGTACAAAATATATATTTATATTCGAAAAATATATTTTGCAAAACCAAACGAAGACTGGTACTTTTCGGTTCTTGTATGCTTAAAACTTGAGAGGCATCTCTGTCTAACTTTTTTTCACAGTTCCCACATAAATAAACTTTCATTTAAAAAGAAGTAAACAATAACAAACATTTTATTACATAAATGATAAAACATGAAATATCATTATGATGTATTAAAAACATAACACGTTTTATAAGTTCTATATATAAAAACTATGGACGTCCATGTCCCAGTTGAAAAAATTAAATACTCAAGTGTTCTTAGTTTTAGTGCAATTTCTCCCATTTACACTCGTTTCGGCCTTATGCCTTCAATCAAGTGCCAACCGTTATTCCATATTCTGGAATCTACATAATCATCTGATTCATGAACGTCATGATTATCGAATTCTAAATACCATATGCCTAGCAAGCAACTTCTTCAAATGATTTAATTATGTGACACTTAAGCAAAAAACAAACCGACAAGATTTGGAAACCGCGTAACTCCAAATACGCGTCAGTCGCAATATTACCACTATACTATTATAGTCGAGGTATAACTGTATAGCAATTTTGATGATATTCTGGTATTTAACGTTTTGGTGTGTAGGATACGGTAGTACAAGAAGCATCATTCTTTTTTCTTATATTTTATTATTAAAGTAAAAAAACAAAAAAGTTAGAGACGTAACTCACACGTTTTACACTACCTAGTTTTTATGACACCCTCGTATTTAACGTTATGGTGTGTGGGATGCGATTACAAAATAGGTTTTGCTGTAGGTATGTATGTACTGTATGTATGTATATTTTTATTAAAATTTACGTTGCAGTTTTAAAATAATAAATTCGCATTACGCACACTATACCCAAAGTGAATTTACCTTAATATGACAAACGTTGTTTTGCTACCATATCCTACACCACAAAACGAATGATATTTGAGTAGCAGAATTTAAGATGTGCTTTATTGTACGTCCGCGAACAGAGCTCCTAACCCACGGAGTAACGCGAATATTCAAAAAATAATTCATGTTTAATTAATTTAGACGATTGATATCTTTTATCATCACCGTATCCTACACACAAAATATTGACTACTAGGAAATTATACTGTAAGAGGTGAATTAATTTGCACCTTAATACAGTTTATTTCCCTATTCATTCATACTACTAATAAGTAATATAATTTTACTAAGAACCATTAATCCATACGTATGCTTCCGTATCCCGCAACTCATAACATTGGATACTAGGACCTCATATCTGAATAGTGGTGTTTCGAATTGCATTTACTCACACAAAGAAACAATTAGGATAGGAGGCGACTGTACACTTTATCTACCGCACAGTTATATATTACTAAATACTATATTATATAGTGGAAATACAATATAGTAGCATATTCATTTTGAATTTAAAGACTTTCTAGCAATTCTAAAAGAAACAAGATATAAAAAGAATTTAAAATTATTCAGAACTACTTACTACAGATGATCAAATATGACACGACACGACTTAGCGACTCTCTACCTAAAGCAATATCCGTAATAAATGCAATAAAAAATAACAAGAAGAATAATATTTTGGCTTTAATATGACAATATTTACATTCGCATCTCAGACTATACTGTCTTCCATCCCTTTCGATAAGAGCGTCTACTGGGCGGAGTCATGAAAATTTCTCTTAACTGCAGTGGTTCAGCCGCCATTGAATTAATACCGTGAACTACCTGTTTCAGTATGATTTCCTAGTATTCAATGTTTTGAGTTGTAGGATACGGTGATGATAATAATAGATATCGATCGATCTTCTAAATTAATAAATATGAATTGCTTTTCAATCAATATTTGTGTTACTCTGTGCGTTAGAAACTCTATCCGTGGACGTACTTTGAACTATCTCTTAAATTCTGTTACTACAATAATACATATTTTTTGAGGTGTATGGATACGGTAGCAAAACAAGGTTTGTCATTTAAATTGTGAAACTATTTCCTTTACTATTCAATTAGTTCTACGTACACCAACCAGTACGTAGAGTGAATTTAAAGGACATATTTTCATATTATGTCATAGTACAAGACGTCTGGATACGAAGGGGAGAAAAGAATCGACGTTCACGTCTTCTAAAAGTAGTTATTTTTATTGAATTTTCATTTTGGAAGCTGTACGTAGATATAATTGTTACCTGACTCAAAATATTGAATACTAGGAAATCATAATGAAATAGTATTCCCAATTTACACAATTATTAAGAATCATAAATACATGCGTGTGCTTGATCTGTTCTGTTCAGTCGCGTTTCGAGCGTGATGTGCTCGATCTGTCGTCTATGACAAACTTTTTATCATCATCGTATCCTGCAACTCATAACAATGGATACTAGGATATCATATCTGAATAGTGGTGTTTCAAATTACATTTACTCACACAAATAAACAAATAGCATAGGAGGCGACTGTTAAGGAAGACTTCATTTTCAGCATAGTTATATATTACTAAATATTTTATTATAGTAATACTATGATGCACATAAATCTTAGATTAAGAATTCAATTATCAAAATTCTATCTATTATTAAAAGCATTGTATAAAAAAATTCAAATTATTCAGAAGTACTACGGGCTGTCATAGGTCACGACACCTCTTGGTGACTCACTCTACGCATAGTATTAAACATGATAAATCCAGTAACAAGTAATTGGAAAAAGAATATTTTAGCTTTTAAATGACAATATTTACATTCACATCTCAGACTATACTGTTTTCCGTCCCTTTCGATAGGACCGACTGGGCGGAGACTCAATAATTTTCCCGAACTGCGATTGAAATAATATACACACAATAATATGCAAATCGATAAATGACGACTTATATGTTTAAATTAATAAAAATAAATCGCTTTACGATAATTCCCGCATATACAGAAGGACTCTACTATAAAGACACTCCGTTCCCCAATTTTGCGACATCGTGTGTTGAGATACGGAACTTAACGCTGCACTTTGTCTTGTTACTAATCGAAATCGAACCCACAGAAGGCAGGTATTTATTTTAAAGTAGTTAGTGTCTTACCTTCATATATTTCATAATATTTTGAATGTTAGGAAATATGTTTGCTTCGCTGACGTTTGTTTTAGTTGACACACGTGCTACTGAGAGTTTGTTATCTTAGAGCCGATTCTCTTCATTTTTTTAAGTGGAAGTAGATGAAAGTTGAAAAATATTTTTAATTCGTATAAGGTACGTACGTTAAGGAAAAGTAGGTTAGTTTACCAATTTGTATAATGGATCCTACGATCAATCCTCCGAATCCTGGACGTCGTGCAGGAATCTCCCTTGACACATAGAATCTCTAAAATTACATGTGATGGAGTAAAAATATTGATCGCAATAAAAGTAGCGTTAAATTCTCATCAACTACTGCAACAAATTCATTTTTGTCGACCACACCAACCATGAACCTACGTTTTAATACTACAAGAATGGGTATTATTAGAGATGTTCCATGAATACTGAATCAATCTATATCTATTCTCAATTTATATGAATTTCTTATCATCCAGTGCCAAATTGTTGTCGATATTAAAAAACAGTATAGCCAATATGTTACAGGTGTTCCCAATCATATAATGCATGTGACACCTCTAACAAAAGCTTCATTATGCATTTATGTTGCAGGTTAGAGAAAATTAGATTTAAGACACTCCGTTCCCCACTTTCCCAACATTTTTTTAATATTGCTCGTTGTGTGGCGGAACTCAACGCTGCGCGTTGTCTTGTTACGAGAGCGAGAAAATTAAATAATTCAATCTCCCCGTATAGGAATCAAATATACTTTATTGCACTACAGAAATATATATTATATACATAACATAAGAACTATAAAAAAGAACAGCAGTACAATAAGGCGGCCTTGTTGGTTAAAGCGATCTCTTCCAGGCACCCTTTGGACGTTGGAGTTGTATAAACATGGGCGGTGCATTAACTAATATGACATATACATAAACCTACAAAAAAATATAAATAAATAAATAATACAAACGTACATAAATACATATACATTCGTAATATACATATAAGTAATTCAATTCATACACACTATACATATAAATCATAAGTACCTTAAAAATAATCATTATAATATAACAAAAGCAAAATTACTGGTTCAAATAATACTTTTTAAGTACTTTTTTAAAAATGTGCAGGCTTTTCGCACGTCTAACTTTAAAGGGTAAGGAGTTCCTTAGGGGGACATCTTTAATAGTAAAGTAGTAATTAGAGAAAAAGTAAGAAAAATGAAGAGGAATTTCAAGCAAAAAGTTACTGTGGGATCTTAAGGAACGTGAGTGGGTCTCATGAAGAAACTTAAATGTGTCTTCAAATAAGGAGGAGTAGACGGATTAAACAGCACTGAATAGAGAAAATGAAGTATGTGTGTATTCCTGCGAAGGCGAATACGGGCCACTTAAGCTTATTACGAAACTCGGAAACGTGTTCATATTTATGTATCGTTACGTTTAATATCAAGACAACAAATATCAGTTATCTTGATATTAAAAGGAGCTTTTGGAATACAAGCTTCATTGATTGATACAGATGCTATTTTAGATTCATCATCTAGGTCTGCCGATTACTATAGATTGACTTTTTATAGGATTAATCATAAGCCCAAAATGTTTACTCTAGGTTGAAATTTTCTTAAGATCATTGTTTATTTTTTGATTTTATTAAGAAAATTTGTAAAGTACTTTGTGCGTAAATTAATAAAAATTCAAAATTAGAAAAGAGACGTCAGCACTGGTTAAGGACCATTCTGGATAGGAATCTTTAGTTCGTATGCGCTGCCGGCGTCCGTACCACCAACCAATCAACCAATCAACCACCTCAGGAGATATATTAAGAGAAATAAATATAGCAAGTAGTCAGTCGCTTTTAACAGTGTTAAAAGCGTCACTGAAATCAAATAATATCAGAACCGTCACCTTCCTATCATCCATAACCTGTCTGATGTCATCGGTGACCCTGACTAAAGAAGTAGTCGTACTATTGGAACGAAAGTCGGATTGTACAGGATATGCAAAATTATATTTTTATAAGAAGTGCTAAGTGAACAAGACGTTCAAGCACTCGAAGAATCGATTTATTACTGCCAACTGCTGAATATAGGGCCTTCCCCAAGGATATCCAAGTCGATCGGCCCCAATCCTGGCAACCTTGACCACATCGTCGATCTACTTACTAGGGGGCCTGCCCAGCGAGTCACATCGTCCAGTTCGTGGCTGCCACTCAAGAACTTTTACAGCACAATGACCGTTGGTTCTACTCCCTATTTAATCTCGAATTACATTCGTTTGGATACCGTTATATGAAATCAGCATTTTATATGTTCAGTATAATCGTAAATACTCTTATATAATATATTTTATATAAACTTAAAATAACCAACGTTACTTCTAACTGTCAGTGAAAGTCCCGTTAAAATTGGTCCAGCAGTTTCAGACATTAGCAAAAACAAGCAGACCGACAGATAAAAAATTCATATTCTGATATTTTGGTATGTGTACCACATATATAATTAGTACCACATATATAATAATAATATGCATGTAGTAAAAAGCAGCTATTTGAATATACACTCTAATTTTATTTATTAGTAAGTATGTATAGATTAATGGAGACGACCGATATCTTTTATCATCACCGTCCCCACACCTGAAAACGAATTATAATACTATATATAGTAGCAGAATTTAAGAGGTGGTTCAATGTACGTATTGAGTGAGCTCCTAACGCACGGAGTTACGCAAATATTAAAAAAATGATTCATATTTAAATTAATTTATACTTTATTGTAAGTATTTGAACATTTATATACTAGGAAATCATAACGTAAGAGGTAGGTTAATTTGCACCACGATACAGAATTCCCTATTCACACAATTACTGAGAACCATAAATCCATATATGTGCTTGGTCAGTCATTGACAAACTTTTTATCATCGCCGTATCCCGCAACTCAAAATATTGGATACTAGGACATCATATCTGAATAGTGGTGTTTCAAATTACATTTACTCAACAAATAAACAAATAGTATAGGAGGTGACTGTACTGGACACTTTATCTACCGCACAGTTACGTATTACTAAATACTATATTATATAGCGGAAATACTATGAAGCACATGAATTTTGAATTTTAAGACTTCCTAGCAATTCTAAAAGAAACAAGACATAAAAAGAATTTAAAATTATTTTGAACTACTCACTACAGACGATCAAATATGACACGACACAGACATAGCGACTGCAATAACAAATCACAAGAAGAATAATATTTTGGCTTTAATATGACAATATTTACATTCGCATCTCAGACTATACTGTCTTCCATCCCTTTCGATAAGAGCGTCTACTGGGCGGAGTCATGAAAATTTCCCTTAACTGCAGTAGTTCAGCCGCCATTGAATTAATACCGTGAACTACCTCTTTCGTTATGATTTCCTAGTATTCAATGTTTTGAGTTGTAGGATACGGTGATGATAATAGGTATCGATCGTCTAAATTACACGATGTCTGGATGCGTAAGATACGATGGGGAAAAAAGGTTTGACGAGCACGTCTTCTACGAGTAGTTATTTTAATTGAATTTTCATTTTATTAAATTGAATTGGAAGGCTTTACGTAGATACCTGGTACGTTATGATATCATGGTATTCAATGTTTTGGTGTGTAGGATACGGTAGTACAAGAAGCATCATTCTTTTATCTTATATTTATTTCGCTATCAAAGTAAAAAAAACAAAAAATGGAGAG
The DNA here is from genome assembly GCA_037127375.1 of Dione juno. Classification (NCBI taxonomy): domain Eukaryota; kingdom Metazoa; phylum Arthropoda; class Insecta; order Lepidoptera; family Nymphalidae; genus Dione; species Dione juno. The sequence continues at coordinate 3,138,718 of JAXRJS010000074.1, forward strand.
ACTTAATTATCTCTCAAACTTTAAACTACCTATTTTTATGACACCCTAGTATTTAAGTTTTGGTATGTGGGTACATTTGATGTTTCCCCAGGATGGTATAGCGCCGTTGCATAAGTGGTGGACATTCAGTGAGAATATGGAGAGGTGTTTCCTCAGCCTCATTGCATATTCTACACATTCTTGTGCTGCTGATGCCTAAATTGTGCATGACTGTATTCAGACCACATTTACCAGTCAGCAGTTCTTGCTGAGAGATAAGGCATCAGTGGCAGCCTTCTTATTAAAGGCCTTAATGAGCGCCTTAGCTTGGTATAAACCAGGAGTATTTCTCCATAGTTGAATGGCCTCATAGAGGCAGTATGTCTTCAGGGCAAGCTGTGTTAAGCTACGAGGGATGCCACAGAACGGTTCTGGTCCAAATTGGGTGCTTTTGGCTCCCTTTCGTGCCAGTATATCCGCCTGTTCATTTCTTTCGATGCCAGCGTGCCCTACTCTGTTCTTGTTCCCCAGAGCGTTCAGGGTCTGCTTGCAGTTTTCGACTTGATTGAGTCAAATCTGATGCTAGGACCAAGAGTGCACTTGACTATCTGAGTCGATATAGATAGTATAATTAAGGAAGTTGCTTTGCAGATTGGCTGTCGCACATTCTAGTATGGCGAATACCTCTGCCTGGAATATCGAATGCTTTCCCACATTCAGACTTATTGTCTTTTTTGGTGATTCTCCATATATTCCACATCCTACCTCAGAGGCGGATTTGGAGCCATCAGTGTACCACCTCAAGCTTCCATTTTTCCACTTCATTCGAAGCGTTTAGCTAGTCGTCCCTTGAAGGTATTTCCTCAGAGTATAATCTCTGTGTATCGAGTCCGGGGGGCATGGTGTCAGTCGGCATCCCCAGGGATACGTATACAAAATAGGTTTTGTCACGTCTCTTTAAAGTTTTTATAAACTTCATTTAGAAGGGTTGTATGAGAAGTCCACCTACCTATTCAGTTATGATAGCAAAGAAAAATATTACTGAAAAGAAACAAGATAATTTTGCTGTAAGTATGTACTGTTTTATATTTTGACTTCAATTCGTATACGTTGCGGTTTTAAAATAATAATTTCCTTCTACGCACATCTTTCCCAAAGTAAATGTACCTTAACATGACAAATCTTGTTTTGCTTCCGTATCCCACACCTCAAAGCAAATGATACTAGGGTAGCAGAATTATAGTGATGGCTCAATGTACGTCCGCGAACAGAGCTTGTAGTACACTGTGTAAAGCGAATATTGAAAAACTTGCAAATATATCTATACAAATATAGATACATAGGAACCTTTTATCATCATCGTATCCAACAACTCAAAACATTTAATACTAGGAAATCATAACAAAACAGGTGATTCAATTTGCACTATGATACAGTATACCCAATTCGCACAATTACTGAGAACCATAAATACATAAATGTTCTTGATCTATCGATGACACACTTTTTATTATTGCCATATCCCGCATCTCACAACATTGGTTTCTAGGACATCATATCACACAAATAAACAAATAGTGTAGGAGGTGACTGTTAAGGCCGCTTTATATACCTCACAGTTATATATATTACATTATTATTATTATTATTATTACATTATATTATATTATGGCACCACTATGAAGGACATTAATTCGGAATTTAAAACAATTCTAAAAAACTCAAGACATAAAACAAATTTAAATTAATCAGAACTCCTACAGAACGATCAATAACCGTACCTAACAGTACCTAAAGCATTATACATAATATATCTTATAACAAATTTAAAGAAGAATAATATTTAGCTTTAGTATGACAATATTTTCATTCGCATCTCAGACTACACTGTTTTCCATCCCTTTCTATAGGAGCATCTCCTGGGCGGAGTCACGAAAATTTTCGTTAATTGCAGTAGTTTAGCCGCCATTAAAAAAATACTGTGAACTGCCTGTTTTATTATGATTCCCTAGTATTAAATGTTTTGAGTTGTAGGATACGGTATAAAAAAAAGCTCAAACATACATACATACATACAATAATATGTATACATACATATAATAAGTATATATTTCGCGATATTATCTTAAACTAAAAAAAACAAAAAAACGAAGAAGACGAACGAACGAACGAACAAAAAAGTATATACATATTTTAAACCACCTAGTTTTTATGATACCCAGCGGCTGCATGTCACTTACAGAGCTATGGAATGGTCTGATTGGGATCTCGCTTATGGATAAATGCCAAAATGAGATTATCTGCAAGAAGAGCAAAGTATTGTACAAACAGTTTGGAAATGTAGCAAATGGTAGTGGCAGCGGGCTGATTACATCTGTCGTTGAGCTGATGGAAGATGACCCAAACGGGTTCTCGAATTCTCTCCCGAGACCACGCCTCGGCGAGCGAAGAGTTGGACGCCTTCCGGCCAGATGGGCCGATGACATAAAGAAGGAGGCTGGTAGTGACTGGATGGCGAAAACGGGAGATCGTGTCTTATGGCGTACCCTAGGGGAGGCCTACGCCCAGCAGTGGACGGCTATAGGTTGGTGAGTATATCCAACGTTTCAGTGGGCAGCAAAATAGATTTTGTCATGTCCCACTAACTTTTTTATAAACTGTATTTGGAAGGGTTGCACAAGAGGACCACCAAACATACCTTTACAGTTTTCATATCAAAGAAAAAACATACTGAAAAAAAGCAAGATAATTTTGCTGTAAGTATGTACTGCTTCTTATTTTTAGTAAAATTTAGTTTTATGTAAATTTTAAATGTATTTCTTAGAACCATAATTCATACGTGATTGAATACGACGCTTGATCGGTCATTGACAAACTTTTTATCATCGCCGTATCCCGCAACTCATAACATTGGATACTAGAACCTCATATCTGAATAGCGGTGTTTCAAATTACATTTACTCACACAAATAAACAAATAGTATAGGAGGCGATTGTCAAGGTACACTTCATATACCGCACAGTAATACCGCACAGTAATTTTATATTACACAGTTAGATTTCTTTCTTTCAGCATACAAGATAGATTTCTTTCTTTCAGCTTTCGAGCAATTCTGAAAAAAGCAATCCTTAAAAAAACTTAACGTTATTCAGAAATACTACAGACTACCAATGGTGACACGACATATCTTGTCGACATCTACATAAAGCATTAAAAATAATAAATTTAATAACAAATAAAGACAAGAATAATATTTTAGCTGTAAATATCATCATATTTAACGATATTTACATTCACATCTTAGACTTTAATGTCTTCCATCCCTTTCGATAGGAGCGTCTATTGGGCGGAGTCATGAAAATTTCACTTAAATGCCGCAGTTCAGCCGCTATTGATTTAATACCGTGAAATACCTGTTCCGTTGTGATTTCCTAGTATTCAATGTTTTGAGTTATAGGATACGGTGATAAACTACTAAATAAACTAAATTATAAATTGTAAATAATAATAATAATAACTAATTTATAAATTGTTTTTCATTATTAACTTTATAAATCTCAGTGCGTTAAGAGTTCTGTTCGCGCTCTGCTCTGTTCTCTGTTCGTACATTACAAAGTAAATTTACCGTAACAAGAGAAACGTGGTTTGGCTACCGTATTTCACACCTCAAAACAAATTATAATAATTTCTTTATTGTACTAAAAAAACATATGGGTAACAACATTAAAAAAAGTAGTACACAAAGGTGGACTTATCCCTACAAGAGATCTCTTTCAGCCAACCTATAGTAGTGGATGAGTTTTTAAGTAGCAGGTAAGAATATAGTACGATTTAATTATAAAATAAATCAGAAATACATATATAATTAATTATATGTCACACATAAATAAAACTTGATATATATAATTATGGAACTATAATATATGTATGGTTATAACATTGATGATGATTTATTTATTATATATACAAATTATATAAATATGAATTCATATTTATTAATTTCAACAATCGGCATCTTTTATCACCACCATATCCTACAACTCATAACAGTGAATACTAGGCAATCATAATGAAACAGGTGTTTGAATTTGCACCAAGATACAGTATTCCCACTTCGTACATTTAATGAAAATCACAAATATATACGTGTTCTTGATCTGTCGACGACAAGTTTTATATTATCGCCGTATCCTGCAACTCATAACATTGGATACTAGAACCTCATATCTGAATAGTGGTGCTTCAAATTACATTTACTCACATAAATAAACAAATAGTATAGGAGGTGACTGTTAAGGTACACTTCATCTACCGCACAGTTGTATATTACAATATATTTTTTTATATAGTGGCAACACTATGAAGCACAAAATGGGAAAAGGGATTAATAGACTTTAAAAACAAATAAAAAATTTAATATCAATTATTGAAAAACCAATCTTTACACGTCTTGGTGACTCACCTTACGTAAAGCATTATACATGATAAATCCAATAACAAATAAAGAGAAGAAGAATATTTCAGCCTTTACATGACAGTATTTACATTCACATCTCAGACTATACTGTTTTCCATCCCTTTCGATAAGCAGACTGGGCGGAGTTTCAATAATTTTCCTAAGCTAAGCTAAGCAGTAGTTCAGCTGCTATTAAAATAATGTACACACAATAATATGCAGATCAGAGAAATACGGAACGCTGCGTTTTGTCTTGTTACGAGAGCGATGAAATTAAATAATTAATTCTCTCCGAGTCGGAATCAAACCCACAACACAGGTACCCACATTGTTTGCGTTTCACCTTTATAGTTATAAATCATAATATTTTTAGTGGTAGGAAATATGTTTGCTTCGCTGATATTTGTTTTGGGAGTAAGTTTTGATATTTTTCTTTAAATCAAATAGTTTTTGCGTTAAATAATAACTTAAATACTTTTTCAAGTTGTTACCTAATATCACACTTGTTATAAGAAGGTATTTAATATTAAAGTGATAAACGAAACCTATAAAATGGATACCTTTGTAAGTACCCACTAATTTCATTATAAACGTGCTAATTTGCCAAAAGAAACAAACATTTAACTGTACTTGCTCTTGGTTATATTGGTAATAATTATTAAATTCAACGTCGAAGTATCAAGTACCTAACTAATAAAACTTACTTAAAGAAAACATAAAAATCTGAGCACAGTGGTATTTGAATCCGCGCCTCATGGAAACCATCCAAGCGCTCTACCAACCACTACGCCATGCGTTCTTCCTCACGCTGCATCGAAACTCTTATACGCTTTATACAACTTATTACTTTTTTAGCATCTCTGTAGCAAAGAACAATCATATTAAATAAAACAGTTTATCGGATAATTCACGTATATTATCATTTTTTGGAAACCCGACGTTTCGAACACTTTGCGACTTCGAAGTCCTTCCCAATTACAGTAGGAGTTACCAAGGCTCAACTCTTAGTCTACTTTTGTTTGATGTAATGCTAGATACTGTCACGGCTCACATCCAGAAGCAGTGTCCATGTATGCCGATGACATAACACTCATTGACGAGAGCCGACTGACGCTGGAGCATAAAGTGAACGTCTGGAAGGTTACACGTCAGAACGGTGGTCTTGTTAAATGTGTTGAAGACCGAGTACGTGGCTTGTGGGAACCCGGACTCGAACACTATCCATATAGGTTAAATTGGAATCACCAGCCGTTAAATCGGAAAAGTTCAGGTACCTTGGATCCATTATGCATGAGTCCGGAGGCATCGACCATGATGTCCACGCCCGGGTTAACGCTGCTTGGGCCAAATGGCGGGAGGTCACTGGTGTGGTCTGCGATCGTAGAATACCGCCCAAACTCAAGGGGCTGATATACAAGACCATGATCCGATCAGTTTTTTTTATAGAGCAGCGAATATTACGGCAGCAAGTCAATTAAGTAGGTAAGCAGACTCTGGTAATATGCCTGGCAATATTTAAAGAAAACATATAAAATTTTTAACACAGCGGTTTTTTGTCATTAAGCACATTTATCCATAAAGCGCGGGTTCCAATCCTAGGATACTTTAAAAATCATTAAAGTATACCTAACGTATAGCATTAGCGAATGAGTTAAAGTAACCACAGTATATTTAGATAGTTATATTAAACTTGTTATGTTAAATATTTCTTCAATGTTTACTACATACTCCTCATACTTTATCACACGATTAAACTTACCTAATTTAAAACAAAACACACGAAAACACACAACAATCAAAACGCATTGCGAACACAAACAAGTCACGACATGATTAGGAATTTACCACACCGATCATGACAGAGTACAGCGCGGCAACTCCCGAATGCAGTTTCGGTTTCGGTCGTAGTTTCGACAGGTTTTGCACCGAAACCGAAACTAAATCGAAACTCATTTTTTTGCAAAACTCAACCGAAACCGAAACTAAACTTTCGGTCGGACAATAGAGAGTATAAGATGTTAGTGCACACTTTTCTTCATTTTTATGAAGTTAAAATAGTTGAATATTATAAAAGATCTAAATTAAAAAGGTGGTAGGGTGTAGTGAGTTTGTATTCGTATAAGATAGCTTACCTAAGAAAATATAGATTAGTCTACCTATATGTAAAACGGAATCGGAATTGTATGAAAATCCTTCGCCCGATGCCCCTGGATCATGAAGGTTGTGTAGGAAATTCCCTTGACATATATAAAATCTCTAACATCACAAGTTGTGAAGGAGTAAAAAATATTGGTCACTATAAAATTATCGTCCAATTTTCATCAGCTTCTGTAACAAATTCATTTTTCTCGACCAAACCAAACATGAACCAACGTACCGTACGTACGTTTTTGGGTACCGACTCAATCAATATCTCTTTTCGATCTAAATAAATAAATAAATAGATGAATTACTTATCATCCAGTGCCTAAATTGTTGTCGATTTGGTAGTGTAGATCGCAGCCAAGATATTACAGGTGTTCCCAGTCTCATACTGCATCACCGATGCATGTGACATATCTAAAGAAATTTGTATTCGCTTATATTGAGGTAGTAAACATTTTGCTACTGATAAGGACTATTCCGATTGTGCGGAATAATAGTCCATCAAGGAGGAGATTGTTCGTAATGATCACAAATACACAATACTTAGCACATTTAACACATAAAATGTGTTGCAAATTTGAATTAACTCGGTCTGACTACTCTCTGTGGTTGCGATTTCGAGTAATAGAACTTAAAAGAAGCCTCATTGTTGCGAAAAAAACGATAAGAGAATTGGTTTTTAGGGTTCCGTACCGCAAGAGGTAAAATCAGACCCCTTCGTCCTTCGGTCCGTGTCCGTCTATCTGTCCGTATGCCAAGGCCGTTTTACTCAAGATCTCGGCATATCAAGCTATTATATATCAGAAGACATGTTCTTAACATGCTGAAACTAACATCAAATATTCCAATCTATACTCTTCTAAACGTTTAAGTCAACGCAACCAAAACGAGCGCTAATGTTACATTATTATCGCAATTTATTGACAATGAGGTAGATCTTATAGTACAAATTAAGGGCCAAGTCCGAAAATTTTTAATTTATCAATCTATCTAAAAAAAAGCATTGGAACTTATGTCATTTTATGCAAAGTGAGTACATACGATCACTTTTTTAAGAATATCAACTTTCTTGACCTGGTATTATTAAATTTAATAAGACTTGAAAACTTACTATAAAGTAGTAATATATATATAGTATTATAAAGTAGTGTATTAGTAGTATTAGTATTGTACTAAATTACTGACTAAAGGTTAAATTTTTTTATTAATTTAAACTAATATGTCTATCACAGAAAAGAAACCTTTACAAACATGTATCTGTAGTTCACTGCATGCAAAATGAGTAGATACGCCAACAAATTTAAGTAAAAACGTAATAAGTTGTATAAACCATATAGGGATTTCGACGCAGCGCGAGAAAGAACGCATGGCTTAGTGGTCAGAGCGCTTGGATGGTTTCCATGAGGCGCGGGTTCGAATCCCACTGCGTTCAAATTTTTATATGTTCTTTAAGTATTTTCTATCCTTAGTGTGGATTAACACTTAAAAAATCATCAAAAAATTTAAGTTTGTCAAATTTTATAAGTTGTACTTTCAGCTAACACGAAATTATTACCTTCGGTGCGCGAGTACTACTCACACTTGATCGATATTTTTTGAGCAATTCATAAACAAACATATTATTCAAAATGTAAGTTATATTGTTACCTTATATTCTGATACAAAGAATAAATATATACAGTGATAATATTAAACTTTTATTAGTTTCTTTGTCAAAACTCATACAATGGCATTACACGATAAGATTATTATGACATAAGATTATTGTGACTTAAATAAATTGTAGAATATTACAAAAGAGGAATCATTATATTTGTTATTACCTTCTGTTATAATCTGTAGTAATAGTAATTTATAATAACAAATATGTGGCACAGTGGGACATGGTCTGAATGTAAACGCGTTCGATGCCCTTTCGGTGTATTGTTTTCACCTCTTCGCTCTTTACAGAGCACGGTGTTGCATTCCGCCGCTCAAAATCGATATCAGGCATAAAGTGGAGAATGGTGGGTCTTGGCACTAGATTCTCTCTGCCTAACCTGCTATATGGACTGCTCCTATTGCTTGTTTATTATATACTTGTTTTAGTATTGGTACCTATAATTAAAATCATACAAGTAAAATAATACTTATTATATTAATATTAATCCTTTTTATTATAAAAAAAATGCAAAAACGAAACAAAGAAAAAAATAAGGTTTCTAATATTATAAAAGGTGTATAGATAAATAAGTATTAATTTGTTAGCACATATACAAACAAATTCTAATTAATTCAAATATAGGCTCTGCTTGTGAACAATATGCACCTTAAAAACAAATAATAAATTTACAAATTAATCGAGATAATCGATTAATGTAGCCTGTTGCAAATCTATTTTGATATAAAAATAAATGAAAATATCACTCGATGAATCATTCCCTTCCCGCTGTCATAGCGAGTTGCTTCAATTTGGGTCTGTCTATCTTAGACGTGGCTGTCGTGGGAAATTCCTTTACAAATATAACCCCTCCTCTCAACTGCTTCGTATCTGTCAACGAATCTGTAAAATATCAGCATCAATCTATCAATCTATTAGTATTAAATATTTCTTAAGCAAAATATTGATAACTAATTCTATATAGCAATATTTACTACTTAAAAATATACGTTTTTCATTCTATGAAATGCAAATATGACTGTTATGATACTGTCATAAATATTGTACTAATATGTTTTAAGTTTTTTTTTAGAGGAAATGTGAACTTCGTTGTAGTTGATATTCTTAAATATTTATCACCCTTTTTTTAACCGAAGGCCTTCAACGAGTTGCCAACCGTAGTTCCATATTCTGGAAGATTCCAGAATATGGAACTACGGATGTAGATACATCATCATCATCTGATTGTTCTGATTACGAGAACCTGACAGTTCCTGAACGTCATGATTTTTTTACTTAACTTATTCAAATTATTTGATTACATGACACTTAAGCAAAAAACAAATCGACAAGATTTGGAAACCGCGTAACTCTGAATTCGTGTAAATCGGAGATAGCGTAAGTCGAGGTATTACTGTTTAGCAATGTTCATCATTCTATTTAACCTAATCACTACACCTTTAACTTTAAGCATAGGTCTCGTACGTAGCAGCGTAGCGTAGCGTAGGCGGAAGTGTAGTCTTTGAGAACTTATAACGCTTATATTATTATTATTATTATATTATTTTTTCATGGCATTAATACGTACTTTTAACTAAATTTTTTATATCATATGCGGTAACATTAGAATCATCCTTTGCTATAACAATAGCTACTGGCAAATCTCCACATTCTTTGTCGGGTATACCAGTCACCGCCACGTCTACTACACCTGGATGTTTCATAATCACATTTTCCAATTCTGTAGGTGAAACCTGAAACGGTTTTACACATAGTGGACTAGCGTTATTGATATGTTTTTACTGATAGGCGACTCTAAAAAGATAACAATTGTGATTCAATTGAATCGAAAGTACCATAGCGTATGTGTTTATTTATACCTGATGATTTCTGTACTTTAATAATAACTTTAAGCGACCAGCGAAGTAGAAGTTATTATATTCATCTCTGTATACGATATCTCCTGTTTTCAACCATCCATCTTCATCAAAAGCCAGTTTAGTCATTTCTGGATTGTTGTAGTATCCCTTGAAGATTAAAGAACAGTTTTTTTATTATGTTGTGCTATACTCTTGTGTTATGTGATACTAAAATAATATCAAGTACATTATAAATGTATAAAATATATTTTTAGATTTTATCAGTCAAATTTTTAATTAAAAATAAAGCCCTAGTCGGATTGTATAGTAAATTAAATATAATTTTACATTTCAGTAGCAATACTACTTAGCGCAAACTTATTTGGCTTCATATTCAGTAACTAAATAAAACAATAATGAAACAACACGTTTTCACTTACTTTGCTTACGGTAAGTCCTTTCACCCGCAATTCACCAGGTTTATGTGGTTGACTGACATTTTCGTTTGTTTCCAAGTCCACTATCTGAAAATATATACTCAAGTCTATGCACTTTTCAATATAATGGAAAAAACTTGTGTTACGACAAAATGTTTCGACAAATGGTTTTAACCCTTGAGGAAAAGTGTTTACAGAGAGAAGAAGTCTCTTCTTATTTCGTCTCAACTTGCCATTCGAATAGCAAGGTGCCAAGCGCTTCTAGAGCTTTTAGCTAGTCTTAACAGGGATCCTTGGGTACGCCCCAGTCTCGCCTAGTGGTAGAGACCTTATCTGCAGCCCTCCTCGAGCACAATATTGCAGGGTTAATTCCGGAGTCATTATTTCAGTGTATGAGGGAGAGCTGGTGATACCCTCAATTATTGAAAAGGAAATGAAAATGGCGCTTGCTAGAGAAAACAGTCGTCGAAATCAGTCGGTTCCGCAGGGATCAGTTTTGGCACTAATACTGTGGAATCTGTGTTAGTTTATTCGAGTTAGCTTAGGCGATTGGCTTTTGCCAATTTCTTTACACTGGTCAAGAGAAAATGTATATTTTTTTAACCCAGCTCATGTAGTACGGTAGGCAGACTGAATTCAATGTCAAGACACGTGTATGTTAAGTAAAATTGAGTAAACGTCTCTAAATCTTTCCTGTCAGATAGTAACGTATTATATATAAAACGATATTTTACTAACTTTAAATTCAAAATGACATAGAGGCTTTCCAATCGAGTTTCGAGGTGAACAGTCTGGCAGAGTGAACAACCCTGTTGTTTCCGTCATGCCATAAGCATTTTGAACGTTTGCTTGAGGAGCTTCTCTCTAAAACAAAAGAAAAAGGTAATGTTGTCTTTTTAAAATTAATAAAATTATTCAAATGCATGTATAAAAAACACGATTTATACTGATATAATAAACACTGACCAAACTACTTTTTATCTTATATTTATATTATTATTAGAAAGTAACACATTGTCAATGTTACCTTACATTGCGTTAAATTAAAATGCCAATATTTGTTTCAAATTTAAATATTATACTTACACTTATATCATTTATTAATTCCTCTGACACAACACTGCCTCCCACCATAATGTGTTTCAGGGAAGAAAAATCGCCATTGTTTTTCTTACAATACATCAATAAAGTTGTTAGGAATGTAGGGCTTATAATAAGGAATTCCGGCTACAATAACATACAGTCTAGGTCAATATAATATAAATTAGTCACGATAAATAAATTAGTCCTACGTTATGTTCTTTTTTAGCTTCACGCTGTATCTCTCAGTGTTAAGACACTACGTTTCCCGCTTTCGAGGCATTGTGTGTTGAGTAGCGGAACTCAACGCCTTGCTTTGCACTGTTGCCAGAGCGAAGAAAATCTAAATGTTTCATTCTCCTCGAGTGAGAATCGAACCCACGAACCGTCGTGCTTCCAGGCTCTGCCTCTGCGACACGACACTTTCACATTCATGTGAATATATAAATATTGTGTTAATATACACTCATGAATTTCGAAATTATCGATAGAATGTCTAAGGCTATTGTGACACACTGACTACAAACGTAATGCTTGGTCACTAAAAAAGCGTGAATATAAAAAATACATAATATCATACAATAATAAATATACAACATAAGACTTCGATAACAGATAACAGTAAATAAATAAAACAATCATACTTTATACTTCTTCACAAGGTAATTGACATGTTCCGGTGTTGTTGGAGCTGATGTCTGCACTCGTGTATATTTGACTATCGGTGACATGACGAATTGAAAGACCGCCGTTACCCATTGAAGTGGCGATACGACCAGGCAAGATTCAATGGACCCTGGAAACTTATTGCAGTAATACCTGAAAAAATTGTACTATCATAGAATATTTTTCATATATTTCTTCCTTGGTAAAAACCAAGCAAACTTCACTTCACTATCTTATCATTTATGAGACCGCTTAAAGAAATACAATTAAATCAAATAATCTATTTTTTTTTTATCAAAACAAAACTAGTTATAAAAAAATACTTTACCTATATATGCTATAGACTTAGTTAGTTTTATCTTTACAGATAAAAATAGCTCACAGGCTGTTTTTTTTTTTTATTTTACACTGTTAATTTACACTAAGGATTGAAAATTTCTTTAAAACTTAACTAACTTTTGTTGATATAAGACCATGTTCCGAAATATTTTGAACACACTCTGTACTTACAAAACACAAGGAAAACTAATGAGTATATTTTCATGTGTTAACATAACTGATTTAGGTATTCCTGTAGATCCACTAGTTGCGGCCAAAATGATATTCGTCGTTTTTGGGTCAAAGTCAGCTGGTCTAAAATAAAAATATTCAATATTAAAATAAACTCTCTTAACTAAACTTAACTTTAGAAGTAAAATCTTATTTATTTTCTTTATCTTGCAACTTTGTAAAACGAAAAAAAAAGCTTTATTAAGTTAATAAAAGTTTTTATTAAGTTAATTAACACTTAATCTTATAATAGGAATCCAAATAATGTTTATTTTTTGTGTAAGCTTTTGTGTGTTTTTACTCAGTTAAAATGACTTAAAAACAACTTTTATTTTCATTCTGATCCCCGATAAAAGGATTATCTCAGCCTGGAATTACATAATTTAGAATCATACTTGAAAGTTTCAACTGTAGTGTCATCAGAATATATATCCAAAAACTCTGAAAAGTTCATATTATCTTTTTTATCTCCAAACGTCACAACGTGAGCTGTCATGTTTAGCTGTTTCAAAGCTTCTTCGACATTTTTCACATTGAAATTTTCACAAAATATTATTTTAGGTACAACATATTTTAAGGTATCTTTCAGCTCATCTGAAAATCAATTTACATATAAATAAAGATAAGATAATCTGATTACTAATTAGTTATAATTATTTTTTAGCACTGTACTCATATAAATAAAAAAATTAATTCTATATGTAATTAATTATTTCTATATAATTTAATTCTATATGTGAATAATAAAGGAAAAATACTGTTTGTGTAAAAACATGTACAACCTAGTCTCAGATCATACTTACGACCTTCGACAAAGCGGTCAATGTCGCACAACCATTAAGGTTGTAATTAGATGAATCAGTCTTCAACTACGAGTATATTTATCATTCTTACAACTTAATTTCGAGACAATATCTTCCGATTTGTTTGTTCGGATACAATAAAAAGTAGATACAAACGACAGGCTACTAGAACTACAAAATATATTTTTCCAGCATTTTAGAATATACTGCCATTGCCATTTACTATTTGAGTATCTAAGCAATAGTTATATATATATATATATGTATATATATATATATATATATATATATATATATATATATATATATATATAATATATATATATATATATATATATATATATATATATATATATATAATATATATATATTTATATATTATTTAAGTCAGAGCTAATATTTAATATTCATAATTCTTTAAATCCAACCCTATAATTGTTTTAACCAACCCAAAATATATTCTTGATTTTTAATGTTTACTTTCGTTAATTAAAATTTTATTGTTATATTTATTTAAAGTTACTGATTAAATTTGTATATTACCTTATCTTACATGCCTATCATGATACCTTACAAAGACAGTCATTCATAACGTTTAACCTATAATAAAGTTACTCAGCTCCACAAAAAATTTTTTTTTTTGTGTTGCCTTGGATATTTTTGCAAATTTTTATGTTTTCGAGTACCTAAATCACGAATATATTCATGAAAATACTGAATGTGCTCTTTTTTTATGATTTTTACGTATCTTATATTTTGAACAATTATCAGCTTGTTAGTACTAAAATTTGTTTTCCCAGTCCTGATTAAGCTTCTGCACAACTTTTTTGCGCATACAAACATCACTTGATCTCCACTCTCAGACTCCTTGCTCCGCAAAACAACTGATAACTAGTTATTTGATAATATTGAAATACTTACACGTGAATCTGGATAAGTTGTCATATGTTAATATTTTGATTCAATTGCTGAGTGTTCATTCTAATATATTTGTCTTGTCTTTTTAAACATGAGTTCGTCACGAAGAAAGTGTAAATATATTAGTGATTTATTTTGTTATATTTGTGGTATTTATATATTAAAAAAACAAAAACGAAATATCACAGACTTTGTTAAGGAGACTTATGCTGAATATTTCGGTTTTAAAATGGACAAATTAGATAAATCATGGGTTCCGAATAAAGTTTGTAAGTCATGTGTTGATTCTTTGCGGTTGTGGAAAAAAGGAGAACGTTCTGGATTAGACTTTGGTATTCCTATGATCTGGATGGAGCCTAAGAATCATGTCGATGATTGTTACTTTTGCGTAGTAGATGCTAAAGGTTTTAATCGAAACCAAACGTGGAGATATCCAGACTTACAGTCTACAACATGTCCTGTTTTACACAGTGAAACTCTCCCTCGGCCTGTTTACGTTTCAAAAGTGATTCGCATGCCCTCAGAAATAATGATGTTGCCGAATTCACAGAAATCGAAACAGTCTACCAGTGGAAGTGAATGGGAGGGTGAAACATCTACGCCAAAGTTATTTTCTCAAAATGAATTCAGTGACTTGATACGGGATCTAAATTTATCAATACAGGAATCAGAACTGTTAGCCTCAAGATTGAAAGGAAAAAAATTATTGGCACCAACAGTAACAATTACAACATACAGAACGCGAGAAAGTGAGCTATTACAATTTTTTGATGAAAATGAAGGACTGGTATACTGTACTGATATTGCGAAGCTGCTTTTAGACATGGGCTTGAAAGAATACAAACCTACTGAGTGGCGTCTTTTTATTGACAGCTGTAAAAGAAGTTTAAAATGCGTCTTACTGCACAACGGAAATAAATTTGCATCAATTCCAATTGCCCATTCAACAAAACTCAAAGAAGAATATGAAAATGTAAAATTAGTTTTAGAAAAAATTAAATACTCGGAGCATCAATGGCCGATCTGTGTAGATTTGAAAATGGTTAATTTTTTACTTGGTCAACAAAGTGGATACACGAAATACCCTTGCTTCCTTTGTAAGTGGGACAGTAGAGCAAAGCAACTTCATTGGGAACAAGATGTTTGGCCTGCAAGAAATTCTCTAACTGTCGGTAAAGCCAATGTAATAAGGGAACCGTTGGTGAACAGAGACAAAATCATACTTCCACCATTACATATTAAGTTAGGAATGATAAAGCAATTCGTTAAAGCTTTGGACAAGGAAGGGGATTGTTTTAAATACATTTGTCGAAAATTTCCGAAGCTTAGTTTGGAAAAGTTGAAAGGTGGAATATTTGATGGTCCTCAAATACGGCAATTGATAAAAGACGCAGATTTTATTAAAGTTATGACTGTTCCGGAAAGTGAAGCTTGGGAAAGTTTTGTGTTGGTAGTCGAAAATTTCCTAGGTAACCATAAAGCACCAAATTATGAAGAAATTGTACAAAATATGCTGATAAACTTTCAGACTCTAGGAGCAAAGTTACACTATCACTGAGTATCAAATTACACTATCTCCGCAATCATTTGGATAAATTTCCAGATAATTTAGGAAATTATAGTGAGGAACAAGGAGAGCGGTTCCACCAGGATCTGAAAGTAATGGAAGAAAGATATCAGGGTCGATGGGACTGTCATATGATTGCAGATTACTGCTGGTCTTTAAAAAGAGATTGTCCCCGGAAAAATTATAAAAGAAAAGCTCTTAAAAGGTGTTTTATGGAAATATAACATGTTTTCCTAATTTTCCTCTCTATTTACTTCGATATATCATATTTTTATCCAAATAAAACTGACATTATAATATATCTGTTATTTTGTTTCTCGTTTTCCCGATTTTTGTAATGTAAAATAAAAATAAGTATTTAAAAAAAAACGAGAGCAAATCTTACAAAATCATTCATAATTTCATGAATTGTCAGTATAAATACATCCAAAATCAATATTATATCTAGGGCAACAAAACCACTGTAGACCAGTGTTATTCGTCAGGGTTGTTGTTTGTCGCCCATAATATTTGATATCGTTCTAAATATTCCAATAGATAAACCAACGAGAAAAAATGGGGTTGTCAGTGAAAGTTGCATAATAAATAAATACACGGAATCCATCGGAGCTTTTGCGGACGATCTCGCGAAACTGGCACGGAACCCAAAGCAATGTCAGCTGCTATTAAAAGAAGTAGACGAATTCTGTATGTGGGCAAAAGAACATGACATGAGGATAAGACTATCATTCCCTATGTCTGGGAAGACGAAGTTCTAAATATACTTTATACGACCGATGACTCAGAATTGGCAATAAAAGCGTTGCTACAATCTCCGAAGCAGCACTTTTGAAATTTCTCGGCAAGAACTTAGATTATAAAGGCTGCTCCGTATTTAGATGTACTAGGCGACAAGATTTAGATTTTTTTAGGAAATTAAAAAGGTAGACCTAAATCAACCAACAAGTAATGTGTAAAAGCTTGGATATATGACAATTTTACAATAGAAACACCACGTCCCGATTGGCCTTTCCTCGTATACGATATAAATAAAATCTCCTTGGCTAAGTTAAATGCAAGTGTCAAGAATATATTGAAATTTGGGCTAGGGCTAGCGCATTCAGCAGACACCTCAACCCTGTTTAGGAACAAATATAGTTTTTGGTTGAGATTAAAGAAGGAGCTCTTGGAGGACCTCGGAGCTCTACAAATATCTTAGAGTCGTTAAAACATATATTCTGGGAAAATCACATGATGATATTGTTTATCCTCACTTCCAAAAGACAGTTGCCCCAGTTCTCGAGTCAACTCAATAATACTCATAAACAATTAATATAATTTAGTAAAGTAAGGTTAGGATCGAATAGAAAAGTTCAAGATATAGGCGTAATAAAATCTTTTATTCGGCAAGACAAGAATAATAAGCATTAGGTGCACGAACGTCTTGGAAATGCAAAACAAGTGGCTGACTATAGGAGAATTCTGTATCTTTAGTATCCTGCCTTATTCTTTAGCTATAAATTAAAATTTTATCTTAATGCGTTTCAAATGACTCCTACATCAAATAAATTTAGTAAAATGGGATAAAGTTGCCGATAAATCTTGCTACATCTGTAAGAAGGCAGGAGGAACAACTAAGCATATGCTGGAAGAGTGTAGGGTACAGTTAGATAGTGAAAGAAGTTAGAAATCATACATGAAGCGGTAAGTCTTTCAGTTGCATGAGCAAAGAGAAATATTATAACCAGCAAACGATCATAGAATGGGTACAGAAGAGAAGGCTTCCGCTGAGCTCCTCTTCCTACAAAAGCGATGGACCCCGGCAACCGCCCGGCGAATCCATGGAATGCTAAGTAGTTTCTTCTCTACATGATATATTTTTCTACATATATCATAAAATCATTTAACTAATATTTAAATTTCTTTTGTAAAATTATATATAATTAATATATTACTTACATATTCCTAAATCCATGTCAATACCTGCTACATTGAGACCTAAGTAAAAAGCAGCGTACATCGGTATGGTGAGATCAAGGTGATTGGGTGCCATTATGACTACAACATCTTGATACCTTAGACCTATATTCCTGAAGCTTGTCGCGCATCGAACTGATCTTTCCAGTGCAGATTTAAATGTTTCGTTGCTTCCCGTTGCACCGTCTATCTGTCAATATTATTCCTAAATCTATACTAATATTTCATCTCTTTATAAATATTATAAAACTGAAAAGTGTATTTGAATAAACTGTCATCTCCTCTTATCTTGGGATTTTTTAACTTTATATCTCTTGTTTGTTTATCACAGACTATTGGCATTTGGCGTCCGTGCCATTGTTGTTATAGTTTTTTTTTGTTTGTGCAATTAGGGTTGGAGTTTTTCTATCATAAACAGTTTTAGTACTTATGTATGGGATAGTTAGATAGTATCAAGGAAAGCTGTAGGGCATATGTCCAGCTGGGGACAAATAAAGGCTGAAGTAATGAAGATGACGATGACGAATACTAATTGTCCCTCTGTCTATTGGACGAGATATGTTTTTATTAAAGCTCAAAGGGCAAGTTTCGATCTAAGTACTTGTAATTAGTTGAATACTATAAAACTTTAAAAATATCTTAAATAAAATTACAGTGCTGTTAGCACTAAATCTTGTTGGTCGGAAACTTATATTTGCTAATTGTGTAACTAACAAAACGTACGTAAATTTTTATCGTATATTTGTGTAAGTAAAAAACAAACTGACAAAACATAACTAGGTATTCTAATTCATAATTCTAGACAAGTGAACTGATACCTATACCGATGTATCATTTATAGAATAAATAACCTTTTTTTGCAACTACGAAACAAAGACATAAGTTATCTGTTGGAAACTCCAAATATTTTAATATTTGTCACCATATTTATTTGTAGGAACCTAAAATTTGACATTTAGGTACCTGAGAGAGTGAAACGAAAATTCTAAACGAAAATTCAATTCAAAAATTCTCCCACCAGCGGCAAGAACCGGTTTTTATATTTTCGCATCTACGCAAAGAAGTGCTTGTTTAATATAAATATTAGAATAAGCAGTCAGTAGTCAATAATTGTGAAAAACAGTAGGTACCTGCATTATTAAATCTGGAGCATCCTTAAAGCTTCTGAGTATTAATTTTCCCACGTGATGTCTATCACTTGCTATGCCTGATTCAGCCACCACTCTTGACGCTATTTCTTGAAGATACAGAAGTATTGCGTTTGACAGCATTTTAAATATTTCTTGGGAATAAAATATATAGGTAGGTTAATAATCTATATTGAATTATTTCAAATGGAGATATTATTCAAGATGGTGCTTAGTTAAGCAGTCTAATTTTTATTTAATCTGTAGAGTTATTTTTTTCTTTCTTTTAAATATGACGTTTACAAATTTTGATAGTGTTTCGCAATATTACAAATAACAACTTGTATCATCTCTCCACATATCAAAACATACATACATACATACACGCATATACACTTTAACATTTATAATTAACTCATAATCAAATTTAAATTTTTTAAGCAGTAAATAAAATTTTTTAAGCAGTAAAAAATATTAATACATAATATTGTAAGCAAAATTAAAGAAATTATTATAATGTAAATTATTATAATTATAATGCATCTGCATTAACATGGTTATTCGCCACAATAACCTGTTTCGAGATTTTTAGAATTCGAATTCGAATAGTTGTTTTTTCTATGCGTGACATAGCTGATTTGCTTTATATGCAGTTCCAGGAGTCAAACTGAATCGCTTGTTACCTACATACATTATTGCATGCTCTCTAACGTACATTCAACTTTGAACTTTAACATTTTGTATTCAAGTGTCAGTTTCTCTTTTGCATTTCTTTTCCAATTTCTAATATTCTTTCTTTCTTTTCTTTTGGTGTCTAAAAAATTATTTCTCTGTATGTTTTATGTATAAATAAATTGGGAAAAAATTTTTGCAAAATGTTGGACTTTGATTTTAGCTTTATAAGAATATACGTAATAATAAATAGTAAACAGCGTAACATTCCCTATTCACTATAAACTTAATCACAAATGCTATGACAATAATATGAAATAAATAAGGTACTTTAGTTACAATTATTATAAAAATCAGACCAAGTACATAATATAGAATTGAAAATACATACCGATTAAACAAAATATAGCTTATATATGAGTGTTGTAGTCACATTCAGTTAATAATGTTTAGTAATAACAATGTGAACAACACTAGAAACTCATGGAGACACTGATCCTATCACAACTTGTAGTAAAAGAGAACGAGCTGATAATAGATGTTTAATATGATGACGACATTGATGTACTGTCACGTAAACAAGTACAAACAGTAAATAAAATTTTTTTTTTGTCCTTGAGATAACAATAGACTTCCCATTTCTCATCACTTTTCGAATAAGTAATAATAATAATTGGAAATAGTCTGATAGTATACGCGATGGTTGAATATTCTTATTTCATTCGGAAGAATCCCCACTAGTGGATATTATTGTATGAAGAGTATTTTTTTTAACCCCACTCTGGATGACAAAGCGTGGTGTTGAGTTCGTTAGTCTATATTGCCTTGAAAATTGGATACAAAGTCGAGAATGGAATTTCAAAACACTAAGTTTCCCGTGCTCACCCTGCTATGCAGAAAAAAGCGTAAAACTGATTTTTTCTGCTATCGTGGCACAGAGGCACAGCCTCTGCCTGTAAACGCAACGGTTTGTGGATTGGATTCCCACACGGGAAGAATGAATTATTTCTATTTTCTTCGGTCTGGCAACAAGGCGCGTTGACTACTGCCACTCAACACGACACAATGCCCGAAAGCGAGGAACGGAGTGTCTTAACAGTTTGCCTACCCTGCTATGTGCGGGATACAGCGTGAAGCTCCCAAAAAGAAATATAATGAATAATTTCTATTATACATATACATGTGTAATTTTGTTCATATAAATGAAAAAAATGAATTAAGTTAGGGATATTACATTGAACAAACATGCACACTATTTATAGAAAACAATCAGCAACAAACAAAGAAACAAGAACATACTTATATTAAGTATGTTGGCTTCAAGTCATTTCTTTGAGGTAATCTACACCTATAAATAAAATTATAATATTTACGTGATGATTACAAATTATTGTTTTAAAAATATCTGGTTGTCTTTCTGTTTGTCCATGCTAATCTTCAGAACAATTAAGCCGTTTTTTATAGAACTTTCACTGGGAAGTAGAGGAAGTTGTGGAATAACATACAAAAAGCTGTGAGATCAGGGTTGATGCGAGAATCCCTAGACTACAGCGCGCGAGTGCCCAAAAGCATATTCTAAATATATATTTGTCATAGACAGAGTGGATCAAAAGCAAAATATATAAGTCCATAAATAAATATTTCTAAGGTATATACTTTTCCATTCACATATACATAATTTAGTTAACCAAATATAATTTAATGCTATTAAATATTATCAGTATGTTAAAGTTTATTTAGTATTAGCTGTCTTAACAGGAGAAAGTCTCTTTATTCGATGCTAATATTTTTTATGTGGGTATTTCCATTGATTTTTCAGGAACCATAGTCAGAAGGAACCTAGTGTTGAGACACTCCGTTCCCACTTTCTTTCCTTGCCTTACTAGATATTGCTTGTTGAGTGGCGGAACACAACGCTGCGCTTTTCCTTGTTGCTAGAGCCAAGAAAATGAAAATAATTCATTCTTTTTGTAGTCAATTTGGTTTATTTGTCATTTACACAATACACTTAATTACCAAATTTCAATACAATACACTTAATTATGTTTTTAATGATAAATTTAATAATAAAGTTTTAATAATTAATTAGTTTTAATTTATTTTTAAAATAGTGTCTGTGACATAAGGACGGGCAGACAGAGACCTGTCATAACAAATCTTATGGCAAAACACGGCTCTTATTTTTTGCCATTTAGCCACAGAATTTTAAAACCACACTTTTGTAGTTTTATTATAGTATATTTATAGAGAGTTTTAATTCTACTTAGTAACAAAAATATAATTATGTTATCTAAGTCCTATTACATTACTGTTCACTAATAAAAATCTTATCTCCTCAGTGTGTCTTCTACGTCTCCTATCTGCAACGTGGAAATTTGCTGTTAAATTTAAATACATTGTTACCTAATAGAAAACAAACATAAAATGAATGACGATACAAGCATAGAATATTCTCAAATGATACATTTTATATGTAAACTTTACGTGTAATTTACTTCATATGTAAAATATATAGAAAACATATGCCGTGAACTTGAAATAGTCGTGTATAAACAGAAAATTCAGATGACATATATACATATATATCCAGCATATATATCCTCGTGCTAGATTGGGTTACCGACCGAATCCACTCGGTAATGGAAGACTTTCATATACATACTCGTACTAGCGGCGCTCCCGCGGCATCGTTTGTTAAATTAGAATATGATTTATTTACTAAACCGAATAACGCCCGTGTTCTTAATTATGTAAAAAATATTATCTACTTTGTTCGTTTTACCTATCTTATATAATACACGCGTTATTTCATAGAGTCAGTTTCAATTTGCAAATATAGAGGCTACAGTTTTTATATTGTTACACTTATTCTGATTTTAAAGCAGTTAAAGCTGACTTGAGCAATTAATGTAATTTGTTTTAACGTACACATTCATCCAAATTATAAAAAAAATATTTTGGTTAGAATTCATCATCACATGATACTGATAAGATCGCTTATTCTCCGTTCTGTGGTGCCCAGGGCGCCAAACAGATAGTACGATACTATCAAGTGGCTCTGAATGGAGAAGATTATCATGTCGTCGCGATCCTCAGTATTGAGGGAACGGGAAGAAGAAGATTCTCCACTCATATTTAAGAGAGTTGTTTCAACTAGTTCCATTTATTGTTACTTAAGTATAATAATAATACACCGTTTTCTTTATATTTTCAAAGATATTATATCCGATAACATCTAACTAAGATTTCAATTTAAACTACGATCTACAAATAAATGCACTGCGTATGCATTTTTCGCTTTTCGCTCTTTATCTTATATACAATTGGGTCTTTATTCTTTTGTTATTTGTAAAATATGAGAATCGTTAAAGTAGATTTGTAACTTGAGAGAAATTTAAATCATAATTTTAAAATTAATAAGTACTTCCAATTTACTAACGAACTTACCACTGGGAATGGGCGATAGGCGCAATATCTTTATAATACTTTTTATTGTACTAAAAACATACATGGGTAAAAACAATAAAAAACTAGCACACAAAGGTGGATTTATCCCTAAAAGAGATATCTTCTAACCAACCTGTGGTAGTGGATGAGTTATAAGCACTGGGTAAGAGTACAGTATAATTAAGCCAGCCGCCCGCAGTCATCCGTACTATTTTATACTGTCTGTGATAGATATATACTGTCGCGGATTTATTTCAGCTTTGTAAAGCAGAAATATATATATATATATATATATATATATATATATATATATATATATATATATATATATATATATATATATATATATATATATATATATATATATATATATATATATAAATACATATATATATATATATATATATATATATACTATATATATATATATATATTATATATATATATATATATATATATATATATATATATAGATATATATATATATATATATATATATATATATATAACTATTTTTGTTATAAGATTAATTTAATTTTCAACAACAGTTTAATTAATCATATGAGTTTTAGCGTAATTTAACAATGCAAGAAAATTAACTTTATTTAAAATAAAGAGTACTTAGGTACATATAGAGCCATTAGTTAGTGACACGTTACTTCGATCTCTTTTCCATCTATGTTTTTTTTTGTGAGTTTAATGCTGTTAGCCCTATTGGCCTTGACAGCGACACCGGTTGGGGAGGGAAGAGGGTACTCTGTACCTGAGAAGTAGCAAACACTATCGTGTCTGCTTGAGAGGAAACGTCGGCGCAAGGGCGTCTCCTGCGGGATTCGAGCCTCAGCTTGCGGCCGATGAGCAGGCTGGGGCTTGTACCTAACCTTGTTATAAGAACATGATCATGGTATGTTGAACATTGATAACGTTACCCAATTATACAAGCAGATCTGGGTAATAATATAAGCTAACACCCGGAGCGCAAATTCGCCCGCTTTAAGTACCTACATAATTTGTATTATTTAAGTTATAAGCTGAGTTGCCATCAGAACTCAACACCACGCTTTGTCTTGTTACTAAAGCGAGAAATATAATATTATTAATAATTTAGAGTGGGAATCGAACTCCCAACCATCGTGCTGAGTCAGATACTGCTCTGCTTACAGTGTGTGTGTGACATATCACCATATAAATCTATTTCTCACAAATGAGGTATAATATACTCTGTATAATATTAGCACAATTCATTCTTTTGCTTTTTTTTTACTTCCAGATTCACCAGTGGTAATTATATTAACAAATTATATTAACAAATGTCCTTATTTGTCTATTTCTATAACTAAATGCATTATGTTTAAGGTGTATACCGTATGCAAATAGTAACATAATTATGAACTTAATTATGAATTAATAATTTACACACATGTTTTTTTCTCAAAAAGGTTAAAAGTAACACATATGTTAGTTACAATACTATTATACAAAAAAATGTCAAAAAACATATTTATTTATTTGTTTTTGAAAGAAGAAAATATTAGTATAAAAAAACTATATTATATTTAGACAAAGAATCTCCAAATGGATCTAATATACTTTGCCTGCCAAATCTCTGATTATTTCAACTGTACTAATAGGTGAACCTTCTAAATTATATTTAGTAGTTGTAATTATGTTTAGTTTTTATTTGTAAAAGTTATATGAGAGCATTTGTTGGTATCCAATATGCTGCCATTCATCTAACACCAAACATTCAATTAGTTACATAGATAGAAAGAAATATCGGGTTATAACCCCAAAATATTTAAGCACTATGTAATAGGTTTGCAAAATTTTTAGGTTATCATCAAAAATAAATGGTGTAGAGAATAAGAAACTATTTGGCAGATAATTTATAAATATGTATCAATTAATAGTCGTTCGAATACACAATTGGCTCGCTCGTGTGCTTGCAGCCCAGTTATAGTGACTTTTAATATGAAATTTTTTATATCTCGCACTAAATTGTCATAATCAACCCATGTAAAATACTTCATATCGATTCCCAAGGAGTATTGATTATTTTCATTTTCTTCGCTCCCGCAATAAAGCAAAAAGCGCACCACTCAGCACACAATACCTCGAAAGGCGGAAATCGGTTAACGGAGTGTCTTAACACTAGGTATCTTGAGCCTACGGTACTTTCCGCCTATCATGCTACGGGATACAGCGTGAAGCTAAAAAACAAAAATATATCCATTTAATTTATTTCATCTTAGTCAATTAATTAAATGAAATAAAAATTAAATATTTTTTATTAAATAAATTAAATCAAACTCAGTGTAACTCCATTCATCATGGTTATGATATCCGTATAGTCGCCTACTATCGTGCTGTGTGTTATTAATATAATTGATTATATCATATATGTTTTTTATCTATACATATACCTATATCCTTCGATTTGGTTTGAACCCACTACAATGACACAACTTTCAGAATACACAAATGTTATTTTATTACAATGTTTTAAGCATCGAAATATATTCACTCTTTTTTCATTGTTATGGCGAGTTTCTTTAATATTTGCCTGTCTATCTTTGATGTTGAAGTTGTAGGAAATTCTTTTACAAATATAACACCTCCCCTCAATTGTTTGGTGTCAGCCAACGACCCTGCAAATTATATTAATTAGATGGATGGTTATTATAGTAAGATTATTTTTATCTTTTAGGGCGTATGAATAAAATTGTTTACTTTTAACTAAATCTTTTATATCCTCTGCCGAGACTGTTATACCATCACGCGCTATCACCACGGCTACTGGCAAATCTCCACATTCTTCATCAGGTATACCAGTCACTGCCACGTCTCGCACTCCCGGGTGCATGATAATCACTTTTTCTAATTCCACAGGAGAAATCTGAAATATATGTTATTAGGTAAAATAGAAATATGAATGTATGAGAAAATAAGAATGTATGAATGTATGAGAATTTGTGTATATGACTTAAGTATAACTTCTTCTTCCAGAGTTCTGTGAAATCAGTACTAAAAAAAAATAAATATCGGTCAAGTGTAAGTAATACTAGCGCACCCAGTTACTTTGTATGAAATGAATGTAATGCATATATGTTTTAATGGTTTTTTATATGGTATATCATAAATTGCAAATTTTCAGATTTATTCCTTTATGTTTACTGTAAGTTCTCACTTGTTGTCAAATTTCATAATTCAAAGTCAACAAAGTACTACTTATAATAAATAATTGACAAACTTAAATCAGATTTTTTCGACATATATAAATTTCCAATTTTCGATTTTTTCCTTTATTTACTAATTCCAAATCCTTATAAAATATCCAATAGGTTTTGAATAACGCGGCAAACAAACAACATAACGATCCGATAAGAGTTCCGTTTTTTTCTTTTTGAGGTACGGAACCCTAAAATTCAATAAAATATTAATAACAACAATATTGTAAACAATTACAAAAAAAATTGAAAATCATTTAAAATACTATGAAAACTATGCATAAGAATTAAAAAAATATTATTGCTTTTAATTATTATCTGTTTTAATTGTTGTTAATGTCGTTATGTCAAAGTCTAACTAACTATTATGTTGTGTGTACCTATGTACTGTAAATATTGATTGTTTTAATATAGGTATTTTACAATAATGTATACATACCTGGTGACTTTTATATTTCAGTAATAATTTGCGGCGGTCAACGAAGTATAAATTACAATATTCATCTCTATACATGATGTCTCCAGTTTTATACCAGGCGTCGTTGTCAAAAGCCGCCCTAGTTTCCTCCGAATTATTATAGTATCCCTGAAAATGTCATCGTATATAATTTCAAGAGTAAGCACGTATGAAAAGTTCACAATTTAACGCTTTTAAGAATATTTGATACTGGAAACACATGTGTTATTTTTTCTGGCATTAAGCTTTGCATGGTCTTCAAATTTTTCAGCTGTTAGTCTTCAGTGATTATTTGTATCTTACATTTTGTATCACTACATCAAGCAATCACTTCCTTCGATATGATATCCGGAGAGGAGCTCCTTGTCTAGGAACATACAGATAGACATAGCAAGATACTTTCTGCCTATTAAAGTTCCCAGTCCGGCACACAACATGGCCATACTATTACTATGCAACGCTCTTGAAGTTTATTCGCTAAATCATGGACCCCAAGGCCATCCTCGAATTAATGTGACGCTGCAAATTTTGCCGAAAAAGTGCTGGCCAGCATTCGCTGCCGTATAAAATCCGGTCGGATTATGCTCTTGTATATAAGCCCTTTCATCGGGTGTAGGAAAAAACAGATACTTACATAGATTTTGTCAAGGAATACATGTGGTAGATCTATGATATCATGATATCGGACCGATACTTGGTTATAAATAATGATGCTTATTATTATATTCTTATCGGTGTTCTATTCTTATGTCCTATGATGTTATAAAATAAACAATCTAACAATACATATAACAATCTTTATTTTATACCAACTATGTAGATATAAAGCCTTGTAGCTTTATATAGTAATATTAAATTTCATATATTTAATAAAACTGTAATAATATCGTAAATTTCATTGTATAGTATATATATACATACCTTAAAAACACTCCTCCCTTTGAGCATAAGCTCTCCTGGCGTATTTGGTTCGTTAATAATTTCATTCGTTTCTAAGTTTATGATCTGAAAAAGACAATATATATATATATATATATATATATATATATATATTATATAATATATATATATATATATATATATATATATATATATATATATATTATATATATATATATATATATATATATATATCGGTCAAGTGTGAGTAATACTGGCGCACTGTGAGTTCCGTAGGTACTCGTATAGGTACTCGTTATGTATGAAATATACAAATATAAGCTCGTAATGGTCACTTTCTGTGTTAAACTTATAAATTATCAATTTTCTTCTCTGTAAACTGGGAATTAAGGAAGGATATTTCCTTCCTGTAAGTTCTCACTTCTTGTCAAATGCTAGTCTAGGTCAATGTAATACAACTAATAAGAGTCGACAAACTTAAATTTGCGATATACACTCATTTTGTATGAAATTAAGTACAGTGATAAGTTTGTAATGGGTTTTCTGGGATATATCTATAAATTTCCTATTTCCGAATTTTTCCTTTGTTTGTACTATAAGTTCTAACGTATCCCCAAATTTCATAACTCTAGGTCAACAGGAAATTTTGATTACTGTAGAAATCTGTAGAGAACTACAGATTTTGATTACATGATTTCCTGCAAAATGCCAGAAAATTAAGAAACGCTCGCTATAAACGCTCGTATCTGCGATTGCTGGTTGCGTTAACTTAGACGAATTAGTTAGTTCTTCAATTAAATATTGACATAATTCTTTTATTTTTATATTATATATAAGACTTTACGATTGAAAACCTGTATGTAAAACGCAGGAAATATGTTTATTAAGTCTAACGGTCAATTATCTAGGGTATTATATTTACAAAGTCGCTTCCCAACAATGTACGTTTAGATCTTTCAAACTACACAATTAATTTTAAGTAGTCCAAGAAGGTTAATCAGCAAATCGAACACTGATATTATATGGTAAAATAAATATATTTTGAATACATTTCGAAATTTGAAAAATAACTTAACTTATAAGTTTTAAAATTAAATAAATCTCACTTTAAACTTTAAGTGTCCAAGAGGTCTCCCAACAGAGTTACGAGGTGAGTAAGCAGCTAACGTAAATATTCCTGATATTTCTGTCATTCCATAGCCAACTTGCACAAACGATTTCGGTGCTACTTTCTGCGAACATAAAACAAAATAAAAATATTGATATTAATGTTTACTTTTCACCCAAATTCAGAATTGAATACCAAGAACTTATTAATATAAAAAGATAATCCTTAAATAAATATAATAAAGAAAAAAATTAAGCCACTCATTAATAAAAAGTATGACATAATATATAATTATATATATATAATATATATATATATATATATGATATATATGATATATATAATATAATATATATATATATATATCTATATATATATATATATATTATATATATTATATATATATATATATATATATATATATATATATATATATATATATATATATATATTATATATATATATATTATATAGATATATAATATATATATATATATATATATATATATATATATATATATATATTATATATATATATATATATATATATATATATATATATATATAATATATATATATATATATATTATATATATATATATATAGTATATATATATATTATATATATATATATATATATATGTATATGTATATTTTAAAAGTAATGGTATTGTTAAAGTATATTTTTAAAGTATGTGTGTATATTTATTATATGTATATGTATATGTATATGTATAGTTATGTATATGTTATGTATATGTATATGTATATGTATATTATTATAATATATATTATATATATATATTATATATATTATATATATTTTATATATATATTAATATAAAATATATATTATAAAATATATATACGATACGGTAAAAATAATATACTTATGTTTATTTGTTAATATCCTTACATTAATATCATTTAACAACTTCTCGGATACTGTACTTCCCCGATGAGATATGTTTAAAAAACAATTAAGATGGTTTTTCTCATTTTCACATTGTTTTAGTAAGCTTGTCATAAATGTAGGACTCACTATTAAGAACTCTGGCTGTAAATTGAAGAAAAACAAATTCAAAATTCAATATATAAATAAATTATATGGATTCCCTAATCTAAATTCTTTATTTTGAAATAAATCTAATTTTAATTATAAATACCATAATTCTCTGACCTTTACTTTACTTTACTTTAAAAAAACATACATGCAGTCTGATATATACTTAAGTGTAATGTAATTTCGACGGCGGTTAAATATTTTAGGTATTTGTTAATATTTCTATTATATTACAAATATAAATAGTGAGTAATATATGAATTATGCATATGGAAAAAAATCGTAAAAATGCTTTCCAACTATTTAAATGTTGCTAATCATATGAAATAAGTTATTATGTTTGAATAAGTTACTTTTAGCTCTACTTATATGCCATACTTCTATAACTATACTATAACTACTTATATACAAAATAAATACAAACACTAACATTATATTTCCCAATGAGGTAATTAACATGTGCCGGTGTAAGAGTGGCCGAAGTTTGTATTCGTGTGTACCTAATAATAGGCGATATTATAAACTGAAACGTCGCTGAGATCCATTGAATGGGCGATATAACTAAACCGGCTTTGAAGGGAGATGGAAATTTAGAACAGCCACATCTGAAAAAAATTAAGTAAATAGTTTAGACATATTATAAAATATTATATCTGTCGGTATTATATCAAGTAAGTAAGGATATATGAAAAATTGAAATGAATTGAAAAATTGAAAATCATTTAAAATACTATGAAACTATGCATAAGAATTAAAAAAATATTATTGCTTTTAATTATTATCTGTTTTAATTGTTGTTAATGTCGTTATGTCAAAGTCTAACTAACTATTATGTTGTGTGTACCTATGTACTGTAAATATTGATTGTTTTAATATAGGTATTTTACAATAATGGTATACATACCTGGTGACTTTTATATTTCAGTAATAATTTGCGGCGGTCAACGAAGTATAAATTACAATATTCATCTCTATACATGATGTCTCCAGTTTTATACCAGGCGTCGTTGTCAAAAGCCGCCCTAGTCTCCTCCGAATTATTATAGTATCCCTGAAAATGTCATCGTATATAATTTCAAGAGTAAGCACGTATGAAAAGTTCACAATTTAACGCTTTTAAGAATATTTGATACTGGAAACACATGTGTTATTTTTTCTGGCATTAAGCTTTGCACGGTCTTCAAATTTTTCAGCTGTTAGTCTTCAGTGATTATTTGTATCTTACATTTTGTATCACTACATCAAGCAATCACTTCCTTCGATATGATATCCGGAGAGGAGCTCCTTGTCTAGGAACATACAGATAGACATAGCAAGATACTTTCTGCCTATTAAAGTTCCCAGTCCGGCACACAACATGGCCATACTATACTATGCAACGCTCTTGAAGTTTATTCGCTAAATCATGGACCCCAAGGCCACGTCGAATAATGTGACGCTGCAAATTTTGCCGAAAAAGTGCTGGCCAGCATTCGCTGCCGTATAAAATCGGTCGGATTATGCTCTTGTATATAAGCCCTTTCATCGGGTGTAGGAAAAACAGATACTTACATAGATTCTGTCAAGGAATACATGTGGTAGATCTATGATATCATTAATCGGACCGATACTTGGTTATAAATAATGATGCTTATTATTATATTCTTATCGGTGTTCTATTCTTATGTCCTATGATATTATAAAATAAACAATCTAACATACATATAACAATCTTTATTTATACCAACTATGTAGATATAAAAGCCTTGTAGCTTTATATAGTATTAATATTACTATTCATATATTGAATAAAACTGTAAATAATATCGTAAATTTTATTGTATAGTATATATATATATATACATACTTAAAAACACTCCTCCCTTTGAGCATAAGCCTCTCCTGGCGTATTTGGTTCGTTAAAATTCATTCGTTCTAAGTTTATATCTGAAAAAGAATAATATATATATATATTATATATATATATAATATATATAATCATATATATATATATAAATATATATATTATATATATATATATATATATTAATATATATATATAATATTATATATATATATATATATATATATATTACATAGATAAAAAGACAAAGTACTTATTGCGCCATTATCCTATAATATCTCTTATATTTTTCGGGCATTAAGCTTTGCACGGTCTTCAAATTTTTCAGCTGTTAGTCTTCAGTGATTATTTGTATCTTACATTTTGTATCACTACATCAAGCAATCACTTCCTTCGATATGATATCCGGAGAGGAGCTCCTTGTCTAGGAACATACAGATAGACATAGCAAGATACTTTCTGCCTATTAAAGTTCCCAGTCCGGCACACAACATGGCCATACTATACTATGCAACGCTCTTGAAGTTTATTCGCTAAATCATGGACCCCAAGGCCACCTCGAATTAATGTGACGCTGCAAATTTTGCCGAAAAAGTGCTGGCCAGCATTCGCTGCCGTATAAAATCCGGTCGGATTATGCTCTTGTATATAAGCCCTTTCATCGGGTGTAGGAAAAAACAGATACTTACATAGATTCTGTCAAGGAATACATGTGGTAGATCTATGATATCATGATATCGGACCGATACTTGGTTATAAATAATGATGCTTATTATTATATTCTTATCGGTGTTCTATTCTTATGTCCTATGATGTTATAAAATAAACAATCTAACAATACATATACAATCTTTATTTTATACCAACTATGTAGATATAAAGCCTTGTAGCTTTATATAGTATTAATATTCTATTTCATATATTAATAAAACTGTAATAATATCGTAAATTTTATTGTATAGTATATATATATATATATACATACTTAAAAACACTCCTCCCTTTGAGCATAAGCTCTCCTGGCGTATTTGGTTCGTTAATAAGTTCATTCGTTCTAAGTTTATGATCTGAAAAAGACAATAAATATATATATATATATTATATATATATATATATATATATATATATATATATATATATATATATATATATATATATATATATATATATATATATATATATATATATAGTATATATTATATATATATATATATATATATATATATATACATAGATACAATACAATACAAATATACTTATTGCACAACATATATATATATATATATATATATATATATATATATATATATATATATATATATATATATATATATATATATATATATCTTCTTCTTCTTCTTGGCATTAGTCCCGCTTTTGCCAGGGTCTGCCTTCCGACTGAGCCTACTCCACTTTGCACGGTCTTTAACATCCTCAGTGGATAATTTATTGGCTCTCATGTCTTGTGTCACGACATCCAGCCATCGCTTCCTTGGGCGTCCGGGTGGTCTAACTCCAGGGACAGACATGTCAAGGCACTTCCTTCCGACATAGTTCTCAGATCGGCGCATAACATGGCCATACCATCTCAGGCGACGCTCTTGGAGCTTATCCACTACGTCACGGACCCCAAGACTACCTCGAATGAATGTGTTGCGTATGCGGTCGGACCGCGTCACGCCACACATCCATCTCAGCATCTTCATCTCCGTGACGTGAAGCTCCTGAGTGTGCCGAGATAATGTTGGCCAACATTCGCTGCCGTATATAAGAACAGGTCGGATAATGCTCTTGTATATCAGTCCCTTGAGCTTGGGCGGTATTCTGCTATCGCAGACCACACCAGTGACCTCCCGCCATTTGGCCCAGGCAGCGTTTATACGGGCATGGATGTCGTGGTCGATGCCTCCAGACTCATGCATAACGGCTCCAAGGTACCTGAACTTCTCCGACTTAACGGCTGGCTCAGGCCCATATGGATGGTGCTCGAGTCCGGGCTCCCACAAGCCATGTACTCGGTCTTCGACACATTCAGTTTGAGATCACCGTTTTCAAGCGCACCCTTCCAGGCGTTCACTTTACGCTCCAGCATCAGTCGGTTCTCATCGATGAGTACTATGTCATCGGCATACATCATCAGCCACGGAGGCTGGCATTGGATGTCAGCCGAGACAGTATCCAGCACTACATTGAATAAGAACGGACTTAGAGCTGAGCCCTGGTGAACCCCTACTGTAATCGGGAAGGGCTTGGTGTCGCCAACAGCGGTCCTAACCACTGAAGCGGAGTCGTTGTACATATGTCTGATAACCTCAATATAGGCTTCAGGGATCCCCTTGGATCGCAATGCCCACCAGATACACTGACGTGGCACACAGTCAAAGGCCTTCTGCAGGTCCAAAAAGGCCACATGCAGAGCTCTCCTTTTTTCCCTGTAAGCCTCCATCAAAGTTCTGAGGGCAAAAATGGCATCCATAGTGCCTGATCCTGGTTGAAACCCATACTGAGACTCAGAGACAGTACATTCTTGGCGGAGCCTGAGGCCGATCATCCGCTCGAAGAGTTTCATGGTGTGGCTCATAATCTTAATGCCCCTATAACTACCGCAATCCTGAACACTGCCCCTTCCTTTGTAAATAGGGATAATAAAGCTTTGCCGCCACTGATGTGGCATCTTTCCAGTATTCAAGATACGGTTAAACAGGTCAGTAAGTATAAGCACACCAAGAGAGCCCAACGATTTCCACGCCTCGATTGGGATGTCGTCAGGTCCTACCGCTTTTCCGTTCTTCATGCGTCGAAGACAATTACGAGTTTCGTCACGGGTTATTGGAGCATCTCTCCTTCACAGAGGCATGACTACAAAGCAACGTGCCCCGAGAATCTCTGACGAAAAGACATTTTGTAATATCCTGCGTCGCTTTATCTCGAGCACGAGCCAGTTTGTATATGAGCTTCTGCCCCTCCACAGTTTCAAGTTTATCGTACAATGGCGACAAACTTTCTCTGCGGGCTCTGGCTACAGCTCTTTTGCTGGCCCGTTTCGCTGCAATGTACTCCAGTCCGTCTTCAGGAGAGTTGGAATGCTGCCACTCTTTAAACGCAGCCTTCTTTTCCTGAATCACCCCCTGCACCTGGTCATTCCACCACCATGTCTCCCTGTCGATGACACGCCCACCCATAGTAACACCAAGAACTCGCTTGCCCGCCGCAATGATTGCTGAATGAGCTCGATCCCATGCAGTCTGAGCGGTCTCGGTGTTAGTCAGTAGATTTTGACTCTCCACCTCCGCCAAGAAGTCGGTCTGCATCGGCCCATTCAACAACCACCACTTAATTCTAGGTTTGCGTTTCTCGGCTACTTTCTTTTTCCGAGTAACATTATAGTCCATGACAAGGAGACGATGTTGGGCCGTCAGGCTTTCGCCGGGAATGACCTTACAGTTGGTCACCCTGCCTATATGACACCGTCTAGTCAGCAAATAATCAATTTGAGTTAAGTGAGACCCGTTCTTATACGTTATAAGGTGCTGAGGTTTCTTCTGGAAGAAAGTGTTCACGATAGCCAGATCAGATGCAATGCAGGTTCTTAGAATATTTTCTCCCTCTGCATTGCGAAGACCATATCCAAAACCCCCGTGAACACGTTCATACACCTCAGCGACCCTACCCACGTGGCCGTTCAAGTCCCCCCCAACTAAGACTGATTCGGTAGATGGTATAGCGAGTAGTACCTCTTCATACTGCTCCCAGAAGGTCTCCTTTTCAGCCGCGCTACAACCTGCCTGGGGAGTATAAGCACTGATTAAGTTTGTGATAACGCCCTCGATCAGTACCTTTATCCGCATCAAGCGGTGGCAGCGACGGTCAACTTAAAAAAGCCCATTCTGAAGCATGCATTCTGCATCGTCCGGTTAGAGAGCCAATATTCCATATTACAAAGCGGAGTTTCCGTCTGGGTACTGACGTCGTTAGCCGTGCCCGTACTTGACACGGTAGCCCTTGCCCACTTATCGCAGGTGTAGGGCGATGTGCCTGCGCGTCGTTTAACGGCGACGCCCTAGCCATACCCAGCTTTTTTCTAAATCGGTCCATACTAGTGGCGAAGTGGTTTTTAGTGGAGCGATTGCCATCTGACCTCCAAACAATGGGTTAATGGGTAACTGGGAGAAACCAAGAAAGGAAAGGGAATAAGAGGCAGAAAGACTTGGAGTATAGGGGAGGGACACCACTTACATGAATTGGATAGGGTTATGAAAGTGGTGGCTCGAGGCCCCGGGGTCGCGTACCCGTATGCCGAAAACCAAATATCGGACAGATAATTGGCTAGACACCCTCTGAAGCTATGTATATATATATGTATGCTATGTAGTGTATATATATGTATGTATATGTGTATATATATATATATATATATATATATATATATATATATATATATATATATATATATATATATATATATATATATATATATATATATATATATATCTTGTTCAATCTTTTGAGTTGTATGCACTTATTTTATATGAAATGAACTACAAATATAAATTTGTAAAGGTTTTTTCCGTGTTCAACTTATAATTTATCAATTTTGAGATTTTTACCCTTATATATACTGTAAGTTCGGATATTTCCCTTCTTCTCATAACTCTAGCTAGGACATGGCGATTTTCATATAAACTACAAAAAAATTAAGCACAAACGCTCATATCTTTTAATGGAATCGAGTTACAAGTTTGATTTCGTCTTTACTTCAAGCGGTCTTGGATGATTCGATATTTAATATGAATTTCAGCTACATGATTCGTCCACGTAATTTGGAGACAATGGTCTTGACAGACGGACAGACGGACAGACTTACATATTTCAATGGAATGATTATTTCAATTTATTCAAGTATCTTTTAAAACACAATAGGTATATTGGTGAAATTATGTAACAGCCAAACAAACGTTAAGGTACTTCAAGGTAGCACAGTTATTTATTTTATTCTTACAATAATCTTAGTTATTACAACTACAACTATGGTTGTTTATTACAATTCATTAAAGCCATTGATTACATAACGATTAAATCTTAATAAATCTTAGTATTTTTTTATTCCTACGGCTGTGTTAAATATCATGCATCGTCAGTCACGTTTAAATATAACTAGGTTCTATAGATTTTATATAACTTTTTTTTGTATAAAAAATATTACGTACAAAAAATAAGGAAATCCAATCATTATATTTTCATGTGTTAAGGAAACCAATTTAGGTAGTCCCGTCGAACCACTTGTGGATGCTAGCAGCAAAATTGCGTCTTTAGGGTCGAAATCTGTTGGTCTGAAATATAAGTAGCGTTTAGTATTATTTATTTATAATATTCTATATAATATATACTAATATCGAATAGAAATTGTAACAATTATAAATAAAAACAAACAAAAAGCAAAAACAAAACAATTATA
This sequence comes from Dione juno, assembly GCA_037127375.1. Lineage (NCBI taxonomy): Eukaryota > Metazoa > Arthropoda > Insecta > Lepidoptera > Nymphalidae > Dione > Dione juno. Next base: position 3,176,072 of record JAXRJS010000074.1, read on the forward strand.
CAACAATGGGTTTTATAAAAGTAATTTTATATTATGGCATCGATATCTAGAAAAGAGATTTTAAGAGATTTTATCTTTATATTTTTTGCTAGAAAGCCTTAAAAATAGTGTAGTTCTTATTACAATTCTTGTTTAACTAAGTTACATATGATATAAGGACATACTTGAAAGTGTCCACTGCAGTTTTATCAGAATATTTGTCCATAAATTCTGAAAATGTCATATGGCCCTCTTTTTCTCCAAATGTCACAATTTGCGGGGATAAATTTAATAATTGCAAGGCTTCTTTAAGAATTTCTGTTTTAGAGTTTTGGCAAAATATTATTTTAGGTTTCATACATTCGAATGTATTTCTGAGCTCATCTGAAATTATGGCATGGCATTAAATGGCTTTCGTTTATCAATAGATTACATGCTACCAAGGTGGATGGCGAAGTCGTCTTGGATGGTCGGATAGTTATGTTTCAAGGTTTAGAAAGTTGTGAAACACCAACAGTTAAACGTTATTTTATACTCTTCAAAAAACAGAAATACCCAATCAATCGAACATTTTGATAGTTGTACAAAAATAAAAACATCGTAGATTCATAATTCTAATTAGTTATAATATTAAATATTATTATTATTATTACTCATTAAATTAAGTAAAACTATAATCAAATTATAAAGCAATTGGTGTTATATTGGTATAATCATATTATCAGCTGTGACATACATACGAATACTGTTAATATATATGATTTATCCACCACCACGGCGGTCCTCTAACTGTGTGAGGGTGTACTTTTAATATATAATATATAAATTCTAATTAATAATATTTTATATGCATTTATGCAAGCTTGATTTTATCTTTATAGATAATATACGAATAAATTATAATATTGTAATATATAAATGATACATATAATTAATAGTCCCTACATATATTTTCCTTATCCTACTAAAGGCAGAAAATTGGTTAAATTAAAAAATTAAAAAAATTTTAATCTATGCATTTTAAAGAGTGACCTCTTTAAACCTTCCCTTGTGTCGGTTTGTCACACGCAATTTTCATTAAGTCAAATATTCATAATGATAATATACTTACATACTCCTAAATTAATATCAATTCCAGCAACTATCAAGCCAGAATACATAGCAGCATACAATGGTATAGTCAAATCTAAATGATTGACACCCATAATGGCAACAACATCTTGGTATTTTAAATCTATATTTCTGAAACTGATCGCACATCGCACTGATCGTTCAAAAGCTGTCTTAAAAGTTTCCTTTTCATCTGTAGCTCCGTCTATCTGTTATATATTATATATATGTATATATATTTGATTTGGAATAAAATGATTTTTATAAGTGTCTGTCTGTATGTGTATTTGCAAACGTAGATCTCCGGGCAAATCAACTTAAAACTATAAAAAATAAGAATAGAGCTGCTAAATCGATAAATGTAAAGTGACAAGGATCATAAAGTCAACGCTAACGAAGTTGTGGACATCTACTAATTTTTAAAACAATATCAATTACAAGCAATACTTCCTGGGAACCTGTTGTCTAAAACATCGTGATGCAATGAAATTGATCTCTATTTGGAAGATTGAATTATTTTACCCGCTTTTGATAGTAAACGAAGCGTGACATAGTGTTACGTCGTTTTTTTCTTTTTTTTTGCTTTACCTGCATTATTAAGTCCGGAGCGTCCTTAAAGCTTCTAAATAACATTTTTCCCACATGATAGATATCACTTGCTGTACCCGTTTCGGCAACCACTCGCGAAGATAATTCATGAATATAGAACTGTATGGAATCTGATACAATTTTATTCATTTCGAAATGTATACAATTTCCGATTATTTCTCTAGTAATATTATGTACGCCTACCAACATCGAGTATTAAAAACGTAGTGATGCAAGTATATTGTGCAACAAACAAGTTATGTCATTACCGACGACTTGATGATTTTAATTTGGCGAAGTGATTAGTGCTCAACTGGCACGTTCGAAACGCCGTAATTAAATAATTGACCTGATGATTTTAATTTGTTTTATAATAAAATATAAATTATGTTATTTTACAAGCGTTATTTACTTTTCTGATCTGTTACTTATCTGATTAAACAAAACATTGAGTTGGACTCCACCGAGCGCGCAATTTATCTAAAAAAAAGTATGTGCGCGTCGTACCAAAACATTTTTTCAATGTTTATTATTTTTATTTAATTTACTATAATCATACAACTATTTAGGTTATAAATATTGAGATAGACAGAGGGAATATCTAAACACTAGGGGTGTTTAGATATTCCATTTCCACCTTTCCGCCCACTTTCCTAGTCATTGTGTGTCATTGGTGGAGCTTAGTCTTTTTACCAGAACGACGAAATTAAATAATTCATTCCCCCGTGTGGGAATCGAACCCACAACTAGACACTGTGCCGCTACACCACGACGGCCTTACTTATGATATTTTTTTAAGGAACGAACGAAATGAATAAATACATAATACACGTGTATGGTAAAAACCTACTAACACATGGACAATAAAAGTAATTAAATTAAATTAAAATAATTAAATACAAAGGTTAATTATTAAAATCATAAAAAAACAATATAGTAGAGCAATCGTTGAAATCTATTTTATTATCTATTAATTAAATAAAGGGTGTTGTCGTCATTGTCGCAATTAAATAAAAGATCGGCAAACACTTTTTACATCGTTATCGGTCAGTACCTAAGCGTAACTCCATACAATATGTTTCATTTTATTAATTACAACATGTCCTTCATAAAGTTCATCCAGCTCCCGTTTCCTCAAAGTCTGTTTCCGTCTGCTTCACCCGAGACGCTATCAACATAAATAAGTTGTACCTGACAACCGTCAACGTAGCTTGATGAGAACGTATAGCTGGTCAGAGCGCATAAACTCATTATCTAATTGCCTAAATATATTTATTTTCTGCATCGTTAATGGTTCTAGAGGCGCAGCTACTTGGCTATTCTTGACAGTGGTATGGTAAACGTGGGCGAAGTGGGTTCTTATTCGCGGCCTCTCAGTTGAAGAGGCCGCACGAGGCCTCTATAAATGCTATGACATTAGATCAAAAATATAAAAACCTATAAACTTCGCGAACAAACTGATCCAGAAGATTTTATTTCAGCATTACACCGAAATTATACATGTCAATAACCGAGATACAGGTTCACCACTCTGATAAAATGTGGTGGACCTTAATGCATGCACAAAACCTTAATGCAAGTAGATAAAATGGCAAAATGCAAGATCAGTGTTAATGAAAATATAATAGTCAAGTAAATTAGTGCACTTACTATCTACTACTACTACTATCTATATCTGGAAAGTATGTTTAGTAGAGATGGAAAATAGGAAATCTGTAGTTTGTCTTGATAAGACGGCGCAATGTCGCTATTATACGGCAGCGAATCGTGGTATTTTAGACCAAGAAGAATGAAAACTATTATCGGTCAAGTGCGAGTAATACTCACGCACTGAAGGTTCCGTACCTATTTCATTATTGTAGGTGCTAAGAAAAATATTAAAATTGACAAAAAGATTTAAATTTGTACAAAATTAATGGATACATCCGTATCCATTCATTTTGTATGAAATTAACTGCAATGTAAGTTTGTAACGGATTTTTTCTGAGATATGTCTATAAATTTACAATTTTCGAATTTTTCCTTTTATTGTACTATAAATGAGTTAGTCATCGAAAAATTTAATAACTCTAGGTAAAGGAGAAGTACCCTCCCTGTAGGCTTTGGTTACGCAACGATATGTAGAATAATCTTAAATAAAAATCTTAAGCCGGATTAATCGCATATATTTTGAATAAATAAAGAAGCAGCTTTACTTTGATCACAAAATGTGTATAAACTGTGCATTTTAAGATTCCGAAGAAAAAATAGGTGGATATCAGAGTTCTTAACACTACATTGCCTCTGCCTGCCCCGTCTAATGCGGAAGATGCATGAAGTTATATAAAAAAAATCAGTTACACTTTGCGTTAATGATTCGTATCTGTGAGTCAATTACGCAATAATAACTTTATATGCATTAATAGCCTTTAAAGAAGACTAGTTGTTCACGAACTACTGACTGCATATTATAATTTGCCAATTAAAATGCAATTTACCTTGAAACTTTACATGTATTTGTATTTTATTAAAGCAATTTACAAATAAACAAGAAGAATAAAGTTAAAAAGCACGTTTTTTAACATTTCTTTTCCGAGCTTAGTTTGGAAAAAGTCTTTTGAGTGTTTTTCGTAAAATAGACTTTGGGAAGAAATTTGTGCTCCTGTGATACGTTTCAAAATTCAAAATTTTAATTGTACTGGCGTACTTATAGCGTTACTTGTCTGTTGATAATATAATTAAATATATATTAAAGCAATCGTGAGAAAAGTGCAAATATATTCAAATTTATTCTTTTGAATAGCCCACTAAATAAAACAATTTAATCAGACACAATTACAATAAAATGTTCTCATATTATTATATGAAAACATTTTATTACTTTGTGTTCCTTGCTCGAAATGTTTTAATAAGGTAAGGTAATTGAAATAATAGAAAAATTAAAATTAAGAAATAATAAGCTATACAATATAATATTTTTTTTAGTGTGTAATTAGGTATGTGCCTTGTCATTGTTTTTGAAAATACAGTAACGAGAAAAAAGAAAGAACGTAATAAAAAAATTGCTTTATACATGGAAGATATATGTATTTTTTAAATTATCGTATAGATCTTAATTCGCCCTTATATATATATATATATATATATATATATATATACATATATATATATATATATATATATATATATATATATATATATATATATACTATATATATATATATATATATATACTATATAATATATATATATATATATATACATATATTATATATATAATAATATATAATATATATATATATATATATATATATATATTATATATAATATATATATATAATATATATATATATATATATATATAATATATATATATATATATATATATATATATATATATATATATATATATATATATATATATATATATATATATATATATATATATATATATATATATATATATATATATATATATATATATATATATATATATATATATATATACATACACATACATATATACATTGTACCGACCGGGACATTTTAAATAAAAACGTGTAAAATTATTGTAATTTGATCGTACCATTGTATTTAAATACAAAATTGTAATTTTGATATAACATTGATATTTAAAATAGAAACTGGTGAGCTTTTTGCCAGCTCTTCTTCGACATGTACATTCCGTGCGTCCCGTGCGTGCCAATTGAGCACAAATTACTTCACCAATGTAACATTATATGGAGAACACACGAAGGAGATTGTATTGATAGATAAAAAAATATATTATTGAACATTATGACTCCCATGATGAACCATCTGTTGTATTATTTAGTTTATGGTTATCCATCCTTATGGTATATTGTTAATTTCATTAGTTATAAGTTATTAAAATATCAATTAAATTGAACTATTTTCTATATAAAATATCGTTACAACGTGGATAAACTTGACATATTTGACAGGAATTTTGCCTACATCTTAAACACTTATTAATCTGTGCGCAGATGACACGCGTCACTTACTCAACGTCATTAACGTACTTTTTCATTAATGACATTCAATTGAAACTAAATAGTAAATTAATCGAATAAAAATATTCAAAAACTAAAATATAGGAAGAAGTGATATTGGTTTTTGTAGTTGTTGTTATCTTTGATTATTAAGGTATGAGTCATGTTAATCGTTTAATATGTTATAAGAATTAATCAGTTGCTTTATATCATAAAAACGGTTAAGCCCACTTTTTATATAATTATTTAATTACGATTTTATACAATAATAATTCCAGTATATTTTTTTACTTTAAGTATTTATAGTACTTAGCATGATAGGCAAACCCAGTACCATGTCTTTCCATATTTTTTTATATATTGCGCGTCGAGTTACATAACCCAAGGCTTTACGTTTTATTTTACCAGTAGATGAGTATAATTGACATTTCTAATAATTCCTGGCAAAGAGATTGTATTCACCGTGTGGCCAAGAATTGTCCCGCTGTAGAATTGTCGAAAAAAAGTAAACTAAATAACAAAAGAAATGAGAACAATCTTACAATTTTTGATAACATAGATTTACGGTCTCGTATATTTAATATCATACTAAGGATATCTTTTTTATGATATTTCTTAATGAAATTTAAAAAAAAATGTTATTGTGTTTGTACACTATTATGTTGAAACCAACTTATTTAGGTGTCCTTATATACAAGGTATCGTGATGTGCCTATAATACAATTATCAAAATAAGAACGTATTAATATTTTTAAATTGAACGTTATGTTCGGAGGAACTTTGGGGTTCTGACGTTCAGATTGGAGCAGGTACTAACAGGGCACGGTTGCTTTGTAAAATACCTGTACCAAATTGCGTGTCGAGAGGGTTTACCGGCTTGCCATGAATATAATGCGCCTGTAGATTCAGTGCAGCATACTCTGGCTGAATGCCCCGCATGTGCCTCACAACGTCATGCTTTGATACCTGACACCTATCACTATTCAGGGTGGTGGAGTCATGCTGGTTAGTGAAAGAGACTGATTGACCATGGTCTCGTTCGGCGAATGGCATTAAAGGAAGCTGCGAAGTGGTCGCACAAATCCACGCGCAATGGCAGGCTTGCTCTGCCACTGGAGGCCAGGGAGTACGAGAAGGCAGTATGTGCATCTCCAACTCTCCTTACCCTGGGCAGTCGGCCATGCAGTAGCATGAAGCCTAAAGACGATGGCCCGCAACAGGGCCTTCTACTGAGGCGTTACAGTAGCATGCGCGAGTGATCCTGCGGCGTCCTTAGTTAAGTGGAGAAGTTGCTGCAGAACACGGCGACAGTTAAGAGATGGCACCGCCACCCGTGGCTACTATGGCAAATACTTGCAACCGATTGCACGTCGGGAGTTGCCATTGGACCCCGCAACGCCATGCCTTGATGGCCATAGTAGATTGGGAACTCTCATTGTCCAGTGTGAGGAGGGAGGCCATGCTAGATAATGAGAACAACTGGTCTGCAGGTTGTCTCCTTCAGTTATCGCACTGAAGGTGGCTGCGGAACGCGCGTGCGTGTTATGCTTGAACAAAGAACCACTCCGACGCCGTAAACCAAGGGGTGGTGAGAGGGAGAAGGTGATATCTACAACTCTCCTCACCCAAGAGGAGTTACTGCAGGAGGGTCATAATGGTCCTCACGCAACTCATCAAGGTGTGTACCCTGGAAAATACCCTGAAGGTGATGGTGGCCCACTATAGTTGGCCCACTATAGGAGGGTTACACTGAGGCGCTGCAGTTACATGCGCGAGCGTTTCTGCAGTGTCTCATATAGGTTTCCGGTTGGGTTTTAGTGGATAATATCGGGCTTCGATGAGTCCTAGAGTACCATCCGTCTGTAGGACACATTTGCCCTGAAAGTGAATGGTCTTCGTAGAAGTATTTCCTAGTGACAAAAAAATAGTGCACCGCCGCCCGTACCGCAAAGCTTCCCTGCGAGCCGGTCAAACAAAAAAGTCGTATAGCATAGTCGTTATTTAGTTCCTTTTATTATTGTTGATTATTTATACATAACTTGATTTATTTATACATAACTTGATTTTGTGCTGTGCACTATACTAACATTATTACAACTTTACTACTAAAATGTAAATATATATAACTACATATGCATTTTCATTTGAATATAAGCTACTATTAATTAAATATTATGTACGCAACTGTACATGCGCTGGTTTCATTTGTTTTTATATGTTCATCATCTCTGACTTTTTTAGGATGTGCCCTTTTTGTTCTGTTTTTTTTTTTGCTGTTAATTATAAATTGAATATATTCGATTAAATGTATTAGGTCCATACATCCCTACAAATGAAATTAGCGTTCTGTATGGGAGGACCAAAATGTCGAATATTTTTTAATATAATAAAATTATTTAATTAAAGTATGAATCACTATAACCATCGTTATAGTCAGATTTGAGAAAACTGTAGTGAACGATACCGGCAATAGTCCACCAAACGCATACAAGTAACTTTTAATGGATTGATTTTCGCTTGGGGCAGGATTTAGCTGGCTTGCCAGGGTCCAACCAATGCGATGAATGCTTCCGATTATTATAGAGAATCCACTTTTCATCAAGCCCTTCATTATTTCGCCAGCTGAGTAATGTAACGCAGCGGTCGAAGCGCGTATACGGGTTTATTTCACTCAATTAATGAGGTACCTTTCAAGCTTTTTAATCTTCCCAATTTGCTTCAAGTGGAATAAACCAGTTTTATCATTAACACCGCAGCCTGCAGCTAACTTGGACGTGGTTTGCGATGGCTCCGCTTCCACAAAATACTTCAATTTTTCATTATTAACTGGCGTCTCTGGCCGGCAATGATGTTTGTTCTGCAGGTCGAAATTTCCAGGACGAAAACGTTGGAACCAAAAACGTACTGTTTTCTTTTGCGACGACCGCCATACACATCATTTACCCTTCGAGCCGTTTCCCCAGCGCTGGTGCCAGGGTGGAACTCCTACTCGTAAATTGCGATATTTCAAGTTTTCCATTTTGTAAGCTGAATGACGCAAATAGAAAAACTAGAAGAAAAAAATCAAATTAATGACGGTTAATGAAACACAAATAGCTGTACATATTTGAATTTAGAATTCCTAAACAAAGAGGAGAAATTTGTGAATAAAGTAGCCATTACGACAAAATACCAATTTCATACATAATATAAGGTCCTTAACCTTATATTTTAGTATGGAGGGTGAGCGTGTCAGGGGCTTCTTGGAAATATGCATTCACACTCACCTCCACTATCCGATTAATAACCAAATACGAAATTATTCTACTGTATTCTACTGATGCCGGTTTCGACACACATTCTAGAAATGAATTGATGATAGGTCCAGACAGTCCTAGATTTTTAAGTAAACGCTACAAATCTACTTTTAAAATTTCCTGTTAATTAGTTAGTAACTAAGTTACTATTAAGTTAGAAATTATAATATTTAAGGATATTTTATTTCTCATAAAACTAAGTAGTACTACTGGTACTACTTAGTTACACCCTTAAACATTATAGACTAAAGGAAGATATCAGGGATTTTAAACTGTTTCTCCTACGTGTCCATCATAAGAGTAATTAAGAGCTGAATTTAAAATTTTAAGAAGATTTTGTGTAGATTTTGTAGACGACCCTTTTCTTCTTCTTTATGTTTCCGGTTTTTTTTGTGTTGAAAGTTTTGAATGGCCGACCTTTGAGGATGTGGCGAGGTTTTGATTAGTACGAGTATGACGCGATTAAATTGCTAACTATTTAAACAGGTAATAGGTATTATAATATTATAAATGGTATAATTTATTATATAAAACCTAATATTACTTAATAATAACATTCCTGCACCATAAGGTTGCCTGGCAGAAATCACTTATAGCGATAAGGCCGCCTACTGTACATTCTTCTTTTCTTGTATGTTTCTTTGTTTTTATATATTCTATTTGTGATGTACAATAAACTATACTGTTATAATTATTATTATGTTCCTCTTGGTAATTCTCGGGTTCAAACGAACTCGGTCCTTTGGAAGGCTTGCGTGGGGACACAGGTCCAACACGTAGAGGCCCCTTAGAGAATATAAAACATTTTACTGTGACGCATCACCCGTGATCCATCTCTGTGTAACTATAGGTAATTGCCCAGAGATGGTCGCCGGATAATGCGTAGGAAAATATGAAAATATGAAAATCTAAACTTGAACTATGGAATGGATTTTGGATAGTCTGAGTACTGGGCTATTGGATGAGACTAACGGACATCCGCCTTTTCAAGAGTCTCAAATTGAAAGGTTGACGGACGGCGTCTTGCCTCCCACTAGATGGGCCCCCACAAAACGGCATAATGCTTCGGGCGCAATACCAGTATGGTTGGCTAAGGGAGTCGACAGGTGTGCATCGGTTTCACCATCACGAGGAGTTCGTGAGCGGGTTTCCCGTTATTACTCAGATTGAGCACTTCCACCCTTTCGAGCATATAGCTCTTGCGCTCCACTCTAGCGGCCAATGAAGGCAAACCAGAGGCGGGGGATAAATTACAATTCCCCTTTGGAGGTCTCAGGCCCGTGGGGTCGCTACTCCCCAACGGCTCGCCACAAGCTGCCCTGCGGGCTCACAAGCTGCCCCGCGGGCTTATTATTATTATTATAAATTAATAATACCTATACCTAAAATACTAATAAGACCTATTCCGACACAACACAAGATTTCCATCATATTTTGTTTGTATGTTTGTCTCGTAGCTTAGCAATGTATTAGTTATCGTTTAAAGACTCATAATCAATGAATTATAGTATGATCGATGACATAAGCTAATTAATTATCGGATAATTTTATACATTTAAGAATCTAATCATAAATGAAAATCTACACCAGGGTAAGAAATAGTACGAGTGACTTTAAATATTGTAATATTAATAATGATTATAAATTTCATTATATAATTTATTTTTCAGCTTGACTCTTTATCGATAGAACTGGGTAGGAAGAGAAGAGTATTTTGATAGTGTTTCTTGCTAATTGGCTCTTGATAGTTAAGTATTTTGACACTTCTTTCCTTGTTGCTTCTAGAGTGACTGAAATCAACGGCGCACTTTGTGACCAGCGGTGTAGTGACAATAATTAATTCCCCTTATGATAACGACCCCACTGCAATTGCATTTATGGTCAGGCGGCGATGGCTTTCAGGATATAGTCTACCTATTTATTATTTACATGCCATGGTCGTATTGTAGAATTAACGATGCCATGACATCGAGCATATCATGAAATGCAATTTTTTTCACTTTAAAATGAATCCACAAATTGCGTGGCAATTTCATGAATAGGTAATAGGACCTTTTGAACCAAATCATAAAAGATTTTGTATTATTGACGGCGGTATACCGGTAAAAATAATACAGTTTAAACCTGTTCTCAGTTACAACGCGTTTTCTCCAGTTAAAATTAGATTTGACTAAATGCATTTGTCAAAACTTAAATCTTCTAGTTATAACTAGAACTAGCTGCTTTATATATTATTTATATTATGTTTTAGATAAAAATAGTTCTAGCTTTGATCCTTACTCGAAACTAGTGTTAAGAAAACTTGATTAAAATATTTATTTTTATTTGTTTTTATTTTGTAAAAAAATGGTCATCTTACTAAAAGAAACATTCCTTAGGAACTTTAAAATATAGCTATAGTGCCATTGTCACAATATAATAGAAATAAGTGAAAAAAAATATGAAGTAAATTTATCTACTTGTTATTAGATACATGACAAAATATCATGGCACATTGAGTTACAAAGTTTACTTTTTTCTTGCACAAACATTTTTTTTTTAATTTACATCCTGTCTTACACACTATTTTCACATATTTTGGCCTGTTCCTATGGCGGCTTCATTACCTACTGTTCTCAAAGGTAAATTTGTCTTTCGTACTTCATGGACTGAGACAGACCTGGAGAAGCACATTAAATTAACTTATTTGAATAACTTAAAATAATTTATTTCATAAAAAGACCTAAATATAAAAGTATTTACCCAACATACGTACTATATAATTTGTCGAGAATTTCATATTTTGTTAAATTCTTGTTTCATTCAATGACTCCAAAAAATATGGTCAATTCATTTCATGAAATCGTTAATTCAACTATATGACCACGACATATACGTATTTTTATAAACCAGATATTATAATCTTTCTAGATTTACCCATGACATGTATGTACATAAATAGTTTACTACTTCATAAAGCTAAGCTAATAATTCTAAATTAATATATTTTAATTTAGTCTCTAATTAAACGTAAGTCCATATTATGTGAACTAGTATATCAACTGATAGCCAATTATCATATTTTTAGCCAAAAATTAAAATAAAAACATATATCATATCATTTATTTCTTATATTTTTAGAATAAAACAAAGCCAGACAACATTCTATGTTAAAACGTGTTAAAGGAAACAAGTGTTTATACTGCGACGACTCGCCTTGAACCACTGACGTGAATCGTGTGTTGTATAAAGCGTTGGAAATGGATAAATATGTAGGGAAAAAATATAAACTCAAATCGTCGGAAAACTTCGACGAATATCTAAAGGCTGTTGGTAAGTGAATATTTCCATTATTTTCAATGTGTTATAAAATATACGGTGACTTTTATAAAAAATTTGACTGCTTTTTGTGAATGTTACATTTCAAATAGTGTTTCTTATATTTTTATGAGTATGTTTATCGTGTCATACTTATTACCTATAGCAAGTAATTATATGCCTAGAAGCAAAATCTAATCTTTATTTTATTAGAGTTTGATAACTCGTAATAGTAAACATTGAAACATGTTCTTGTACTATAAGTTAAAAGGTACAATTGTACTGTACATATAATAAGGAACTATATTTCATGATATTAAATCGATCGATACTTGAAATCGCATTCAACGCGAATTATATTGAATTTACGGATGTTGTTACAGCCTAGTTACGACAAACAACAGTTTTGTTATCAGTACACCTATCTCTTAGGTTATTACTACTTCTTTTTTTTTTTTTTGTCGCTGGGGAAATGCTTTTACGCAGACCATCCCTGAGTAGTACACTTATGTCCTACAGAGGAATGGTACTGTGGGACTCATCGAACCCGACACTACCCACTAAAACTCAGCGGAAACCCTCTCCACATATATGAGATGCTGCAGGATCGCTTGTGCATGCCACTACAGCACCTAGGTGGAAGGCCCACCTAACGTGGGCCACTATCGCCTTCGGGGAGCCCCAGGGTTTCTTCCAGGGCGCCCGCAGCCTCGATGACTTGCGGGGAGATCTTCACGACCTTCCTGCAGTAGCTCCTCTAGGGTCAGGGAAGTTGGAGATGCGCGTACCGCCTTCTCCTACCTCCTGGTCTACGACGGCGTTAGGTTATTACTACTGTCTCAACATAAATTTTTGATAATAACTTTGAAATACGTAAGGCCATTGAATACGTATCATTGTTAAAATGATGGTAGTTAGTTTCAATTCCCACTCGGGTTAATCAATTATTTTAATTTCTTAACTTAGATACAACAAAGAACAACGTTGAGTTCTGCTTCACGCAATTACTCGAATTCGTTTTAAAAGTGCAGAATGGAGAGTCTTGACACTATGTTTTTTATTCTGTCTATCCAACGTTAAGTTGAAAATTTATACTATTTCTATACGACCTCAAGTAAAAAGTTATCAATTTAGAATTTAAGCTATTCGTGTAAAATATTATGATATTATCGCCTACTTTATTAATCTAACCGTACGTGAGTGTTTCACTAGTTGTTCCTACAAATATATTGATTCTTTTCATAAATATTCAAAAAAGATTGAACTTTAAACCTTTCATATCGACGTGAATCTATTTAAATACCACAAACGACACATGGAAACAATACCTATGTAAGCACATATATATTAAAATTATTTAAAAAGTGTAATAATATATATATATATATATATATATATATATATATATATATATATATATATATATATATATATATATATATATATATATATATATATATATATATATATATATATATATATATATATATATATATATATATATATATATGTTATATATATATTATTATTTAGTTAAAAATTTAAAGAGAATACTATGTGGGGGAAGGAAGGAATACAAGCTAATTTTTTATTATTTTATGGATTAGCTAGTCTTTTAAATATTTATAAAATTGATAAATAGTTAATTAATAAAAAAATTATCTACTTTATTTGATAAAATATTAAAAAAAACTATCAGTCGAGTACGAGTGACAGTCCCGCACCGAGAAAGTTGGTAAATTTAAATTTATGAAATGTTTATAAAATGAGTACATATCTCTTGCACTCATTTTGTCTATATTTCGTAAGTTCTAATTCCTTGCCAAATTTAGTAATTCTAGGACAACGAATTAATTTCATAGAAAATGCGGTAAAAACGAAGCACAAATCTCGGCCTCGCTCCCACTCGTAACGTTTAATTGCGTTGACTCAACGCTATCTAGAGAAAATAATCTTGACAGACGGTCAGACAGCTACACAAGAAAGTGATCTTATAATCGTTCCGTTTCTGCCTTTTGAGGTACGGAATCCTAAAAATGATTAGAAAATAGATAATCTTTCAATATTTGTAAGCATATTTACTGAGCTAGGCTTTTAAAAGGCAGAGTGGTTGGTACTTTTTCACTTATTTGTTTTATTAGAAAAAAAAATATATATAAAAAGAGTAAATTTTTTTAATTTACTTCGTGCCATATAAGAAGTTTCAAGAAGTAACGTTAATAACGTTTATTTCTATGTAATACTCGATATTTTACAATATCGTGGTAATTATGACGTGTTTGATTTATCTTCAAAAAATGTTTGTATATAAATTTAGTTGCAACATATTATGTTAACATATTATTATGACTTCTATGTAAATTCCATATTTTATTAAATAAATAAATAAGTATCTTTCTTTATATATTTTAAGAATCACTCCAATTGTGTAGAATGATGAAAAATTATTTCATTTCTATTATGGACACAGTTTGACACTTTAGTCACTTGTATTATAATATATTTATGTATATAACATATTTAACACAGATAATTACTAAATAGGTACACGATTCATCCCCAGCGGAGCAGAATGAGATAACAAAATATTGCAATATATCATTTTAATTATTTACAAAACACACATCACCCCCCAAGAAACACACATCATCGCTTTACGATCAAATATATATCTCTAGTGCATTATGACGTCACAATCTTAAATGTTCCATGCTCAATTGCTAGCGTTAAAATTACTTAAACTCATCGACCGTAGATATTAGCGTTATGAAACTAATACTTTATTATTACGTATATAAATGTAATTAATATTACTTAGAAGTTGAAACGTATTATTCATTATTTAACCTTTAAACAATAAAGCTCTGTAAATAGGTTTTGAACTTCAATTTCGTTCTACTATCTTTCATAAAAAGTTATTTCTAGAGTTCCCTAATCGAATTGCGACTTACGTTTAAGCTACCAGTATAAAAACATACTGGTAGTTCTACAAACTTAACAATTACGGTGTCTTTTTTTAAAACTAAATGTTTCAAGCTTAATTATTTTTAATGGCAGACTGTTATTTTCAACTGTTTCTTGGTAGTACTTAACTAAAATAAAATTAATTAAATATTGTTTGACCAAAATTACTATTTATAGTGTCAAATTCTCAGGAAGTGTTTCTCGAATCTATCGAATTCTAGTAGAAAACGTTCTTCTTGTTAGACAGAATAATTAATATCAAAATAAGATAATAATAGATATAAAAAAACTTTGTCCCAACATTATATCAGAATCCTGTTTAATGTAAAATGCACAAAGTAAAGGAAAATAAAAGTTTGTCTATTTTTTCTGTTTAGATGATAGATGGTATATTTACATTAATAAAAAAAATCATTTAAGGGAATTTCGACGCAGCTTGAGGAAGAACGCATGACTTAGTGGTGCATGGCTTAGTGGTCAGAGCGCTTGGACGGTTTCCATGAGGCGCGGGTTTGAATCCCGCTGCGTTCAAATTTTTTCTTTAAGTATTTTTTCTATCCTTAGTGTGGATTAACACTTTAAAAAACCTTCCAAATATCATTTAAGTAATTAACCTGTTTTTTTAGTCATTAAGTAATAGACTATTTGACAGTATGAAAAACAAATGCTTGATTGTTGTCATGCCATACATTATAAGTTCAAAGAGCGTTATAGTGTAAAGTTTGTACATCATTAATTTATCATAAAATCATTAAGTTTAAAGAAAAAATTATACTTTAGTTGATACGTAAAAGTCAAGATTGATCAAATCGACGATGACACCACATCGACCATCTTCGCCTGCTAATTGGTGCTTCATTTCGTCGGGAGATGTTAAATGATTTAAATATAAATACGACATATTTGTATATATTTGTAAATTATTGAAATCAATGCTAATAAATACTTATTTTGTGAAACTGGACAGCAGAAAATTTCCTAAAATTGGCATAATAATGGTTTATTATTTTTTTGAATTTTTATCTAGCTGAATCAGAAGTACCATCATCGTGTAGAGGGCTTAAATTTTTTCATCATAATTATTGTCTGGCTAAATCCCATTTTATACTGAAAGTAATTACTATAACTGGCAAATTTAATATATTTAAATTTTGGTACCCAAAAAATCCTTTCACTCGGTTTGAATATTTATTCGCGAAAGAAAAATTTGCATGTCCGAACGATTTTTACCCATTAATTCCTCATTCACATTTAATTTAGTAATAATTGAGTGTTAATAATTTGTAAATATTTGAAAAATTTTAGGCAAAACTTGACGCAATAAGCATGGACGTCACAAAGATTTAATTTAAAAAATATATAAATTCCATAGTCACTAATAATTAAACTAAAATAGTTTTTAAATCCTGTAAAATAGCCTATTATACTTGTAATTTTAGTAATTACTTACTAAAATATGTAAATTTCTCACAACGATACAAGATATCTAGTGATAGTCAGTCAGTCATGATTGATGTTTTGATGTTATGATGCATAACTTATTCATTAAACACTTTTGTTTCTTATTTATTATGAATTTTTGCACTATTTAATCTCTTCAATAAACTTAGAAAATGTCAAGAACAAAATTAAGTAGTATATGGATAGTAAATATAAAATATACCTAAAGTAAATTAGTTTTGCTATGCCTTGTCAATCAATACTCAATAATACTAGAAAATTGTCGGCTATGACTATTATATATAGATACAAATGATGTCATTTACATTATTTACATTTATTGTTTTTATTATGGACAGATTGAGATGATTGTGAATTTGAAATGCACGAATGACGAAGGCTAATAATCAATAGGTACTAGTCTCTATATAATATTATAAAGCTAAAGAGATTTTTTTTTTGGTCGAACGCGCTTATCTCAGGAACTACGGTTATTATTATTTAGAAGATTGGTACGGTAAGACTTATAAGGTAAGACTTTATATAAAAAAAAAAATCTGTTGGATAGTCCAGTAAGTAGTTACGAAGTAGTTATAGAGTTGGTTTTTATTGTAATAATACTTACATTTTTAAATAGTTGCAAACAAAAAGGAAACTTTTTGTTTGCAACTATTTAAAAATGTACACTGGATGTTAAATGCCTAAAAAATATCTGCAGACGATTAATTTATTATAAGGAAAACTCATGGTAAAAATGTGGTTTGACATTTTAGTCAACATAGAAGCAAGGTTAGGTTACATTCGCTTATTACAATATAAAACTAAGGAGCATATATCTAAGACAAAAATTTGTGATATATTATTATTTTTATAAATATTTGTATAATTTTATATCTTTTATAGTTGATCTTGATGGTACGTATACTTAAAAAAAAATAGCGAATACGTAAAACTCAGATATAATCGATAGAGAAGGTTGCTATTCTATTTGGAAAGGAAAGATTTTATTTAAAATGTATTATAACCTTGTCTTAGTTTTGCTCTGTAGTTAATATCTACGATGCATAAGTAAGCGATGTAAGTAAGCCGTGTGAGTTTTTGTTACCTTGTGATTTTTTCAATCCTATTCATTATGATGCAATGCTTATATTTAATATATGTAAGTATTGTTCATTCGCGGACGTCACAATGAGATAACCACTTTAGAAGAAGTCGATAAGTGATTTTAATTAAATTCGAGACAAACTTTAAACTTTTAAGCTTTAATAAGCTTTATTACATTTAACATAAGTTTTTGGTACAATTTTGTAAACTGTTTTTTTTAGCTGTTCCAAATATATTCTACATTATACAGGGTTTTGAATACAACCCATACCCAAGCACTAGCTCTAGCTAAACATCAATGACGTACAAAACTATCCAACGCAAATAACTTTAATTCCTACTCATATTTTTTAGAAAATTTTGATATGTCAAGGTGTTTTATTTAAAAATATATAATATTAATTGATAATTGCTAAGACGTTTAAAATTCTTATCATGTTTTCCAATAAATAATATTCTTTTGTTTATTAGGAGATATTAAGAAAAACTGTTATCCAATTTGTTATAATATATATAATATTCTTTTGGTTTTTAAGAAAACACAAACAAATAAGTGTTATCGAACTTTAAATAATTATTTATATATTTAAATATATATATATATATATATATATATATATATATATATATATATATATATATATATATATATATATATATATATATATATATATATATTATACAATGATAAGTAGCGTAATTATATATAATTTTTCAGCCTTGACTTTTGTTATTAAAAATACGATATGTAGTTTCCGAATGCACTCAGGTATTTTATACGTTTATTTAATATAATCTCTAAGTTAGTCTGGAAAAGTACCGCTACTTAAATCTAATAAATTACAGATTGAAATGATGTAGTCACACTTCGCTCTGCTAACTTCCTAAAATGCTGTATAAAAAAAAGAAGAAAGGTTTTAATGATAATTTAAAATTATGTTTATATCTTGTTTATACATGTATTTAATATTTTATACCATTTTATTACAGATGTGGGCTTGATTTCTCGGAAACTTGCAACATCTTTGTCTCCATCAACTGTACTGACGAAGAATGACGACGGTTCATACAATCTAACATTGGACACACCGATAAAAAGTATAACAATTACATTTAAGCTTGGAGAGGAGTTTGTTGAAGAGAGAGCTGATGGCGTCAAGGTAACGTTACGAGCTATTTACATGTATTTTTCTCTAGATTTTTTGATACAAATATTGCAAATAGGCACGATAATTTCCATATCCGATTACGCCATAATCATGTGATAATCTATATTTAATTAAATTTCTCAGAACTTTCACTTTCACTGCCAACAGCAGCTTCAAAAATCTCTATGTAGGGATTTCGCGGACATTGTGCGGTACTTAAAATAGTAACGTTCTTATTTCTTCTCTGCCAGTATATTTGAAAAAAAAAAAAAAAAATTGTTTTTGTTTTGTTTTTTGCAAACTTACCAAATTATGCTTAAAATAATTTGTTGTTCGTATGTTGCCTTATTCATCACCTTTTAGTGTTATAATTATTATTTTTTTAAACGAATAATATACATAAATAAAATATTGCAAAGATATTGCATCAAAATCTGTAATTATAAGTACCTATTACATCTACATGACTTGAACCTACTACCTTCCAAAGATATAAATACATTGTTATACAAACTGTATTCTATATGAGTTGTACGTAATATCTACTCGTGTTATATCGAATTTCGTGTTTCAGGTAAAATCAGTAATGTACATGGAAGGTGACAAACTTGTTCAGTCACAAGTGGAGGACAGTGGCAGGAAATCTATTCACGTCAGAGAATTTAACGATACATCGCTTGTTGTGGTAAGTTAATAGAAAAATACTATTAATATCGTAATTATATCGTAATCATAAATTGAATAATAATTAATAATGGAAGTATGAAGTATGGGGTCAGAGGTTGATCTGAGCTTGGATGGTTTCCAAGAGGCGCGAGTTCAAATACATATGTATTTGAACTCGCGCCTCTTGGAAACCATACATACATTCAAATTTGTATGTTATCTAAAAAACTATTTTTATTCCCTTAGTGTGGAATAAAATTTAAAGCTAATAATAATATTTAACAAGTAAAGCTTCTTTCTAGCCAAATCATGCTAACAACATAAATAAGTTGAAAAAATCATGTAAGAATTTCAACGTCAAATGATGAGAACGTATTAGCTTGGATAATTTCCAAGAGGATCGGGTGCAAATCCCGCGACGCTCAAATTTATATAATATCTTATTTAAAAAGTATTTAGCAAGCGATAGTTGTGACCTCAAGATTACCAAAAATACTCTCTTTGTCCGTAGCTATTATAATCATGCATCATCACCCATAAAAAAATAATAGGTAAAACTTCGTTTTGAAGTGGACTTTGGTTGCAATGTCACTACACATACATACATAATATATCGGATATACCTATACTTCGACCAATTTAAAAGATTTTCATAATATATAAAAAGGTGTCACGGTGATAAAATGGTTTACAACAGGTTTAAGGAGATTTGCTCTTTTGAAGAGGCTGATTTTTGGTTGTTCGTAATGGTAGACTCAACAGAGTTTTTATACACAAAACTATTAATGTAAGAAATAAGCGTTTGTTTGCCAGTTGTATATATGTTTTACGATAACATAACTCAAGACTTCGTTAACTTATTTTTTTTATATAAAATTCAAGAGGTTACTGTGTATCAATAACTAGAGCTACAAAAAATCTGATTAGGAATCAGCTTGGCCACATTAGTTGACGACAGTTGAAAAGTTTCAAACAATAACAAAAAGGTTTTATTTTGTTATGTAATTCAGTCCCCCGGAAGGGTATCGAACCAACACCTACCGCGTTTACAGTCTGACACTGTCCCACTGCTGTGCTAATATAAAAGCAGTATTATTCAAATTACTGTTAAATTATAGTTTTCTTAGTAACTTATGTTAAACACGCAAGCATCTAAATATAACCATATAATAAATAATTGTTTACATTTATTTTGTTGCGTTAAAAAGAAACTACTTATACGTCACTGATTAATTATTTAATAATGTTCCTTGAAGTAATCTGGCCTCTACTTTGAAGAAGGTCAATCAGGATCAGGTCAATTATGAAAGTATCTAACATCAATACAATTGGATTACTTTAAAAATAGTACTGTCGCACCGAGCGCTTCGTACCTATTTCATGATTGTAGGTATTCCGCTGGCGAAATATTTTTTTAATTTTTTAGTATTGTTATTATAGCGGCAACGAAAATTTGTGAAAATTTCAGCTTTCTAGCTTTCACGATTCATGACATACAGGCTGGTGACAGACAGACTTACGGACAGACAGGTAGCGGAGGCTTAGTAATAGGGTCCCGTTTTTACCTTTTAGTTACGGAACCCAAAAAATAACAATCAAGTTAACAATAAAAAATACAGTACCTACAGTTTTTATACTACTTCTATAATAAATTCCTGTCTTTTTTATATCATATTTTTGAAGCAAGCGCGAAAAGATAAGTTAAAACGCCTCTTATCGTCCACTCCCATATTACTTACTATATTACTTACATATATGAAGATACAATTACAGTTAAGTACCTAAGTTTTCAATTAGGTCACCTTTTGTGCCATTCAACTCACCTTTTTCGATTACTCTATCTACTGATTAGGTAATAAACAACTTCTGTTTGCCCTACACCTATATCGTTTATATGTCAGGTGAATTGTAAAGTCATATAAGTAATAAATACCTGAAAAACAAAAGAAAATCAGCATACGTCTCTTTTTCACCACGAGAATAACATAATGCAGTAGATTGTAATGTGACATTTAAAAAAAATTGTATTGTTAATACAACGGTTGCAAAGAAGTTGCTTTTTTATTATCTATACATTAATACGTGAAGCGAAAACTTTGGATCCCTTTTTACGAAAATTGGGCGGACGGAGGATAATGAAATTTGGCACACTTATAGTTTATGTGCAGGAGAAGTGCAGAACGCTAATATTTTTGATTAATAATACTTGAAAAGTATATTAAATCAATAAATAAAACTTTACACACACTACCATAAGTTTAGCAACATAACTTTTGTGACATCCACGTTGCTATGGCAACGCGTATTTCACGCGTCAACGGGTCCTCTAGTTATTATAATTTTATACCAGTCTTTCGTTATGTATTTCAATATATTAAAATATCCTATATTTTATGTAACTTTATAATTTGAACAAGTTCTTACATTTAAATTTTTAATCTGTTTTCTTTTCATTTCAGACAACTTCAGTCGATGGATGGAATGGGAAATGTGTAAGAACATATGAGTTAGTTCAGTAAATTTGAAACATTGTTATAAATACTTCGTAACTATGATATACAATGAAGTATATCCAACATAAACGTTTGGACTTCTTTTAAATGATGTTAAAATATTGAAGATAATTATAATTATGTTAGTAAATAAATTTTATTTTTATAGAAATAATTTTTATTTTAAATATTTTAATTCACTCAGAATATATCTAAATAAATCAAATATTTAATATTTGGTTCCCAAGAATCATTAAAAAGTAAACATCAAGTAATAATCTGTCGTGTCTTGATAAATAAATAATCATACGATCAGAATTAATTTTTGAAATGAGTTTCTTTTTTTCTAGAAAACAATTGACATGACAACAATTTTTCTAGAAAACATTAACAAAATTATGTCAGATATTATGAATCTGCAGCTTTTCTGAGTATAGGCCTTGTAAGTGTTATCCAACACTAAGCAGGTTCAAATTCAAGCTATACATTTTCTCGGATATATAATATATCAAAATTATGGCCCATTTTTAGCTTTATATTTTTCTTAGCCTCGCCGCTTAAATTAATTCAAATGAATTTGTTTCTTACTGTTACACTAAATCACATTGTCTCATCGTCTGTATACTTGGATTTACTCTTAAATAGTATACAAATATTATATATACACTAACATATAAACACATAACTTTCCTTTCAAACAGCGCAATCTATTACTGAATTTAAAACCGCATATAGAATGTTTTTGTTTTTTGTATGAAAAATAAATTAATTTATAATTTGATTGAATTAATCGAAATAATTTGAATGATTTTTTTTTATTTTTTCTACGTATACTGACTAAACTCAAATATTTCCAAATTTCACACTTTACTTATTACTTATTTGCGCAGTTAAAATGTAAATCGTGCACAGTTAAAAAGGCAGGCAAAAATTTATACAGGCTATTTATCGATGTACTAACCGATCGAATTAATATATTTTTTCAACTTTTTCATAAACAGTATTGAATTTTTGTTCTTATACCGATTTTATAACATTACAACGAAGGCAACGGTTGGAAATAAAGCGACAACTGTTACGTGTATTATTTTTACATTCTTTTTATCCATCATTCGTATTTAAGTGCATTTAAAGTAAGAAAAGTTATTAATAATAATATATTATCGAGTGTACTATTGTCAGTTTACTTTACCAATAGTTACTATGTTTGCGTTCAAAGCATGCTTTAGACAATTTTGGACACCTTATTGCTAATTAAAAAGTAAGCCTGCGATACATCTTGAATCGTCGTATAAGAAGAAGGTCATAGAAGATTACACACCACCATCACATTAGTATATACATGCACAAATGCACACGTGCAAGGTCGGCATATCGGTGCTTTATTTTTTTCTTGAGACAAATAGATAAGGTGTATTTTACTCTCGAAAGTGCAACGATGTATGCGCTGTTCCTAGAATTGAAATCGTTGATACAATTTCAATATACCTAAACCACATACACTAAATATATATATAATTATTTATAATAATATTTATAACATAACTAATATTGATTTGTTTTTACAATGCGTCATACCAGCTCTTCTCACAAGATCGTTTTGATTAGGTTGCCTGGAAGAGACCACATACGAGTATTAGTAATAAGGACGCCTTCTCACATTTTCCAGTATCTATTTGTTAGAATGAAATTGTCTGTTAAAAATGTAATTTGTATGATTGTGCATTTACTGTATGACCTACAGTAACGTGCGTATTTGATTGGCTACAAAGTATATCAAAAAAGTTACTTAAGATCCATCCATAGATCGACGGACCTTATTGAGAACTTTTTAAAGTAAACAATTCCCTCAAACATTGACCAGCGTTAGCGTAACTTAAACCGTTTTTGCAACATTTTTTTTAATACTCCATTTCTATTCACCATAGGATGTTGTAAAATTTTAGCTTTTAGCTGGATTTCCTCACCTTCCATTTGTTTTGAAATAAACGTATACCTATTAATTAAAATTCTAATTGTAATAAACAAAACCAAACTAAAAAAAATCGAATCAGTAACTCCTAAAATCAACGCACTTTATTATATTGATAGTACGTCTTACATGCCACGACAACTCTGCTCTGATATTTTAAAACTGTGACACCTCTCCATGTCTAAAATATCAACTTTATTTATATGATACAAACGGCAATTTTGATTTATATAAAACGCACACGGCACAATATATCTGACGTATTTATATAGATAAGGAATAACGCTCTATTGTTGAAAGAGTTTTGTAAAAATCCTTTTAGATTTTGCAATTTGTAAGCCATAAGAACGGTTACAGTGGGTTATTCTCAGGAGACCTCTCTTTCAAGCTGAAGTTTTAGTAAATATAGCCAACCATCACAGATAACGTAGGATTCTAATGGTAACAGAATTGGTCCAATCGGTGCAGTAATTTCGTAGCATATCGCTGTCAAAACTAATAATCCTTTCTCTTTATAATATTATTTTATTAGTATGTGTTGCGACCAGAATGCTTTAGAATTTGTGTAGGTACATGAATTTTACGACCTTTATTATGCATAAGTAATATTTGCTATACAATAATTGCACATTATAAGGCAATCATCTGTAGGGCAGCCGTAAACAATCGAGTAGAACAGCTTTTAGCCATTTTAAAAGGAAAAAATGGAACCTTTATTGGATCGCTTTGTTGTCCATACGTAAATCGGTGTCAAATATTCAGGTATATGGTATCTCGGAGCACAGATTAAATCAAATTTCTAAGTCAACGCAATTAAAAGATATGAACGTTTATGCTTCGTTTTTGACGCAATTTGTATAAAAATAGCCGCGTTATCATATACCTACGTACGTTAACGAATTAGATCTTAAAGAACAAATCCAATATATACCCAGAAATTGAAAATTTTAGTTAAATATATCTTAAAAAACCATTACAAACTTATATGTGAAATTAATTTCATACAAATTGAGAATAACATTCGCAGGTGCTGACTGTTCAAGAGGCCCAGGGTCCGACCAGTGCGACCGTTGTAGTGATAAACAACGTTGTGATGATTAAGCTACAGTTGTATGATAACACACCACAGCTGCACGTGAAGCTGTAACGCAGCGAGGGTAAAGATGACGCGGTCTAAGTCTACTTCGGGATGCTACGGAGGCAACGACTAAAAGCATTGTGGAGTACAATTTAAAGATGGACATGAACTACAGGAACGCAGCGGACACCACTTCCAACTTAGCGATCAAGCTCAAATCTCTCGCACCGTAGCCTACTGTTTACAGTGTTAATATCTAATCTATTAAGTATATTACGTAATAATACATATATGAGTGTGGGCAAGTATACTTAATTGGTTCTTGATGAAGATATTATATTATTATTAGTATTATTGTATTTTTCTAAAATAAAAATGTAAAGTGTTATATAAAATAAAATATTTCTCATATAAAATTTATCAAGAAAGTTTATAGTACTAGTACTAGTTAACATTCATATAAAGATAATGAGCAGATAGATCTTATTCTTCTTCTTCCACTTAGCACTATCCCGGCCTATTGCCAGGGTCTGCTTTCCTACTTAGTCTACTCCACTTTGCACGGTCTTGAGCATCCTCAGTGGTTAGTCCATTGGCTCTCATGTCGTGCGTCACGACGTCCAGCCATCGCTTCCTTGGGCGTCCGGGGGGTCTTACTCCAAGGACAGACATATCAAGGCATTTTCTTCCGACGTAGTTCTTAGGCCGGCGCAAAACGTGGCAGATAGATCTTATTATGATCAATATTAATTCTATATATTAACAGTAATATAATAAATTACAGTTATTAAAAAGGATTTGGCCCATGTCTATCTGTACTGCAAATTTTATTTCAATACAAAAAAAATCCTTTAATATCTCTGATGGACATAGGCCATATAATATTTACAAAAACGTTAAGAATCCGTATGAAACCTTTAATAATTATTATTTAAAAAAACCGGACTTGCTTGAGAGTAGTTGTGTCGGCGCTGCCTAAATGGTTAAAGTTACGTAAAAATGTTATATGATAGAATTGTTCCTCTGTAAAAGTGTCCGTATTTATGTATTGCAAAATATATAAGAATTTCGACGCAGCTTGATGAAGAACGCATGATTTAAATTTTATATTTTTAAATACAGCGTTGTTCTTTATCCAAATGAATACGTTACATATGTTGAGCGTTTCATATACATCCAAATTGCCGTTTATACATTGCATATCAATAAAATTGATATTTATTATTTTAGAAGATATCACAGTTTTAAAATACGGGAGCGGAATTGTCGTGACGTCGTGCGTCTTAACTATCGTATCTATAATACCTACTACCCATATTATAAAAATAATACCTATATTATACAGCGCGTTGATTTCAGAAGATACTCGTTTGAATTAATTTTTTTAACTGTCCCTCTATCCAAGAATTGTAATGTTTATGAAAATATGTATGTAGGTATTAAAAAAGTACAGAGGGACATGAAAATAATATTTATAGTCCGGAGAGCCTCAACAAATGAAAGGTTAGGAAATCCAGCATCTTATAATATTATAACATACTATAGTGAGAGAGCCAGCTGGAGAGTTTCCGTTGCGAAAATGATTTTACACAAAAAATAAAAGATTGTTAACGAAACTATTTAAAATAATAAACAGTATTATTTTTTATCGAATCAAATACACTAGAGGCGGTGTGCAGGTTAAGGTATATTTATATACTAAAAGTTATCGATGATTTAAAATGTAGGGAATAGGTACAGCATCACACTATCGAGATTAAAATACACCATGTCTATTTTGTCTCAAGAAAAAAATGCTTTACACAGTATATATAAAAATATCCTGTGTTCTATCTGTTACTATGGAAATGCTCTGACCTTGTGTGTTTATGTAGAATTAAATCTATTTATTAATACGTGTAGCGAAAACTTTGGATCCCTTTTTACGAAAATTGGGCGGACGGAGGAGTATGAAATTTGGCACACTTATAGTTTATGTGTAGGAGAAGTGCAGACCGCTAATATTTTTCATTAATAATACATAAAAACTATATTAAATCAATAAATAAAATTTTACACACACTACCATAAATTTAGCAATATAACTTTTGTATAAAGTGACATACACGTTGCTATGGCAACGCGTATTTTACGCGTCAACTTGTCCTCTAGGTAAAACAATTACTCAATGCGATACATTTAAGTTTTAAAATTGTAATAAGAGTAGGAACTAGTCGCTTTGTTAGAGTTCCGTACCTCAAAAGAAAAAAAAATCTTATAGAATCCCTCTGTTGTCCATCTCTCTGTCTGTCTGGCAAGACCATTTTCTCCAAATAACGTGGAAGAATCAAGCTGAAATCGATAGAAATAATAAAATCTCAAATTTGATCATTTATAAGTTTAATGCAGAAATAAACCATTACAAACTTATATTTGCAGTTAATTTCCTACAAAATGGGTGGATACGACTGCAAATTTAAGTTTGTCAATTTCTATAGGTAGTATTTTCCTAACACAGAAAGGTACGGAACCCTTTAAAAGTACCTAAATTACGTCGTATTAATTTGGAATATAAGTATCAATTGTGAGAAGTGGATATGGTTTTTAATTTACGTTATGATATGAGAAACTAGAAAAGAATCTACATACAGAAATTTAGTATATAAAATTATGCTATATATATAATATAGAAATCTAGTATATAAAATTATATATTTATTTTTGATTACAACAACAAATACATTCTATATACGATTTTTAATAACAGATAGCGTGACTGGAAAGGAATGTTTATACATATAATATTTGTACAATATATTAGAGTAAATCCGAGTATACTGAAGAGATCCAATATGATTATTCAGTATAAAATTTCGCAACTAAAACAAATCAGTTTACTTAAGCGGTGAAGCCGCGAACGTGTTGCTACTCGCTAGTAGTATATATTTGTTAGGAAATGCTACTTGAGACACTCCTTTACCTGTGATATCAGTCACGTTATGATATCATTAGTACGATAATATTATCGTATGATATGATAAAAATGTAATTTCACTTGTACTTTCCAGGATTTAATTATTCCAAAAAGTATAATTGTCACCTTAAAATGACATCAACTGCATGTTGATGATTAAAGTTTTCGTCATTCTCCTTTTAATTTTCTATACTCTATTTCGTTGTTTCGGAATGAACATTAGGTTCCCTGTGCCTGCCAGTAGCTAAAAAAAAAGTTGATACAATTTTCTTCGTTCTGGTAGATAGATAAACTGTTGCGTTAGATGAAAATATTTAAAAAAACATAAAAGATCTGGAAAACCTGAGACTTACTGATGGGTATTTTAACATATGATTGTCAAAGTCAAAATCTAATTACGTGGACCATTAAAATAATAAAAATGATTATGATAGCAAGGTTCATAAAGTCCACGCTATCGAAATTGAGGGCATCTACTAATACCTACCTACCAATAATATAATATCAAGAATTCATTCAAACCCGTTCAAGCTCATTCTTCAATCAGATCGATAAACCTTCCAAAGAAAGTAAAGAAAATTAAAATAAATCCCGACTATCAATACTTCTATTTAAAAAAAAATGTGTATAAACTCTTTACAAAAATATCGACTATTGGACTTAATTATTGATTTCCTTTTTAAAATTAAATACATTAAATTAGCTTCACGCTGTATCCCGCATATTGCATGGTAGGCAGAGGGAACCGTAGGAACCGTAGGAACCTAGTGTTAAAAAACTCCGTTCCCCGATTTCCGCGTATTAAGTCATTGCGTGTTGAGTGGCGGAACTCAACGCCGCGCTTTTTGCCTTGTTACCAGAGCGAAGACAATGAAAATAATTCATTCTCCATGAGTGAGAATCGAACCCACAAACAGTCGCGTTTACAGGCAGAGCCTTCTTTTTTATTAGGTTTAAATTTATTTTATTTTATATTTTTATTTTATTTTATTTTATTTTTTTGCTAGGATTTGTTTATTCGTTTTTTTATTAAGATTAGAAGACTAAATAAAAAAGGTAAATTTCGCAATCTAACAATATCTTACTTAACAACAAACAAAAAATAGATAATATTGTGTTATCTTCCTTCCTAAAGTTTTAATTTTTACATGTATCAGTACTCCCTGCATTGAGACTATAAAAGGTGTTCAAAATGTCATGCAACAACGAAAACGAAGTTGCAATTTAATAACTAGAATTTACAAAAACAAATATCGGTGTATTTTTTTAGATATAATATATATATATATATATATATATATATAATATATATATATATATATACTATATATATATATATATATATATATATATATATATATATATATATATATATATATATATATATATATGTATGTATGTATATATATATATATATATATATATATATATATATATATATATATATATATATATATATATATATATATATATATATATATATATATATATGTATATATACCTATTTATAAATTACCTATCATATAATAAAAATGTTACTGAACGATGTCTGTACATGGAAATATATTGAAGAAAACTATCATTGGGGGCATTTTCTTAATTTACATCTGTTTGTCTGTACGTTTGTGGACGGTAATCCCATATTAATTTCCCGACTGATCTAAATGCAGTTTTCACTATTGTGTGATGGTAAGCCTCACTTAATATTTTGTTGTTTTATTTTAATTGGTTCTAAAGTTATATCGATTTTATCGATATGCTACAAAATAACTGCTTTATTGAATTGTCTGAAACTCGCATGGTCCAAAAGAGACAGACTCAGATTAAGGCTTGAAGAAACTGCAGTAGAATGACATGAAGTTTGAGAGAACATTCTGGATTTAAGTATTTTGCCTTGTTTTTTATTCAATATCTATACATGAGAAACATGCTTTATTGATATAAATGATTATCGATTTTATGTGTAAAGTTTAAAATTGTAATAAATAAAAGATAAAGAGATAAACAAGCGAATCAAACGTTTATCGATATATCGCACATTTAATATAAATAGATGGATACGATATTTTTTAATTTATTGTGTGTTAAACGCGTTGAAACACTGCAAAATGGCGTACGTTGGCAAGGAATACAAACACGAGAAGGATGAAAACTTCGATGAATTCATTAACAGCTTGAGTGAGTAAAAATACAAAAATTAATATTTTTTTTACATAAATTTTATGTTGTATAATTTGCCTTCTATATTTTTTTAAATAAACCTTTTTTACTAAATAGCTGTATAAATGAGAAATACAAAGTTATTCATAAGTTATTAGTTATTAGTATGATATGACAAATATAGTAATATGTAGGTATACCTTCATAGCCAAAAGTAAACAATTACATAATCTGTACTTATATGGTAAGTAATATAGATTAGATTATCAATTTTGTTAATGATGTCTTAATATTAAAAATAATGTAATACCTACATACCGACGTAACTACTTATCGAAAACTAATAACTTTAATGAAGGCAAATTCGATAAAAATCGACTCCACTCCTTTTACACATTTTCTTCTATTTATTTATGTTTGTGCCGCAATAAATTGCAATGTACCAATATCTTTAAAATGCTTTTAGATCCACGACATTTTACCTTTGGACTTTTTAATTTTCAATTTTGTATGTTAAAAATGACATGTTTTCTACCTCCTTCTTACAATGCACTAACGCAATTGAACAAGACATAAAATTGCTGTAGTAATATCTCAATTTGAGCTAAAAATTACTAACATAGGAATTATAAAACTAAAATTCTTGGGATTTAATGAAAATTATAAAAAAGGTGATTGGGAACAAATATGGAGAACATATTTATCTACACATATTTTATTTTAAAAAATCTATATAAACATTTACAGCTTAAAAATGCTTATTTTGATTATTTTGACCTATGCATTATAAACAAATTTAATATTTTATTAATATTAATATTTTAGAAAACTTTTATACTGTCCAATACTTTATTTTAACATTCACCCTTACAGGCATTCCCGAGGACAAAGCCGAACTTTTGCGTAAATACAAACCTTCACAAAAGTTAGCTAAGGAGGGCGACGACTACATTCTCACCAGCTTCAGCTCCGGTGGCTCGAAAGACCTCAAATTCAAAAATGGAGTTGAATTCGATGAGGAAGTTGCTGAAGGTGTAGTTGTAAGTCCTTTTTAATTATCTTAAAAAGTAGTCTGAAATATGATTACTATGTATTTTTTTTCAAAATCTGTTTATTTTTGCCAGCGCTTGATCACTTAAAAGCGCGTATTATTCATAAATTAATGCAAAGCTACTATTATTATATATATATAGCTTAGAGCTTAGTTTAGTTTTGTTTTTAAAATTTTTCAACGTGTCTTTGGCTAATGTACCTTTGTTACAATAAATCAGAAATTTCCTTCTCAGTAATTCGCCAAAAAAATTCTATAAGAATATGGCATATTCAGCTTAAATTAGTTTTCAGAAATTATATCAATTTAGCTTATGTTTTTGATTTCAGGCAAAATCACTATTTAAAGTAAACGGTAATGAAGTAGTTCAAGAACAAAAATTCGCTGACGGTCGTGTTTTGATCTTCAAAAGAGAATACAGCCCAGACAAACTTATTGTGGTGAGTTTTACTCAAAAGGATTAACGGAATTAATATTACATTTTTCTAAAGATAGCAACCCTCATTGACGTGGAACTTTAAAATTTGACAAGAAAAAAAATTTAATTTTAAAAAAATACCAAAAATAATGACAATAGATAAGTTATTGTTCTCATTGTTCTCGTTCCCACAATCATAAATTTGATACGGAACCCTCAGTGCGGGAGCATCACTCGCACTTGACCGATTTTTCATTCCATACTAAAACTATAAAATAGGTATATCATACTGAAATAAATATATATTTTGTATTTTTTAATATAGAATATTGTAAATTGCCTTCCACTGATGTACCCTACAAATTACTCTACGATTTTTAATGCAGTTTTCAGCTGTGACAATCATCATTTTATGTGTAATGTTGTTTTTATTTACTTTATAAGGATAACAATTATATATAATGATAATATTAAATACATATTCTTTTATATTGTTTCAGACAATAACCACCAGCTTTTGGGATGGCACGGCTATCAGACACTACGTAGCAGCATAGTTAATATTATCAATGTTTTATATTTAATTATTTTATATATTTATTGAAATACAAAATGTACAAAATTTATTGTTTTAATCTCATCTGCTAAGAGGCACTTACAAGGCTTGAAACACAATATCAAAATTATGAAAACAGTATATAATATTTAAAAATACACTTAATTAAGAAAAAGACAGTCATAGTTCATATTTTATAATTAATAACTTGTACATTTTTTCTTGTAATAAATAAATTGCTGAATTCACACTGGTAAAGAGCTGTTAGACAAATATAAATCACAAAATACACAAGTTGGTTCTTGATCTATCAGTTCACTTCTTGCTATTGCACCGCAACCTTTACATACTAAGTAATTGTCACTGTCAATAAGAGTAAAAGTAATTGAACAAAACATACTTAAATGCTCTGATGGACACGAAAAGTCTAGTATCTGTTCATTACAACCCTGACATAAGTAATTAGTGCTAGAAATTGGCATATCAAGAATATCAGCTGTAACATAATCTGTTACATTTTTAGAATATAGCTCACAGTAATAATATAAATATTTTTTACCACATCCAAAGCTTTCACTATCAAAATCTATAATTTTTTTATTTTTTAAATAATTTTCATAAATAACATTGAGAATCATGACAGCTTGTAAGAAAAGTATTTTGTTTTTAATAGCATCTATTGATGTTTCCGGCAGTGGTTCAAGTGTATTTGTTGACATTGATTTATCTAAATTGTCATAAAGAATAAGACAAATTAAATAAAATTTTAATTTGTAAACATCTGAGTCACCCTCTTCTAATAATTTTGTAAAATCTAATTTTGGTAGTCTTTTCGTTTTCATAACTTTACATCTAAAAAGCTCGACATAATCCCATATATGTGTCAATTTTTTTGTAGGATTGTTCATAATATTTGCAGCACATTGTTCAAGATTAGTTTCTTGACACAAAAAAGCTATATCAATTTTCAGTGTTTTCTGTCTGTACAGCACCTTTCTGTCTATTAGAGTAAGTGCAATTATGGCTTTGTTTTTTGATAAACTAACTCCACATAGTTCATATGTGCTAAATGAGTCCTTGGTTTCTAACTGCTTAAATGCTACTTTAATTTCATTATTATTATATGAATATTCTACTTCATATATTTTTATATTATGTGTACATGTATACACTGCATTGCCTTTTTTTGTAATAGAAGCTATTTTATTATCATTTATATTATTAATACTTTGCGATAGTAAATTAAAAGATTTGTCATACAGTTGTACTACAAAATGTCTGTGTTTATTAAAGAATAACAGCAAATTATCATTCTCTGTATGTATATATTCTAGATATGTCACAACCATCCTGTCTTTATGTGACCACAAGACATCTTCCTGTAATAAAGTTATTTTTTCATTGATTATGTCACATTGATTGGCCAAGATTTGTCCATGCTCATTTGTAAGAAGTAATATAAACTTTTCATCACTTATGGGAATCCAGAGCATCATTATAATTTCTGAGGCTGTTTTAAGTTTGCCACAAAATTTTATACCAAAATTGTTATTATAATTGTGTTTTAAGCACCAAAATAGAACATCACCAGATTTTTGAGCAGTTACAAAATAGCATGATTTATCAGGTTTCAATTTTGGGGCCCAGCAAACTGAAGATGTTTGTAGTTTATACACAGCCTTTTGTACTTCCATAAATTCTTTAGTGCAATTGTTAAGATTCTCATATTCTTCTTGTAAATATTCTTTAATTTCATTAGAAAAATTCAGCACACTTGACCAAATTTGTTTCTTTGATCCATAAAATTCTACATTGCCCATACTGTTTACAGTGGCAACTAAACATTCATGGTTGTTTATGATATTGTCGGGGGACCATTTATATACAATAATATTTGTCATTTCTTGAGCAAGGTGATTATTATGAGACCAAAAGGCAGGATTCGTAATCATCTCCACTAGTTCCAAGTTCGTTACGCCGTGTGCTGCATAATTGGCAAGGTAAGTTTTCGGCAGCGGACTCTCATAATTGCCAGTTATTGTAAATTCATTTACATCGAGAGTGTTTTCTATAGATTGTAAATTATATGAGAAATCCATCATATGTATATTTTTGTTTCCTCGAATAGTAAGAATTGAATTATCCCACGATACAAGAGTCTCTTCATATTTATTTATTTTAATTCGCTTACGACCTACTTCATGAAGCATTTTAAATGCGTTTTAATTTAAAAATATTAATCGTTATATATTTTACTTTAACTATTTTGTTTTGTAGGTTATTTAAAAATATATTTAAAAGGAATGAATAGAATAACAATACGATGATTTCTACACATTTTTTGATAAGCGTATGACAGTTGACAATTCACATTTGTATTTTGACAGTGTCAATATAAATTTACAGTGTCAATATAATTTATGGCTAAGAGCATAATGCAATTTATGCATTACAATAAACTTCTATACAAATATGTTATATTGAGCTATCAGAAACAAAATCATTTCATTATTTTACATCGTTTTGTAAATTTAATAGACAATATAATGTTAAAAATTTATAATTTTTTATTGGTTTTCTCAATTGTATTATTTTATTACGCCGTGCTGGTCAATTACAGGAGATAAATATAATACAAGGCAGCACTGAACAATTTTCCAGAATATTTTTATATGTTTTGAGTAAAATAGAGCAGTTTCACACGCATGTTAAAAATGTTTACGAAAATATGATTGTGTTCTCCATTCAACGTGACATTGGCGAAGTGAATGTGCTCCACTGGCACGCTCGAAACGCCATATATAAAGACAACAACAACAAAATATGATTTTTTTACCTACTTTATTTGGGAACCGTAGGCTCAAGGGCTCAAAGACATTGCCTTGCTTGCTCTTTATTTACTATAATAAAATTTTTAAAGTTATCCTTTATAAGTTATTATATATTTTTAAGGTTTTTGATGAATTACTAAAATGAAGTATTGGAGATATTTTTAGGTTCACTTTTTAAACTTTTTTACAAATTTTAGAAAATCTTTACCTAAAATACTAACTTTTCATTGCAGTAATTTTTTCTTAAAATCTCAAAAACCCGAGCTACTACATACTAGTATGATTTTTATAATAAACACTTCAAAATTCATAAAATTTGTTAATAAAATAATTGGAAAGTTTTGTTAAGTAATTATTTGCAGGACAATTTGTTAATTATAAATTAATTGTATTTCATATTGCAACGCTTAATTTATACAATATACTGTATTCATTTAAATGTAAAAGTAAAAAAAATAACGCTTGAAATATTTTCTCCATGTAAATGTAATGAATATTGAATTTATAAAGTTTATGGAGTTCCAGTCTTTTATATAATAATACATTGTTTATTTAATATTTAACTGACCAATGTCCGACGTACCTTTTCTATTTTATGCAGTATGGGCTAAATAAACTGTGCTCAACTGGCACGCCTAAAAGCTATAAAATAAGCAACTTAAAAGATTTTGAAGTTTCATTTTAATCCACATTTATGTCATATAAAAGTCATAACAAAAGCACGTTGATATGTTGCCTTCGTTTTGATACTGTTTTAATTAGATCTTTTTTAGTATTTATGGTTCTAAGTGTATGCTGTATTGTAAGATTTAATTATAAATAAAATGGGTAAAAAACGTTATAATGCGAAAGCCCGACAAGTCGTTAAGACTAACATTGATGATTCTCAGACAAATGAGGTGAATATATTTAAATTATTAAAGTGCTTATTAATACTTAAAATTACACGTATGTTATATAGTATGGTTTATTATTCTTTCATCAATCAATATGTTTCAATAAGATCGGTAACTTTTTAATAATGTGTTTTAACCTCTTTATTATTTTTATAATTAATCATTACAGATTAAAATAGATTTTGCTCCCAATGAATATGGATGTACTGACGCCAGTAATTTATTGGCATTGCCTTCAAAGAAAAGAAGTACAAAAGTTGTTACTGATAAAAAAGAAAAGACAAGTTTTTTATCAAAAGCTCAAAGAAAAAGATTAGAAAAAATTGTTGATAAAAAGAAAAAAAAAGAAAATGTAAGTGCTTTTTATTGTTTTACAAATTATTTTGTGGTCATCTTTATCAGTCAAAATAAGTATATTAATATTATATTCTAGAGAGCAGCTTTGTTGGAATCCTTAGCTCAAGTACAAGCAACACCTGAGGAAGTAAAACAATTGACAACAATATCCACTGTACAGACATTAGGATTGAGAAAGCTAAATGAATATAAAATTGAGGAAACCTTACAAAATAAAACTGAGCCTAGTGGACAACAGAAATTTAGTAGCATTGCTGGTAAGATACTTATTATATATTATATAATTAATAATACATAGATATTCACAATATTACATAGACATTTTGCTTCCCTATAATTTTGTTAGCATAGTACAATCTTAATTATCAGGCCCTTTGCTAGATTGCAACATTCAATTAAGAATAAAATTAATATTAATAAATATAACAATACAACATCAAAATAAAGGAAGTAACTTGCAAAATGCATGTACAATAGGTAACCTTATCGCTAAATAGTAATAAGGCAACCAAAAGACAAAGTAGGCAAAACAGCTTCATTTACATTATGAAGAATATACTTAATGATCTTATGTAATATATTAATTATTGACACAATTATGGCTGAGATTTGGGCTGGGTATTTAAATCAGTAATCGAAACTTGTACTTGTAGCCTAAGGACTATGACATTATTTTTTAATTTATTTACATCTTACATAAATCTAAACTGAAAGCAAATATATTTAAAATTAATATTTACTATATTATTTCAGGTGCTAAGAAAAGGCTAAGATTACTGAGAATGGGCAATGTGGATGATACAAAAAAGAGAAAATATGATCCCAATGTAATTGATCTTAAAGAATCATCTAGTGAAGAGTCATCAGAATCTGATGATGAGCCAGAAATAATAGAAAATGCACAAAATGAAGTAAATACAAATACTGAAAATATTGTAAATGTTGAAACAATTGAACAACAAGAAGAAATACTTCTAGAAACGGATACAACCAGTCCTGTAAATGGAAAAATTAATAATAATGTAATAAATAAGAATAAATCTGAAAAAGAAAATAATAAAAAGGAGCCACAGCAAGAAAAGAAGCCTTTGCTCGAACACCCAACAGTTCATGTAGATGTGAATAGGGATCCTAAAATACAAGTTGCAAGGTTAAAACTACCAATTTTGGGAGAAGAACAAAGAATAATGGAACTTGTTAATGAAAGTGAATTTTTGATTGTTGCCGGTGAAACTGGTGAGTAGTTTTTTTGTTTGCATTTCTTGTATATTTTACATCATACGAAATGGGCATATATAGCACTCAACTTGAAATATTACATCAAATGCAGTCTCAAATTTATATAACAAACTAGAACAAATTGAGAAAAAAAATTATGGAGCATTCCATAGATTTAGTTCTGGGCTCATAGCATTCTAGAGGGATGACTTAAGACTTGCATCCCAAGTATATGTTTAGTAGGCTTAAGAGATTTGAAATGTCAATGACATTCAAGGGTCATCTCCACTGTGAGCTCTGAACAGATATAACAGTACATTAATCAACAAGTATTCTTAAAATTGGTCAGAAACTAGGGAACAATATGTCTTAACACTAGGTTCCCTTTTAAAGGAAGCTAGTTGTTTTTTAACAAAATTTCATATATTATTAAAACATATTGTATGCCAACTTAACCATCAATGTATAAAATTACTTGGTAACATTCATATTTTACAATCTCCTTCAATTTTGTTATGTATTATAATGCTTATGAAACTATTGTTTGTGAGCTCAAAACTTTTTGTTTGTTTATTTGGAGAATGTTTGTATATGAAATATTTTATGTTTCAATATATATTTTTTTAAATATGAGGTACACAGATGGAATTTAGTGCTAAAGTGCAACTGAAAAATGAATGCTTATTATTATGTCGACGACATCCTTAGGGTTCCAATATGATAATATCCAGTATTATAATGAATTATTTTAATTTCTCCGCTCTTGTAAAGACAAATGCAGCATTGAGCTTCTAGCTAGAGTGTAGTATTGTAGTGGAAGGTGGAGAGCAGAGTGTCTTGTTACTAGGTTGTCTCTGCCTACCCTGCTATATGCGGGGATAGGGTGAAGGATACAAAAAAAATTAATATTTTAACTAACTTAAAATTTTCAGTAATAACTAAAAATATAATTCCAAAATTGTATTAGTATTATTAATTAAGTTAACTTAATTAAAAATACAGGTAGCGGAAAAACGACTCAATTACCACAATTCCTCTACGAAGCGGGATATGCGCAGAATAAAATGATAGCTGTCACTGAACCGAGGAGAGTGGCAACAGTTGCAATGTCAATAAGAGTTGCCCAGGAGTTGGGGCTGAGCAGCAAGGAAGTGTCGTATTTGATGAGATTTGAAGGAAATGTTACTAAGGACACGAAGATTAAGTTCATGACTGATGGTGATATATATATATATTTTTATTATATATAAGTAAATCGTATATATAATAATGTGCCATCGAGTTCCGGTCAATTATAATAAACTCACTCAGCTTAATCCTTTGAGAATAAACAGAGAAGAAGAAACTTGTAATTCAGTGTTTTCACACTTTGTCCCGTCCGAATTCGAGAAATAGAAATCCTATTCCACTGCTTGCCTGCATTATAACGAGAATTTAAACGTTTCTTATTCAAAATATATGTGTCATATAATTTTTTATCCAAATTATACTTAACTATAGTAAATTTTAATATTTTAGGTGTGCTCCTAAAAGAAATTCAATCAGATTTCCTCCTGAGCAAGTATTCAGTGGTCATAATAGACGAGGCGCACGAGCGCAGCGTCTACACTGATATTTTATTGGGACTCCTCTCCAGAATAGTACCTTTGAGAAGGAAACGTGGAATCCCTCTAAGACTTATAATAATGTCGGCTACATTGCGTGTAGAGGATTTTACACAAAACATAAGATTGTTTAAAGAACCGCCGCCAGTTGTAAAGGTGAGTTTTAATTAGACAAATACAATTAGTTTTTGCTCACGACGTTTGCGTGAAAATATGAGGTGTTAATCCACACTAAGGCTAGAAAAATACTTATCGAAACCATATAAAGAATTAAATGGAGCGAGATTTGAACACGCGCCTAATGGAAATATTTAATGAAAAATAGGATTCTCTTTTGCCAAATGATTGTTCTTTGCAATAATCTTTCCTTAGCGGAAATTTGTAAAAATCTCCCTACAGAGAGTCTAACAACGTAATAAGTTGTAAAAATCATGTAACAATTTCGACGCAGCGTGAGGAAGAACGCATGGCTTAGTGGTCAGAGCACTTGGACGGTTTCCGTGTGGCGCGGGTTCAAATCAATTATTATTAAAAAAAAAATATTATACATTACCTTTACAAGACAATTATAATTTGATTGTTTTAACAATATATTTGTATTGTAATGATTTTAATTTATTTATAAAGCTTTAAATATCTACAGGTAGAAGCAAGACAGTTTCCAGTAACAGTACACTTCAACAAACATACATACAGTGATTATTTGAAGGAAGCTTATAAGAAAACTGTCAAAATTCACACAAGACTACCAGAAGGAGGCATATTGATTTTTGTAACTGGACAACAAGAGGTATTTATGGAATATCATACGAGTTGCTGCGGGCAACTTTGTTAAAATGGACTATATATTTATATAAGCAAATTCGGATTTAAAATCGCTAATTTTAGTCTTAAATTCGTATGGAATTATATATTATATTTTAAAATATGAATTTAGAGCTCTATTTAGAGTTATTTCGGCTGTGCGTTATTTATTAATCACTTAGTAGTAAAATTTTTATACATAAAGAATTTCTTTTTCTTATTATTTTTTATTATTTTTTCAGGTGAACTATCTCGTCCGCAAGCTAAAGGCGTCGTTCCCATATCGAAAAGATATTGATTATTCGAAAATAATAAATAAGAAAACTGCTATTGAAGCGGATCCTGCTTTGAACTCTGAACCTGATGATATAGAATCTGACGACGATGAGGTAATCCTTACTTACTTCCCTCCTCCTACCTTAATATAGTTACGGTTACTAAATATTAGTATAGCGTAATTATAAAAAAATAGTAGCAGACTTTCAAATTTTACCTTTTATATCAGTAAGTTCTCTTTAGTAAAAATTCTCTAATGAGCAGGCACACCATTTTAATTGACCTCTGTTATATAATGTGTGTAATATATTGTGTTATATAATATATTGTTATTATGTATATATATTTTTAACTATATATATATTTTTTGCTTATAATTAATATAATATCTTGCAAGGTTGGCTTTTTTAACTAATTATTAAAAAAAATCTTATCAATGGCCGTCACTTCTTAGCAATGTACGCCGAATTTAGAATACACAACGGATTTTAGTGCTGTTTTCACTAACATATAGTGTAATTGTAATTACACTATATGTTAGTGAAAACAGCACTAAAATCCGTTGTGTATTCTAAATTATTCATACATATATGTATTATATTGGAGTAAACCCAAGAATATGAAAGATTTGCAATATGATGTACTAATAAACATAACATTTGTGATTAACTGTAGTAATAATGCATACTTCACATGGAATATATGAAAAACATAGAATAAGATTGTTTTTGGATAGGTTAGACTTTTTGGATATAAATAACTCTTTAGAGCTTAAGAGTATGAAAATGTAAAATTTCGTAAATGACTCACTTTCTGCTTACATTATAATTAAACAGACCGAAAATCACCAAGATCCTTTTCCCACAAATGTACTTAAAGAAAAAAATTCAAAATTTTTAACGGTGCGGGATTTGAACCCGCGCCTCATGGAAACCGTCCAAGTGCCCATGCGTTCTTCCTCACGCTGCGTCGTAATATTTATATGCTTTTTCAACTTATTAGTTGTTTACGGGTTCAAATCCCGCTGCGTTCATAGTTTTTATACGTTTTCTTTAAGTATTTTTCTAACCTTAGTGTGGATTAACATTTTAAAAACTATAAAAAAATTGGGAAGTGAATCGAAGCTATTATTACAAGTATTAACGTGAAGCAATTTTTACAGGTACAGAAAGAAATGAAAAGAATGAGAAAAGCCAGGCGAAAGGCCAAGCAGAAAACTAAGTCCTTGCCTAAAATCAACTTGGACGACTACGACATGCCCGAAGACGATGGGCAGGCGGATTTAATGAGTGATGATGATAGTGATGGACATGTCAGTGATTCAGGTAAATTATTTACCTAAGATACCTTTATTGAAATTAAAAAAATCTTTATCATTTAGGCCAGTAACAAGCACTTTTTACTGTCAATTTATTTTAAGATGTCAATTTTATCAGTCCCTGGGGTATATTCTTGGATCGAATGCTTTATTTAATGCTTAAAACATTTTTAATTTTGACATTAAATTGTTCAATTGGCAAATTTTATATTATTTGTAGAATTTTACTATGAATAGGTATGAGACCTTAAATAATATTTGATAATTTTTGAAGGTGATCATCAAATCAAGAGTGTTTAGCACTTTTTTTTTAAATTATACAGTATTCTATCACTGTTCTTTTAATAATCTC
Organism: Dione juno; assembly: GCA_037127375.1. Classification (NCBI taxonomy): domain Eukaryota; kingdom Metazoa; phylum Arthropoda; class Insecta; order Lepidoptera; family Nymphalidae; genus Dione; species Dione juno. Next base: position 3,217,992 of record JAXRJS010000074.1, read on the forward strand.
GAATATTTTCACGGACATGAAAATTGTTATTGATATATACTGTGATGCAACCGGAAGAATACCAATATTATTTACTTAACAGTACTTAATTAATATACATTTTAGTATAATTTTAATTTGAAAGAATATCCCAGAAGCAGTAGCTAGTAGAGATAAGAAAGTCCAGTATTGTAAATAAAATAGGTTGTCTTTTCCATTATATATTATGTATATAGTGTAATGAAGTAATATAAGGAAATGATTCCAATAGGTATCCGATTGTATTGAAAGGTGGGATCCGATGATAATACAATTTATCAATGTATTAACCTTGAAAGGAAGTTGACACAATAAAATACTTTCAAAAATGTATTTCTATATTAATTTATGATTATGATTATTTCTGTTTTAGACGCGGAAGAAGACACGCTTACAACAGAAATAAAATCATGTCGGCAGCCACTATGGGTGCTGCCGCTCTACTCTATGCTCAGCTCGTCGAGACAAGCGCGTGTATTCGAACCCGCACCGGTCGGAGCGAGGCTGTGCGTTGTGAGCACTGATGTGGCTGAAACGTCGTTGACTATACCAGCTATTAAATATGTTATTGATACGGGGAAGAAAAAAATGCGGTTTGTGTTTGATTTTTTTTATTGTATAATATTTCATAATATAACTTGGATCGTCCGTCCGTTCTGGTCTGACTGTGAACGCGACGGTTGTGGTTTCGAATCTCAGTCGGGGACAGTTAATGAATTCATTTTCATCGACTTCATAACAAGACAAAGCGCCACGTTGAGTTCCGCCACGTCTCGAAAGGAAGAAAGTACGGAGCAGATTTTTTAACACAAGGTTCCCTCCGCGTACTCTGTTATATGCGAGAGATATAGCGTGAAGCTGAAAAATGCGTAAATTGGGACTGTAAGTTGTGAATTTAATTTTTTTTATGTAGTGCTTGAAAACACGCCTTATTCGATTCAGTTGAAATAAAAAAAATGGATAGATTAGGTTGTGATTATTTAACTTTCCATCAATACCATAATAGTCTATACCGTAATTTCCAGCATATACGACCACACCACAGGCGCCAGCACGTGGCGAGTGGTGTGGACGTCCCGGGCCAGCGCCTGCCAGCGGGCGGGGCGCGCGGGCCGCACCGCGCCCGGCCACGCCTACCGCCTCTACAGCTCGGCCGTGTTCCAGCACGACTGCGCCGAGCAGCACCAGCCCGACCTGTGCCGGCGCCCCGTCGACGACCTGGTGCTCATGATGAAGTGTATGGGGATAGATAAGGTGAGCCCTTCTTCTTATTGTCATTTAGTGCGGTCGTTGAGGCAGTGCTTCTCAAAGATAATGTGGCACGGTTACATTTCAAGGATGTCTTTTAAAATGATTGTGGCCACAAAATGCATGTTTGATGTATGTAGAAAATTAGTTCGAATATGAATCATTTGGTATTGATGATGAAATACACGAGAAATGATAACGAATTTTCATATCTATACATATACAATGAAATATTTTATTTATTATTTATTTCTATAAAATTGAAATGTCTGTTTGTGATTTCAAAATAACTGATGTTATCATGTGTATATAGTTATTAATACGTTACTAAAACACAAAGAAGCATTTTTTTTGTCTGTCTATCTTTCAAAAAAGAAAGAAAGAAGAAATACCACAAAAGCACCGTCCGCCTAGATAAAATGTTGCGTATACAATGATAATTTTTATTTATATACATACATTTTTCATTATTTTCCATAGACAAAAGACAATACATGTATGTATATTATATTAGAGAAAATCTGAGAACATCGATCAACGTGTAATACGCTAAGTAAATAATAAATAAATGTAATATATCTTTTCAGGTAGTCAATTTTCCTTATCCAACTGCACCTGATAGATTACAATTGCGCTTAGCGGAAAAGAGGCTGGAAGTGCTCGGCATATTAGAGAAGCCGGAAGTGACAAAGAGAAAACATGACGATGAAGAGGTAACATAGATTATTATTTACTTTTAATTTAAAATAAATCCTTTTCGAAATGAGGTTTCTATATCTTCAAGTTGGGTTTGGGGATCGCTGGCTACATATATATTTTAAAAGTTTTCTATATTTGTACTGTATTATAATGGTGACAAAAAAAACTTGAATTAATAACTTATGATATTTTAAGAAAAAAATATATAATATAGTTTAATTATTGTGGTTTATGGTAAACAGTCCCTGTACTATCGAATAAAAAACCTTAAACATCGTAAAACATGCAATTTCTTAAAAATAAGTTTGTTGAGTGTTTACTAGCGGTTTTAGAAGCATTCGTGAAGCTGTATACGGCTTATAGCCTAGATCGATCGTCGGTAAACGACTATCAATTAATTGTTTTTTTATTAATTCAGAAGTTACTGAGATTAACCCATTCAAGCAAAATTCTAAATTCAAATAATTTTATTTAAAATAAGAATACATGATTCATTTTTTGAACGTCAAAAACATTACCACGGTTCACTAAAGTTAAAGCTTCAGCTTCTGAGAAGAACCTGCGCAGGAAACTCAGCTGGTCTATTTATTGTACAGTCATTTACAATTTGACAATGATACGTTTGAAACAAAAAATTCTTCATCTTTATAATATGAGTCTAGATATAAATTTTCTTGCAGGTATTAAAAGTAACTCCGCTGGGTAAAGCAGTGTCAGCGTTCCCGTTACTACCTCGCTACGGGAAGATGTTAGCTCTCAGCCATCAGTTTAATTTGTTGCCATATACAATAGCCTTAGTGTCCGCGCTCTCCGTTCAAGAGGTAATTTATATATATATATATATATATATATATATATATATATATATATATATATATATATATATATATATATATATATATATATATATATATATATATATATATATATATATATATATATATATATATATATGTGAATGATAAAAATAAATATAGTGTATCTCACCGATGTACTATGAACGATGATTGTGGAGGCATATTTGTTATCATTATATCCACTAAAACAAACTGCAGCGTTGAGTTCTGCTACTTTATACGCAATGTATCGAATTCTAGCGACGAGCGGAAAAAAAGATATATTATATATGATGCTTGTATGAAATTAAAGCAAATTTATATAATTTTACTATAATAATACTTTTATTAAAATGTTAAAGTGAATATTATCGTAATTGAAATACTTTTTAATATCTTAGAAAAACGTAACTTTTATCCGTGTCCCACATATTATGTGTTGCCATTATATAAGTTGTGTGGCTTAATCGAATGCCATTCTTGTTGAAATATATAAAAAAATCTAAATGGTAACTAAGGCAGTACTTAGTTGGAATATCTATATTTATTAACTTTAATAATATAGTATATATAGTAGAGCTAGGCTGGAGCGTTCGGATATTTTTTTATTTAGTGTAGTTAATTACACATAGATTTAAAAATATCCTAGACATGTTATTTTCTTTTAAAACAATTTATTTAAATACAGGTAATGAGTGGCAAATCGGATAGTTGGCCGGCGTCCGGTAATACACTTCTATTAGGCGATCCAGGAGTTCTCTTACGAGCTGTTGGTGCAGCCGAGTATGCATATGTCAAAGGAGAAGAAGAGTTATTCTGTGCTAAATATGGATTAAGAGAGAAGGTAAATATGTATATATTTATTTATTGTGTAGAAAATTTAAATATATGATAGGAATATACGATACGACAAAAAAAGAGTACAAAGTTGACTTTTAAAAGTAAACAATAGAAAAGAATGTGTTAATTAACTTAATAATAAAAATTTACAATTTTTTTTAAATATCCCTAAGGTTCGTTTAAATATTATAAATTTTTACTTAGTCTTTTAATCTGTCTATGATCATAATATTTAAAATAATATGAATTTGTCATACATTTAAAAAAAATATTAACGAAAATATCGTTATATTAATGTTAAGGCTATAAAAGAGATCCGGAAGCTGCGTAAACAACTCACATCCGAGATCAACCTGAGCGTGTCGGACGCGCGCGCGGCCGTCGACCCCGGGATGCAGCCGCCGGGCGACAAGCAGGCGAGGCTGCTGCGGCAACTCCTGCTCAGTGGCCTGGGAGACCAGGTCGCGAGGAAAATAGCCTTGCATGAAGTTAAGGAGGGTAAGCGGTCGGTTAGAAATATACATTTTTTTGAAACATATGTCAACGCTACCCTTTGTTCTTTTTGTTGTCAAGGTGATGAAGTGAACCCATAACTATCGCGCTTACTTAATAGACTCATTCTCCACTCGAAACTCAGTTGGTCGAACTTGACAGTAGATTCCTTCCCCTTACCCTGGTATTAATAATGTTGTTACCTTAATAATACAATAGAAATTTCTCAACAGGCGAGGACAAACGTAAATACAAATACGCGTATTACACAACCAACCTAGATGAGCCGGTCCACCTCCACTCCGCATCCATACTGCGCAAGACTATCCCCGAGTGGGTCATATACCAGGACTTGTATGAGACTGGGGACGAGAAGATGAAGATGGTGATGAGGAACGTGGTGGCGATAGAGCCGGAGTGGCTGCCTGTGTATGTGCCACAGCTGTGCAACTTGGGTAGGTGATGATGATACTAGGTTCCCCCTTGCGATATACAGCATGAAGCTGAAACCACTAGTAGCTTTATCGAAATATATATATATATATATATATATATATATATATATATATATATATATATATATATATATATATATATATATATATATATATATATATATATATATATATATATATATATATATATATATATTTCTTTCGCAGGAGAGCCAATGTCAGATCCTGAGCCAAGATATGACGAGAAATCTGGTAGAGTGAAGTGTCACTTCAAAGGAACCTTCGGCAAGAGCGGTTGGGAACTACCCGTTGTTGAAATAGATTATCCAGATAAATTAGACCGCTATAGGTAGGTACCCACGGATTTTGTTTATTTTTTTTAAATAGTTTTGTTTTATATTTGTAGATATACGTCAATTTTAATTTTAGTTATGTTACGATTATGATATTCTATATTTAATGTTATATGTATGAATATTAGACCCCATTAAGACACAATGGGATGGACTGACTGTAAACGCAACGGTTGAGGGTTCTACCACCACTTAAATTTAATATGTTTTGTATAAAAAAACTACACGATTGAATTCCAATGTTTTAAATATTAAAATGACGACTATGATTTTATTTTTAAAAAATATTTAATGCACAGGTGGTTTGCGAGATTCCTTCTGGAAGGAAAAGTATATCCAAAACTAAAGAAATACGCAAGTTCTTTATTATCTCCGCCTTCTACAATGGTTAAGAGTTGGGCGAAACTGCAGTCGAGGACGGAAATATTGTTGAAAGCATTGATAGCTAAACGTGTTGGAACCAAAGACGAATTACAACAAATTTGGATTCAACAACCTCATTGTAAGTACATTTTTTTATCATTTCCTTCATATTATCCCCATAATATGCATAACTGATAACTTAAAACAAAGTGATAATTTTTTTTCTCTACTCTTCTTTTCACGAGAAATACATTGAAAAATAGCCACAGTTCTTTAGTATATATATACAGTGTATATATATACTAAAGAACTGTGGCATATGTTTAGCTTTTATACATTTGTTTAGTTTATATGGTATTTATATATAGCAGAAATAGTCGCATAGTAATTCTACTATAATATAAATAAACAATTTTTTTTTAGATTTACTTGATGAATACTTGAAATGGATTCCTGAATCAGCTCACAATGAAGTCACATTGTATTGGCCACCAAATAAATGACGAGTGTCATTTAAAAAAAGACATTCTATTTTATATTGTGTAAAGATTTAATGAAATATAAACATTATATACTTTATATGTAAATATTGTAAATATATACTTACTGTTATATATATCGTTTATTGTCGTCTCAAATATATATATATATATATATATATATATATATATATATATATATATATATATATATATATATATATATATATATATATTTATATATTTTTATATAATATTATTTTAATATAATATATATTTTAAACAATAGCGATGTTAAAAATAGGAGATAGTAGTATTAAGTACATTTATCAGGACTAGAATTTAGAACGCCAAAGAATGGTGTATTTAAAAATAACAAAATAATTCAATTTAATTCTTTTAATTTTGGCGTTCCAATAAATAAAAAATTAATAGCGTTGGTATGATTTGGATTATCAATTTCAATTGTGGAATCTGCATACAAACTATATGTCAATAACATATAAGTTTACCTTTTAATATATACATTCATGAAACATATAGGTAAATTGATCACGACTTTTAATAACAGACAAGAGTGATTCCAAAAAGACGACGAGAAAATCGAAGAATTGCATTGTGACGTATGTATAAAATTTTAAAACGAACGCGAACTATTGAATATAAGTGGGCGAAGATGGAAGCGGGTCGCTAGCTAATAAATAAATTATAAATAATTTTGCTAAGCAAATTGGTTTTACTTTCTGTCTTTTGATAAGCATTATTGTTTATTTCTCTATTTTATATTTTCTCAATCCAAACCAGTTTACTGTAATTAGTTAATGGATTGTTAATAATACCTTAATGGACAAAAATATTCGACATTATTTTTCTATTCTACATACAATTTATGAATAATGTTATAGCAGAAAATAATGACAAAGTTATTGAGGTCGCAAATAGATCAATTATTATTATAGATCAAATATATGACTATTATGTTCTTAGGGTTCCGTATACCAAAGGGAAAAAAACGGATCTACTATAGAATCGCTTTGTGCCTGCGTGTTAAACAGACAGACGTCTCTCTGTTAGACCATCGTGTAGATGTCACACTCACCGATGTATTAAGCTTAAAAAGTAAAGTTAGTAGGATAAAAAAATCTTTCTTTTTTTGATTTTATATGAAATTAGCAGGGTAATCATAACATATCAGGTACTTCCCGTTGCTCTAGAGTAAGAACTTATAGTATAAAAGAAAAAAACAACCGATTTTGGCAATTTATAAGGACATATATTACGAAAAAACGTTAAAAAGCTTTTGTGTGTAGCACAGTACTTACTGGTGCTGAAACTTGCACACTAAAGAGTCGTGATAACAGCAAAATCGATGCATTTGAGATGTGGTGTTGGAGAAGATTCCATGGACCGCCAGGAGAACCAATGTGTCGATTCAAAGTGAGTTAAAAATCACGAAACGGCTTTCCACCATCCGTCACTACACATCACGCGATCGCCAAATCACTGGGCTGGAGAGGTAAATAATTTTGGGTCAAATTGAGGGTAGGCGTGCCCGGGGCAGAGCGCCAGCAAGATGGACGGACACTGTCAAGAATGCGGCATGCGGTAGCCTGTATCGAGCAGTCTACTCTACGTACAACCGCACTGAATGGATCCTCCATTTACTATCATGTGGTGGCGTATTTAGGGAACGAGGAAGAAGAAGACAGCTCTTGCAAAATGACATGTGTGCATACAATAAATCACAAATTTAAGTTTGTCTTTGTCATCACAGTGACAGCTATTACTTCAGGATATTAATTAATTGATATGATTATTTTATGGGCTGTGGATGTAATTCTTCAAGTTATACAAAATGATATATAAAATATTTTATTTCTCTCTTGACAGACAAAGCAACTTTGTCTCACTCAGCATATCTATAATTAATACGTGAAACAAAAATTTTGCACCCCATTTTACGAAAATTGCGCGGACGTAGGAGTATCAAATTTGGCACACTTATGGTTTATGTGTAGGAGAAGTGCAAAACGCTAATATTTTTCAATAATAATGCTTATAAAGTACATAAAATCAATAAATAAAACATTACACACACTACCATATGTTCAACTATATTAAACTTTACTATAAAGTGACATACACGTTGCTATGGCAACGCGTGTTTACGCGTCAACGGGTCCTCTAGTTTCTGTAAATGCGAATGTGTGTTTTACCGAACGAGCTCATATGAGCATAATATAATTTACCGTTACGTATAAAATATTTTGTTTATGAAAAAGGCCAATTCGCTACATCATTTATTTTACATTTACGTAATGATCTAACGAATTGTAATTTTTGTTGAGACTGATAAGTCGGTAATTATTCCTACTTGTGTGACTAATGGCACAGCAATAGCATATTTTGGTTAGCAAAACGAAAAATTTAAAAAATAAATCAGAATATTTTAACAAAAAACTGTTTTAAAATATAAACTACCGTTGCCGAGAAATATCGTATTGAAAATAAATAAAAAAGTTTCTATACCTGAGTATAATAAATGAGTATAATAAACAATGTTGTTGTTCCGTAATATAATATGGTTCTATTGGACTTTCAACCTACAATCTTCGCGAAAAGATTGAGAGCGGAGTGTCCAATGTTTGTGTAAGATTACATTTTTGACAAATAAATAATAATTTATTAGTACTTTGCCATTTAGTGTGTAGAAAACCTGCCCTTGTCAATGATTTCTGTCAGTCTTAGTGCGGACGTCGAACTATGAACACGTAGTGACAAAATGAATACGATAGCTTTAAATATTTTATTGTTGAATTTCATAGTGGGATTTGTATTCACATTCGCTCTACCATTCGAGGGATTGTACGAATTGGATATAATTCATTATAATGATTTTCATGCAAGGTAAGTTTATTTATAAAATAACAAAAAAAAAATATCTATGTTTACATTTTGGTTTATTTTTATTACTATTTGTAGTATTTAAGAAAAGCCGAGAAATGAGTTTAACCTTAGTAACGTAAATTATTCTGATATTGTTTACTTGATCTCGCATTATGTTTTTACAACCATAAATTGAGGAGATATATTTTAAATTTATTTACATATATATACTGAAAAATAGTATTAACAAAATACCTATAGCGACTCTTTGTATGAATCTATAGTCTATACCCACAAATAATTTCCAATGTAGGTTATATAATATTATTACCATATCTACTCAAATTATAATAAATGTCTAGTATGTAACTACATACACGATGATAAGAATGTCTTAGAATAATTAGAACAAGTCTATAGGTTGAACATCAATATACATTCGGGACCTTGATACAATTACTATGAACAGTTTACTTTCTGTCTGCAATAACGCGAATCTTACGAAATGATGTTCAGTACACATTGTGTATTTGTAAAGGTACGCCTAAAGAAATTAATAAACCGTTTCATAGAATCGATTCACGAATATTTTTTTCTTCAGACTCACGTTTTATTCCAAATCAATCAAAACGCAGAGAAGTGAGTATTAAAGCTCTCCGTTTTTCACTCTCCGCTCGACTTCGAGACATTGCGTATTGAGTGGCAAATCAACGCAATGCTGGCGTGCCAAAGCGGACAAAGTTACTTTTAGAAAAAGGATAAAAATTTAAATAAGCGAAATTCGAACCCGCACCTCTTCCATGTCTCTCAAAATATTCTACATACATATTTGACTTTCCTTAGTGCTAGTATAATATTATAAAAAAATTAAAATCTACATGTTATATAAAAAATGTATAAAACATATTCTTGTAATATCATAATTACTTCAAATTTATTTCAAAAGAAATATGCTTTTTAAAAAAAACAAATAAATTATTTCATTTTGTGCTGAAAAATAAAGAAACATTTAATTAATTAATGACATTAAACATTACGTGCTTCATCAATTTCAAACCTAAAAGCAGTACATTTTAAATTTGAATCAGATTTGAAGAAACATCAGTATTGTCGCCGACATGTAGATTCAACAATGGATCCTGCCTCGGCGGCTTCCCACGGCTGTATAAGAAAATCGAGGACTTAAGGAAGGAAATGCCGTATTCAATACTCTTGAATGCAGGCGATAGTTTCCAAGGCACTTATTGGTATAGCCTCCTTAAGTGGAATGTTACTCAGGAGTTCATGAATCTATTGCCTCATGACGCTCACGTAAGTAAACATTTTGTAGCTAAGTAGTATAGGTAGGAAATTGGAAATGGAAAATGGATATTATCTCACAATGCCTCGCAATTGTTCGTTTTATACAAAACGAGAACGTTGCCTGGAATGAACTTTATTATAATTTGTGATATATTTTTCATTTACTATGATGCCTCGCTCGTTAAGGTCGACCTGAACATTGGTCATCTCTAAGAAAAAATCTCCAGATCGGAATTTTTGAAACGTTGGCATTATACACATCACCTAATTTTTTAAAAATAAAACTAATGTGACATGATTTTCATACCTACGGGGAAAAAGCTGTAGGACAATATCTACATAGTGAAATTGTAAAGCAAGGATAACAGCTTACAAACGAAGAAGAAGTAGATTATAGCTTTTACCGATATCACAAAAATAGATGTGAAAGATACCCTATATAGCTGAAATAGTTGCCAACCTAATATTTTGTATTTATATCATTATTTACGACACCATTAGGCACAGTAGTAAGTGGCTATGCCAAACTTGTATATGTTGGTATGAATCAATTATATTATTTTTTCTGATATAGCAAAACAAAGTAGCATTGGCTTTCTTCATTCGATACACAAAGTCTCTATTCTTTTCCTTTTGTATAAGAGATAAGATATATATATATATATATATATATATATATATATATATATATATATATATATATATATATATATATATATATATATATATATATATATATATATATATATATATATATATATATATATATATATATATATGAATAATCCTTTAAGGATAACCCTATGTCATTCTCTCACGTTGTAAAATTTCCAACGACTAAACAACATAATGACTATGCTATTATGCACTTTACCGACGGATATGTATGATACGTCTTCAAAGTTCATTGTTGAATCATTTACTTATATATACATATAGGTATATAGGTATTAAGTGATTCAGATAGGTTGTCCCCAAATATTATTTGAAAGAATTGGTAGAACATCCCTTTTAGAATGTTTGGAAAAGAAATCTATACGAATGACTGAATTTGTTTATTAGAGTGCTCTAATTATCGGTAGCCATTTCATTAGAAAGCTTTTTAACAAAACGCTGTAGTTGTAGGCTAGCTTTAAATATTGATATTTTTAAAGTATATTATTATGTTATAATATGCGAAGTAGGTCAGTAGGTAAAGTAGCAGGCGAAAACTAGTTATGAAAATTAAGATAAATAGTCGATATGCAGTGTGCCTACCTCAGAATCGTCTGGTGTTAGGCACGGCCTAGATTGTTAAATAACTAAAACTCAAGAAGATGGATTTATTTAAGAATCATAATAATAGAATCACAATAAATTAAGAATTAATTTAAGAGAGTAAGATGTATCAATTAAATTTTATATGACTTATTTGTGTTAAGTAGATGTCGTCCTTGACGCACATAGAAATTACCTACTAATTTAATAATTTGTCTACATTATAAGAAATAAATAACAAGTGAAACAAGTATTTTTATCGTGATTTCCATTTTTTATTTCTTATTTGCTTTTAGGCAATTGGAAATCATGAATTTGACGACGGACCACAAGGCTTGGCTCCATATCTTAAGGCACTCAAAGCGCCAGTGTTGGCAGCAAATATGGACACTAGCAAGGAGCCCATATTAAATGGGCTATACAGATCTCATGTCATTATTGAACGACAAAAGAGAAGAATTGGTATTATTGGACTAATAACTACTGATACCAAGGTGAGTTACTTAATTTAATGCTTTACAATACAATTATTATTATTACGAAGGAAAAATAAATAATATAAATAAACTGAACTCGACAATATATTTGATCAAAATTTTATAGAATATCGTGGTACAGTAAAATATATATGGGGCTTTAATATAATACTAATAAGATCTCATGATCTCCATTCGTTGGCATATTTATATTTAAATTTTCTTTCGCATCCTCACTTTGGTCAAGGAAAGAGTACGTTCGCGCTTATTTTTATAAACGTATCGTAAAATATACAACAAATTGAGTTCTAGATTTATCGTATTAACAGTTTACATACAAGACCATTAAGTAAATTTCTGGAATATATATATATATATATATATATATATATATATATATATATATATATATATATATATATATATATATATATATATATATATATATATATATATATATATATATATAATAAGATCTCATGATCTCCATTCGTTGGCATATTTATATTTAAATTTTCTTTCGCATCCTCACTTTGGTCAAGGAAAGAGTACGTTCGCGCTTATTTTTATAAACGTATCGTAAAATATACAACAAATTGAGTTCTAGATTTATCGTATTAACAGTTTACATACAAGACCATTAAGTAAATTTCTGGAATATATATATATATATATATATATATATATATATATATATATATATATATATATATATATATATATATATATATATATATATATATATATATATATATATATATATATATATATATATATATATATATATATATATATATATATATATATATATATATATATATATATATATATATATATATATATACTGTATTGTATATTGTAAGACACTGATTAGTAATATTTGTATGCTTTTCTATATATCTCTTTTGTTTCTCCAATACAGACTTTTGGCGTCTGTGCCTTTGTACTTCTACTTTTTTCTTATCTTTGTTTGCCTTTGGTTGGAGTTTTTCGACAATACACAATTTTTATGCATCAGGTTGGTTTGTGAATGTATAATATTTGGTTCTATTCCGGTTGGTCGAAGGTTGTCATCGACAAAGTCTTCATCAGTTCAATTTCCGCGTACTTTGTTAGAAACCTTATTGCGTACTATTTAACTTATTTCTCTATAAGAAATAGAATTTGATTGAGATTTTGGAAATTATAATTTATATATTGTATTTATATTCCTTTTATTTTTATATTTTTTGTAATAGATAAAAAAAAATATATATATCAATTTATAAGGAAAAAATGTACTGACATTGAGCTGTTAACAGATAGGTTTAAGATAATTATTATATAATGTCACGTTTGTTACACGCCTAAACACTTCAAATGATAGATATAAAGTAACAGCAGCTACGGCTATAAAACATTAATCCACAAGATCGCCTCTTATCTACGTAGGTATATCAAAGAGATGAATATTACACATTGTTGACATGTTAATAGTATTGCTTGGAAAAAATCTTACAATTTAGTTTTGAATATTTTTTTATAAGCAAAATAATAATAATTTTGTATGGCATAGATCCATACAGGGTAAGCAGAGGGAACTGTAGAAGTCATAGGAACCGAGTGTTAAGACAGACATTCCGCCTTTTGACGCATTGTATGTTGACTGGCAGAACTCAACGCCGAATTTTGCCTTGTTTAACCAGAGAAATTTATATTTTCTTCCCGAATGGGAATTGAACCCACAAACCGTCGCATCTACAGGCAGTAGCGCAGAGGGCCACAACGATGACTAAATATATAAGCAACATAATTTTTATTTTTTATGTTGTTTATAAAACACCGATGTTGCATAATTGTAAATGTAACTGTACACCCAATCCATCCATTCCTTCCAATTACCGAGAGATTTGTGTCGAGTGTCGGAATTAAACGCCGCCTTTTGTCTGGTTACCAAAGCGAGAGAATGAAAATAATACATTCACCCCGAGTTGGAATCGAACCCACAACTGTTGCGTTTACATGTAGACTCTGTTCCACGACAGCCTTTATCAAGTCCGTTTTTGATTCCTTTCAGATATTATCATCAACTGGCAACGTAGAGTTCACTGACCCGCGTGAAACCATGCGTCGAGAAGCAAAGTTATTGAACGAGAAAGGTGTGGATATTATCATTGTTTTGTCGCACTGCGGCCTTGATGTCGACAAGTGAGTGTTATTGGTGGCACATACACTTGTATGTAAAATAGCACCTTCTTGTATCTTTGTATGAATATAGCATTTTTTTTTAATTTAACATAAATGAGAAAATATTTTTTGTATTATATTAAATTATTACATTTTGATGAGGAGATAAAGTGACTTTTGCGGTAGATCACTTTATTATTCGCACGTTGATTTCAATCTTTTGAATTGACTGAGAATATCGAATAATGTTAAATATCTTAATTTATTTATTGCTTTATATAAGTGTAGTATTAAAGCAAGTTGGCACGTTGACACATCAAGATATAAATAGCCATGCATATGTTTTTTATCGTAAATGTCACATATAAAAAAATCTGTGAAAGATGAATAAAAAGGATACAAATGGTTTTAGACTTAATTTTTAAAACAATGTTCTATCCATTTCTAAGACAAGAACAGATCTACCTGTCTGATTTTCTAAATACAGTCAGATACTTCTTATTTTAATAAAAAAAATTTATCACAATACAAAACAAAATATTAAAACCTCTTTTTTCATTCTATAACACACTGGACCTACCACACCCTATGTGCCCTATGTATACCACATAGTAGGTACGGAACTCAACGCCGCCACTATGTCTAACTGGAACAATGAAATGAAAACAAGTCAATATATGTGTATTTTATTTTTAAAGAGAATTAGCCAGAGACTACGGCAAATATGTAGATATTATAGTGGGTGGTCACACTCACTCTCTATTGTGGAATGGACCTGCGCCAAGTGGAGAAGAAGTTGCTGGACCTTATCCAGTTTTTGTTCATTCTACTGCTGATAAGAATCATAAGGTGATGAGGCCTGAGATTTAAGACCATATTTAAAATATTATAAGTAATTGTAAATTTTTTCGTGTTTTATTTATTTATCGGTCTTTAGCTTTATTGTGATTTGGACAAACTTGGGCAAAGCTGTTGGACGTGTTATCGAGAAGACGAGATCCAATCATGTCCTAGTACTCCAATAAAAAATTGTATATATTAACTTATAAACTATTTATATATTAACTATATTGACTGATTTTACGTTGTTGTATATTAATATTTCAATAAATAATTCGTTATTTCATATTACAGGTGCTAATAGTTCAAGCATCGGCGTTCACAAAATATATGGGAAGCCTCAAAGTGTTCTTTGATTATCGCGGAGATTACGTGAAGTGGGAAGGCGGACCGATCTTTCTGGATAGATCTTTGCCTGAAGGTTAGGTCATTTTTAAAAAGGGCTTACCGTTGTTGATAAACACATGTGATTGTGCCCACTTCACTATTAACTGTGAGCTCTCCTATATACCATTAGACTATGCTTGCTTTCTAGAATGTTCCAAATTAAAGTCTAAAGCACTTCTAATTGGGTCTTCCCAAAAACTTCCTGACGATATTGACTTGTTTAAGAAAAAGAAAGGAAAACGAAGTCTTTTATCTTTAGATAATTCTCCTATTACGTAGAGCAGGCAGAGAGACTCTCTACTAATTTAGGGTCATAGCTGGCTTGTAAAAGATGAATAATTAAGCGTAAGCATTTCTCTCAAATAGTAATCTAACCCATGACTACAGAATTAATGAATTAAGTGCTTTTAATATTATGAACTACATTAGTATATACAATATTCATGTCGCTTTAAGCGAACATAAACGTATAATGTCCCGACCTTTGCAATCAATTATTTCGATGTTATCTCAGTGACCTACACAATATCTTGTATATCATATTTTCTGTATATAAGATTAATTATTATTTAAACTTAATTACTGAAATAATTTTATAGTTTTTCATTATTTATTGTAGCAATAATTACTTTATACCTAGACTAATAGTTATATAACTATAGATATATAATAAATAGAAATATAGCCTACGTAGAGTCCAAATATATTAAACAATTACTTATTATAAAAGATGTATGAAGCCTTTGTGGCGCAGTGACCATTTATGTATATAAATGGCCATATATGTATATAATTTTTTTTTGAAAATATAATAATAATGATATTATTTTTTTTGTTACCTTCACACTATCTTACCGCCTACTCTAGTAGGTTGGGCAGGAGAATCTAGTGTCTAAACACTCCGTTCTCCACTCTCTACCGGAGCTCAATGTTGTAAAATGATAATAATCCATTTTTCCAAGTTGGAATTGAACCCATAACCATCACGTTTATATTTTCTTATAATGAAATGTGTGAAAATTTGCTATTGAAAATAATATTTACAATAGTTTAACAATTTTCGCAGATGAAGCCATAAAAGCTCGCCTCGCACCGTACGCTGAAATGGTACATAAAGCTGAACAAGTGGTCATCGGCGAGAGCAAAACTACACTGGGCTTTGAGGCTTGCGTGTTTGGGGAATGTGCACTTGGCGATATGTTGGTGGATGCTTTAACTGAATATGTGAGTAATATTATTATGAATACAATATGTTTCATTTTAAATTATTTACATTATATTTTGTTATATTTAATATAAAATTTATTTATTATTAAATTATATTTTTACACTTTGAGATTAATAATTGTCTAAAAAATGTAATGTCGCAAATGGTTAGTACCGCCTATACTGATTACTTAAGCGGAGGCGTAAGTTATTTTTACATGAGAAATAAAAAAAATTAAAAAAGAGGAAGTTAGATACAATGCATTATTGATTAAAAAATCAGTAATAAATTTAAAAAAACGTCTTTATATATAATTATATACCAACAACACTTATCCTTACTAACAAAATTACTTATGTTTCAGGCAAAGTCCTTGAAATCAGACTTCCAATATATAGCGTTAGTTCAACGCGGTAATATCAAATCAAGTATACCAAGTGGAAGTAAGTAGTATAGTTACTTTATATTGTAAAGGTTAATATATATTTACTATTTAGATTTTTTGCTTGTGAGAGTTTGAGTTTGTGAGAAAAAAGTTAGATATTATATTAGAATTTAAAGTTATTTTTCTTAAAAAAATTCAGCGTAATAGATAAAAATCTCGTAAAAACATAATAACCTGAGTTGATTTTTCTAATAAAATCTTTTGCCTTCAACAAAAAAATCAAATGTGTAATGTTTAATTTTTTCCATACGTTTAAGTACTGATTTCTGATTACTGATTACTGATTTCCCGACCAGAGTCGATATAGTATTACTAATTATTACTAATTATTACCACCCGTGGGGTCTAATGAAAAAAGTTAACGGTGTGTATGACAAATAACATAATTTCATAGGCCGATGTAGCTCTAAACGTATTTTGTGTCAAATCTTAGTTACATCGAAACGATTAAAGTGCTTATATAGCTTTATTAGCTTTTTCAATTCGACTCAATATGCAATTCTTTTAATATTATAAATGTGAAAGTTTGTGAGGATTTATGTTTGTTTTGATTAAAACTACTGAACGCATTTAGATGAAACTTTGAAGTAATATAGGTTATACATCAGAATAAAGTGTGGGTAACAACGATTACAAATTATGATAAACTAATACAATTATTTTACTTATTAATTAATAGTAGTATATTTAAAACGGACGAAGCCGCGGTCGGGCTGCTAGCTTGAGCTAGATGAGATTAAAGATGAACTAAGAATATATAAGTAACATATTTTCAGCAATCACCAAAGGTGTTATATTCGAGCTTCTCCCATTCAACGATCGTGTAGAAAATTTCGAATTGCAAGGAAAGGATATATTGCTGGCATTAGAGCGAAGCGTGTCTAGTGCATGGGACTATAATCCTTTTAAAGGACCTTATGTGTTACAAGTTTCTGGTGAGAATTTTTATCTTATTTCTTGGATTATATAGATTGATACAATTTGACTGCAATCGCGATGGTTGTGGGGTCAATCCCAATTCAGGGGAATAAATTGTTTTCATTTACCCGCTCTGGTAAGGTAAAGTGCGCCGTTGGGTCCCGCAATTCAACATAAGTTGAATGTATGCGATAATGAAATGACTTTATTAATATGACTTTGGGAAGCTTGAGCTTTTTATGGATTAAACACAGCTCTAAATTAAATTTAAATCAATATTCATTATAATAATTTATTAGTCTAAAAAATTTAATTTTTTCTTTCAGGTCTTCAAGTGACTTACAATATATCCTTACCTGAGGGTCAAAGAGTCACCTCGGTGTTTGTTGGGGACAAAAAGTCTGATGTTCCACTTGACCCTGAAATTTACTACCACGTGATTGTACCAGCTTACTTAGCTGACGGTGGAGATGGATTTTCGGTAGGAAATTGTTTTGTTTGAGGACCGTCGTGGCGCAGAGGCACAGCACCTGCCTGTAAACGGTTGACGGTTTATGGGTTCGATCCCGATCGGGGAGTCAGGGAAGAATGAATTATTTTTATTTTCTTTGCTCTTAATAGTGCAAAGCGCGCCTTCGAGTTCTGCCACTCAACGCGCATTGCCTCGAAAGGCGGAAAGTCGGGAACGGAGGGACTTAACACTGGGTTCCTTCTTCCTACGGTTAGGTACGGCAGAGGGCAGCATAAAACAAAACAAGTTTTATTTTATACATTAATTATAACTATTTATAACATTCGAATATATTATTAAAAAAACGCTCGCTAATATCGAAACATTTCACAATACAAAACTGTAACTATTTCAAAGAATCATATATTTTTTGTGTATTTTAAGACTTAAAAACTGCTATGTAAAAACTCAATAACATGGAACTTTTTCCATTATAAAGGTAAAAACATAATGCGCGGCGTTGAGTCCCGCCACTCAAATTCACCCGAAAAGAGACTGAGACGAGTTTCTTAACCAGGTTTTCTATATGGTAAAAGGC
This sequence comes from Dione juno, assembly GCA_037127375.1. Classification (NCBI taxonomy): domain Eukaryota; kingdom Metazoa; phylum Arthropoda; class Insecta; order Lepidoptera; family Nymphalidae; genus Dione; species Dione juno. The sequence goes on from JAXRJS010000074.1 coordinate 3,236,708, forward strand.
AGAAAGGTTTTAGAAGCTTCAGTGCTAGAAAAAAACTGTAAATAGAAATAATAACAAAACAAGATTTTTCTTTCGTTTTTTTTTGATTTATAATATTTAAAACCAAAAATATACAAACTAGAAAAATTATAATTAAATAAAATGAATTATTAACTTCTTACTTTTTTATTATCTTAACGCTGTATCTCGAACATAGCAGGGTAGGCAGAGGGAACCGTAATAAAATATTATTAAAAGCTTTCTTCAATAGTTGTTTATTAAAGCTTATCGCAGTGTTATTAAATCTACAGCTTTAATAGTTATATTAAAGGTATTAAACAAAATTTTCCTTTCTTTCAGATGTTTAAAAACAAAAAGAACGTTCAAATAGTAAGTCGAGACCAGACAGTTGTAGAGAATTATATTAAAAAGCATACTCCTTTGAACATTTCAACAGATGGCAGAATAGTGATTGATAATTAAGAATTTATTTAATATTTGTTTGTTTACATTATATTGATATTAATATTAAAGAAACAATGCATTTTTGTTATAGGCTGTTATTATTGTAATATTAAAATATTTACCAACATGTCATGATTTTAATTACTTGCGAAATTAAAAAAAAAAAAACTATTTTATAAGAATTTTGACATACCTCGACAAGAACGTGTGGTGATTTGATCGCTGTCGCAATATTTTCCGAACTAACTGTCAAGATTGACATGCGGCTGTGACGTAGTTAGCTGTGACGTTTTTTCGCGGCATTGAACTGATTAATCATTTAAATAAGGCAAAAATATTTATTGAACCCATGGTCTTCAAAATAATGGTATTTACAATCAGACGCTGACCCACTGCGCCACGCTAAAATATAATTTTATGTTATTCTTTTATAGAGGTATTTAAGAGGTACTAAACACCATTTCAAATAGAATATGCTACAATTGTTAAGAATTTTGGCGAACTAGTCAAAATATATACATATATGTATATACAGATGAAAGTAGCTTAATTAGTGTTAAAACATTATCTACGCATCAAACTTTCCTTTTAAAAGTTCCTACTTCAAATTCATTTTAGTATGTAAAATGAAAACATCATAGGCACACATTTCGTTGAAATCAGCTTTCAAGCGGTATAGCATATTATTTAGTCGGCTACAAAAATGATCTTTAAGCTTTTGATAAAAATAAAAAAAGACTCGAACCCGCGCTACATGGACGTTGGACATCTCTCAAATCCTCATCGTCAATTAAGCTGTATGATATTGTCGGCTTCTTGGTTAAATTGCTTGTAATGATTGCCATTCGTGATACAAAGAATGTACAGTAGGTACTTACTTATATATTCCACAATACAGTGTAGAGCTTCAGTTTATTTATACATTCTATTTAAAAAAAAAGTAAATATTACGCGACATTACGCGACATCATGCGCCATAGTGACGGCAACTTTGTCTGTGTTTATTATTTCAAATGTTGAAAATTGAATATTATGTCAATATAGAAAATGAAAGTAGAAAATGTACTAATAAAATGTTACAAACAAAATATATAGAACATAACAAAGCGTCTAATATACGGTCCTTCATTCCACGTGGCTACTTCCGTTTTTTTAATTCAGCTCGTGAGATAGCTAAAAGCGTTATTGTGAGTGTAACTCCATTATTGCATCCTTTTACATTGCCGTGCTCAAAGAAAGTGCTTTTCTTTAGCATATCGTGCCATTTGATCAAATATAAGATAAATATTATATCACGACATTTGACAATAAATCTCGAAATTTATTCTACGAAAGTAAATATAATTTGTATGCTATTTTTATTTTTCAATTTCGCTTTGTATGGTTGGCAGAGGGTACCTTATGAAGAGGGTACCTTTGTTTTAGCCAGATGGTGAAAATTAAGTGATCTTATATTCTCGGATGGGAGCAGAGCCCACAATTATTACCATATCGGTCAGATACTGTTCTGTTGCGCTATGATAACCCCCAGCGGAAACCCTCTCCATCTATATAAGACGTCGCAGGATCGCTTGCGCATGCAACTACGACGCCTCGATGGAAGGCCCGCCTATCGCAGGCCACCGTCACTTTTAGGGTCCCCTAGGGCACCCACAGCCTTGACGACTTGCACAGGCGTTGCGCTATGATAACCCCAGTGTAACTTAAATGTAATTTTTAATCTTTATCAGTAAGGAATTCTTATTTTAACCTAGCTCTAAGTACAACGACAAACATTTAACAAAATCAAAACTAATTTTATATCATAATGTGACCTTGATTGAAGTAAATAATAAGCATATCTAACGAACCTTATTAACCGTGACTTTGAGTTTCTATGTACAATAAATAAGTAAATTTATAATTAGAATATTTGACGTGGTACGTATCTACTTGTGTCAAATTGTCACGTAAATAATAGGTTTTCCTTTCTCGTAGGCACAAGGTCGGCCGAATATAAAGGCAACGTGCTATACAACGCTTTAATTTATCCGCTTGACTCACTTTTAGATTGCTATTTAAAAGGTGTTAATTGTTATTTGTTTTGTTTTTGCTGTTGATGTAATAAAATACAGTAGAAATTCGATTAACTATATCATTTTTTAATACATTCCTTGCTAGGTATACGAATTTTTGTATATGAATTGGAAAAATTAGTACCTAAAATTATCATTAAAAATACACAATTGTAGGTACTAGCGAGGATGCCACAATGATAATAAAGAAGAACGTGCTCAGGTGGTTTGGGCACGTCGAGAGAATGAGTGATGAAATAATGGTAAAAAAGATATATGAAGCAAAGATGAGCGGTAAGAATGGTAAGGAGTGATCTCGGTTGACCCTCAAAAACACAGTGTCGAAGATACTGGAGGAAGGTCATGTAAAAAGCCTCTGGAGAGCATGTATAAAGAGGTAAATGACAGTGGACGAGGTGAAGGAGGTATGCAGGAACCGCAGCGTTTGACGCTCCGTCCTCTCTGACTACCCCGTTAAGGATAGAGCGTGAAGATATGTTTGTATGTAAAAATATACTTTTTAAGAAGAATTAATATTTTCCCATTTTTCATTCAAACCCCAAACAATCGTGACTGGTCTACAACTACACATACTAGATAGTTAATACGAATAATCACGAGTCAGTAAAGCTGTAGGCGGGATAGTAAAGCTTTCACTATATTTAATAATAATAATCTTTTAACGTACACCTGAAATAAGATATATAAAAAATAATCGAAATATAGAAATTGTCCAAAAGGCAGCCGCATTGCTTGACAGCTATCTCTGCCAGGCAACCAACAGGTAAAGTGTCAAAATAAATAAAGCTAAATATATACCATATTATTTACGAAAATATTTGCATATATACATAAAAAAATAAAAGCTATAAAATAACATACATATATACATATAAAGCTAAATATAAGTATATACTTACAGACAAAACACATATTTACAAATAAAATCTATAATTTCTTTTTTGTTTTAATCTGTTATCATGTCGCATTTCCGAAGTGCCTGACTGAAGGTGAGAAGGTTTTAATTGTACTAGGAAGAAAGTTTTTGCTCAGATATCCTAGTTTTCTTCGTCTCTTAGAACAAAATGCGGCATTAAATTTCACAAGTTAAAGTTTAATATTTCTAAAATTATTTAAAATAAGTATGATTCATTTACATACTGCCTTTAAATAAGTTTGCACAATGCATATATTTCGAAACTAATAAAAGTCGAGTTGAAAGTTCTCCATTTCACTTTAAACGTTGACTGGAAGGTTGAATATATCATTAATAAAAATTATACAAATGAGGTCAAATTCGTGAAATATTTTCAAGGGCGACAAGTGTATAAGTTCTTAGCAACCAAATGATTTTATGTACATGTTAAATTAATCTCTTGGAAGCAAGCAGAGGACTTAAACGAGCATTTCGTACTGGATCATAAGATCTAAGAGCATTCTGCATATTTCGTGTATGAAATATATTATATTAAAAATATATTAAAAAAAAAACATAAACGTAGCAAGATTCGAATCCGTGCCTCTTGGATACCGTCCAAGACGGACCGACGGATGTCTTGGATTTTATCCAAGAGGCGGAGGTTAAAGGAAAATTAGAGACATTTAGTACGAAAAAAGTGTTTAATCATTTGACGAAGACATTAATATGAAAATTTCTTGGAAGTCAAACTAACAACCATTACTTATGCTAGTATATACGTATATGTATAGAGACTATACAAATGTGTGTTGGTGTCAATTATTTCATTTTATTTATAGAACAGATGTATGAATATTATAAAAAAAAAGCAAGGCAAAAATTTTACGCTTAATCCTGAGCGCTTCAATTTAAAACTTGTAATGTAAGGTCATTCTTACTACTTGTATTAAATATATCTATACTATATATGAATACAATTGTGTGCTTCTCATAAAGTTGTAAATCACATAGTACTAAAACATAAGCAAAAGTTTTTGTCCCAGTATTCCATGCTGTTCCCGGAAAATAAATGAAAAAGTAATTAAATTAAAATACTAAAATAAATTAAAAGAAATGAATTCAATTTGGCATGCTTATAGTTCATAGCCTTAAATAATTTATATAGGATAGTTTTTATCCTGGTATGGAATGCAAACCTCGAATGAGAAATAAAAACAGAGGAGATTAAATTACGTTGAATACTTGCAAGTAAAGGTAGTTCCATTCCAATCTCGCTTAGTAACAGTGGCAAATAGTAAAAGTTTTTTTATTTAAAATTTAAAAAATAAAAATATTTGAAAATTATTTCCACTGTCTAGCTAGATGTCACAGTAATAGTTACAAGTCATTTGATTTACAATTATTATAGTGACATTTAGCAATCAGAAGGTAATTCTGTTCTGTTCTACGGTAATGGCGTTTCGAGCGTGCCAGTTGAGCACAATTCACTTCGCCAATGTCACGTTGTATGGAGAATACACGAAGGAGAATGTACGGTGAAAAGATAACTAACTTTACACAATAATACAATGCATGTAAAAAAAGAGATCCAATAAAAATTCTTCCTTCACCTACAACAAATTAAACACATACTAATTACAATATATATATATATATATATATATATATATATATATATATATATATATATATATATATATATATATATATATATATATATATATATATATATATATATATATATATATATATATATACATATATATTATCTTGCGCGCCCACAACTACGTAAAAATACCACTGGCACATGTTAAGGCAACTATCTGGAGGAATCCGTCCGAAGATGGCAGGGGATACTCAACCTCCAGCACCAGGGCGACAACTAGGGAATTCTTACCTGAAGTCACAAATGCTTACAAAATCACCAGAATGGAGCCCCATACTGGTGCAAATCCTAACTGGACATGAAGGCATAGCCAGCTATTTATATCGGTTCAACCTGAAGGAAACCCCAGGACGTGAATGCGACCCCAACATCGAGGAAACCGTGTGAGCCTGAGCCTGGAAAAATTAATTATTATAATTGAAATAGCAGCATCTATATATATAGATATTTTAAGCCGATTAGTCTTAAATATATCTAAAAATAAGAGGGAGATACAAATAAGAAAATTATTTTGACATTAATAGTAATTGCAATAGCAATTTAAAGTATAAGGAATTTTGAAAATTTCCCATGTTCCCATTTTCAGTTATACATAAAAGCATTTATAATTAAATACAAAATAAATATTGTCACGCTTTACCTACCTTATAAAGAACGGAGTGTTAAGACATTACTTTCTCCCAAATGTTTAGTTTTCTGCCCAAATTCAAGACATTGCGTGTTGAGTTCAATCTTGCCAGAGCAGGTACATACAAATAATTCATTCACCGAGTGTCAAACACGCGATCGATCGTTCACTAACCTACTGCGCCACAATGGCTTCAGTTACTATAGATACATTAGGTTTTAATATGTAAAAGCGATTTTATCTATATATTCCACGATATATTGTATTACAAATTATCTACTATACTAAAATTATTATCTAAAATTGTAAATTACGTTAACTTCTAGGCTTTAGACTTCTGATTGTTCCACACTCATTACAAATAATAAAATAATAATATACTAATAATTAATATAAATAGGTTTCATTTATTATATAGAACATGTTGCGAGGAACATTAGTTGTAGAGCAGCTTTGCACTAAAAGCCTATATATGGAAGTGGCCGACAACTTTATCATAATATTTTCTTTAATTTATTTTGCATAATGAGGCCGTGGTGGCTCAGTGGCCGTATTGGACTATAGTTGATAGATTTCGATGGTTTCATTTCATTATTGGTTAAGTGTTATTAAAAAAGCTATACGCGTTAGTCAAGACACCCGTTTTCAGCTTTCCGCCCGAATAAGAGGCAACAACTAACTAAAATATACTTTCTACTACGTATTTATTTAAAAAAATATCTAAGACCTTCTATCCTATTCAATATGCATTTAGATTACTGATTAGCTTCAGGGTTATTGTTGAGCGTATTACTAGATTCAAGTGATATTTTAATTTTATCACTGTACTCTAAGTTGTTTTCTTTATCAATTTTTTTTCAAATTTTATAATAAAATAAAGCAGGCCATCGCGACGCAGTGTGGCCGTACCAACAATGGTCGTGGGTTCGATGTCTAGTAAGGTATTTTTGTTTATACATTCTGTTAAAACTATATAACTAAAAAAAACTATATACTCAGTCGGCAACGACTCGAATGAATTTAAACGTTGGTTTTCAGCCTTCACCGCAGAATTTTAAAGAGTAGGAAAATTTATACCATATGTCATGCGAATTTACAATTATTAGGCATAATTCTACGATTATTTAGTCTATCGCTTATTTCAATATAAGCATACCCTGTATATGTGTTTCATATATCATATAGAGGCTACATAATACTTATAGCACATAATTTCTTACAATATACCTTGAGTATTCATGACTGATTGACATGAAGCTCGCCATACCATTACAAGATTCGAATGATGAATTCACAAAACCTTCCGTGCTGAAGCTGGGATAGCTACTTTTGATTTAAACTTTACTTTGAGATATGCAAAATTTTAGTTTGCTGATTCAGTTTCTTCTGACAGAAACATAAATAACGACAAAGCCGCTCTCGTATTTTGATATTTGGAGGCGCCCTTACAGAGTGCCTTGGCCGAGTGTCGATTTTGCAAAAAACTTGTCTCCTTGTACCGTTTCACAGTGTATTTAATACAAGATGTTACTTACTGCTTACTTACTTCCTTCCTTCTTGGTTACTTCCTTCTGGAATCACACAAATATAGCTTAAAATAATAGTTCAGTATATTATTATTCTATATACTATAAATTATAGATACGAAAGTTTGTGAGTGAGTTTGTGTGTATGTTCATGTATGAATCAGGATGAAATTTAGAACTGGGGCAGATAATGATCTGGAAGGTGGTCTTTTTATCCCACGGGAACAGGATAAACGAGATATATTTACCTTACTATTATATATATCCGACTAATATATCAAAAACAACAACTAATTTATATGAAATTTTGCATTAATACATAATAAAATATGGGCTAAAATTAAAGATAAATGAATGTAATTCACGTTACTGTTAAATAAATATGTAACAAACGGTGTAGTTGAAGCGGGCGAAGCCGCGGGCGGGTCGGTAGTATTCTATAATGTAACTAAGAACTAAATGGCTAAAACGAAGAAACGTCGCATTTAATTATAAAGCTCTCTAATATATAATATATAATAAAGCTCTAAAATATATTAAATAAGGTTTCAATTACGATAGTGTAAATTGCAGAATCTGTATTTTATCTTCAACTGATACGCTCGTGACCGAAATTGCAGACTTGGAAAAATTACTCTTGCAAACTCTTGAGTCCATACTTATATGTACGGAATAGTAAAACCTTGGACCTAGGAATATATTACTGAATTTTATATATATATATATATATATATATATATATATATATATATATATATATATATATATATATATATATATATATATATATATATATATATATATATATACATATATATATATATATATATATATATATATATATATATATATATATATATATATATATATATATATATATATATATATATATATATATATATATATATATATATATATATATATATATATATATATATATATATATACATATATATAAAATATTATTATAACTAATATTCAATATAAAATAATCGTATCAATTAGACATTGTAAAACAATATTATTTTTGGGTGAATGGCAGGGATATCAAATTGTTATTAAAACTCTGAAATTATGAAATATTTACAAAATAAGATTTTAACGTAATACCCACCTCATCTATATGATTACACATGATTCTTGATTAACTATAGTATATTGCAAGTTTTATAATTATAGTATATTGCAAGAGATAATACTATAAGTGTTACCAACCGCTTCATGATATATAAAATATCACATAATATGTGCACATACAGGGTATGGTAATATTGAAGCTAGCGTTGGAAGGTTATTTGTAATTTGACGTGTTCTCGTGAAGGAGATACGAGGCTCGGGGGCTCCACAAGGACTCTATCCGAAACCAGCGATGACTGTAGACCTGACCTAGAATCTAGTGACCTTGAAGTGTTTTGCTAATGACATTGGGAATACAAATTTTGAACCTTAAAGAATACTTTTTACTTCATGTGAATTATTAATAGACCCACATACGCTCTATTTTTCAAACGAATCAAATTTTTCTTACTATTTCCATTTTATTATCGCATTTCATTTCGTAGTTTGTCTCGGTTTTACTGTCTCGTGTCGGTACATAATCTTTCCAGGTAACTTCTACATGATAACTGGTAAATAACATATGGTATATCCTCTAAATAATGGCATCAAAAGAGAAATTTAGTTCAATATTTTTTTTAATGAATGCTTAAATACGAAAATCGGTCCTTTTTTAAAAAAATTCCTCACCCGGATGGATACGAATAGTTTTTTAATATGGTTATTAGTATTTTATTAAACAAATTAATAAGTTGAGAAAAAAAAGAGTGATCTGTCACTAGTAAAATTCTCTATCAGTCCGCTGAAAACACTATTCATGAATTCATATTATTTTTTCTTGACTCAGCGCATTTACTCTGGCTGAATGCCCTGCTTGGGCCCCACAGCGCCATGCCTTGATGGCTCTAGTGGGTAGAGATCTCTCTTTATCCCGTGCGGTAGGGCCATGCTGGATAATAAGAGGAACTGGTCTGTAATGGTCTCTTTCTGTGAGACAGTCATCTCACTAAAAGAGACCGCGGAGCGAGTGCGCGAGTCCAGCAAAAATTCAAAACCGTTTCGCCACCGTAGACCAGGAAGTAGGAAAAGACGTTACGTGCTACTCCAACTCTAGAGGAACTACTGCAGAAGGATCATTCTGGCCCTTCTGCAAGTTATCAAGGCTGTGGGTGTCCTAGGGTACCTTGAAAGTCATGGTGGCCTGCGATAGGCGAGTCTTTAATCGAGGCGTCGTAGTTGCATGCGCATGCGACCCTGTGACGTCTTATGTAGATGGAGAGATTTTCCGATGGGTTTTAGTGGGTAGGATCGGGCTTACCGGTGATTCCCACAGTACCGCCCGTAAAGCACCTTTTGTCTTCACTTGTGGTCTGCGTAAATGCATTTCCCAGCGTAATAATAAATAAAAAAAGGGTACATTTTTCTTACCAGAGTAATTTAATCAATCAATTTAATCATGAACTTAAATTGCATTATATGTATTATACTGGCATGGTTCTTAAATTACATTTTTCATAGTAAGTTTTTTAACACCCATATCAATCATTTGACAAGCATGCATAATCTATAATAATAGGCATTTCTCTCAATTTAAGATTGATAAAGATTTCGCAAAATCATGGAAAAATATATTATATAATTTTAATCACATAAAGAATCCTAGACAATAGTAAAATTATGTAATATGGGGATATAAAAATAAATTTTCAACGGACAATATGCTATTGTATTTTATATAGACGTTGTGGCTCACTATTTGTTAATGGATGTTTGGATACACATACAACTCGAAGGACTATTTACATTTATATTTAATTTACAACATCAGGTCGTAACCCCACTTGCGTCTTCCGTTGTAATGATGGAAAAAAAATCAAGTAACAAGGATGTGATCTGTTTTTATCTCATTTCTCATCAATTACTAGTGTTATTCTTGATTTTCCATTACTTTATATATCACGATAATAAAACCTTTTATTATTAAATATAACGATTAAGAATTTTATCAGCAAGAAATCTCTATTCTAGCCTCTTAAAATTTTTTTAAACAGTGTTATTATTATGTACAGCATTTGTTTTCAATAAAAAAATTGTTTATAAAATATGTAAATATAAGGAAAACTGTCCGTATTTATTTACTTACAAGGTTTTTCCCACATAAATAATTGCATTTGAAATTTTCATCTATAGTTGCAAAAGTTGTGATGACATACAATCATGAGTTTGTAGTATGAAAAATAGACAAATCGCTAATATTTTATTTAAAGCTAAGTTAAATTCTGCCATTCGACAGATAATAAGAAGTACATATATCATATTATCTAATATATTATCTAATTTCCATAGTATATTTTCCAAAAAAAAATACACAAAAAAAGACCTTAATAAAACCACAGAACGTACACAATAAGGCTATAGTGTATAATATACTAATTACGCCACCCTTGGACTCACGTTTATAATTTCGCAAGATCTGCTTTCACAATGCCACTGCACTTGATAAAGGCAAGCCGTTATATTATTAATTTTATTTCAACGTCTTAGAGATGTATTGTGTGAAAAAGTACAATCTCAAAAGCATTACAATTGTGTCAATAATGGTATGTCGCCGCTTGAGAATTACTTAGTAGTACATAAGCATACACTTTACACTGACGTGCTTGTGCTGTTCGTGTAATGTATATGTGATACACAATCGCAAAAAAATATAATATATATTTATTTTAAATATGAACTTAATATTGTTGTCGTGTATTTTAGTGTTAAGTGGATACGTTAATTGTAGTGTTGTAAGAAATAAATTATTCAAATTGGATATAATCCATTATAACGATTTTCATGCGAGGTGAGAATATTTTTTTTTATAAACCGCGAATCTGTTTGTTATTCCTAACTGATTTATATTTAAGTAATAAATGATAATGTACAAATATTTACTATTTGTGTTAATTTTTCCTTAAAAAAATTATTTAGTTATTTAGTAATGTATGTATTTAACTAATTTAATAACTTCTGGTATTTTTGGCTTAAAGTGCCATTGAAATATTTTGAATCTATTAATTTGCTAAAGTAATCCATACTATAATGAAACAGTTAAAAAAATTGTCTCTGTACATTGAAAATTTTTATATGTAGAGATGTAAAAATACTAATAGAATATGAATGTATGATTTTTAAAATTTTTATGTCTGTTTGTAGAAATAAACTTTAAATCATCTTTAAATCTATTTGAGAGAGTTGAATGAAACTATTTTTGTTGTATGGCTGTGAGGCAGCACCTAGGCTACAATTAATTTTAAAGACTGGCATACCTATTGTAGTCCAGTTGATTTATAAGAAATAATGAAATTTTATCTGTAGAAAATTTTTATATGCAGAAATACAATAAGTTAAACTATAAGAAATAAGAAAAAAAAAGCCTGGAAATGTAAGTCGGGTGGCGAGGATCATAAAATCGACGCGAAATTGTGGGCATCTACCAGCATATTGATAGAAAGCAAAAAAAAATCAATTTTCCTTATTAAACACCTATATGATTTATTCAATATGCACTATCGTTATATAAGAGGAGATTAAAAAAAAACTTTAACGGTATTAAATGGAGCTACTTGTTTGATTGTCAATAATTTATTATAGATTCATTTTTATTTTGGATTTGAATCAATGACCGTAACGGTTGAGCTCTAAATAAAAATAGCAAAAAAATATGTACAAACAAAAAATAGGTAAAATTACTGTTAGGAATGTTAATTTAATACGCAAGGACGTCCGCTTCGCTACTGCAGCTTGTATTTAATAGATTTGATCGTTTTTGTATAGATATACCAAAACAAAATCCCAGTACTTACTGAAATACGTAGTTTTATAAAAGGAAATGCTCAGGAGTTAAAACGCGCGTCGATGTTTTTGTTATATAAATATGTTACGGCCATGACCTTAAGATAAAGTCAATTTCATAGACAAATCTTATCTAATTATATATATATATATATATATATATATATATATATATATATATATATATATATATATATATATATATATATATACATATATATATATATATATATATATATATATATATATATATATATATATATATATATATATATATATATATATATATATATATATATATATATATATATATATATATATATATATATATATATATATATATATATATATATATATATATTTCACGTATCTCTTTTTTACGAAGCGAGCATAAAGCGAACGTAGTATTCATAAACACGGTTTAATGCTTTTGTGTTGAAGTGATATTGTACGTGATTAACAGTGCAACCGGTCGCCGCTCCTTGCCCGAAGAGGCCTGTATAACGAATAATAGCTATAGGTATAAGGTCGTTTTGTATCTGTAACCTATTGTACCTGTTAGATTTACCTCAGGCACTTATATATCATATACTGCTCTTATTTCTTTCTATTAGAAGTGCGAAGCCGCAGGTAAAAGCTTGTTTTTACGTAAATCTGGCTTACAGCAATGTAAGCTGTTATAAGCTAGTGTCAAGACACTCCGTTCACTAATCTCTACTTGATAATAATTTATCATTCCCCCTGACTTAGAATCGAACCAACCATCGAGTTTACAGTCAGACGATAATCCAATGCGCGACGATGGAGTTCCTTAATTAGATTATATTTAATTTCTATGTTGCATCGTATCTTAAATATTTATATTGACACAAGCTATAATTTCCGCTGCAAGCGATGCTTCGTTAATGAACGGAAATAACATAGCGGAGTATGCAAGTATAAGAATGTTGACATCTTTATAAGGTGCAAAAACCAGTCGTACTTTTCTAACATTACATTAATGGATGCTCAAGTTATTTGCTTAAAAAGTATGATGTAGATATTAGATAGTATGATTTTGATTCATTACAGTACACATCACATGTCTATATAAATCAAATGTAGAGAACGAACTATTACAGTGATCCATTTTTATGAAGGGGAAGCAGGAGTCGAAGAGGTTATTGAAAAAAATCAGGATAATATTGAGCTTAGCTTAGGCAGTTTATTTATTTAGCAAATACTTCATGATTTGTATTTGTTGAAGTAAAATTAGTATTTTTATAGCGAGAACTTCGTTACTTAATTATTAATTGATTTCGTGTTTTATAGATACTGTTGTTGTTATATGTTGGAGGTAATAATCAACAACTCCCAAAAAAAAGTTTGACTTAATGATATTATGTCCCTTATAACGAAATGATTGATCAAAGTATACAGTATCATATAAGAAAATTTACCGTATTACTTTCCCATTCGTCATTGTAAAAAGAAATAATTTTATTAAAACTAAAAATAAACTAAAAAGGAATAATTTAGAGGAGACCAGGATAATTGGAGCATACAAAGGGAAAATGTTTATAAAAAACAATTATTGCCTTTGCTAGTTTTTCACATATTTTTTAATAAAGTTTACTAAAAGTTTAGGAAAATAAAACTTTGACAAGTTTTTCTAGGAATCTAATGTGTCAAATTATTATTATAAATATCAACTATTTGAACAAACCCAAGAAAGTCATCAAGTTACTAAAGATAATAAAACTTAGACCTTAAAAATGACCAAAGAGCTATTTGCCATTTCTTTTGAGGTATAAGTAAGAGTAGAAAGCAAGCAGTAAGAGCAAACATTTTCTACCCTAAAATATCTAAAACTATAAGATGGCAGATTGGGTAAGGGATGGCTATAGCTCAGAAGACCTCTGACCATTTTACGAAACAACCAAATAAATATATGTAAAATGACAAAACATAATCTAATAACAAAATGTCAATATAATTTTAATTTTTTTTTTGAGTTATAACTGAGTTTTATGACTCAATGAGTGAAACTAACGAATCGTGCACACCAAGCGTACTTTGTTGGTGGTTTATCTCTTGATTATTGATCTGAATATGGGCACAATGTGTCAGAGCTAGGAAATGCAAATAATTTATTTCGTTGGCGAAGTGATTAGTGCTCAACTGGCACGTTGGGAACGTCATAATTTAAGAACTGAACTGGTGTAATTAATATCGTTCAATTTAAATCGAACCTACAACCCCGATTACAGTTAATCACTTCACATTATGATGGCTTGGATAATTTAAATGTAATATAGAGTAAACTGATGTTGACTGTATATTACACTAATGTACAGTCGTGATGTAACCGTCGTGACTTATAAGTAGTCGAAATCATGCAAAAATATGGGTGAAAGTGGTGAATTTATTAAATATACTGAGTATCTTTCACGATGAATATATATGAGAGAAGAATATTTATGTTTATAAATATTCTTATGTAATAAGGTGAAGATTTGCTTAGTAGGTATATACAATGCGGAGTTAAGTCCCGCTACATATAAAACAATATCTCTTAAACATAAATATATGTAACAAACATTAGATATATAAAATATTGCATTTAATAATCACTTTATATATGAATTAAACATATTATATAATTTAATTAATAATAAAAGGTTATCATTCATCTTCAGTTTTCATTGAGTCGACCTTTGATAAACTGAATCATGAGCAATTTGATACATACTGATATACAAGATATATGTGTATTTCTTCAAATAACTTCCTTATAATTATCAAAGATGCTTGTCAATTTAAATGGAATATATAAATATATGGAGTTTGATCTTCCAAAATAGGACGTTTTACATTGATATCAACTCTAATATTATATCTAACAGGTAATATAGAACCTGGGTCTATACTACATTCCATGTTTTTTTTACTACGTGTATAAAAAAAAGCTAAGTACTTATTGTATTCTGTCCAGCTTAACTATAAAATATAAAGAAATGCTGGATTATATCGCCATGCATTATTTTTTTTAAAAAAATTCAATGTACAAACATAATTTTTTACTGTTTTAATATAGTATAGATAAAAATAGGTAACATATATTAAGACTAAATATTTATGATACTTTATTGCAGTTAGTATAAGAGTAATGTCTGTGTTAATAAATACTCAACTACACTTAGCGCATAGAACAACATATGAAAAATCCAAAATCGTTGATAAACTAAATATCTTTTTCTTTTTGAAACCAGACGAGAAGAGACGAGAGATGTATTGTTACGCTTTTCCGTGTTTTGTTTAGCGGAAGTCAACGCCACACTTTACTCACTTTACAGAGCAAGACATGAAAATAATGTTAACATCATCATTCCTCCTAGTGGAGTTGAACCATGGCCTCTTGCTATAATTTTCGCCCAAAAATTTTATGAACCCAACGAAAACTTCAAAAGTAAAAATAATACATTTTTTTAATTATTTTAAGCAAACTTTTTATGTCTCAAACTTACGTGGAAAGTGGGAAGGCTGCTATGAGAGTAAAGCTGCAAAAAATATAGTTTAATTTATAGACTGTATAATATTCCTTTTCTAGGTTCGAAGAAACTACAGTCTCCTATCCAGTGTGTACATCAAATGACACTTCATGTTTAGGGGGATTCCCTCGCCTCTACCATGAAATTAAAACTCTACTTAAGGAAAAACCTCGTGCTTTAGTATTGAATGCTGGAGACACATTCCAAGGGACGTACTGGTATACGCTGTTAAAATGGAATATTACTCAGAAATTTATTAATTTACTACCCAATGATGCTCATGTAAGTTGTTCTATTGACTATTAATAATTCATACAAATAATTGTAAAAATCCAATGTCACGTCGAATGTCACGGAGAGTGCAAATAAAAATCATTTTCCATTCTAAAATGGTGACAGAATTGTGGTTTATCAACGCGTGTTAGTAATAATTTTTATGTAATGTCTATTCAATGGTAGTCAAGATGGAACCTGTGTACATTATAGTTCACATTTTATTTACTCAATTACCTTGTAAACTTTTATCCTCGTGTATAGAAGTCGTGTAATATAAGGAAAATATATTGACTTAAGTAAAATCGAATTTTATTACTGAAACAATATTTTTTTTGTATGGAATAAATGTTTTTGCTTTGTATAATTTATATAGAGACAGTAGCTAAATCAGTAAGTAACGAACTATCAAAAGTACTATAATGGTACTTCAAAGGGCCCATAACAAGGAGATTATGTCGAAGATTATGTCGTCTTCACAACATTATCTCTAATCTCTACAATCAAAATGAAGCAGACGTGATAGTAGGAAAAAGGATTGACATTTTTGTGAATTTCGTAGATAAAATAGCGATTTATTTATGTATACATATTTGATGTATTTTTTCTCAATAAATACATAAAAGCTAAATGCTTATTTTAACATTTGTCATGTATTAGTCACCTATGTTATATTAGAATATTTGCCATACAAACTCTTTGGTGTGCTCCTCATAAAAGGTGACATTGACAATTGAGATCACAAATATGGCTCTCAACTGGGTCACTCGGAATGCCATAATCAAGGAACTGAATCTACAATAGGCTGTATAATATTTTATTTTTAGACTATAGGCAATCATGAATTCGATGATGGTATAGAGGGCTTAGCACCATACCTTACAGCGCTCCAAGCACCTGTTGTCGTCGCCAATATAAACACAACTCTTGAACCAAGTCTCAATGGTTTATACAAACCCCATATTGTGATACAAAGATATGGAAGAAAAATAGGAATAATTGGTCTCATTACAACAGAAACAAAGGTAATAATAATGTAATCCATAGAAAGTGTATATACATATGTACATGTTTAAGATATTCAAGCGTTAAATTAAGCATTGAGTGAAGCGCTCTAGTAAACAAAGAGAGGCGTTGAGTACCGCCCTTAAACACAGAAATTTTGAAAATTTAGTGCAAATTCTCTTAGCACTAGGTGCCCTTTGCCTACTTTGCTATCTGCGGGAAACAGCAGGAAGTTGAATAAAGTTGGCAAAGAAAATTACTTTTAACTTTAAGTAAAGTTTAAGATTTATATTTTTTTTCTAAGTTATAATAAATTAATAAATAATAAAAAAAATAGTGAAAATTGTGCTAAAAAGACTCAAGACTAAGAAATATTCTTTTATAATAAAATCATTTTGCAGACATCTTCAAATGCAGGAAAAGTGAAATTCTTAGACCCAATAAAAACAGCACAAAAGGAAGCTCAGCTACTAACAGATAAAGGAGTCGACATAATAATACTTCTGTCACACTGCGGTCTTGACATTGACAAGTGGGTAAACAACTTTAAAATTCTTCATCAACTTCATAAATACGTTTAAAGTTTTGCCATAAATAAGAATGTTTAGCTCGAAATTAAATATAAACTGCTTATATTATTGTTTATTGAGGTTATCTTTGTAAATTTATATAAATAATCACAAAAAAAATATTTTAGTAATTACCAATTTGCAGCGTTAAGTTGCGCAACTTTCCACGGAGTGTAACGAACACCGGACAACGAAGTGTCTTAACACTAGTTTCTGTATGTCTACTATTCACAGCTATAAAAACCAGAACTTTTATTTATTTATTTAGCTTCACGCTGTATCCTATACACGTAGGGTAGGCAGAGGGAACCGTAAGTTGAAAGAAGTGTTAAGACACTTCGTTCCCCACTTTCTGCCATCGAGACATTGCGTGTTGCGCTTTGCCTTGTTGCCAGAGCGAAGAAAATGGAAATAATTCATTCTCCCCGATTGGGAATCGAACCTACAAACCGTCGCGTTTACAGGCAGACGCTGTGCCTCTGCGCCAGATATAATAATTGTAATATTGTTTACACGTGATTTACACATGAATAATAATATTAATTAAATAATTCACATACAATGTATATAACATGATCATAATTGCTTTTGCTTTATATTAAAAGTTGATATCAGAAGTTCTGGGTCTTATCATTCGATTAAAACGGTTAGCTCTCTATTTCTGTCCTCTTAAATCAAAAGATATAGAGGACAAATGATATATACCGTTTTATATTAGAGGATGTCGTGGCGCATTTGGACAGCATCTGATGGTACGCGTTAAAGTAAAGCTGTAAGAAACATGGTTTATTATTTAGTTTACGTTTTTTTACGTACTGCTGTACGCTTCATCACACATAGGTAGAATGAACCTGGTGTTAAGGGAATCCAATTTGCGTGTTAAATGGCGGAACTCAACGCCGCATTTTGTCTTGCTAGAGTGCGGAAATGAAATATTTAATTCATTACCCCGAGTGGGAATCAAATCCACAACCATACCGTTGACAATCAGGTGCTGTGCCACTTCGCTGTGATGTCTCAAATTTCTTAAAATCTCCCTTTATGTACCTGTAATTGAAATTCTTAGAGAAACATATGGAAACATATGGAAGTTTTATTTCTTCTTAAAATATTTTTCATATAAACATATGAAATTTAAATTCCATTCTAAAAATTAATTCATTATATTTTATCCTTTCAAAGGAAAGTTGAAAATCTCATATATCTTAGTGTAGCTGATCGGTAAAATGCATTTGACTTGTCGACGATTTAAATGCAAGGAAAGTATCTAGCTCTCATATTTTCCAATAAACCTGTCAAGTAGCTGACTTCGGTGCATAATATTCTTTTATGGAAATAATATACTTCGATAACTTTATTGGGAAAGAAATAAATCGTATGGATTTTCTATATCCGCTTAATCCGAAGCGGTAAAAGGATTGATGGTATTCTCAGGCATAGTATTAGTGTTATGTCTTGTTCCATGAGGTTTTATTGGTAAAAGAGAAGTATATATAAATAATTATAGTGAAATAGCTCAAAAACTTTTAGCTATTTAATATTTTTGAACAGATATTTATAAAAAAAGTTAAACTTCAAGTCCAAAAAATTGAGTCAAAAATTATGTTTATGATGTATCTATACATGTTAATATACGAGACGATAAACTACTAATACTAACTAAAAATACGGTAGACATTTTTATTGTTCACTTTGAAATAAAGGACCTGGTGTCATCATCAGGATAAGCGGCGTGTGATGTATTTAGATGATTATAAGAGACCGGTAGCTCGTTAATTTATTTTACCTTTATTAATTTTTTTTAGAAAAATAGCAGCTGAAGTTGGTGAAAATATCGATGTGATTGTTGGCGGACATTCGCACAGTCTTTTGTGGAATGGGAAGTCACCCAGTAAGGAGTACGTTTCTGGACCATACCCAGTGCTCGTTAATTCCGATAATAATCCAGACCATCAGGTAAATAAAGCTATCTGTAAACTAAAACAAAAATCTTTTAAAATATTCCTCACATATATGAAAAGTAAAAATATATTATAATAATTAGTACTAGTAATATTACATGGTACTTAGTTAACCATTGAGAGCGGCTATCATCGCTAAGTTAGTAAATTTGTATTGCCTTCAGATTAAATAAGGTTGTAAGCTTATGTTAATGATATATAAAAATCTTAGAGATGTTCTTCGAAATAAAAAAAAATAAATAGCTTTATTGTGACTAGTGGCCGTCGGGGCGCAGTGATTCTTTCCTCACTCAGAGAATTATATTGTATTCATATCCTCGCTCTAGAGAGAAATTGCGCAATGCGACGTTTAGTTCCGCAACTTGACACGTCTCGATGGGCGGCTAAAGAACGGAAGGAACGGAATGAACGGGAGGAACGGAAGGAACGGAGGGAATGGAATGAAAATATTATATCATACTTTTATTATTATGTTATCTTTAAATATACATTACTGTTTCCTTTGTTAGGTCTTAATTGTGACAGCGGCATGTTTCACAAAATATCTGGGAAATTTAACAGTTTACTTTGATCAAGAAGGCGAATTGCAAGATTTCAATGGCGGTCCGATCTTTCTTAACAGATCCATACCGGAGGGTGTGTATATATGCATCATTCATTCATTCATATACATTTTATATTTATTTCTTTTATTTTTCGTTTTGTGTGTTTTGTTATGTGTTGCACACACATATAAAGTACACACACAAAGTATAAATAAACAAAAATAAATAATAATTATTAGTATTGGTTTTATTTTTTAGATCCCGAAATAAAAGATCTGTTACAACCATACACCGATAAATTACAAAAAATTGTCAAGGAAGTTGTTGGTTATGTTAATGAAGACTTTCTTGCCTCGAGCTGTGGATCACAAGAATGCGAGATTGGAAATTTCGTTGCTGATGCATTTTTGGATGCTGTAAGTCTGTCGTTAAGACCTGATCTTTAATCATCTTGAGAAATCGATCGAGATCTTGTTGTTTTTCTCATACGTTCGAATCATTATATACTTTTTTATTATATAATAAGTACTCGTAGTTCTGTAAGTAAAGTAAGTTCTGTTCTACTGTCACTATTGAAATTATCGATTTTGCTGTAAAATGTTTGCCATCGGATGATAATGATAAAGTTAATAATTATATTTAAATCTATCATTAAAATAGTAGAAATTATTATATTTACAATAATTCTAGTTATTAAATTCTTCTATATTTTATAGAGAAGGAGGTACTAGGAACACAAGTTTCATTAAGATGAAATTTTGAATAAAATACATATAATTAAATGCTATTGATTTTTTTAGGTAATTCATTGTTTGAGCTTACTTTAAAACAACAAAAAAATGATTTATGTTTTAGACCCAGAAACTGGAAGTGTCGAATTTGACACATGTGGCCTTTTTATTACGTAATATGATTCGAGGCTCTATACCAAAAGGAGGTAAGTTCATAACTTGTATCAAATTTTTTCCTATATATTTTGTTGTCAAGTATTTCTGTGTGTGTGTGGTATTATTAAAAAATTCTGGTTTTTTTTTATATATTTTCTAAGATCTATATTTAAAAGCTTTAATGTAGGAAAAATCCACTAAATAAAAAAAAACCGCTATCACTAAAATCTAAATTTCCACAGATAGTAAATGAAGAATCAGATTACCATTAAAAAAATGCTAAAGTAAATAATAATAGATCCGCCCAGAAGAGTGTCTTGACACTAAGGGCTCTCTGTCGGTGTAAAAATGTATTAAGCAAGTATATTTTTATATTACGTAAAAGGTTTTATTTAGTATATATTATAGTTCCATATTTGTATATATCAAGTTTTATTTATGTGTGACATATAATTAATTATATATGTATTTCTAATTTATTATAGAATAATTTGTACTATATTCTTACCCGCTGCTTAAAAACTCATCCACTACCATAGGTTGACTGGAAGAGATCTCTTATAGGGATTAGTCCACCTTTATGTACTACTTTTTCTTTTTTTATGTTGTTACGCTTATGTTTTTTTTTTAGTACAATAAAGAATATTAAAAAAGGTTTTATTTTTAGAAATAACAAGAGGTGAAGTAATCAATGTGCTTCCATTCACAAATACGGTAGTAACATTTACACTGCTAGGAAAATATTTATTAGAAGCTTTTCAAAATTGTATGAGCTCGTTTTGGGTCGCTAAGCCATTCCAAGGCCCTTGGATGCCACAAATATCAGGTAAGTGATTACCAAAGCAAAGCAGTATTATTTTACATTATAATATACTTTATGATTGAGTATACTTTTTCTTCATCAAAATACATTTTTGTTTTTTCTAAATAAGACTAATATTCAATATTAATTTAATATAATTGTAAGTCATTTACTTATTTTTAAATTCATATTTTTAACATATACTTATTTATTAAAGCAAAACTTATAGTAAAACGTTTCTAACAATCGTTTTTAAAAAACTTATTTAATAACACTACAGTTTATATAGTTTGTCGATTTTTATTTATTTAAGTTTGACCATGTAGCGTCTGGGTATCACTGTTGTGAAATTTTGTTATCACTTTGTCCACAGTTACAATCACAAGGTTAAGACAAATCTATACGCGTAATAATTATTATCAAATCTTTCAAAACGTGTGATCTCTGCAATGTCACGTAGAAATAAACATACATATAATAATTAGCATAATACTCTTTTTTGCGTCGCACAGTCGGGCAAAAATAAGCTCTTGGTATGGATATATTTATGGATTAAATCTGCGAGGTCCCTTTCTTTGTTTATTTCTTATATTTTAGCTTTAAGCGTGCCACATACCAAAATGATATTTTTACCATTTTTGTTCGTCTGTTTGTTCGGGCTAATCTCGGAAACGGCTGGACCGATTTTAACACGACTTTCACTGACAGGTAGCTGAAGTTATTAGGAGTAACTAAGGCTACTTTTGTTTTAAAAAATATATTAGAGTAAATACAGGTATACTGAACGTGTACAATGGAATTTCGTATAACATATCGAAACGAACGCAATAATAAAAATTATAAAAATCATGTCTTCGGGTTTAATGTGAATAATTATAAGTATTTTTTGCACCATTTTTCAGGAATGAAATTAACTTTAAATTTAACTGAAGAATTGACAATGAAGGTTTTGATGAAAGAAGATGACGAGTTTGTTCCTATAGATCCAGAAAAAGAATATCAAGTTACTACTTTAAATTTCATTATTAGAGGAGGAAATGGGTTTAATGTGAGTGTGCCTTTGAGATTTTCTAAAAGGCTTAGCCAGAAGGCTATATAATATATGTTGTATACAAAAGTGACTAATTTAAAATGACGATTTGGCAGTGTTTTATTATAGCGGAAAGGGAAGAGCCCAAATAGTCTTTTTTACAATATTTTGTTTATATTTTATATTTATAAAATAGACGTGATTCGATGGCTTTGTTTGATGATAATAACTAAAAATATGATAACGCCATTCTAAGTATTTTTAATATTCCTCAAAGTTGTAAAAGCGAGAATCTAAATATGCCGAATTTTATATTTGTATAAATTCGTTTTTTTGTTAAACAATACATTTTCTATTTAAAATAATCACATTGGTAATAAATAAATGGCGTTATAATATATAACAATTCCAAATGTACGTATAAAAGTATAATTTGTTACAGAAGTTATATGAATTTTTCTTTTCTATTTTAGATGTTGAAAAAGTATAGCAGAAATAAGACTGTTGTAGGAAGAGATAGTGATATTTTGGAAAAATATATCAAGAAACACTCTCCTATAACACCCACTCTTGACGAAAGACTTACTGTAATAAATTAATGTATAGTTTGTAAGTAAATAATTAATATAATAGATTAAATTATTAATTTAAATATATCTTCATTATTTTATTTGTTCGTTTAAAAAACCTTTAATTATGAATTTAAATTGTATAAATATGACAAATAAGTGTAGAGAAAATCTGCATAATATTATAAAACTGAAGCGTATGTATTGTTGAACGCGTTAATCTCAGAAACTACTGGTTCGAATTGGATTTTTTGTATTGTATAGTCTCTACTTGTGAGCAGAGACACCTCGGGCATTTAAAATGTGTCATGTGTCATACACTACAGTTAGGCCACGAGGGCAAAACCGCCGGTTTAAGCTTGTATAAAATATTGTCTATTGAATTTTGTCCTTAAGTAACATTTTTTCTGTTTATTTCTACCAAGAATGTCTAATGACATGTATATTGTTGTACATACCTAAAAAATTAACAATAAATAGTGAATATATCCAATACTTATGACACAGCTGAAGAAGATCCATTAGTGACAAGATAAGTGCTCTATTGCACTCAATAAATCGCCTTTGCGTGGATTGTAAAATAGAAAATCCTGTTTGTTTTTCTTTTTCTTTAATTGTTCCCGCTGAATATTTTTTGGGAAATCCTGTCTTATACTTACATCCCAAATAACCTAATTTCTACGCTCAATAGTTTCGTTTGTGGTGTGTTTTTGTTATTTTACTCACTAATGGAAGAGTTTTATATATTTATATATAAATACTTTTATATGTAGTTATATAAAAGATAAATAAAACCCAAAATTTTGCTTCAGTTCCTATAGTATCCTTAAAATAGAACGGTAATGTCAATATTTGAATAAATACGTCGGCGGTTTACTTTCAATGAATATTTAACTCTACGATATTGTGTTTCAACTTTTCAGAATTATTTTTTCACTCAACGTGACATTTCTTATTCGTATACGATATTTTCGCAGAAAATAAATATTTTTATAAATTTTATTATATATATATATATATATATATATATATATATATATATATATATATATATATATATATATATATATATATATATATATATATATATATATGTATATATAATAAAATTTATGTTGTGTTTAAAATGCATATAGTTTATTTACCTTACTAATACATAAAAAATCTCCGTAACAGCTGAACCGATCTTTATGGAACTTTCACTGAAACATAGAGGAGGTCATGGGCTTTTTATATTATGTTGCTATGGTACTTGTGATTTCGAAATTCCCACGGGATTAATTGTATATAAAGTGATAATTCAATTATAAACAAACAATTTTTGATTTGGAAAGAAAACTTACATAGTGGTACTACTACTAACTTACATGGTCCAAAAACACCGATCGACCGGGTGTAGCCGCGTACGAGTCGCTGGTTATTCTTATATAATTTTTCTATACGTGTGTTTGTGACGGTATAGACTAAAAAGTAAGAAATGAATCAGTTACATAGCCTATTGAGAAAAATAGAGATCGTTGCGGCGCAGTTGGATGGCATTTGACTGTAAAGGATTGGTCGTTCCATTCCCCTGAGGAAGTGATTTAATATTAAAATTATTTTATTTCCCCGCTCTATATAATTATTTTAATAAGAAGGCGGAAATTAATATTTGTCACTTAATACTCGACAAGAACAACTACATTGGGGGAAGACTTTGCCCAAAGGCACACAGATCGGTTGTCGTAGATTAAAGAAAACTACACAGACATAGTAAAAAAATATTGTATTTCTGATCTAAGGTTTGATTAAGATTTTCTGATATAAATAAAAATAAGGAACTCTAAAAGTAAGGAACTTATAGAAGGGTCTATTATAAAACAGAAGATATATAATATTATAAAAGTATAAAGGATATGGTGGTTAAATAAAAATGTCGAGGCTTTTTGCCTCTTCGTTTTCTCCTTCATTTAACGAAATATCCATAGTAATGTTTCTGCTTAAAATAAATAAATAAAAGATGAAATAGTAATTAATTATAATAGTGTAGTCAATAAAAAATGAGTATTATAAAAAAAATATTAATTGTATGCTTCATATATTGTTTTATATTAATAGTGTCAAGCTGTATCCTGCATATAGCAGCGTAGATAGAGGGAACATAGTGTTAAGACACTC
This sequence comes from Dione juno, assembly GCA_037127375.1. Taxonomy (NCBI): domain Eukaryota; kingdom Metazoa; phylum Arthropoda; class Insecta; order Lepidoptera; family Nymphalidae; genus Dione; species Dione juno. The sequence goes on from JAXRJS010000074.1 coordinate 3,262,166, forward strand.
CGTTCTCCACCATCGGTCGATTTTCGAAACATTGCCTGTTGAGTGGCGGAACTCAACGCTACGCTTTGTCTTTTTACTAAACGAGAAAATGAAATAGTTCATTTTTCCCGAGTGAGAATGGAACCTACAACCATTGCGCTTACATTCAGACGCTGCACCGGGCTCTGTTGTTGTTGTTGTCTTTATATATGGCGTTTCGAGCGTGCCAGTTGAGCACAATTCACTTCGCCAATGTCACGTTGAATGGAGAACACACAAAGGAGAGTGTACGTTAAAAAAAGATATATTATTACACTATAGAAGAATGCTTGTTTATCGACGGGCTCTATTAGAAAACTAAAAATTCGTTTACGATGGTATCCATTCTGTGTTATTCCTTGTGGTAATTTTGTATATTACGTTCATACAATTTACAAATCAATAAACGTTGAAACGATACTGTACAGTGATAGACTACACTGTGTAACGAATGACCTAACATTTGGCGGCGAACCCATTCCCCTATCTTTAGTTTGTTAAAAATCAAGTTAAAAAGTGGCAGCCGCTAGATAAATCTCTTCCGGACATTTAATGGCGATCGGAACGGCGGACGGCATTTACAAATAACTCTAGCAAAAACATCTGCCAGCTTAAAACCTGTTTTTAAGTATATTTTTGGTCATTTAAGCCTTTGTGGTTTTCCGAATACTGTTTACTGAACAAACATGTGTATTTACGTCCTTAATGGAACTTTTGCTTGTTAGCTTCGATTCCGTTTTCTATTCTTTTAAATTGCTTTGATAAAGCAATGTATAATGTGTATATTGCCTTAAAAATAAAGTTCATTCTGAATATATGAAATGTGAAAAAAATTTCATATTAAATAATATTCTTGAAAAAGACTTTATTGAAAAAGTCTGAACGTTGACTTACAGTACCTATAACAAAACATAAATAAATTAAATAAATTAGCTTCACACTGTATCCCGCACATGGCAGGGTAGGCAGAGGGAACCGTAGGTTGAAGAAACCTAGTGTTAAGATACTCCGTTCCCCGCTTTCCGCCTTTCGTGGTATTGCGTGTTGAGTGTATATCACAAACATTATATAATACATATTTTTATTATTAAGAAAAACAACAGCAAGTTATAAGTTACAAACATAGAAATTGTAGAGGACCGTCGTGGAGCGTCTCTGGCAACAAGGCAAAGCGCGGCGTTGAGTTCCACCACTCGACACGAATTGGTTCCTTGAGCCTACGGTCCCCTCTGCCTACCGTGCTATGTCCGGGATACAGTGTGACGCAAACAAAAGAAATGTATGTAACAAAAAGCCAAGTACAGTAAGTTCAATATCCCAAGTTTCTTTTACAATTTAAATACATAAATGAACATTATAAAACAAAATTCTAGAGTAAAAATTTAAAAATATGTAAGTATGTATTACGTAGGTAACGTTACGATAATGGTTAAAATTTACATAAAGTAAATTATCATAAGAATCCCTCGTGCATCGTCATATTTAACATCCAAGGTGAATGGTGAACCGTCTCTAGTGTCTTTTAATATCAAATTTCGTGATTTAATTATTAATTTTAATGTATGATAATGAGATTGGACCGTTTTGTGATAATTAGAAAGCGCCACCTGACTCAGTTTAAGATTTAATATATAAAATAATGAGAAGAATATATTAATGTAATAATTGTATAATAAACGTTTGTAAGAAACCTGGGATTATGTAATTGAAAAATTGTACTTTCTATCATTACCATATCTGAACAACCCAACCCAACAAATAGATTTCTATTATTTTAAGAATTATATATATAATCATCGGAAAAGTATATTGATAATAAGGAAATTTCATTTGGAAAACACATGAGGGATACAATACTTATCAGTCATATCTTCTGATAAGTGCCTACGCTATGAGTTATAATTATTACTATATTAATTTTTCTACGTACTATTTTAAATGATTTGCCAATGTATAAAATATGTTATTTGACTAGTAAAATAAATTAGATCCTATAATAATTAATAATATTTATTGTATTTTTACATGATACGATACTGGAACGATTTAAAGAATCGTATTAAATTAACATGATAGATTGGTACGATGCATTACGATAAACTGATCCAGAATATCGATACAAAGTCCTTCTTACACTGTTTCCCTCGACCGTAACATGGTGGCTATGGAACTACTTTGGTAGCGCGCTTTTTCAAACAAAAAATAATTATTGAAATCGGATTAGAAACAACTAAGGAAATAATCGACATATGTACATATAAAAAATATAAGCGTCGAGAATAATTAATTTTTGAAGTCAGTTAATAAAGTTACACGCGAGTGATTCAACGGACTAAGGATGATGGAAGACGTAAGACAGACGACGAGTATGCGTGCAAGCACAAGACTGACGTCAAGAGCACTATGATAAAAAAAACTACATCATTATTATATCATTATAAGCTAAGAGGGATCTCTTCACTTGTTCCCCGATGAGTTTGGTATGTGAATCACCAAATTCTGTGCAGGTATGGAACAATATTACAATGATATAATAAAATTATTTAAATCCGAACATTCACTTTTCTTTACAAATAAGTGACACTGTAGATATGACAATAATTAAGTCGACATTGTAGATTGGTAGCAATTAGCAACCGTGTTTAGTATTTTGACTTAATTTAGAAGTTTGAAATTTCTAAAAAAGCTTATTGTAAACAACGTTGGATTCAAAGAACTATGCCATATAAATGCGGGTTGGATCAAAGTACGACACCCAAGAGAGTTGTGGCCGGTCGAAAATTAGATAGTTACTTAGAATCAACATGTGGGACCGCCGAAAGGACTTGATATATGTTAAATATTTACTGGTATTAAGCTTCCGTATAGCAGGGTCAGCAGAAGGAACCTAGGGTTGATACATTCCGTTCCCCACATTCGGCCTTTCGAGACATTGCGTGTTGAGCGGCGGAACTCAACACCGTGGTTTGTATTTACAAGAGCTAGAAAAAATTAAAGCAATTTAACCCCGAGTGGGGATCGATCCCACTATCATGCCACCCGCTGTTCCACTGTACCATGACGGCATATTTTAAAAGAGTACAAAAATAGGTTAAATATAATAATAAATAATATAATATCTACGTCTAAGCTTTTTTTCTAGTGACGTTATTCTAGCCATTCGAAATTCGGCTTTGACATTTTACGTACGTATATATTTTTGATATTTTTTCCAAATTCAAATAGATAGGAAAGAGCTTGTTATTACCGCAAATATTTGAAGTGAGCTTAATTCGTGAGCAAGCTTATATGAACTGGCGCAATCTTAGTTATATGAGTAAAAATATTTTCTTTTCAATGTTATAATAGACTACAGTCACACTCAGAAATATCAATTTAGGTATTTTTTTGTATTAAATTCGTACAAACACTTGCTCTAATTTAATGTCAGTGTAAAACTAATTTATGACTCTGAGAGACTTAGTGTTTTCACAGGCATCTTGTATATTATATTTATATTATTATAATATTTTAACAGATATTTATTCTTAATATATATTTAAACCATTTATATTAAAGATCAAGGAAATCTATATTTTACGGTCTATCCCGTATTTAGAGTAGATAAAGAGCCAAGTGTTTACTACGTTTTCCATCGAATTTGATGAATGCAGTGCTTTGTCCTATCAGAACGGGGAACTAAAATAATTCATACACCTGATTGGACTGAACCGAACCAAACCTACAACAACCCAGACACTATCCAACTATGCCACGAAAGCCACAACATGGACCGTTTATTTTGATTATTTTTAATAATTAAACCGATTTCAAAATTAAACCAATACTTATGTACAAACTTAAGAGTAACAACGGATATATATATATATATATATATATATATATATATATATATATATATATATATATATATATATATATATATATATATATATATATATATATATATATATATATATATATATATATATATATATATATATATATATATATATATATATATATGTATATATATATATATATATAATTCTAAAGTAAATAAAAGATAATATTTTAGTAACTTTAAAATAATAAAAAGTATAAAACAATTAACTATTTAGTATTTACAATACTTTATTCTTCGTGTCGGTGCCAGTTTGTGTGTTCATTTATTTTTTATTTGCTCTTGTTCGGTGTATTTAGTAGTTATCTCTTAACTACTTGCTTTAGCTTTTTACAACTTTAATTTTCTCATACCAGGATAAAATAAACGGCCCATATATTGAAAGCAAAAAAATACATTTGAAAACTTTACCACTTGCTGTCTCTCTTTAGTCTAGAAAGTATGTAAAAGTTTTTACCGATAAGCTAAATCTTGAAATGTATACGTATTTCAAAGGCGAAGACGCATTCGAGTGGAAATCACTTCTGTATCGTGGACTATATTGAGTGCATAAAATATCCCTCCTGCTTGAAACATGCTTCAAATAAATTTGTTAGGAACATTTTAGTTATATTTAGTAGAAAATTTTGTATATATATATGTATTGATATTTAAGATTTGTGTGCATGAATAAAATGGCTTCTTTGTAGGGGCTGGAAATATTTAATATATTTAAAAAATATATCAATATGCTTATGGTTATAATGGTAATATCTAATAATCTAAATATATTAAAATATAATTTACAGATATCAATACAGTGTAATGACATCTGTAAATTATATGCTATTTTAATTTTTATAGTATTATAATAGCCACCAGCCTTGTAAATAAACAATAGATATATATTATATATATCTATTGTTTATTTAAAAGGCTGTAGTATAATATATGTGTAAATTTATACCACCCACTCATTATCGTTATACAAATCTGCCAACCCAAAGGTTGTCTGGAAGAAATCGCTGATTAGCGATAAGATCGGCATTTGAGCTTCACTTAGAAATTTTTACTTGTGTTTTTTTTTGTTTTGCTTCATTATAATAATTATTAAAAGCTAATAATATAAAATTACTCAAATACTAACGTATTCTAATTTTATTATTTTATTATTAATAATATTTGTAAGGCAGGTGGTTTACAATAAAAGCGGTCGATTTTTGTAAATTTAAATCTATTGCCATTTAAAATTTGGCTATAGTTTCGCTACCGTATGTAGTTGTTGACACTCGTGTCTCTATTACAAAATTAATGTTTATTAGTGTTTAAATATATGGTTTTATGTAGTTTTGTACTAATTGGGTAGTGATTATAGATTAGATTATAATATTTGTTTATTTATGTTGTTAATTTAGGTAAGTTTTTTATTTTTTATTAGTTTATTTTGTGGGTAGACATGGTGACGTCCGGCCTCTCGACCCTCCGGATACTGGTGGTCCAACTATTTCAGATATTTTGTCTAAGTCGCCTAAGTCAAAATGGTTATGAGGATGGAAATATTCCCAAAAAACAATAACTGATTTAAATAACGCTAACCCACCTAATGAAAATATTTATGTTCACCCCAGTATGTCCAACGGTCCTAAGTCCTATACGATTGACGACAAAGGTTCCTTTATTGTGCATGTCTCTCGAGAAGTTGAAGGCCTATACTATACGGGCGATAAAATCGAAAATATTCTTAATGATGGTATTAAAAATATTGGCAGAAATAATGTTTCCGTACAGTTTTCTTCTGCACAAGCAGCTAATAATTTCTTAAATAATCCTTTCCTTGCTCTGGCTAAGTATAAGGGTTTTGCTACAAGAGTTCCCATTGACTTTACAATGGAGGAACTTCTGAACTCTCTCGTGCTCCCTTCAGGCTGTGGCTCAGTAATGAAAGCGAGATGGCTGAACCGCAATAATGTTAGTGACTGTTACTTGGGTACCTACACAATTATATTAACCTTCCGTGTTCAAATGTTGCCTGACAGAGTGTTCAGCTATAGCTCTGTACTTCCACTAGAACCATATAAACGTCCCACTATTGAATGCATGAACTGTTGTCGGTTTGGTCATAGAAAAGCTCAGTGTCGTTCGAAGCCTAGATGCTATAGGTGTACCCAACAACATATTGGAGATTCTTGTAATATTACAAAAGATTCTCTATGTTTATATTGCACACCTAAACGTTTTGCCAAAGATAAGTCTTGTCCCGAATATGCAAGACAAGACTAGTCTTGTCCCGAATATCCCGAATATCCATAAACATTGATATGTCCTAGGACAATATATATTATATGGAAGCTTCCTCTCTTTTTCCTTCTGTCCAAAGATCCTATGCCGACGTAGCAAAGGAAAGGCTCCAAGGCTAATCTTTCACCTACACCAATCTCCTCATATTGTAAAATGTATAACTGATTTTTAATTATATATATATATGACTGACTGTAATGTATAACTGATACATCAATCGCGTCCCCATGCTCCTATGGGCAAAGGATACGATAGACAATCTCACCATGCCATTACTGGCAATTATCCTTCTTCATCAACCAATGGCTGTGCTATCTTAAATAAAGACAGTGATCCAGTGGATAATTATAAAAATCTGCTTGTATCCCTAACAGAGATGTTAATAAATATTATTTCTCCATGTAATGAGATCCCTTTACTGCCCAACGTTGCCCAAAACGTAGTTCAACTTTTCAAAATCATAAATAATGGCCTCAGTCTACTACTATGCTTTTATTAGTCTACTACTATGCTGCTACTGCTATTATCAACCTGCACAATCCTGTCATTAGTGCCATATCGAAACTTGTTTAAAGCCTGATTCTCCTTTTGGTGTGTCAGGTTTTACCTGCTCGAGTGATCACAGAATTGATTGGGGTACGGGTTGTTCTATTTTAATTCGTAACCTTTCTTCCTTTTCCCCTGTTCCGCTTTCCCTAATAGATTACTGCTGTAGCTATAAGGATTTTTGATATTTCCTTTATTTCCCTTTGCATTCCTCACCCTGATCCTTCCATCATTCCTGAGCTACATTCTATTCTAACCTCTATTCCGGGTACTACTGTAGTTATGGGTGATTTTAACGTTCATCATATTTTATGGGGGTGTTATTACTGTGATAAATTTTCTCACCTATGAGAGAGATGGCTCACCGTCTCGAAGGGTTAACCCAAACCAAAATCCCAGGACTGCTGTGGACTTATCCCTTTGCTCTCCCTCGCTTACATCCCAACTATCATGGAACCCATGGTAGTGATCATTTTCCCAACATTCTATTTTTCAACAATTGATATATATCTCCTCCTGCTTACAAATCTCTGCTTCCATATAATGTTAAAAAAGCGAACTGGTTAGACTTTTCCTCTTCTGTTGATGGTATGATTGAATCTCTTGCGAGTGTTATTGATCTTGAGAATATTTTTTTGTCTTAAGAAGGTTTTCTCTTTGCTCTTTTGGCTTCTGCAGGTCTCCATTTTCCTAAGAAAAGCTCACTCAGAACCATCTGCTTTCCAATCCTTAGTGGGATCAGGAACGTTCTGAATCTGTCAACAAACGATCTAGTGCTGAACTGTCATATGCGGACAGCGGAGAATTTTGTTAATTAGGTACCAACACAATAATTCTAAATCTAAAGAAATAGTTTATAAACAAAAGAATTTTTTTTAAATCGCCTAGCCCTCGCTCTCCTTCCTCTCTTGTATGGAATAACATTAAGATTTTTCGTCGTTCCTTTAATATGGGATCATTGGGAAAGGATTGGATTCTTTTCCAATGATCCCTCTCAGTGGTTTAACAAGTTTCCTAACAAATTAGCTCCTCCTTTGTTCCCAATCATGATTCCCTTCCTATATACATGCCAGTGAACACCTTGTATGAGAAGGATGCTCCATCCTCCTTTGACGAACTCAAAACGGCCTTAACAGGTTTAAAGGATTCTTTCCCTGGAGAAGGTGTTCCTTATTATTTTATCCAAAACGGAGTGTGTGGAGATATCTCTTTCCGATTAAATTCTTCTTTGCACTATTTAGATCAATGGCTATCGGATCATGGGTTATCCCTTTCTGTGGCTAAATCATAGGCGGTCGTGTTCACTAAAAAACGATCTATCCTTAATTTAAATATTATTTGTAAGAATCAGTCTGTTCCAGTGGTTAATAAAGCTAAATTCTTGAGCATATATCGCGATAACTGTCTGAATGGGATTGCTCATACAGAATTTATTATTAATAAATGCGAAAAGCTCCTTAGAGCCATATTAGGGGTGTGGTGCAGCTCTCACCCATAATCTCAAAAACTACTGTATCAGTATATTGATTACGGCTTTTTTGTCCTTGACCCCTGTAGTAAATCTGCCTCAGAAAAATTAAATAAAGTTCAATATAAATGCCTTCGAATTATTTTAGGTGCAATGAGGTCTTCTTCTACTAACCCCTTTCCCACTTCGCAGCCAATTCCTTTCTGATCGTTTTGTTTGCAAATCGTTACCTATTTTTTTTTTTTTTTTTTTTTTCGCTGGGAAATACTTTTACGCAGACCATCCCTGAGTAGGACACTTGTGTCCTACAGAGGAATGGTTCTGTGGGACTCATCGAACCCGACACTACCCACTAAAACCCAGCGGAAATCCTCTCCACCTATATGAGATGCTGCAGGATCGCTTGCGCATGCCACTACAGCACCTCGGTGGGAGGCCCACCTAACGTGGGCCACTATCGCCTTCGGGGAGCCCCAGTGTATCTTCCAGGGCGCCTGCAGCTTCGATGACTTGCGGGAAGATCTTCATGACCTTTCTGCAGTAGCTCCTCTAGGGTTAGGGAAGTTGGAGATGCGCGTACCGCCTTCTCCTACCTCCCGGTCTACGACGGTGGAGCAGATCTGCATCCACGCTAAGCTCGCGCGCACGCTCCGCGGCCTCCTTCTGTGCGATAACAGATTCACAGAAGGAGACTGCTACAGACCAGTTCCTCTCACTCTCCAGCATGGCTTCCATCATACTAGACAGTGAGAGATCCCTACCCACTACAGCCATCAAGGCGTGGCGTTGCGGAGCCCAAGTGGGGCATTCAGCCAGAGTGTGATGCGCCGAATCAACGGAGGCATCACACTCGTGGCACGCTGGTGACATCTCCCGACGCGCAATCTGATGCAAATATTTGCCGAAGCAACCATGCCCCGTCAATACCTGCACCAGTCTAAACGTCAGGACGCTAAACCCTCTTGTCAACCAGCGCTCTAGGTGGGGGCGAACCGCCTCCACTGTCGCCAGTCCTGCCACCGGTGAACCCAGGTCCTCCCTCCATCGCCGAATCAGGGCTTCGTCTGCTCTCTTCCTGATCCGCCCAATAACCTCACTCGATGGTTGCTCACCTCGTGACCGCTCACTTGCACGGAATGCGTGAACTCTGGCGATCAATTCCGCCTGCAGCTCCCAAGGCGGATCGCCCGCCAGGAGTGTAGCCACCGTCCACGATACTGTCCGGTATCCTCGAATAGCTCTAACCGCTATGACCCGCTGCGCTTTACGCAATTGGGTCTTGTTATGAACAGAGAGAGCATCGGCCCACACAGGAGCGCCGTAAAGTGCCATGGATTTCAACACACCGACTTACAAACGTCGACATGTAAAATCGGGCCCTCCGATATTTGGCAGTAATCTACCGAGGGCCCCGGCGGCGTTCACAAGCTTAGGTGCAAGCTGAGCGAAGTGCGACTTAAACAACCATCGACTATCCAGGGTTAGTCCCAGATACTTCATCTGGGGCCGTACCTCCACCTCCTGGCCCTGGATGCGCAAAGTAGCCCTACGTGGGGGCCCTTTGCGAGGGCCATGTAAAAGTAGGGCCTCAGTTTTAGGCATAGAGACCTTCAGACCCAGCGCTTCGATGCGGCCAATAACAAGACGCGTGCTGGTTTCAGCCAAGCGTGCCGCCTCCTGGTAGGATGAACCACGGGCCTTGATCAAAGTGTCATCCGCGTAACAGATGAAACTCATCCCAGGAGGAAGACGACAGCGCAGGAGCCAATCGTAACCGATGTTCCACAGTAACGGGCCCAAAACCGACCCTTGTGGAACCCCACAATCGACACTTCGTCGACCGATCCGGCCATTTCCCCCAATCCATATGACTACTCTATCTTGGAGGTAGTCATCTAACAGCCGCCGGAGATAGAGAGGCACCCCATGGAACCGCAGTGCCTCTCTTAGCGTCTCAAACGGCAGACTGTTAAAGGCATTGACCACATCTAACGAGACGGCGAGAAGAACATCTGTCTCTGCTGTAGCAGCCAACGACCGGGTTTTCAAGGCGTTCAGGGCATCAATGGTTGACCGACCGGCCCTGAACCCGAACTAAGCCTCTGAAAGATCGGGACCTACCCTCTCTAGGTGTTGAATAAGACGGAAGGCGCAAATCGCAAATCGTTACCTCGCTTAACCCAACGTCTGAACTTGTGTCCGATAACCTTAATATATCGTACCTGTTAAATAGCATCCGTAAATATTATAGACTCCCAAATCCTGTCACTTGTTTTACTACAAACCCTCTTTATTCCATCCCGTTCCAAGCTTTAATCTATTCACCTCCTATACTCATAAATTTTGGCCTTGTTAAGGGTGCTCATACTCAGAATGTTTATCTTATGTTCATTCAAATTGGTCTAATCATATTACCATCTACACTGATGCATCCAAACTGTCTAAGGATGGCTGTGTAAAGAAAGCCTAGCGTTTAATTACTCAGTTCTCAATGTACCGGTGATCTTGCGTGTTGAATGTCGCGAGCTGCCAGTTTTGCAAGGCACATTAAACCCATAACTACCGGATGCTTCAGGTGTTGTCAGGTTTCTGGCACGACGGCGTTTACGAAATACTGATATTTCTGTTCAATTTAGATTTTTCTCTGAAGTTCTGGTTTTTTATGGAAATTAAGCTTAAGCACACTTTTAATATTTTATTTTTTATAACTTTTTAAAATAGGACGATTCTTTAGTTTATTGTATAAAGGCTTAAACAAAAAGTTCCTATATTATTAACATGTTACTTTACAGTAACTTTAATTTCATTTACTTTAAACTACACTTACGAATCTGAAACAAGACAATTAAAAAGATATAAAACAATTAGCGTATTTACCTTAAGAGTCCAATTCAGTAATATTTTATGTTTTGACTAATCTTGCATTTAGCGCGCATGTGTCATTGTGGGTAACAACGCGCATGCGTCGGTTACCAAGATGGCGGACAGTGCCGGGCTCTCAAACCATTGTAGTAGCTTATTTGAGCTATAAATAAAAATAGCCTTGAAATATAACATTAAATAACTAAATACGTAACTTCTCAATATTATTTAGTAATATAAAAACCATTATTATTTGTATAAAATTACAATTTAACAGAATTTGGGTTATTTAAGTTGTTGACAGATCAGTCGCAATCAGTGAAGATGAGTGACTTTGTTTTACGGGAGTTCGCAGTTTTATCGTTCATCTCACGTTATTAACTGCTAGTAGATTTAAAAAGGGATTTGTATCGGTGATGTTTTAAATATGGAGCCAGAAATTTTGAAAAAATACAGAATAACTGCTATTGTATTTATAAGGTGAGTAAATATTTTATATATTTATGTCCTTGTCAAGTGTTCGAGCACTATAGTATTTTTTAGTCACGTGCTCTTAATATTGAAGATAAAATAAAAAAAACACAAAATAAATTAATTATATATAAATTAATAAATAAATATATTTTTAATTTATCCCATAAAATAAATACACTAAGGGTTAAATTGTGAAAAAATATTTGAGAAAATAAATATGTATCGAGCTTAGTTATATACAAATATAATTGTGCATTCTAAATCTTATGGAATATGTTAAATACTATAGTTTAAAACCTTTTAAAATTAAGCTAAATAGGCATCGGTAACTACCAAAAAAATCTGAATTTATGACAATATTGATTTATAATTATAATTTTTATATAATATTTCAATGTTGACTAAGTTTTTTATACATTTTCATGATTTTAAAACCTCGATTTTTATACGCTACTCAAAGATTATTGCTAAGAATTATCATTTCGCAAGAGATAATGCTAATTATTAACTACTTTATTATTTTTAAATTGTTTTTCAACTTGTAAGGAAAATATACACTAGAAAAATATTTAATAAGACGTATAAAATTTTAAATGAAGCAGAATTCGAACCCGCGCCTCTTGGAAACACTTACAGAGATGCTAACAATAACAATATAAATAAATTGTAACAAGCGTCTAGGAATTGCGACGTAGCTTGATTAGAACGTATGGCTTAGTGGTCAGAGTGCTTGGACGACTTAAAAAAATATTAGTTTTTATTTTATTCATTTTTTTTAATCTACAACTATATTTACAATAAATCTTAGTATTTTACCTTAGTTTTTTTCTTTAATTCAGTATTATTTGTTATTACAGCAAGTATTTTAATCAATATTATAATCTTAGCCCTAATTATGATTTTAGATCACATAAAAAAATCTCCAGGCGATCTTCACTCTACTTTGCGAAGCCACTTATGGGAATACGTGTGACATACAAAAGAACTTCTAATATCGTAGACTAGTTGTTAAAAGATTTACCATGGAAAAATAATATCTATACTCCTAACTGTAGAGATGATAATAGCATGTGCAGTATCAAAATTCTGTCAACTGGGCGTATTTGAATTCACTATTCGTAATTTGAGTTGCATTAAGCAAAGTTTTGAGCCGCTATTATGTCTTAATGCATTTTAAAAATTAAATATACACACAAACTATTTAATATAAAGTGGACTTGACCTGTTATGAAAGTTAGGCGGTTATTTTGTAGCATTATGTTTGCTTTAGAAATTTTGTTTCTCATTGAAAGTATTTAAATATGTCTATTGAAAAATATAATTATTAATTATTTTAATTTTATAACGAAGCTTAGATTTAGACCTAAATTAAACGTAACATAAAATTGGTATAAACATTCTTTTTTTTTCGCTTTCACACTATATCCCGCACTTAGCAGAACAGCCAGAGAGAGCCTAGTGTCAAGCGATCTATTTCAAGACGTTGCATATTGACTGGCGGATCTCAACGCCGCACTTTGTCTTAACAGGAAAAATATTACTTTCTCTCGAGTGAGGACTAAACCAACATCTATCATGCTTACAGTCGGACGATATCCCAATACACCACTGAGTCCATCTCAGTAAAAAATCATTCATATACGTACGTGTAATACTAAAGCAAAATTATTAAATCTTATAAAAACGATTGAAAACTCATTCTAAGTAGATGTAAGTCTCTTTTTTACTAACACACACTAAAGTACCTTTCACATAATATATGTACCTACATAATATATTGTATACAGATGCACTCGAAGCAAGTTTAAAGTGTCTTATGCCGATAGCATGATAATCCTGCATAACCGCAGGGATCAGGTTCAGGGTTTATGGATTTACCCCCGAGGGCTGTTATATATAATGCAACTAGCTCCATGTGTCAAGAATGCTTTACACAGGAACTTTTAAAAAAATTTGATAATTAACTCTAAAAATAGACCTTGGGACCTTACGATTTTTCCCTAACAAATCATTTTATTACTTACCGTAAAATGCTTTAGTTTGACACGTTATAGCAGGGTAGGCATAGAGAGTCTAATGCTTAGACATTCCGTTCTATGTTGCGCCCAAATTCGAGTGCGTGTTGAATGGCGGAACTTAACGCCGAACTTTGTCTTTGTGATATACCACAAGATAATGAATTATTTCCAACCATCGCGTTTAGAGATACACCGACCCATTGTAAACTCGTTGGTCCCAGCTTCAATCAGCGATATTTTTAATATATAATGTTATGTTTATGTATTACCGTATAATATTATATATGTATGTATGTATGTATTCCATCTTTCTGTTTTACATCTGCCTGGAAGGAATCACTAATAAGCGATAAGAACACCTTTTGTGCTTTCATTATTCATCATCATTATTATGTATTGATTATTGATTTATTTTGCTTGTGTCAAAAAAACTATAAATAAATTTAAAATTATCTCCATCAGACCTTAATCTACTTTTTCTTTATGATTTACCTAAATTGAAATGTCCACTATATTAAAGCCGAAAGTCAGTAGAGTGGTGCTTGCAACTACTTGCCGTAAGAGCCACGAGCTTCTGGGATATAAATAACTTCCGTCACACGTAAACTTTTTGTAATAAATATTTTTTTTGTTAGAACAAGATATCATTTCTTACATTGTATTGTATAAATACAAATATATATATATATATATATATATATATATATATATATATATATATATATATATATATATATATATATATATATATATATATATATATATATATATATATATATATATATATATATATATATATATATATATATTCATCTTTCGCGCCTTAGGTGATAAACTCTCGATGGCAATTAATGGTCATATTTCTTTATTCTCCTTCCTCTTAACTTTATAATTTTAAATTAAATGTGAAAGAAAGAGTATATTATGTTATTGCCATTATCTAAACAGATCTTATAACACTTAAATAAAAATATTAATATTTCTTCAAATACCTCGGTTTCACATACTTTACTCAACTCCAACTCATATAAAGCCTTTGTAATTATATATCTATGTAGACATAGTCTGCGCTACAATAAGTGCTTTTTAAAAATATATTGTTATTTTCTATTATATAGTGTATAATATATTTTAAAATAATATTTTATAATATCTGTACAATATAATTCGTATCATTCATACTCACAGTGGAAATAATATAATTTAAAAGTTCCAATTGAAAATTTGCATTGCATTAGAATAACAAAGAAATATAAAATAATAGTGAATAGTGAATATGCTCGAGCGTACGTACGGTGGAGATAAGTTGATGAATTCTCATTTAACTTTGTCTGCTTCAACTCTAACGTTTGTTTATTGTGTTGTTTGATGTTGCCGACAGTGTGTTTCTCATTTTATTACATTCTATTTCTTTTTTTTTTTTAGATAAATGTATAGAAAAACTGGAAAAAAACTGTTTTTAATCTAGTAAATTTGTACACTCGCGAATACAGATTTGTTTTTATAGTAAAAATTATTGAATGTTGATCTGATAATAATTAATTGGTTAATTACAATCGTTATATCCTCTAAATAAAGTCCCATAATAGTACCGTTTTGTTCAATACTTTTTTTAAAATTAATAACTATCATTCATTCAATAGATTACTAATAATACCCTGTATATACATTGTAATTAAGAAATATATGATATACTAGATAAAATATTGAAAAAATTTTTTCAGACTTAATTCCAATGCTTTTATTTCAAACAAAAATTTCCTTAAAAGGTTCTTTTTGAATCCACTGACCGTAAACTTCGTTCATATTTTAACGTTGTGATAAATTTGTTACTGTTTTTGTTAAAATTGTATGGAATTAATATGGCGGGTATTTTTTTATATTTTGGTTCGAATTTATCATTAAATACCTAACCTTACACCAACCTTAATAAATTGTTCAAATATTCAGTACTGTTTTTGTATACTTTAATGCTTTAATCAAATGTATAAAATAAAATTAGCTTCACTTTTTATTTTGTCACAAAAATTAGTTACCTTAAATTGAAAAATATTGTATGCGATTAACGATCGGTGGAATTTTCAAATATTACTTCACAATTTGTTAATCATGAAAAATATGGAAATAAGTAGTTTCTCTTACTAAATTAATGGTTTGGGATACGCTTTTCGTAGTTCAATGTAGGTAATTAATTCTGACTACCACAAGGTAAAACATAGGAGGTGTGTGGCAAAAAACGACCTTATGTACCTAATAAGAGGACCGTCGTGGCGCAGAGGCCTTTGCCTGTAAACGCGACGGTTTTTGGGGTCGATTCCCACTGGAGAAAATGAAATATTTTCTTCGCTCACGCAACAAGGCAAAAGTGCGGCGTTCCGCCACTTAACACGGAATGCTTTGAAAGACGGAAAGCGCGGAACGGAGTGTCTTAACACTATGCTCCTTGAGAATACGGTTCCCGGTGCCTACCCTGCTATGTGTGGGATAAGGCGTCAAGAAAAAATGTAATTAGAGTTTATTAAGGCCTCTACTAATTTATACATATATTTTATAAATGTTTGTTTGGTTAAACGTGGTAATCAAAAGAAATACTAGCTTAAATTGAAAAAAAATTGAATTGAATAGTTTATCGCGAACAACTATAGCCTATAGCCCACAATTCGTAGTTATTTCCAATAAGATAGGGTTACTAGTCTAGGCAAATAATTCGTTTCATTGCGCTATAAAACTCAACTAAATATATTTTATGGCTACTATCAGATTGTTACGACTAAAAACCTATACAAATAAAATCAAATCCGGTGTTTAACGGTTATGAATTGACATTCAAATTCAAAGCATTTGTGGTAGAATTTTGTGACGTCATAAAATAATCGTTAAAGATTCTACTAGATAATAACTATTATGTTCCAGAAATAACTAATTTGTGATAAGAGTCGCTATTTAATGCTCGCATACTTTAGATAGAAATTTAATTTTATTGTGATAGTAACTACACTTGTACTGGTTTAATACATAATATGTCATTTTAGAGCAATCATTGCGATTTGAGTCATGTTTTCATACATTACTCAACGCTTAATAAGATTGTATGAATCACATTGCTATCTTACACTGTCCGTTGACTGTGTGTAATGTGATTAGTAACATAGCAGTAAAGTATCAAAATTATTAAGAATTGTTTTAAGAAAGCACATTTTTGAAATAACAGATGTGACGTTCTGTTCGAAGAAGAATCCGTGACACTGCACGGTATCCTGGGAGTGATGACAATACTACGAAATTCAATCAATTATATATTTTATTAAAAACGTGAATAAGCAAAAAAAAGTGTTAACCTAAGTGATAATGATGGAGGCTAAGATGAATTTAATATGATTTTGTCTAATGCTTTTCCGTTGTTAGGAGTGAGCGATTTAAGACACTGTAGTTTATTTTATCCTTAGTCAAATCACAAATATTTTGGTTTCTGTGTTACTTTCAATAGTGTAATTATAAATACACCTAAGTACTATCATAGAATATCATAATTTTCTGCAAGTTTTATACGAGATTAGAGCATATAGTTTTGGCCCGTGTCTCTTTTGGAGTAATCGTTGTAAGCGGCTTGTACTATATCTGTGCCGCCAACGTTGAGGAACTTAACAGTGCTGTACCTGATACCTGTATGTTTCTTTAGACTAGTTTTTAGAGTGATTTTATTTGTACTGACCCTAGAACTGAATCCAAAAAGATATGTAAGATATTATTTCATAATATTCCTATAAGGGCCTGTGGTTTTCTGATAGAAGAAGTAAGTAACAAAACCACACCATCCAAATTCAGATATGCTAAAGTAAATTAATAAAATGAATTATATTTAAAAGTCATATAATCAATTTTAATTATTTTATGCCCGGTTCACCTTTAATGTGATTCTTATATTTGAGGAAAAAAATAACATTTTTCTAGGACAAAAATAAATAATTAGGCATTACTAAGATAATGCGACTTTAAAAATATAAAAGTATAATAGATATTAGTCGGCGGACGTCAGTGTCAGTAAATATAACTATACAAAAACTAGACATTGTCAATAATTTAAAATTAAATTTGTCACACTTAACACTTAAAATCATAATAATTAAAAAATATACACATATGGAAATACACCTCTTCAGCTCGATCCAATTCTGCAGCACTTCACTCCGACAACTAGTGTTCAATTAAATTGCGCCTGTTCTCCGTGAGCAGAGCTTCAACGAAGGACATGTACGAGCCTCTAGAATATTTCGATACCTGAACTTTGGAAAGTGATTTAGTTGGTATAGGCGTAACCTATTTCTGTAAACAATATGCAATCTAAAGTACAAAATTTGTAAGTTATTATAAATTTTAAGTTATGGTGAACGTTTTCTAGTGTGGTTATTATTTTCATGCACTTATATTTTATTAAGAATATTTATCCTAAAAACATATATCTACGCCGTATATTAATAATGTAGTAATAATTTATAATAAACGGAAAATCATCTATCAATATCTATCTAATATTATTATAAAGCTGAAGAAAAGTATTGTTGGTTGGACGCGCTCATCTCAGTAACGACTGGTATAAATTGCAAAAAAAATGTTGTGTTCCCTTTATCAAGAGAGGACTGTAGCCAAAGGAAACACTCTGGAACAGGACCCTGTGAAAGGTCAAAGTTACTTCTGGCACTTAATAAGCGTCACACACAACTCTTAGTTTAGATATAAAGAGTGCCAATGTGTGGAGGTTGGGCTCACATTTATCGCATAAACTGTAATAAGTAGTAATCTCCATTTGAGTTCTACGCTTGCCTTGTGCAGCTTTATTTATTCTCTGTGGATATCACCAAGATGAAAGTCATATGTAAAACAACTTTCTTAAATGGTTTATATTGTACGGATTACAATAACAATAAAATGTGTGCTACCTTTGTATACAATGCCATTGAAACTTTCTACCTTATCGTCTTTTATAGTGAGTGCCTCAAAGAATTCAGCAATCATATAGGCTTTCACGTGAACATTATTATGTTTCTCATAAAAAATAACAAGCTAAGGGAAAATTGTGCTGCGATGAATGCCTGAGCTCCTTAATCATGCAGGACTCTTTCAGAACATTCTCATTGTGAACAATAATAAAACAGCATGAATGTTGCACTAAATATAGCTCGAAAGTAGCGTAAGCTAAAGCTCCCGCGACGTAGTCTTTATCGGCGTGTTTGTTTTAATACATTGCATTTTGTAAATTATGTAAGGGAACACCTTTATAGGCACTTGGTTTCACAAATGGATCTTAAAATTTTGCCGTGTAATGATGATATATTCTTTCGCTAGCTTATTTTTTCTTTGACATTTTGTAACACTCAGTCCTTTTTAAAGCTATGAAATATGATTTTCCAATAGTGGAACTGCTTATCTGGATCTAATATTCAAAGACAGCGTTTTATTGTTGTTTTTACTATAAAACTGTAATATAATTTATTTATTATTATTTATTAATTCTAAACACATTTGTTTAGTACATAACAGCGATACCACTGAGTTATTTCCTTTAACTATTCAGCTTATTGGTTGATGTCCATGAACAAACTCTAAGAATAATAAAAATAATATGTCACGAATTCATGACTATTATGAACAGTCAAAAATGCCCTTATTTTTTTTAATGTAAAGATCATTATTTTACTTGAAAGTAATTTCTTAGACACCCAGTCAACATATAAAATATTCATTCTCAAATTTTATGTGGAAATAATTGTATTTAATTATAGAGTTATATTTAATAATTTTATTTAATAATAATATATTGCTAATTAGTGAGAAAAAATAATATCAAACCATAATAATTCACGTCCAAAATTAAACGAATATTGAATCTTTCTGATTTGCAAAACGTATTATAAAAACGGCCAAAAGGGAAATCTTTCTGCCCCTTTTACCTGAAGCATTACGACGACACCAAAATCCAATTTCAGGTGTCACTACCGATAAAGATTTTGCATAAATCAATGATATAATCCAATATTACAGAGTTTTAGCTTCGCCACGCCTAATGTCCCATTGAATCTCTATTCCAATTTAAATGACTTATTTCATTACCCTGCGTACGCTCGAACGGATTCTAAGCGAGATTCGTGGATATAAATTGAGAAATTGATAATAATATTTTAGTGGGTAGGTGTTATTATGATTCATTTCGTTACGTATGTTAAATGTGGTGTTAATGTTGGTTTTTTTTTATAATATGTTGATATAATAATAATAATAGCTTCAAGCCCGTATGGCAGAGTAGGCCGAGGGAACCGTAGGAACCGTAGTGCTAAGACACTAGTTTCCTACGGTTCCTACGGTGGCGGAACGCCGCACTTTTGCCTTGTTACCAGAGCGAAGAAAATGAAAATTATTCACTCTCCCCCAGTGGGAATCGAACCCACAAACCTTCGCGTGTACAGGTAGACCCTGCACCTCTACGCCACGATGGTCCTACGATCTAATATGTTGTTAAATTCTGATAAATACCAAAAATACTATATTGTGTATTTACCTGCGGTTTAGCCACCGTGATTAAATGGAAGACCTATGATACATCTAAGTGCCCGAGGGAATTCTGATTACAGGTACAGTAGGTTATATTGAAACGATACCTAAACGTAATGAACAATAGCCTATAGGCTATCTCGATAAATAGACTATGTAACATAAGAACGTTTCAATTCTAACCAGTAGTTTCTGTGTACTTAAATACGTATACGTAAATAAGTACTAGAATACATTGTGAAATTATTGTTGCCTACTATTTTACAGTACCTGTTTGACAAAAAAAATTGGGCTTATGTCCTATTAATCTAAACTAATATTAAGAGGAAACATTTGTGTTTTTGTATGTATGCTTGTAATGTTTTCACACAAAAAGTACTTGGATGATTTAAAAATTTTTTTCACTATTAGTGACCTTTATTTTCACTGAGTGATGTAGGCTATACTAATATTACATTTTAATAAATATAGGGATCCATAATTAAAATGCAATAACATAACCCAAGGAGTGAAAAAAATTTCCTAAAAATCTGTCATTGTTTGTGGAAACTTTTGATGATAGAACAACAAAATTTTCTATAGTATTATAGAACGTATCAATATCTAAAATATTCTCATGGCTAAAAAGTAAATCGTGTAGTTCAAGCGTACAAAGCCGCAGGCGGATCGCTAGTTTCATATTAGTGATAAAGAGGCTTAAGTAGAGAGAGGGAAAATAATTCTTCTGCCTTCTATGAATTCACCCTGCTTTAGGAATTGGATAAGCAAGTTCAATACTTACATACTTTGATGAAACTTAAAAATATCACTAAAGTCATCCAAGCAGTATAAATATTTCCACAAAAATATACTTTAAAAATTAAAACACTAAATGTGTACGTCATGGAATTGTTACAAAACGAAATTTTAAAAGTTCCAAGTTTAGCTCTTAACAAAGTAAGCGGATAAAGTAATATCGTTCTCAACAATCTTCACCTCTCCCGAGTAACCTTAAGGTTTTGCTCGTGCTATTTCAGAAACTCTGCTAGGACCAAGTTCGATCATAACGACTACAATGTGATCGCAGCTTCCGGGCCCACATGCTAGAATATTGCCGAGAGAAATCTACATGAATAATATTTCAATGCACTCAATATTGAATAAGCTAACTTTAAAACGACTGCGACCTGATTTTTCAATTGACCATATATATTTATATAATGAGCTCTAATTTAAGTGTGTTGGTTATTTTCATATATTTTGCATACTGTGTTTAGACTTGAGTCTAACAAGTATAAAGCACTTAATTATTAAAAGTAATGGAATATATTTTATACTGGATGTTTAAAAAATATACTTTTCCGTCTCTATTTATCTCTTATAGTTATGGAGGTGATTATATTGATTATCACTCTCAAAATCAATTTAATGTTTTTTTTTACTTTTAATAAAATTAAAAGCACGACAATGTTCATGTCAACATTGTGGTGTCCTGTTGACTGTTTGCCAAGAGCTAGAATAGTATTTTATATTACATATAAATACATGACATGAAAATTGCATTACATTATATTTAGAAAATGTTGCTCAAGTTATACAAAGTAAGCAATGATATCCTATAGATTCTGCACTTTTTCTTCATTTTAAAGCAATGGATGATATAGAAAAGTCTTGAATTAGAATTTCATACAAGCATTGTGTTACCATTGCTCTACAAAGCCGTCATTTACATACAAGTATATATTGTGAAATATATAAATGACTGGAGTATTAAGCTCGTGGCTAAACTTAGTTTACAGTTCTTAGAACAGTACAAAGATGTTATACAGCCTTTGCTACGTATAGTTGGTAAAAACACTACTACTACCCTAGACACACAAGTTAGACTTAACAAACTGAAACTATCTACAATCCCAACGAGAGTGTGTCTATTAGTTGCAAACTTATCGTGTAACAAAAACAGGCGGAAAGGCGTGAACTAAGATTGTTCCATGCTTTTTCAGAAACATACTTGGTATTAAAATTAATATATAATACATAGGTATTTGTTTATACTACCGATTTTTACGACCCTTAGATAAAAATTCTTTCTCTCCAGGAAAAAATGACATGACAAATATATATATATATATATATATATATATATATATATATATATATATATATATATTATATATATATATATATATATATATATAATATATATATATATATTATATATATATATATATATATATATATATATATATATATATATATATATATATATATATATATATATATATATATATATGAATCCTATGTTGCTATTATCAGAGACATGTACAACGACTCTGTTTCTACAGTTAGGACCGCTGTTGGCGATACCAAACCCTTCCCAATTACAGTAGGGGTTCACCAAGGCTCAGCTCTTAGTCCACTTTTGTTTAATGTAGTGCTAGATACTGTCACGGCTCACATCCAGGACCAGCCTCCATGGCTGATGATGTATGCCGATGACATAGTACTCATTGACGAGAACCGACTGATGCTGGAGCGTAAAGTGAATACCTGGAAGGGTGCGCTTGAGAACGGTGGTCTTAAACTGAATGTGTCAAAGACCGAGTACATGGCTTGCGGGAACCCAGACTCGAGCACCATCCACATCGGGCCTGAGCCAGCCGTTAAGTCGGAGAAGTTCAGGTACCTTGGATCCATTATGCACGAGTCCGGATGCATCGACTACGATGTCCACGCCCGGGTTAGCGCTGCTTGGGCCAAATGGCGGGAGGTCACTGGTGTGGTCTGCGATCGCAGAATACCGCCCAAACTCAAGGGGCTGATATACAAGAGCATGATCCGACCAGTTCTTCTATACGGCAGCGAATGTTGGCCAGCATTATCTCGGCACACTCAGGAGCTTCACGTAACGGAGATGAAGATGCTGAGCTGGATGTGTGGCGTTACTCGGGCTGACCGCATACGCAACACATTCATTCGAGGTAGTCTTGGGGTCCGTGACGTAGCGGATAAGCTCCAAGAGCGTCGTCTGAGATGGTATGGCCACGTTTTGCGCCGGCCTAAGAACTACGTCGGAAGAAAATGCCTTGATATGTCTGTCCCTGGAGTAAGACCCCCCGGACGTCCAAGGAAGCGATGGCTGGACGTCGTGACGCACGACATGAGAGCCAATGGACTAACCACTGAGGATGCTCAAGACCGTGCAAAGTGGAGTAGACTGAGTAGGAAAGCAGACCCTGGCAATAGGCTGGGATAATGCTAAGTGGAAGATATATATATATATATATATATATATATATATATATATATATATATATATATATATATATATATATATATATATATATATATATATATATATATATATATATATATATATATATATATATATATATATATATATATCTTCTACTTAGCATTATCCCGGCCTATTGCCAGGGTCTGCATTCCTATTTTTTATTTTGGATAGTTCATTTATCGAGTTAGGCTATATAACATCACAGCAATCGTTTTGATGTAACCCACTGTACTTGTGGGCAGAGGCACCTCGGCTATTAATGTGTTTAAAGGTTGTTATTAAATATAGTGACAATGGTAGCTTACATAATTTTAATTAGATTAAAACATTCTGTACATGTTTCATCAAATTCCCTATTGACATATAAAAGATTAAAGATATGTCACTTAAACATTGTGCAACAACTTATCAGTGATAATTTTCAACTATCGTGACATTGGAGTTGGAATAATAATATTTTCTATAGAGCTTAGACTAATGTAGTGTAAAGGATGCTATGAACTATGAACATTTACCATAATGGTTGCTTAATGCTTTAAGTCACGAAGCATCTTTCTATATTTTTTAGACAGGATTATTTTTATAGTATATATAAAAATATGTGTAAGTGTTTTCTTTAACCTAAAAAGAGAATAATTTTGGATGATAGGTATTCAATAGGATTTACAATTTTTTTTCAATATTTTTGTTATTGTTATTTTACTACTTTTATTTGGATAAACTTTATCTCTACGGGCACTTAGTCCGTATTCTTTTGATTTTATTATGATTTTATTTTCTTATCATGGATATTAATTATGGAGCCATCGTGGCGCAGTTGTGTGTTCGATACCTAATCAGAGAGAATGAATAATTTTTTTTCTTCGCTCTGAGTTCCGCCACTTAACTAACACACAATGTGGCGAAAAGCGGGGAACGGAGTTTTTTTTTAAGCAGGTTAGGCATAGTTAACCCTATGCCTAACCTGCTATATGCGGGATACAGCGTGATGCAACAAAACATATATACCTATTAATATTGATTAATATAAAATCAATCTCATTTTTAAATTAATTTCATATTACAGTATTTTTATATTTTAGTTTTAATCATGTCCTATAACAAAAGTTGTGGTAAATCTATTTAATTGTTAATCATTTCAGGTACATTAGGAAAGAAATAATGAAAGCTTATTGAAATAACCCAGTGCTTAAATCCGTTCATAACATATTAATTCAACATAGTATAATAAAAATAGAATCAAATTTGTACAATACTTTGTTCAGAATCTCATAAATACGACACAGAGCAAGATGAAGCTTATGTTGAAGATATTTCCTTGAACGTTACGTTATACATATTGACTGTATATTCTTTGAATTTCTTTTCCCTTTTTGCTTCTCAGACACGCCTTTTACTAGTAAAGCTACTTTATATCCCTTCACTGGATTTTAGATAATATTCTTTATATCGACAGGTTTAGAGGAATGGTAATACTGGAATAATCAACCTATTCTATATAAATATAAATCGATTCGTTTCTCCAAATATTACTTGATATCTTTTTATTTCTAAGACTTTGCACAAAATATACTATTAATATATGTTGTTAGATATATTAATATTTGTTAAATATGAACTAATATTTATTTTCTTTACAGATTACTCAACATTTGAAGGAATAAAACGTAAAAATGTGCCAACACTCTGTTTTATGAAAACAAATATGGACAAGAGTAAGAAAAAGAATAGTATAAACGGGAAATACAAGAAGAATGGTAAAGTCGATAACTATGACGATGTTATCACGACGTGTTGCCTCTGCATACAAACAAGAAAAAGTAAGAAGAAAAGTTTAATAGCAGGATGTGTAACAAATTTAGGAATTTTTATCATACTCCTCGTTTACACTTTAGTCGGCGCATTTATATTCCTAGCTATTGAAGGTAGCGCTGCTAAAGTACACCAGAAGACGCTGGCAGCAACTTCGTATCAGGCTAATGAGAATAGAAAAACTAATCCTTTACCGAAAGTAAACAGCAGTATAGCACAAGTTAGTGCTGAATTGAGATCTCAGACTGTCGAAAGTATTTGGGAAATAACAGTCTCTTTGAATATATTGTATAAAGAAAATTGGACAAGACTTGCGGCGCAAGAAATCGCAAAATTTCAAGAGAAACTAGTCGCGAGAGTTGCTGCTGATGTGTCAGAACAGTATGGCGGTGTTAGAGCATTGGAATCAGCGCCGGCACTGGTTACTGATGACTATGAGTGGAACTTCGCTAAAGCATTTCTGTACTCTTTGACAGTTCTTACGACTATAGGTATGTATAAAAATATTACAGTTCCACTTCTTTTAAGATGGAAATTTATTGTGTTTTGTTTATATGTCAAAGTGTATCTATGTATGAAATGGAAAATAAATATGTGCATGTATGTAAACAATTCTATCCTAAAATTAAAATAAAATAAAAAAATATTAAATTGTATGTACTAATATGTCATTATCGTTGACAGGTTACGGCAGCGTAGCACCCAAAACAGCTCTAGGTAAAGCAGTTACAATAGGATATGCCGTTATAGGTATACCTCTGACTCTATTGTACTTGTCAGTAGTTGGTGCGTTGTTATCGAGACTTGCTCGAAGCATCTTTAGTAGGGCGTTATGTTGCTGCCTATGCTCCAAGTGCGGATATTGCTGTCTCGACGAAAGAACAATGGCGGTTAAGGAGCGAAAGGAAAAAGTGAGGCGACAAGACGACTATAGATCACAAACTTTACATTTACAAGAGCCGTATTATGTGCGATCACCTTCTGGTACTATCATTTCCGCGTCTCAAGCTAACAGCCTCAGCAACAACTCCTTAAAAGATAAAACACAAGGACTCAATTTTCTACGTGACTGTGACTCAATGAGCTGTGCGGATACAGATTCGAAAGTTTCTTTACGTGGTTTCTCGATTCTTGCCCCAATTTCTTTGTGTTTAGCCGCAATATTCACTTACATTTTCTTTGGAGCCCTCGTCTTATATCAATTAGAGGGGTGGAGCCCAATCGATGGCGTATATTTTTGTTTTATGAGTCTTAGTACAATTGGATTTGGACATTTAGCACCAGGCTTGACACAAAAAAATGGAGCGTCGACTGGAACTATATGGTTTTGCTCGATTTATATTATGACGGGTTTGGCACTAACCGCGATGTGCTTCAACGTGCTTCACGACGAAATCGTTCACCGTCTGAGGCACCATGATAGAGTGTTGAAAAATACCCAAAAGATTCTCACGCCAGAGTTTTTGCAACGATCTTGACGAGACGAAAGTGGTAATTTTACAGAAGAATCCATTATTCATTCTGAAGTGGAGACATTACCTGAAGTGTTGCACCACTTGCCTAGTTCGAGATATGAGGGTGGTGCAATCCGACGCTCCGTATACACCCTCAAAGAGGAAAAAGAACCAGAAAGAACAACTCCGATGTAGCAAAGGTTTGATTAAGACTTATTATTTAAATGTTATATTTACTTTGATATTTGAAAATTTATTACCTAGAAAACATTAGACAAACATAATTTCATAATATAATTGTTTGATTAATAAAACGACTGAAAGTGTTTGTTAATTATGTTGTTAAGGTCTAAATCTAGTGCCAAAATAGGCATAGCTGTATTTGTCTAAGTAAGCTTACTGGGTTTCGAGTCCGGTAAATGTATAAAACTTAATTGTATACTACTTTAATATTATAAATATGTGTATGTATATTTAAAATGTAAACATAACTCGAGCACACATCATTTTATAATAAAAATAAATATTAGTTTAATTTTAACTCGATGGAATTTTTTAAATAATCATCTAATTAAGACTGTGAAATAGTAAAAAATATTTAACTTATTACCATAATGGCTTTAAAGGAATAATAAAAAGTCAACAATAATATGTAGATATTGCAGTTAAGTTACTGTAACATAGGAATTGATTTGTCGCGATATATTTGTAAGTATAAAGTATATCCAAAAATACATTGGATAAAGGTGTTAGTTCGTACTGAGTGTGAATTTTAACATCTGTATATTTAAGGACCTGAGTCGTTTTGTGCAATTATACCAAGTGTAAAGATAATAAACATTTTTAAGAAAAAAAGGTTTTATTTAATTTGTCCAAGCCGTATCGTAATATACCTTTTTTATAGTGAAGAAATCTTTTTGTCAGTACACGCCAGAGTGTTGTAGTCCGAATACCTACTAGAATCTGACTGTGTTCTTTGAACACCGACCGAGTCACGGCGGCCGGGGCTTAGGGCTTCATCATATACACATCCGCACCCGCGTGCTCATGTCGTAGCTCATCTGCCTAAATGGCAATTTTGGATTCTAATTCTGGAGGGAAAAAAACTAATTTAGATTTATTAAATCAGTGTTTACCTCAGTTAGGTAATATGTGTTTATGCATTTTAATAAGCTTATAGGTAATTTTTAATAAGCTTATAGGTTTTAATAAGCTTATAGATTTTAATAAGCTTACACGTTTTAATAAGCTTA
The DNA here is from genome assembly GCA_037127375.1 of Dione juno. NCBI lineage: Eukaryota > Metazoa > Arthropoda > Insecta > Lepidoptera > Nymphalidae > Dione > Dione juno. The sequence goes on from JAXRJS010000074.1 coordinate 3,290,054, forward strand.
TAGGTAAAAAAAATAATCCTGGAATGTATTTAAGTTATTATGATAGAAGACATTTTACTCAGTCACAACATATTAAATGTATGATGTGAATATTTGCGTTTTTGTTATAATTCAATAAGATATATATCTTTTTTTATTTATCTGTGCAAATAAGTTTCTTATATTATTGAATTGTCTACCTAAAATTATTTGACTTTCAAGTTAACTTTCAAATTAATGTTAAGCATTCTTTAGAAAATTATTGAAATAATTCTTAAATATCAATTAGCTTTCATTATTTTAATTAATTCCCTTGAAATGAAAAAAAAAAACGATTGACTTATAGTCCATTGGGTTATATTTTATTTCATACGAATATTTAACGATATTCAAATCTGTGACTTAATATAGCTACATATTCTTCGCTAGGTCCTTTAGATCATGGTAAAAAAAACTTCTAGTACTTTATCTATATTTCTATAAATTAAATAGCTTATTTATTTACTAGGATCCCTTAGTTTTCTTGTTATGTGCTATTTTCATTCACGTATTTATTTCAAAGTAATCGTTATCATGTATAATGAAACAAAGTGTAACACTTAAATTTGCCAGCCCTTAAGAAATAAATTAAAATTAAAATGGTTAAAACAAAAAGTAAGAAAAAACAAACATTGTATCGAATTTGAGGGAAAGATGGAGGTCTTAGCACTAGTTTTAATTTTACTCTGCTCACACCTCCTGCTTAATTTCCTTTATTTAATCACTCCGTATAATAAAGATAGTCACTTAGCGCTTTAACGCTTTATAATTTAGAAGCGTTTTACAATATGAGTAGATCCACCATCGTGCATCGCCAACTCCGCGGTCGCGGGTTAATGGGTGCTTCCATTAAATATTATTTTATCGCGTTAACTTAAAACAATTTTCGGCGAGCTTCACAGTCGATATATTAAAGTAACTTGTTTTTGAACAAGATTTTACCATTATTTTATATGTTCGCATTATATAAGTAGAATGATTCATTTCTGTTTGTTTATAATAAGTTTTTGATAGTTAGTGTTCGGATGAAAATGAAAATAAATATAGAACAGGTGAAAAGGAAATACAGAAAATATTTGTGTAAATTGAAATTAAGGTAAAAGTCTAACTTAGCGCAAATTAAGCTAAGTTATATATGGATACGATACGATATGGATAGGGCAACCTCGCCTATCCTATATACACCCAGCTTAAACTCCGATATATATATATATATATATATATATATATATATATATATATATATATATATATATATATATATATATATATATATATATATATATATATATATATATATATATATATATATGGACATGATTGTCATTCCTACTACGTCGTATGCACAAATGGGCCGATTTATTATTTAACTTGATTCAATCAACTAAGCCCATTGTGAGGTAAGCGAGCTATTTCGTGATACAGCCCTATTAGGATGCATATAAAGAATTGTATGCTATACACGCACACATGTATGGAATGTATATCTTAACAATAGTTTTTATTTATATGCTGCTATGTTATTTGAAATAAAAAATTAAATTACTTTAGTAGTGAGAGTACATGGAAATTAAAAAAAAATAAATAAAGTATGTACTTTCGGAAATTTCGATAGTTTTTTGTGGAACCTTGATATTTATTAATTATTATAACTAAGAAAGAATAACATCAATCCTACAATTCAGCAATGGAAATGGAAATATTTAGAGACATACGAGTATATTCAAAATACAATTTTATTAAGTAAACATTCACATAAACCCATGGAACTGTTAATAGGTGATTTTAGATCCTGTTTACAAATTAAGTTAATTAATGTTCAATATATGATATAATGCAGCTTACGAGCAACACGTGTACATAATTGAATGTTTCAAACAATTTGCAACGTTATATTAATTCAAACTATCTATTATTTGCACCAAATCCGATTCTCCACGTAAAACAATATATATGTATATATATAATATATATATATATATATATATATATATATATATATATATATATATATATATATATATATATATATATATATATATATATATATATATATATATATATAATATATATATATATATATATATATATATATATATATATATATATATATATATATATTTATTGTTTTATTAATGGCTTATTGTATAAAGTGGGGACAAGTTAGTATTTTTAGGGATTTTCCGTACCTTAAAAGAAAAAACGGAACCCTTATTGGATCATTTTGTTGTCGGTCTGTCCGTCTCACAAGATCATTTTCTCCAAATCAAGTTGAAATTAATAATATAAAGGTAAATGACCTCTTGATGTACAGAACAAACATAACTTCTAGGTCAACGCAATCAAAAGATACGAGCGCTTAGGCTTAATTTTTTTGCATTTTGTATGAAAATCACCGCGTAATGAAAACATTCAGGGTACTTCCCGTCGTCTTAGAGTTATGGCAATAAGTAGAACTTATAGTACAAGCAAATAGACAAATTAATATAATATAATAACTATTTTTTTTAAGTAAACAGCAGAATACTTTCATGAAATAGTGCGAGAGTACTACTCGCACTTGACCGATATTTTTTATTAAATTCGAAAATTTTATAATTAGATATTTTATTAGCATGTATTAAAGTTAACATAGGAGTCTCAATTTAGTTATATATATATTTGACGAGAACAGATCACAAAACGTTAAGTATATATATATATATATATATATATATATATATATATATATATATATATATATATATATATATATATATATATATATATATATATATATATATATATATATAAACAAGATCTAATGGAAATCATCTCACCATATATAACAAAATATCGTATAGTGAAGACGACTCGAGTTATTGAGAATCAACCACGGGAAACCGACGAACACAGTGGCAGTCCAACCTTTACAGCAGGTTCATTATTATTATTTAGATACTAAAATCGATACATATTATTTTGACAAAGAATTATATTAAATTTGGTGGATTTTCTGATAGTGAAAATATTTGAAAGCATATATAATTAATACATTTGTTTGCTATGCATAATTAACATTAGCCATATATGTAACAAAAATATCTAAAAATATTAATAAATAAAAAATATATGTATGCATGTAATAATATACAAATGTGTAATTGTGTTACAAATGTAAAAAAAGAATTAAAATCTTTACTATGAAGAAAATTCAAAGGAATAACAAACGTCTATGGTGTAATATCACATACACAAAAAGAAAGAGAAAGGATAACTGTTGAAAAAGAATATATACATTTTTTAATATAGAATAACTATAGTTTCTCATTTTATAAATATTTGTTTTTATATATACTCCAAACGTCATTAGATTTTCTGATTTTGTATTTATATTTAAAATTTCATTTTCAACAAATTCTAAAATATAATAAAAGGCATAAAAATATTTCAATAATTTATAGGCTCTACTAAAACACTTGCTTCTAATAAATTAATTATACTTGTTTAATAAATGAGCTGTAATTAATAATATACCATTCATTCATTGACGTTTACCGTCCGTATTCCGTAATTATTATCTCCATTAAAACACACACATCGATAGTAAAATATTGAAGAACTCTAGACAACTGGTGCGTGCAGGTCACCAAATTTGTAAGCAAATAGGGTTCACCTTTGATGGGTTAAATTTAACTCTACATCCGATTCCTATCAAATTACGCAACTCTGATCCCCGTAACATCTATTTGAAACACAATCCCCCAAAAAGTACCAAAAAAAAAATGTATACAGCAAAAAGTCTTTCAAAAGGAAAACACAAACTGTTAAAAGAATCAGCGAAATCGTAACGATAAACAGAAATAAAATGTCCTAAGAGATATTTATCGATAAAATATTCGTTCGCTAAGCAGCGTGGGGTTGGGCGATCGTAAAATAGCTGGAATGCCTTTCGTTAGCTACACGACTTGCCAGTTTTACATAATGAGACTCTGAACTGTAAAAAGGGGTACAGTTGATTTTAAATGCTGGATTTTATGTCTTAAATAGCTAATAATTTAAAATTTCGCTTCGATGTCTGAAAATTAAAGAATATTTTTGCTAGAGGGAGAGTTTTTATAATGGCATTCTCATTTTATTAATGTGAGCAGTTCAAAAATATAATAAAATTATTAAGAAAAAGTTAATTATAGTTAATTGCCGTGGAGTTATAGACGCAATTAGAGTGGAGTGATATAATTCTGCTTTATCTGAATTTATTAATAATACATGATATATCTGAGTATATTATTACTTGTATTTGAAGTATAGATGAAAAACATCTAATATAGAGTAGGACCGATTGTGACTCATCATTCCTTTTTGGAAAAGCTATAATATATATATATATATATATATATATATATATATATATATATATATATATATATATATATATATAATATATATATATATATATATCTATATATATATATATATATCTATATATATATATATATATATATATATATATATATATATATATATATATATATATATATATACTTCACGCTGTGTCCCTCTTATAGGAGGGTAGGCAAATATCAAGACACTCCGTTCTCTGTCTCCCGCCCGCTTTACGTAGCAGAACTCACCACAAAGTCTTACTAGAGGCTAGACTTACTACCAATAAAAATTCTATCCCCATTATGTCTTTAGAACCAAAAGGCTACCCTACCCTACTGCGTCAAAATGGCCTATTAACTAAGGAAATAAAACATTATATAAGCTATAACACTTTATTTATCAATGTACACTATATGTAGTCGTAAATAACGAATAAACACTAATCAATTGCATGGAAAATAATTTAATCTTTATGAAACCATAAGCATCCCCAATGTGCTAGCGACCCTCCCAATTACACAAAATTTACGATCAAGAGGTCAACCATTTATATTCTAGCAAACGCCTATACTTCGACCTCTGATAGTTAAACATAATATATATTTTGTAAAGCGCTTTAAGACGATACAACATAAAATATTCTAAAGTTTTATTAGTAAATAATTGAAAATACTTAAAAAAATAGCTTAAAAATCCAAATGTAACAATTGGAAATACAGTTCAAAGTGGTCGTGAATTAGATTCTTTCTTTTGTTTTTTTTTTTCGTTGTAAGTTAGACGAAATCCGGTGTTAAGTTCGGCGTGAAGCTATCACGCTGTATCCTGTACACAATAGCGGTGTAGGCACAGGAAGCCTAGTGTTAAGACACTCCTTTCTATATTTTCCACCCACTTTTTGTGCCTGATGAAACGCGACAGAGATGGTAGTAGAGGACGCGGGCAGCAGTGAGACCACTGTGCCCTCATCCTCAGTGACATTTCAACTTTATAATTCATACGATTCTCAAGTATTAAGTGTTATAATATGATACTTGTCACACAGTCTAGTGTGTTCCATTACCAGCGTTACCTAGGCCCTACCAAGTAGGCACAAGGCACTGTCCTAGGGCATATAGTCATTGCGTGTTGGGTGGCGGAACTCAACGCTGAATATTATCTTCTTACCAGAGCGATGAAACAAAACAATTTATTCGAAAATCGAACCTACAATCGTAACATTTACAGTTAGACACCTGCGCCAAGAAAAAAAAAGATTTATGGATATTATACTCCGTTCTCCACATTCCACCCGGTTATTTACGTGCATTTAATAGACGGTGCTCCTCGGGCTTAGAAATGCTACGCTGAATTTCATGTAGATAAAATGTACTATAAATTTGCTAAATAAGAGAAAAAAATTAATTTAACGAAATTTGATATTAGATATGTGACGTAGAAACAAATCTAAGGTGTTAATGATATAAAACAAAATTGCAATAAAGAAACAGGAGCCAAGGCAATTGTGGCAGCCAGGAGGCAATTGTGCAGCAAATAACCGATAATATCATAGTACGAAATCGTAAGCACCTGTACGAGCTCGTCGCGACCCTTTCAATGACGGTGCCATGCGACGGGTACATTGAGCTTTGAAAAATATTTTATAGAAGGAAGTAATAAATACGTATTTTAAATCAAAAACTGGAAAGTATACAAAGACTGGAAGTGAAGGACAAAGTATCTTAACATTAGGCTTATTTTTAAAATTACTTTTGTTATATAGGTACCTGCACTGACGCTATCGTGTCATAACGGTATAGTTCGATTCCCACTAAGGGGTCTACGATTTGTTCTGGTAAGAAAACAAAGCACGGTGTTGAGATCCGCCAGTTGGGGAATGTCTCGAACATTGGGCGAAAATTGGGGCAAGGAGTGTCACTAAAAGCAGATTTCAGTTAATTAAATAAATAAATTAATTAAATAATTCTTGTAAAAATTTGACTAATCTACAGTGCAGACAGTGCTCAAAGTGCATTCCAATCTTAAATTAAACAGAAATCGTGACCAGTTTCTCTATAATCTCTCCATAACTTCCTATCAAGCTCTTCCAGAATGTAAAACATGCATATCAATGTTAAAAGCTAACAGGTACAAATTGAGGATAAAGTTGTACTGCTTTATTTATTTACCTTCATTTACGAGTACCTCTATGACATAACGACTCGGACTTTAAAAGGTCCACAACAACTTAATGGAAGGCGCTGAGTAAATATTTGAAGATCTCCTTCAGGATTGACGAGATATGTTTACGAAGAAATACATCCTATGTTATCAAATGTATGTCAACCAATTTTGGAACAATATTTGTCCATAGATAGTATTCCAATATAAATGTTGTTAGCTTAGGCTAATTATTTGGTAATTTAAAATGCTAATTACTGAAAACTTGTTTATTTATAATGAAAATTTTTGTTAGTACAATCATTTATCATTATGGCTGATTATTACTAATTTAATTTTTAATATAATGATAGCGGTGAATGGAGTGTCTTAACACTATGTTCCTACGGTTCCTACGGTTCACTCTGCCTACCCTGCCATGGGCGGGATATAGCGTGAAGCTAATTTATGTGACAGTTGTGGGTTCAATTCCCAATTAGGGTAATGAATAATTTTCAATTATTTTTATTATGTTTGGGCTTGAGCAAGTCATTTCATGGCATTTTATCGTATCAAAATTATACGTAAAAGATATATTAATAATTTAAGCAGCGCACATGATGTAAAATATAGAAATATAAAGACTTATAAGAAAGGTGCAAGAAATCATATATTTAAATATAAACCATCGCATTCCATATGAGGGCGTAAACAAAGGGCTTATCAATATACTTGAACAATATCGAAGCTCACAAGGTATAGTAAAATCCAACTGCTAAATTATTCCTTTGGCATAAACATAAACATTTATTCGACGTATCAACTTAGACGATCCAGGCATAGGATTACAGGTAAGTCTGAACTTGGGACGTCAAATGGCGGTCTGCAAAAAAGCTCCTTAATTATAAGTAATGTTTTTAAGTTTCACGTTGTATCCCACACATAGCAAGATAGACAGAGGGTAGAACTTAGTGTTAAGACTTTCCGGTTTCTCCTTTCTGCCGACAGAACTAAATGCCACGCTTTGCCAGTTTTTGACCTACAAGCGTCACTCTTACAGTCAAACGCAGTGCCACTGTGCCACGACGGAAATAAAACTCTTCTTAATAAAACTTTTTGTTTAAAATGTATGGGAAATATCACTTTTAAGTGATAATTATGGTAAAGATTTTTTTTCCTTCTCACGTTGTGTTATATGAAATTATTTTTTAATTATATATATATTTTTTATTTTTTGTAACTTAAAGAACTTTTTTTGTGTTCTATGTATATGATAAATGATAAAAACAATTTAATTTCACACAAAAAATAAATAATGAAAAATAAATAATGAATTGAATGATGAATATAAATGATGAATTCAAAGGTTTTATGACATATCGATTAACTCGTAGCATGAATAAAAAGTATATTAATTTTAAAAACTGTAAGTTGCTTTTTACTGCTCTAAGATATATCATGAGGAAATCAAGAATCACACGAACTAAGCCGCGTGTGGAAAGCTAGTAATACATAATAAAGTTTCTAGTCTAGATAAGTTCTCATACAAAGAGAACAAAAAAAAAAACCGTACAGTACCATATAACATTTTGTACATTCATTTTTAATGTGAACTTACAGCAATGCTACAAAAATAATTTATATACATTTCGTTCTTTAATATATTTCCACTTGAGAAACCCTGATCGAAGCAAATCATTAGAGAGTTCAAGATTCACTCGAGAATTTAGGGGTTAACTATCGAGAGGCGGACAAGGAGGCAATTTAAATTAAGAAATAAACTGGAAGAATAAAATATTTATAAAGGCTACTACAGTAGTACAATTAAAGCAGATTTGACGAGTCAAGATCTTGACCCTATCAAAGAGGCTATGGTTTCTAAATTATTTCGTAAGGATTATCTTGTTAAGAAGGCATATAATTGTTCATGTAAAGTGTGAAGCTAAAATAAATTATATGTTATTTTATATAAAAAAAAAGATAAAAAGTGTTACCTGCCTGTTTTAGAGCGTAGTAGTAATGATTAAAGAGCTGCTATTAATTAATAATAATTAATAACATAAGCCGAAATAAAATTACATTTAAGTAATACCACATGGACGAAGGTTAAATGGACATTATCTATATAAAACGCGATAGACCCTTCTCCTGTTGTAAAACTTGTTTATTAAAAGTGAAATACTTCGAAAACAATAATATAATGAAATAAATAAAGCAAAAAAAATATCTAATTGAAAATTTAAATACGTAAGATTGACTCAAAAGTGGTTCTTCAGGGTCATCTTATGTTTATATAGCATGTATATTTATCATAATATCGTATGTGTTTCGTCCGTGTTCGTATATGTATAATCGTATATGTTTAAAGTATGTATGTATATATTTAATATATAATAATATCATGTGTCAATCGAAAGCTACATTTAATATGTTAATATTAATTTGAATTGCATTCTTCTTATCCGCTGCTAGTAACTCATTCACCACCACAGGTTGGCTGGAAGAGATCTCTTATAGAGATAAGTCAACCTTTGTGAACTAAATTGTATGTAACATTTTCATTTACTCATATATGTTAGTGCAATAAAGAATATTAATATATTCTATATAGTTCATTTCTCGAGGTAGGCTGCATAATATCATGTTACTAGTTCCGACGTGACCCGTGAAGTGTTAATAATTAAAAAATATATATATTGGTGTAGGATTCATAATATGAATCCAAAATCATATAAATCCAAAATTACCCATTGAAAATATTTCAATCCAAATTGCTGTGTGATTGTTATAAGTTGCTTTTGCTTCTTACTTTAAATTGAAATAAGTAAATATTATTACTTATTATTATTTTTAATAGATTCCCGCATACGAGTATAGCAATGTAGGCAGGGGAAACCTATTGTTAAGACACTCCGCACCCCGCTTTCCGCTGTCGGGTGGCGGAAATCAAAGCTGTGATTTGTTTTGTTGCTGGCGTGCAGAAAATAAAAATAAGTTATTCTCTCCAAGTGGGAATTGAATTAACAATCGTCGTGTTTAATCAGACTCTGCGCCGCTATGCAACGATTTCATGACGGAAAATTAAGCTATGAAAAAAAAAAATTACCTATCGTTTGCAGATAATGCGGCGGCGGAGCAATGATAAGATTTTATTTCTCCGTTCTGATAGAAAAATTTGGCGGAAAGTGGAGAGCAGAGTGTCACACCATTAGATTGCCGTTGCCTATACTGTTATAGGCGCCAAATAGCGTGGAGCATTTTTTTTTATGTACACTTACTATAGGCACTACTTAAATTACTGGCCTATTTCAAAAGTTTCATAGAATGCTAAAAATCTTTTGAATAAGGACTTATTCAAAATATTTTTTAACGTAAGCTGACTTTTATATCTGTAACATAAGTTTTTCTTAATGCTCATATCATTAAAAATATCCTTTAAAGCTCTTTACGACTTTCATCCGAGCTTTCAGAACTAAGTATTTGAATGAAGTAATAATAAAAGTACATTGCATTATTACATACGAGTGCATTTCCCGGCACTGCAATATAATGCAGTACATATTTGATTTCAACGTTTGAAAATGCAATTATATTTATGTCAATTTTATTTTTGTTATGTAAATGCGCATTTGTTTATGAAGTCAAAAAATACTAAAAATTAACTTATGTGGGAACTGCGAGGGGTTTGAGTGTGTTGCTGCATTAATAAAATTTAAAAAAAAATGACATAGAAGGTACAAGCGTACAAGGTGTAGCGGCACAGTGTGACAGTGCCGCTACACCTTGTACGCTACACGTTGTGGGTTCGATTCCTACTTGGATAGAATGAATCATTTTCATTTTTATTCCGCTTTCGTAACAAAGCATAGCGCGGCGTTGAATTCCTCCACTCAACATGCACATCAATAGGTTCCCTCTGCCTCCCTTGCTATATGTGGGATACAGCGTGAAACAAAAAAAAATATATAAAAATATATTTTTTAGAATATAGATCCCGTCAAGGATCTATTTGCAGTCAACAATATCCTCTCAAGCAGTGATGTAGTGCTTGTAATTTCTATGGACCAAAGTATCCAGCCCGAGGTTGCTTTAAGGACTAATAGGGCTGCGCCAATAACATGAATTGATATTTACATATATAAATAATAGTAATAATTATTATTATTAACAATAATTATTATTACTTACGAAATATTAGTATATTAATAACCAACAGTAGTTGATTATTATCAATTTGGAAAATGGACAATGTGAATAAATAAATCAGCATTGTTTACTAAAAAGCATAGACACAGTATATTTATTTTAAAGGCTATGAATAACGATCACAAACAATAATCTCAAATATGACAATGGCTATAAACATTATCTACAAGCGATTTCCACAACAGAGAGCGCTAAAGTCGATCGGGTATCTGATTTATGAGTCCAAAGATTAAGTCCGGTTGTGTAGATATGAAATATTATTTTGTTAAATTGTCTCTATATTATTTTTTAAAGTTTAAAACACGAATTAAAAATGAGTAATATTTAGTAAGTTATAAAATTTAAAAGTAACGGTACTCGTACCTCTTGCAAAACGTATAGCTTAGTTGGCTAAAGTTAGGTGTGACGGTTCAAGAAGTGCCTGGTTCGACTCCCGCTACGTTCAAATTTTATATATTTTATTATATATTTATTTTCTTTTATCTTCTCACAAATAACTGATTTTGTAGTATGAGTACAGACAATTAAGTGATGTGATACATCGCTCTTTAGTTCCTGTTAACTAATAAAATTGCGTGTTGCAAATATTAATTCAAAAATCAAATCTTATAAAAATACATTAAAATAAGGGACTTTAACGTATTTTTTTAAAGAAGGTAAATTATATTTAATAACATATTTATTCAAAGAAATTATTGTTAAAAAAAAAAAATCTTGCCGTTGTAAAAACATTCCTTTTTTTTTCGTGAGGAAATCCTTTTGCGGATACCCGAACGAGTGGGGACTCGAACGGATTATGTAGGACTCGCGGACCGGCAGATATAGGCCAGTCCACATACCCACTAAAACCTCACGGTGCTCCTCCTCGACCGCCTTCGGCCGTGAGACCGGGAACCAGAATCTTCCGTGAATCACGGCGGCAGGAGCCTGCTAGGCACGTCGCGGAGTTAGGGGTGGTGGAACACCCCCGACGGCCTGCTCGGAGTAGCGCGCGGGAGCAACCTGCGCACGCCTACTCGGGCCAGGTGAGTAGGCGGCCGCCGCTGTAAAAACCTAGCCCAACCGTGCCCTACCCTAATGAATTCTTCCGATCAATTTACTTGGAGATCTACGTTATTATTTCTTATATTCACATTTTCTATTAAACAATAAAATCCAGCTATTCGAAGCCAATATACGATAATCTTTGTAAATTTTCACTTCATTGATGAATTTGGAATATAAATCATATGTAGATTTAATGGCCGCGCGTCGTTATGTAGTTAGAGGTAGATAAATCTCTACTGAAATAAAATGATGATTGAAATATATGCATATGCTGCGTATTTATATCTGTTAAGTAATATTTCATTAATGTTTTTATTATAAATTACGTTTTGCTTGTCAAATACTTACTTACTTACTTACTACGCTTACTTGGTGATGCACTTTTTGTTAGATAGCCGTAGTCTACTATGATATCAATTCATTAAAAACTAAACACAATATTAGGCACAGTGTCTTCCGGTAAACGCGACTGTGTGTGTGTGGGTTCCATTCCCACTCGGGAAAAAATAATCATTTTTATTTTCTTCGCCCTGGCAACAAGGCAAAGCGTGGCAATGCCTGGAAAAGCGGATAGTGGGGAACGGAGTGCCTTAACTCTAGGTTCCTTATGCCTACGGTTCCATCTGCCTACCCTGGTGCTATGTGCTATGAAGCTTAAAAAAATTACCTTCGTAACTAAGGACTAGGAAATATTAGAAAATTATTCATTCATTTTTTTCCTCAAAGCTTATATATATATATATATATATATATATATATATATATATATATATATATATATCTTCTTCTTCTTCTTCCACTTTGCATTATCCCGGCCTATTGCCAGGGTCTGCTTTCCTACTTAGTCTACTCCACTTTGCACGGTCTTGAGCATCCTCAGTGGTTAGTCCATTGGCTCTCATGTCGTGCGTCACGATGTCCAGCTATCGCTTCCTTGGGCGTTCGGGGGGTCTTACTCCAGGGACAGACATATCAAGGCATTTTCTTCCGACGTAGTTCTTAGGCCGGCGCAAAACGTGGCCATACCATCTCAGACGACGCTCTTGGAGCTTATCCGCTACGTCACGGACCCCAAGACTACCTCGAATGAATGTGTTGCGTATGCGGTCAGCCCGAGTAACGCCACACATCCACCTCAGCATCTTCATCTCCGTTACGTGAAGCTCCTGAGTGTGCCGAGATAATGCTGGCCAACATTCGCTGCCGTATAGAAGAACTGGTCGGATCATGCTCTTGTATATCAGCCTCATCATTGAGTTTGAGCGGTATTCTGTGATCGCAGACCACACCAGTGACCTCCCGCCATTTGGCCCAAGCAGCGCTAACCCGGGCGTGGACATCGTAGTCGATGCCTCCGGACTCGTGCATAATGGATCCAAGGTACCTGAACTTCTCCGACTTAACGGCTGGCTCAGGCCCGATGTGGATGGTGCTCGAGTCTGGGTTCCCGCAAGCCATGTACTCGGTCTTTGACACATTCAGTTTAAGACCACCGTTCTCAAGCGCACCCTTCCAGGCATTCACTTTACGCTCCAGCATCAGTCGGTTCTCGTCAATGAGTGCTATGTCATCGGCATACATCATCAGCCATGGAGGGTGGTCCTGGATGTGAGCCGTGACAGTATCTAGCACTACATTAAACAAAAGTGGACTAAGAGCTGAGCCTTGGTGAACCCCTACTGTAATTGGGAAGGGTTTGGTATCGCCAACAGCGGTCCCTAACTGTAGAAACAGAGTCGTTGTACATGTCTCTGATAATAGCAACATAGGATTCAGGGATCCCTTTGGATCGCAGTGCCCACCAGATACACTGACGTGGCACACAGTCAAAGGCCTTCTGCAGGTCTAAGAATGCCACATGCAGAGCTCTCCTCTTTCCCTGTATATATATATATAATATATATATTATATATATATATATATATATATATATATATATATATATATATATATATATATATATATATATATATATATATATATATATATATATATATATATATATATGTATATATATATATATATATATATATGTATATATATATATATACATATATATATATATATATATATATATATAATATATATATATATATATATATATGTATATATATATATATATATATATATATATATATATATATATATATATATATATATATATATATATATATATATATATATATATATATATATATATAAACTACAACAAAATCTCTAAGAAAGTAAGCATCAGTGATCTTACATCTTTTCCAAGACAATGTTCCTTTATATTTCTATAGAATACCTTGTGTATAAGCTAGAAGTGTTAATTGTTTAATACAAATTTATTTGATGTTTTTTCCCTTAAGATTGATCGTACGTACCGCTGGCAGAGAGAATACTCTGCTAGTGACTTTCTGTCCTCTGGAAGACTTCGGAGTGTGGGAATGATGGAACTCAAGCCACACCGAATCGATCGAATCCGAATACGTTATAGCACTGTGCCTCCATTGTTGTATACAAATAGTATATAAATTTTGAAATCTATAATCTATGCAATAATTTTAGTTTAACATTTTTTTTTATAGAAACTTAATGTATATATAATACCAAAGACAATGTTAGCCATGTGACATTTTAAATACATAACGACCCAAATCGATAATCCGCCAAAATTGAGGATATTTTTTTATTATTGTCTACGATCACTTTTGTTAAAGCTTCTTTTTAAAAAAATATTTTATAGTATTTTTGACAAAATATGACAGTCAATATTATAATATAGATTAAACTTTAACCAATGAATATTGGTAAAGGCAGCACAGCATTTTCGTTTTTTATAATAAAACAACGCTCGAACAATGTGCTCGGTTATTTATGTGTATAAAATACTGAATTAAAATTGTATTCAAGAGATTTTTTCCGGCGGGAAGTCAAAGCCAGTTAACAGGCAATACATATGTTATGGGTTGATGGAATGACAAGTATGTATGACTTTAACTTTTTTAATACAAGTAAAATATAATAAAATAAATTATGCTAAATGTAATAAAATCCAAGGATATAATTTTTAGTATCTCATTGTTTTTCCCGTTCAATAGGATAGCCACGTACCGTTCTCACCGGAGAGTAGAACGTAGTGCCAAGATATTCCGTTTCTGATTCCCGTCTGAATTCGCGGCATTGCGTGTTGAGGAGTGAACTCAACACTCCACTCTACTTGCCAGAGTACAAAAAAAAACATTAAATGACTTATTTAATATAAACAATATAATATTAATATTATCTACTTAATGCTTTTACAAAATTCTTATATCCAAATTTTCTATAACTAATGCCTACTTTACATAATTTTGAAGCAAACATTATAGATTAGCAAGAAATTGTAAATCTAAAAAAAAATTATAGTATTAAATATATTATGATAGCATATGATAATTTTATTCACATATTTGTGGTCATATTTGGAAAGTGTTGAGTTTCTCAACCAAAATATAAATAAATAAATCAAAAATAAAAAAAATATTTTCACATGGCTTAATATGTTTAGAAAAAAAGGCGTTGAAAAAAGCAATCAGCTTTATTTCAAATAAGGTACAATTATTTTGTTTCTTTTGTTTGGTTTTTTCCATCGTTCGTTATGGAAAAAAGATAAAAAAAAAAAGATTTATATCACAGATAGTAATAAATAAACTAAGCCCCCAATAACATTATATCGGTGCTTACTTGAGGTGAAGGCGAGAAGCCTAACGTCGACCATGTGATTTATAACCGGCATCGTCTCGAACTGAAAACGACCTTTAACCGCTCTAAGGAACATGATACAGACGTTTATTTAATTTCCTCTTGTAATTTAAATAAAGTTGAATGAAAATGGAAATTTAAATTAACAAAAATTGGACGTACCAGGGTTTTTGGGGTAAAGTGCTTCAAATTTCAATACATTTACAAACTTGAGTATTCAAATTAAAAAATATATATATTTATGTTTAAATAGTAATATTTTTATTCACCATGTATTTCACATATAGTGTACTTAGAGATACACTAGTGTCAGGACCCTCCGTCCTCCATTTGGCTCGGATGTAAGACATTGGGCTTTGGAGTTCAACACCGCTATGAATTGCGATAATGGAGGAATTATAAAAAAAATCTCACAATGGTTATCGAACTTACTATTATTGCATTTATATTATTACACTGAGCCACGATGGCGTTAAATACATATAAAATTATTAATGTTTTTTTGGAAAAAAATATCTCCAGCAGTGGGAGCAATAAAAACTGATAAGATGTACGTGATGAGGATGAATATTATCATTTCTATATGCTAAAAATCTTAGATAATTTTATCTTACATTCATAGTGTCGTATCTTCAAAATAATATGAAAAAAATATTAAAAGGAATTAAATGGACTGATTTATTTTACTTAATTTGTTCTGTAAGATCAGAATGTGACTCGAAGTTGCCGAGCAAATAATTTATTACAATCGGAGAATTTGAAACAGAAGTGTTAGTAGACCGCAATGTATAGCTTGTGGACTTTACTGAAACCTTGAAACAGTTTACTTCAAAAGTACAAATTGCTTTAAACCAGCCATCATAAATTCAATGTAAAATTCTATTCTATTGTTAAATCTATTATATGGAAAATTTTATTATTATTCTCGTTAATGTTGACTTAGAAACTAATTGATCTTTAATTTAAATATAGTAAAAAAATCTCGTAAAGTGAAAATTATTGGGTCAAATTTAATTAAGTTTTGTGAGACTAAATGAAAATTATGTCACGTCGATAAAAAAAATAATCACATGAACTGGATCAGAAATCTAGACGTAATCGCATACATAAAAAACCACATCAACCGAATCGAGAACTTCCTAGTTTTTGAAATCAGTGAAGATGTATAAATGCTGGGACAAATAAGTAATGAAAAGAAAAAAATGATTTATAGTTTAGATGATCTAGTACACATTCACATTGACTGGAGTAGCTATTGAAACAGATCAAGTTCAAGCTGCAGCGGCGCAGTAGGACTACGTCTGACTCTAAACTTGACAATCGTGTGTTCGATGCTCACTCGGGAGAGCGATTATATTTATACTATTGTTATTTTCTCGCTTTAGTAGACCAAAAAGTGCCATTAAATCTACACAATGTCTCCAAAATTGGGCGCTAAATTGGGAGATAGTGTGTGGTGGTCTAACAGGTTCCTTCTACTACTTATATATACTAGAGTAGGCATCCAGATTCATATATTAGAAAAAACGTTGACCTATTTTCTTCTATTAAATCTAAGTTATGCCATTTTACACGTGAACATATCTACAAGGTACTCGTTTATTCAAGTAATACTTTACGACGGTACTTCATCTGGGCGGCGCGGCGGTGTCGATGTCGAATGGTGATTTATACAAAGGTTCAATGAAACTCGAGTTACGGAGATGTCGTGTAGTTTATTTCTATTTTATTCAATGCTCACATGTTTTAGGGAACAGTTACGGTGTTCGTTTTTGTTCCTAGAATATTCGTTTACTATAAAAGGTTGTTTTCATCGATTTTTTTAAGTATTTTCAGTATACGAGTATATCGAGATAGGTGTAGAAACTCTAATGCTAAGACATTCATTCAGGTGTAGTGAAGCTAGGCGCTATAATGTGCAAATTAAACCTTTTTTTTGTATTAGAATCAACAGTAATCAAAATTATCGTATAAACATTTTTGTCTTGTAAATTTATATCAAGAAAGCAGCAGATAAGAAGTTCAAGAAGTTCCGCAAGCGTGGCGTTGAGCTGGTGTACAACACCACGGTGGCGAATTGGGTCGTTTCTGACCATTAATATACAATAGCTCAAAAACGACAAGATACTCTATTCACCGGTTCACGCCCAAATTTGATGTTCTTAATCGGGACAGAGTATCCAGGTGTCGCTGTCAAGGCCAATAGGGCTAACAGCATTAAGCTCACAAAAAAAGATGTACTTGTTAAGTACAACTTTTTTTTTATTGTCTTATCAGAGCGCAAAAATGAAAATAACTCATTGCTCTGTGTGGACTCGAACCCACGAACTTCACGACGTTATCACCAAGACAAACGCCGTGCTTCGGTGCGCTACGAAAGTCTTAAATAATTTTAATAATTAAAAGTTATAATATAAATTCGATTATTTCACAAAAGATTTGTATCAAAAACATGCCAAAAGTTTGTTTGAAATAATATGTACATAATGTGTTCAGTGAAACGTTAATCATTTTAAAATTCCTTCAAACTACGTTACTTCTTGTTATATAATATGGTACAACTGTTCACAATATTCTTTTACTATAGAAAGAAGTTAGTCAGTTTAGTTTATATTAGTCTTTATTTATTTACCTTTTAGCATAGGCCAGTGTAATATGATTTATATTCATTAAAAAAAAAAACTTGATGTACGTACTGTAAGTGTTACACAAGCTACTTTAACATTGTATATGATATGAACATAAATGTATGTATATGTTATAATTTCCACAAATTGTCTGTATATTTAAAACTAAAGTACCATAAACTTGCTTATTCATACACAGAGGGGATGAATGCTATCGACGTACGCATTTGCCTCTCGCTTATCGTATTTGCGTCAACGTCATGTTGTATTGAGCTCCCTCACGCCTGTTATCCCATTTGCTTCGAATATATTGCCTTGAATATCGTCGGTTATAACTAAGTGGTACTTAAGAATTAAATTTATTATTCCATTTTGGTGAATAGTGGCGTAATACGATTCGGTATTTTGGTGGGGAGTTACTTTTACCTCTAATAGACTATCGTTTACCTATAGGTTCGTTCACGCGGTCAGATCATTACTTTATATGTACTCTAGGTAACCCTGACCACAGGTAAATTAAGTAACAATGGTAACGAGTAATATATATAATGGTAGCATAAAAAATAAATCTTTAATTCGAATGACATTCAAACAAACAAACTCTTCGATCCTGTAGCTTTTGAGATTAGCACGTGTAGCAAATTCTTCATTTATATAACATTAGTATATAACATTAGTACGTTTCTATATAATAAGCTATGTAATTAAATGTAATGAGTACCATCGTGGCGCAGAGGTGTAGAAACTGCCTGTAATTGTGCGTATTCGATTCCCATTCGGGGAGAATGAATTATTTTCATTTTCTTCGCTATGGCAATAAGGCAAAGTGCGGCGTTGGGTTCCGCCACTCAACGCGCAATGCCTTGAAAGGCGGAAAGTAAATATAAGCGGTATTTTTATATTGGACGTATGATAACCGAGTGTCGTGTCTCTCTGCGTACCCTAATACTTGAGGGATACATCATTAAACTAAAAAATAAAACAAGATTATATTATATTACATTAAGGGACAAATATAAGATTTTAAAACCAGGTTTCGGTCAGGTTTTTAGTAAATTTGATTCGAGTAAATATACATTTCTCTTTAAATTGTTTAAATATTATATTCCCTTTTCTGTAACTCTCAATTTTGTTTTCAATCACAAAAGTCAATAAGATCTGCTGTCCTTGAGTTAATAAACTTGGCAGTATCAAATTTAGATAACAAAATAGAAATCCTAGCTTTATTCATAGATTTGACTAAAGCTTAGTTCCTATATTCATTGGTAATTTCTTTTATATCTGGGACTACGTAGAAAGCTCCACTTAGCGTCCTCTCACCACAATACCTATCTGATAGGTACCTAACAAAAATTTTTAAGACTGGTTTTTTAATTCGTCAGTGGATATTAGAATACAGTTCAACATATTGGGTATTTCTCTCTTTCTTACGTATGTTTACTTCATCAATGTGATATTAATTAAATGATGAATTTAATTGAATTGAATTGAATATTATTGCATTAATTAACGCCACCGCCCCTCTTTTTAGTACCAATTATGGCAGCAAAGTTTACGATTGTGCCGAAACAGGGCTAACTTCTGTCCCTCTTTTGTTTAACCAAAAACAATTTAAAGCCGAATATTAATATATTCATTTGTACAGCAAATTCCATAATTAAACGTTTTGCTCCTTTAGTTGTCATTTCTTGTAAATCGACAAAATCCATGAACTATTCTTGTCCATCTAATGGAAAGTGCTTAGGATTTAAAATTTATATTTAAATGTCCAAAAAGAACAACTTGCTACTAATATTTATATACTTATAACAGCTATTAATATTTTTCAGAAACGTTGTATTTGTATCAGTACCAAAAACGGTATATTCTGCCCTATATCAATCAATACTTGCCTATATATTGCATTACAACGTGGAGTAGTTCCTAAATCAACATTAATACCACTTGAACGGGCTCACAGATCAATTCTTGAAATGGGATACTCTCTTACTTGTCTGTACTCCACATAGGCTTTATGAAAACACTGCAATGTTTTAAATATTTTCTTCTGTCTATTGTTTGTATTATATATCATCCTAAAGAAGCATTTCGAAACGATCTAAGCACAAGTGAACAAGTTTCCAGCAGAAACAAAAATATACCTTAAATACAAGTTTTTTCCACCAGTTCTATCCAGTTCATTGAGGATATATTGTAAAATAAAATAAATCAGCTTTTACTCCATATACTCTCTACTACTAAAAATTAATATAAAAATTATAACATCATGGCTTCATAGTTGTAACTATGAAAAAATAAAAAAATTGAATTCATGTTCACTGTTGTTGTATAATTTTTTAATTAAAGCCAAACTTCAAAATATATTTTTTTCAATACAATGTACAGCCTGCCATACTAATCGCCTTGAGCGCTTAATTTGCCACCAGTGCCACCACCACTATACTAATAAATAAACAATAAAAAAAGTAATTTAATTTTTATTACGATAGGTTACATATTACTGTAGCAGAGTCATATATGTATATAGCAGAGTAGACAGACAGATTTTTGCGCAAAGATACTTCGTTGTTAAGCCTAAATTCGAAACATTGTGTGGTGTATTGGAACTCAATACAATATAATACCGTATACGCGTATGTCGCGTATACATATGTCACGACGGCTTAAATGAAAGCTAAAAATATTTTAGTTTTTTTTTATAAGAACTAGAATATTAAATAATCACAATTTAACTAAGCCATAGTGTTTTAAATATTCAGCCCATTTACAAAACTTACGTGAAATTACTTTCTTACAACTGTCAAATGAACTGCAGCATAAAGATCTATATATAGAACACAGAATCTTTATTATTATTTAAACGATTCTGCTCATCTAAAAGTTTATAATAATGATCACAACAACCCACAGAATTTTTGTTTAGAGTCCAGAGTGGAAGATTTATACGCCCTTTAAGCCTTCCAATTTATCTCCAAGCATCAAAGCTATGAAGCGAAACACAAAGCCAAATAAATTGCAAAGAAAACCTTTTTCCGCCTCCCTACTGTCAATTAGCTGAATTTAGATTTGATTCAACTTCCGGTATCAATCAAGTATACAAAGCGATATTTAATTACACTTTCAAATTGTAATTTAACTATTATTAATTTGAAGTATCGGAGCCGTCGTGGCTCAGCGGCTCAAGTATGACAAAAAACGCGACGGTTGCAAGTTCGTTTCCCTTTCGGTGAAAATATATTGTTTATATTTTTTTTTCTCTAGTCGAGGGTCTTAACACTCCCACTACTTATCCTGCAATCTGTGGGATACATAGTGAAGCTTAAAAAAATATAATTTATTTTATTAATAAAATATATTATTAATATTAATCAATATATTAATCAATTGTTTTCATTTCCATATGTTCTGGTAATTCGAAGTGTGATTTGTATACCGTTACTTAATATGTAATTAAAACCAGTGGGTGTCGCACTACGCTATGATATTTTTACCTACAATAATATTATACAATAATATTTATGATCAAGTACAGAAGTAGTATAAGCCTTGGACTAGGTCTTATAGGCACAATATTACAAAAAATTTATTTAAAAACATATTTTTTAACCCAAATTATTAATAGTAACTCATATAAAATAAAGTCATATCGTAGTGATGTACGCGTGTCATTTTAAATTACACAACAGACTATAATGCGGTTTTTAGTATCAGACAGACAAATTAAATTAGGGTTATTAAAGAAAGTGAATTCGCGAGCGTAAGACTAGTATTGATTATATTTAAAAAGAAGATTTGAATTTCCATTTCAATTAACATATGCATCAATAATATTTTTACACAAGCTGTTTTTTCAATAAATGAGCTGAATGACGTACTATCGGTGGTTTCAAGAATGAATTTCATATTATCAAGAAAGTTGCTGTGAAATAATATATCTCGTAAACTTTGAAAGCATCATAACGTTTGCGATACAAGTTAGAAGCTAAGTTTTCCAATTTATGAAACTAAGCTTTACCCGCAGCTTCATCGACACTGTAACAAAAAGTAATATAAAAAGTTACCTTTTTTAAGTTTTGTTACATGTCTGTTGTATTTTATTGGTATATCGTCCTTCTATTTACAAAATTAAGATCGAACTTATCCCATGTAAAGGTGTACTTTATAATGAAAAAAAATATATATCAACTACCTACAATAATAATATGAATGTCATATTGAATATTGATTTCATCTGTAGGATATTAAGCCAATGGGATACCATTGTGGGCTCGGTTACGATTCAAATAAGTTAGCTATGCTAATTAAATCATATCATGACACAAATTTTTTACACACTTTACTTTATAAAATCAATATATAAATCGACAAAAAACTAAATATGCAAAACAATTTTTTTTACACAAATGAAAGTTGACGTCAAATTACTGTTGACATTTCCTTATTGCCGCTCTGTCCGGATCTAAGAATCTAATAAATTAAGCTATAAGTACTTTTGAGTTTGGTTTTAGCTTATAGATGCTCAAACGAAATTGTGATGAACGGCGCCCTAGTAATTTGTTTATCCGCCCGTCCGCCCGCCCGCCTTGATCCTGTGTGCGATGTCCACTTATTTAATATTGGAATGTTTTGTATTTTTGAGGGATAAATATTTACGGTTATAATGCAATATAACGTATAACGATTATGACGTGGTTTTCACAGAATGTATAGAAGATTCTGTTAGTTAGTTAGGTAGTTACTAGGGGCCAACCAAATGTTGTTCTTTTAGGTGAATCTATGATATTATGATCTTAGAAATGACTAAGAGTAGTATCTAACTTAGTATTTGTTTTAAAACTTGCGAACTTACGTCCACTGAATAGATAAGTTTCCTCTGTTCCCATTTCTAACGTATGCCGCTAGTATTAAGTTTATAGAAATGTTCTTATAATTGAGAAATATTATTAATTTACAAAGTATACCTCACATACCTTTTTTTAGTTTCACCATTTACCTAGCGTTAGATACTCCGTTCTCCACTTTCCGCTCGTATTCAAGACATTCAAGACTATGTATTGTAGTAGTCGTAGTGACAAATCTCGTCGTCTAACTTCATCTTCCCAGAGTGTAAAAACGAAAATCCCGAGCTGCGCGGCGAATTTCATACAAATGAGGTAAAAATGAAACAGAAACACTTCATCATTGGATAATTATGGGAGACTACCAATTTGGATATTTAGTATTAATTTCAGCTGTATACCTGTACGAAATTTAGACGACAATCAGACAGACAGACAGCGAAGTGATCCTCTAAGGGTTCCGTTCTTTTCCTATTGAGGTACGCTAACCCGAGTGAAGATCAAACCTACAAACGTGATGTTAATACCACTTGCACTTGCACTTGCACTTCCCACTGCGCCTTGAGGACTTCATATGTCCAAATATATAATCTATGTGTACAACATTAAATTAGGTACAAGAATGTTATGTATATTATTAATTTAAACTTAGATTGATCACAGAATGTCAAGTTATGCTAATTTGCATAGCATTAAGTTGAACATTTAACTACAACAGCATCTAATTGTAATTTGACTATTAATACATTACTTATTACCAATTCTGGGTTTACTTGCATCATAATTGAAAAGCCGATATGACAAACGAGCCGCAATTGAGGCTTAATAAGCATATTTCTAAAAATGTTTACATTTTAATTATTTCGTTCAAGCTACAGGCGCCGTATTCGATGACATTAGGCCCTAACTCATAATGTCTTTAAACGAGCGGAGTGTGGAACCCCAATATGTTTGTAAATGTATGTATGTAAATGTAGGTTATCTCTATATAACCCGCTAAAAGAGCTAAAATAGCTTAAAAAAAATTAAAACTAAAACTGAAAATTAAAGCTACAATATAGATTTACTGAGTGAGTTACTGGGCTTTGGCTTTAGATAAGTGAAATTAGCCATTTAAGTACACGGAGGAGTTAAGAGGAATTTTTCTAAATTCTCACGAGAACAGAAATAAAATGGCGTCTCACGTTTTGGTGTCTATTTAGACAAAGTTGTGTGAACTACAATTCGTATGAAAGCACATCAGAATTTTCCTTGTATTTATATAATATTTATATAATGTTAGATATAAATGGATTTATTCAGATTTAACATTTTTACTTTCTAAATTCCGATCAGATTGACCAAAGTGATCAAGTTGAAAGTGACTAAGTTGAAAGTGACTAAGTGACTAACAGTAAGCGTATAACGAGTCCAAAACGAAAAAGCAGCTCAATGAAAATTTATTTCAATCCCTAGATGTACACTTCGATATCTCTCTGGTATCACATTTTATAACTTCTATCCTTTATAATTATTAAAACATACCCTAAACTGGCTTCATAATAAAAGTACAATATACTTGTAAATTAGCCAATTTAAACAAATATTATAAATAGCTTCAAACAGTGGCAAATAGTCTGGAACCAAGCTACCCAAATATAATTTGTGAGGCTCAATTATAAGAATTTACTGCTCGCACGGGAGAGGGCTGACAGGTAGACGGTAAATTTTACCTTAACCCGGTCAAGTGGATATGACTTCGCGTAATGCATGCGATTTATATTACTCTATTAGTGGACCCGTTCTTTTATTTTTTATATAGTTTTACTTATAAAAAAATTTCATTGAAATGTGTTGTGTATAATTTTTGTATAGCTATCTTTTTTTTAAATAAAGATTTTTTACCGTTCTGAACTTAATATAATGAAAGGTAGCTAGCTTTAGGATGCCTGAGATGTTGATAGGCACATAACGCGCCGATCTAGGACTATATCGGAAGAGTATGCCTTGATATATCTGTCCCTAGAGTTGGACCCCAAAGGATGTCGAAGGAAGCGTTGGCTGGATGTCATGATGAAGGACATGAAAGCTAATGCACTAGCTAATGCACTGTCAAGCAGAGATCTTGCTACCTGTAGTAAACTTGGATGATATACAAAACAAAGGGAAAAAAGGTTATTATATTAAGGTATATGCATTTGCGAGTGTGTCTCGTACCGAGAGAATAAAATGAGCTTTGTAGTAGCTTAGAAGATGTTACATGGGAAAGTTCGGTAGGCCTGCGCCGAGGCGTGGACGTACCGTGACATAAGAGGGACCGCGTCTACTGTTACGGCCACGTCGGCGTGTCTTTGGGACTAAAGAGTGTAACCTTCCGTTGTAGTGACGGTTGGCTACAGTAATAGGATCATCGAGATCTAGAAGGACGCTACGAGGAAATCGAAGTAACGGGTGTGGATGGGGAGCGTATTTAGACGCTTCAACGATGAGGGGATTGGGGTGGGTATCTGCGTGATCGTAGTAGCGCTTAGCTAAGCCTTTGCAGAACTCTTTAAACGATTCCAATTCGATGTCTTTGTGTAGGTTCAAGTTACGTACATACCTAGAGCATCCGGATGAAGAAATTTATTCTGGACTCTCTGAAACCCTGGATTGACATAATTTCATTGCTACCTATCCTACCTAATCCTACCCTAAGCCTACCCTCTTTTTAAAAGTGACAATTATTATTAGTTATTTTTGGTAGCCCACTGTACTTACGGTTAGACTTCATAAGTAATCTTGGGCGTTTAGAATATGTCATTAATCAATCATACACGACTCTTAGTTACTTCCATATGACAAATGTCGTCACATTTGCTATGTTAGAAAGTACTAAAAGCCTGTTACTAAAAGTATCAAGATAATATATATTCTCATAGAAAAGCAATGTTTCTTCAGTATAAACAAACACCACTTGTCGTTGTAATATTTTCATTTATCATTTAAATCCAGATGGATAAACATCTTATTCAACATTCAGACAGTACTTGTCATTAAAGTAAAATATTGTATAACGTTTCTATTTTTTTTTGTGTATATTTTTTTATGTATGTGTATGTGTGTGTGTATATTTGTGTTTAGGTATATGTATGTATGTGTTTATAAATTAAATTTAAATCTACATATGTATTGCACATTTTTGTCGCCCCGCTATTGTTATCGCATTCACCCACTTCCACAGATTGGCTGGAAGAAATCTCTGTTAGAGATAAGTCCAGTCGCAAACTTTATTACTGTATTACCTGCTTATTAAGTATTTTTTGTGCAATAAAGTATATTACTTTTTTCTTACCGCAAGAGTAGCAGAAAATGCAATATATTGAATTGAATGCTTGTATCGATTTTGTCAGACTGAGTTATAACTGAGATTGGCCGAATGACTAAATATTTTATATAATCCAAATAAAAGCAAGTTAGTTGCACAGCCGGACTTTGAGTAATGACGCCACATTCGTGAGGTCGTACGCATATTGCCCTGTATACTAAAAAAACTGTAGAGATGCCAATAATGTATTTATGATTTATTTTATAATTAATTGTACTTACCCGCTGCTTATAACTCATCCACTACCACAGGTTGGCTAGAAGAGATCTCTTTTAGGGATAAGTCCACCTTTGTGTACTATGTATTTTTAATGTAGTAACCCATATGTTGTTTTTTAGTACAATAAACAATATAATAATAATGAATACATAAAATGAAATGAAAAATTAAAAAATATTTAAAATATTTTTTTTATTTACTATTCTTAAGTTTAGTACCAAACTTGCACAGTCTATTGAGTAGCGGAACTCAGCGCCGTGCTTTTACTCACAAGAAAATGAAAATAGTTATAATTAGTGATTTCGAGTAAAAATCGCTCCCACAACCAAGTAGTTTACTGTCAAACATTGACACAGTGCGCCACAATCCAATGGTTTAAATATTTAGATACAAAATTAAGTAATTAGCATTAAGTCTTGATTAAAAATGACATATAACAATATATACACGAAATTGTAATAAATGTACCAAATTGGAAAAAGCCTATTTAAATTAATTTAGTGTTTTTATACTTACATTGTGGTCCCCGGCCAAGAATCGGTTGGGAATCTAAGCTTTGTAGAAATGTGTGCAAAGATATTCCTAAATGGTCTTAACATTCATCGTGCTGATACCTTAATTATATATAATAACGAAATATATATATATATATATATATATATATATATATATATATATATATATATATATATATATATATATATATATATATATATATATATATATATATATATATATATATATATATATATATATATATATATATATATATATATATAATAACTAGAATATATAGAAACGAACTGAAAAAGCGCACTTCGTTAATTCTTTCACTTTGTCAATTTAAAGGTAGTGTGTACAGAGACTTGGTTTTCGAATAAGCTCATTTATTATAATTTCCTATATACATATATTTTGCTACAGCTGTAGTTAATACGCATCGCTCAGGGACCAAAGCTCAACACCTAGAGAACCCGCGGATAAATACTTGCAATGTAGCCTAGCATAAGGTGAATTAGTATCGATAGTATTTTAATTTTTTTTGCTGTGGTCGTTTAGTTTTGTTTATTATATACTTTACGGAAACATTATTTGTGCTTTTGTGATAAGATCAAGCTTGAGTTCCGCAACTGGACACGCTACGTCTCGAATTCAGGTGTAAAACGAAGAACGGAATGTCTTTACTTTAAGTTTTCTCGATTTATCCCTACAATAGCGGGATAAAAAAAAAACCTACAAAAGACAATCCATGATCATAGCATTCTATACACAATTTCCAACAGCAGCACCGTATCGCTTTCTATTATTACTAGTAATTAATTTGTTTATCAAGTATAGATTTAATGTGATAAATGGAATATTCGAATTTAAAACATAAATATTTTACATAAAATTAATTTCCGATTCAATATCGGGCTAAAAAGTGTATTTAACCGTGAAATCCAGTTTTGATTGATTTAGTTAATAGCTGCATATCGATGACTGATATGGCGTCCTATTGAATTATTACAATTTACGTTTCATATTATACTAAAATATGATGAAAAGAAAAAAAGAATAGAATATATATATATATATATATATATATATATATATATATATATATATATATATATATATATATATATATATATATATATATATATATATATATATATATATATATATATATATAAATATATATATATATATATATATATATATATATATATATATATATATATATATATATATATATATATATATATATATATATATAATCAAAAAGTTTTTATTTAGTTGCAAAGTGTAGAACGCAGTGACAGTAGAAAATGTGGCTTGGAGATGTGTGAAGGTGATACAAAAAATCGATGAAGAGCATTTTTAAACGGTAAATTTAATATAAATTAAAAATAAAAAAAAAATAATAATAAATACTAGCCTGTAAGCTTGGCTTCACCCCTTAAATAAAATTATTTAGGATGTTAATGTATGATATAACATATGCTGTAATTCCGAGAGCCAGTGATAGTGGCAGTAGTAGTCGACACAATAAACTAGAATTCATATAAATTTTCACGATAAATTGAATAAAAAAAATCAATTCAAACCATTAGCCTACTGAGATAAGATCCCAAGAATCACTTTATAATATTACACGTCAACGTATTGTCCAGTTGTAATATTATAGTAAAATTCAGTCAACAGTTTTCTTTGTTTGTTCAGAGGATGTGTCAGCAGAATTCCTAGGCAACGTAAGCTATTTTCATTTTGATCAGTCATTCCATTTATCAATCCATCCAATTATTCCACTAAAAGAAATATTATCACCTACGAATAACATGTAATATTTAAGATATTTATATTAAAAGCGGGTCAAACGTTTACTTTACTTTTTTTCTGTACACATTGCAGGGTAAGCGAAGTTAACCTAGTATCGAAACCTTCCGTGCTCCGTGATGAGTGGCGGAAGTCAACGCCGCACTTTGTCTTGAAATTAACGGAGCTAGAATTAATAAATTATTAAATATGTATTAATTTTATGGTATTTATTTAGAAGTATTGATTTAACTCGAACGTATCTATAGAGTAAGTAGAGAAAATCTAATCTAGAATGAATACACTCTGATCTTCACTTTCTCCGATTTCTTACGAACACTTACTGAGTCGAAAATCTCAACGTCGCACTTTATGATAACACAAAATTAATAATATATATAAATTAATAATATTAGCATTACAATAATTCCCCTGACGTGAGCATCTCTTACTTACACTCACCCACTCAGCTGGGCCACGATGACTCAAAATGTATGAATTAATATACCTATGCAATTACATATTTAAAAATTAATAAAATCTAATCACGCTATATTTTTACATGAATTTATTAAAAATAGTTTTAATTTATACATCTCTTGTATTGGAATATATAAGTATAGAAAGGGAGCACAACTGATGTATTAACATCACGTAATTTTCCCTCTTCCGCTAATTTGAGTCACTTGTGTGGGATAATTGATAATTACTTACATTACGAGACCGTCGTGGCACAAAGGCATGCTCTCTGTTCGTAAAAGTGACGGTTTGCGAGTTCGATTCCCACTCGGGGAGAATGAATGATTTTTATTTTCTTCGCTCTGGTAAATAGCGCGGCGTTAAGTTCCGCAAATGAACACGCAATGCCTCGAAAGGCAAAAAGCGGGGAGCGGAGTGTCTTAACACTAGGTTCTACAGTTCCCTTTGCTTAACCTGCCATGTGCGGGATACAGCGTGAAGCTAATTTTATTTAATTTTACTTACAATACACGTCAATTAGTAATATCTATTTTAAATGAAACTTTAACCGGATTAATCATATATATTTAAGAATTCGAGAACATTTTTTTAGAATAATAGATTAGAATTATATTTAGAAATTAGAATTATTCTTGTTTTATTATATGTTTTCTTTAAATATTTTTCTATCCTTAACACTTTAAAAATAATAAAAATATACTAATCCGATTAGTAAGGTTATTTTAAAATGGGTAAAAGTCACGAACACCTGTTTGGCCTGTAGTCATATCTTAAGTGCTCGAGGTAACTCTGACCACAGATAGAGACATTGGGTGACATAGAATCGATTGTGATATAATATAGCATATGAGGACTATCGTGGCGCAGAGGCACAGCATCTGCCTGTAAACGCGACGGTCTGTGCGTTCGATACCCATTCGGGGAGAATGAATTATTTCCATTTTCTTCGCTCTGGCAACGAGACAAAGCGCGGTGTTGAGTTCCGCCACTCAACACGCAATGACTCGTTGGTGGAAAGTGGAGAACAGAGTGTCTGAACGCTAGGTTCCATAAACCTACGGTTCTCTCTGCATATCCTGCTTTGTGCGGGATACAGCGTGAAGCAATATATAAATATAGCATATCAGTATAGATAGGTATGTCTACAACGGAGAATTCTCTTAAAAAAAAACATTGTTTAATTAAGAAAATAGAACAGTAATTTTACGTGATCTAGCCTTATCCACCTCTATCCTTAGGGTTAGCTGTGTGATGCATTGCCTTTCGTCAGGCTCCATTGCTAACACATCCATTGACAAATGGACTGGATATACGCGTGATTTAACCCAAACACGGGCTGACTTGATGGATCGCATAGTATATATATATATATATATATATATATATATATATATATATATATATATATATATATATATATATATATATATATATATATATATATATATATATATATATATATATATATATATATATATATATAATATATATATATATATATATATATATATATATATATATATATTATATATATATATATATATATATATATATATATATATATATATATATATATATATATATATATATATATATATATATATATATATATATATATATATATATATATATATATATATATATAGTATATTTAATAATAATAAAAAAAGATCAATATTTTTTTTAATAAAAGTCTTTATTTCAGAGAAATAACAAATTATACATAATAAATTTATATTGTACATTTTTAAGTGATATCTCTAGATGCCGTCGTGGCACAGCAGCACTTGTAGGAATGTAAACGCAAAGATAGTGGGATCGATTACCGCCCGAGGAGATTGAATTATTTTCATATGCTCCGCTCTGGTAACAAGATAAAGCACCGTTAAGTTCCGCTACACAACATGCAATATTGCGAAATCGGGCGGAGAGAGGAACGGTTTGTTTTGATACTAGATTCTCTCTGTATATCCTGCTTTCCTACATAAAGCAAAAGCGTGAAGCTGATTATTTATATATATATATATATATATATATATATATATATATATATATATATATATATATATATATATATATATATATATATATATATATATATATATATATATATATATATATATATATATAAATAAACACCAATAGATAAATAAAATAAGCAAAATAATAATAAATCTCATATAACGAAAGGCAATTAATATTTCCTGTGTACTTCTCCTTCACTGAGTTAACTTTTGTTAAACTAATTGGCAGATTTTGAAATGTTATCATTATTCTTCTTGATGATAAACATATTTGCTAGCAATACCGTAATATATATTTTAGCTTTTCGCTATACCCTGTATAGGTAGATATATCTTACTAGCGTAGGCGGAGGTAACTTAGTGTTAAAACACTCCGTTCTCCGCTTACCTTTAGAGACATTGCGTGATTAGTGACGGAACTAAACGCCGCTCTTTGTTTTGTTTTCATTCATCCCAAGACGGAATCGAAACCACAACCGTCGCGTTACAGCCTATTATAGACAGCATATTATAGGCGAGTGTTATGTTTTAAGCTTATATAGCAGTATCTTAAATTGTATCTGTCTAAATAATT
This sequence comes from Dione juno, assembly GCA_037127375.1. Taxonomy (NCBI): domain Eukaryota; kingdom Metazoa; phylum Arthropoda; class Insecta; order Lepidoptera; family Nymphalidae; genus Dione; species Dione juno. Next base: position 3,321,958 of record JAXRJS010000074.1, read on the forward strand.
ATAATAATTTTAATAAAGAAAAAAATAAATAAAATATAGGTGTAATCAAGATATAGAAACTGCAGGGCTTTTGAATTTATCGCGTTACTAATCTCTCTAAAGAGTTGCTTCAAGATTAAGCTTTTATTAAAAGAACTAAAGCTATCCTTAACCCACAATCAAGTGACTTGTAACAAATTCTCAAACTGCCCAGTGCATTAACAATGCCGTGATATATTGGCTTTCGTCGGGCTCCACTGCTAACTCTTTCTCTGACAAATGTACTGAATTTACGTGCCATTTAACACTAACTAGAAGCGTAAAGAGATGAAGCGTGGCGTGGTTGTGAAAAAAATATATTAAAATATATATCTGTACACTGTTTAAGAATATTATATATGAATATTTTTGATTTTGTATTTAAATTTACACTGTATAGAGAGAAATCTTTGCTTTTACAGTCAGACCCCATCGCCGTCGCGTCACGGTGATCTCGAATGCGTGCATAAATAATAAAAAAAAATTAAAAAAATTAAAAGTTCAAAAACTTTACAACTTTGTGTTTCAAAAAAGAATACGTAAAATAAAAGTCCAATCTCCTCGCGTCCGGAATGAGCGACAACTTTTCAATCTAATTCACTAACCTCCATTGTAGAAGTCCGTTCCAGGGCTCGTTAAAGAGCGGGTCGGATATCACTATGTTCGGTATAGAAATCGTTATTTCTACATATAGGCATAGCAATATGTGAGTAATAAAATATCTAAAATATTATTATAATATGTACGAGTATGTATTGTAAATAGAATTTTTTATGTTAATATATATATATATATATATATATATATATATATATATATATATATATATATATATATATATATATATATATATATATATATATATATATATATATATATATATATATATATATATATTCTTATTTTCTTGATTATTGGTGTTAACACATGTCTGCATATCAGGCTCCTTATTCATCAAAAATATTTCGTCGTGTTTTAGGGCGGCCAATAGTTTCTGGGATAGTAGTCCTATTTTTTATTAATATAGCTTAATAATTCAAATCAATTTAATTAATATAGCTTAAAAAAGCAAAACAAGTGGCAAGCTACAGAAGAGCTATAAAATTTTGCACTCTTATATATGATTGATCTTAAAAACTATTCAAATTATCTTATGCTGTCGTAATTTAATTTGGAATTTATAATATCACTTTATGTTCAAAAATTATTTTAAAGCCAGCATTATTCAAAGGATTATTTCACATTTGGTTAGGTAGTGAGGGAAATTTAGACGAGGGAGGCCGAAGCTAATGGGCATTTCAAAATTGCTAAGGAGCATTGCACATTGGACGCGGTCTCTTTCAACGCAATGAGTACGCAGTGAATGCATGGGATGCTAAAATTTGATTTTACCATCATATTATTGGCTTAAGCTACAATTTGAATATATTTGATAATCTTTCAATACATACATTGCCATAATAAAAAATGAAAAGTATACGAATTTTTATATATTATAACATAAGCATCATCTCCATAATTAAATAATTATCTGTAAAATTATAATAATTGTTTATCCCTAATAGGCGTCTTGTTAAATTTAAGCTGGATTCCTATCCAGCTTTCTTTTTTCCAGGTTTTTAAATATCTCATCTAATCTAGATCTAGATCTTATTCTGCCATATATATTTTTTTCCATAGTAGTTACATTGTTGTGTTTGTTTGCTTTTCATTTAGTAATATAGTTAAGTTTACTCTAAATTACGATATTTATATTACATATAGAGTTGCCACGCCACTTATATGCAAAACCTCGAATTGAGGAGAAAAACCGAGAAAATGTGACGACCGTCGTGGCTCAGAGGCATAACCTCTGGCTGTAAACGCGACGGTTTGTGGGTTCGATTCCCCCTCGGGGAGAATTAATGATTTTCATCTTCTTTGCTAATGACTCGAATGACTCGAAAGGTGGAAAGCGGGGAACGGAGTGTCTTAACACTAGGTTCCTACGGTTCCCTCTGCCTACCCTGCTATATGCCTGCCATATGCGGGATACAGCGTGAAGCTAATTTAATTTAATTTTAAAGTGAAAAACAGTAAATACATCATGTTCCCTCTACTTACACTGTTATGTGCAGAATAAAATGTGAATCTTAAATATAAGCAGCACAAAATTTTAAAATATTGGCAACCCCTGACATGAAAGACAGACCTCTTTTAAATTTCACTCAACCAATTCGAGTGCAAATTGGAAGTTACAAAGAGTGAGTTAACAAATTCAACCACCTGTTTCTAAATTTCTGGCAATTTCTAAATGAGTTTAGTTTTACTTTACTTAACTTTAGACGCTGTCCATTTCAATTAGTCGTCATTTCATACGGAACTTAGTACTTCGTTAAGGCATTACTTACAAGGAGATTTCGATTATAAATGTTCGTAGTGTAATATTGACTAAGGTATGTATTTTATTAATATTTTAGACAAAATTCAAAATATACTTTATTCAAGTAGACCTGTATGCACTTTTGAAATGTCTATTGTAAAGACACCCAGCGCCGGCTCTATTATATAGACATACTATATAACAAAATTATATTTAGATACTATACAAAAAAGAAGTAATAATCATAAATATCTTTTATAAAACGAATCTCCACACAAACACATTAATTTCAGTGGACCGATATTTGACTGTAAACCTGATGGATATCGCGCGCACGCAATGTGTCGAATTCGGTCGGAAATGGAGAACGGAGTATCTTGGCACTAAGTTCTCTCAGCCTATCCTATGATATGCTTGCCTGATAGAGCATAAAACTGAAAAAAGGACAATTCTCTATTAATACCCAAAATTATATCACCAGTACAAAAGTATTAAATAATATTAAAAAAGTTATAATAGATATGTTCAAAATAATGATATCACAAAGTACTAAAGTCGTAAAGAACTAACTGAACCATATTTATTTTAATCAGCAATATAACATACATATACACTGTTTTATTTTAATAATTGTATAACATATAATGTGAAGGACGCTTAACTTTAACCTTATTAAGTTTCTGTAGAGATAACTCGAAAATTGTAATTTTGAAATTTATAGAGAACGGTGAATGCTGTTCTTCATTTTCTCAGCTTCTCTCTCTCTCTCCACACTCTACCCTAATTCTAGATATTACATGTTAAGTGGCGTAACTCAACGCAGCGTTGTATAGCAGAAAATGAAGTAAATGAAACCTGATACCCTGTACCACAATTCATACCAACAACTCGATAAGGATGTTTTAAAAACAGTTTAAACTATCTTAGACCTACCAGATTGCATGCACTTAGTGTGAAATTTTAATAAGATCGACGATCTAGGTGTTTTCGAGTAGAAAATCGTGAAAACGTCGCTTAGATAGAACTTGCATTACCGTTGCATTACGTTTGCATTAGCTCTATAGCGGGTTCGTACAATATTACAATGGATTTAGGCAGAGCGGCTTAGAATCAATGCCTATTACGCTATTTCGCTGAATTTCAGCCCAAAATTGCATTCACTTTGTGCAAGATTTGGTATGGATTGAACAAATTGGAACAATTCCTGAATTTGGTTTTTAGTTTACCATTCAGTATTTACAATTTTTCTGTAGTTTATTTTAAATGCAATTATTAAATATTCAAAATATTATTATAATTTATTATACAGGAATAAATTAATAATATAAATATAAAATTAAAAACAAGACAACTGTCTTGATTATTATATTTTGTTCATTGTGATTTCAAAATTAAATAATATGCAATTTTGATAGAAGTACCTATTTATATCTAAACGATACTCTATTGTAGGTCACGACGCGCCTCTTACCATAGCGGGAATATCAAATTAATTTAAATATAATAATTCTTCTAAGTGGGAATTTAAAAGAATTATTCGAACTGGATTATGGACTGGATTATATATATATATATATATATATATATATATATATATATATATATATATATATATATATATATATATATATATATATATATATATATATATATATATATATATATATATATGTATATATATATCTTTTACATTTCCAGTTCGTAAATATATATATATATTTACGAACTGGAAATGTAAAAGATATATATACATATATATATATATATATATATATATATATATATATATATATATATATATATATATATATATATATATATATATATATATATATATGTATATATATTTATATATATATATATATATATATATTCAAAGTTAAAACAATTTCGCAAAACTATATACATTTACATATAACTTACAATTAAATACATTTCCCACGCTCTGGTATCAAACACAAGAGACAAGAGCTATTGAGCTCACGTAATTTCTCAAAAGTCTCAAAAGAAAGCTCTACTAATACTACTTTTCCCTGTCTATCCTGCCATAGACGGGATACAGCTTAAATATTTTGTGCAAAATTTTAAGGTATAGAAGGATAGAAAATTAGTCCATTTGGACATAAATGGCAGTTTTTTTTACATACAATATATTAATATATACGTACAACAATATGTTAATATAATAACCATATACTCGTAGCAAATGTTCTCATAAAGGAAATTAACAATTGGAACTACGAATTAATTACTTTACAATGGAGTTATAACTGTCTGACCCTTTGTAGATCCCAACACGTATCCTGTCCTATCCTATTAATTCCAATAAAATGTTGGTCCAGTCAAGTGATAAATGTTTAAAACAGATGCCCTTAGAACTTTCTGGAAAATTGTTAGTAAAGGACAATTTTTTATTCACTTTTTTAGATATCAGGTGTACATCTTATCTGTACCTAAATGTAATAAATGAGATCTCATTAGAATTTAGCATTAAAGAGGCCAAACTTTCTAGGTTTCATTCTATTATTTATTTATATTTTTTAATTTTATGTTATAATTTCAGGTTATAAGAATTCAATAATAACTAATTCAAATGAAACGAATGCCTCAGAATTTGCCTCTAGGTTAATTATACATTTTGAACGTCCATATTTATATCAATCAACTCCAAATAGATAAAAGGGCATAAGTGCTTAAACAATATACTCGTACATACAATATACTGCCACATCGTAAAAGTCATATTAGCACGAGTGATAATTGCCTAACTCACCTAATCTTAGTGTAAAACCAACCAGCTGTGAAATATTAATATTTTAAAAGCTTGTTAACGCTTGGGTATTAATTATAAAATGACGGAGCTTAAAGTACAAAATTAGACGTATACTAAAAAATATAAGAGTATCTACGTTAGAGTAAAGAAAATTAAAAAATAATAAACGAAATCACTGATACTTACCTATTATGTATTTGCTTAGTATTTACAATTTGTTACTTATGGAGTCTGTGCCAGTTTGTATATATTTTTTAAATGATTTATTTTTTATCTTTTGTTCCATGTATTTAGTAGTTATCTATTAACTTCTTGCTGGGACCGATTGAATAGTTAGGTACTGATAAAACGTTTAAAATAATTTTACTTTAAATTATTTCGTTTTTGCTTAAGTTTTTTCTTATCTTGTTGTTCGTTCGTCGCAGTAATATGTTTAATTAAAAAATAAACATAAACACTGCAAGTTGGTTGCTTCTTAATCTTTGGTATACAAGTTAATATGGGCAAGTATGAATTTAAACATGAGGAATTGTATCTTCCATCACCTTAATATCCATAATCCAATAGTACACAACTAAACTTCTATAAGCTCTAAAAATATTTGAAGAGTTACTCTCATAAATCATAATTATTAAAAAAATTGTGTCTACTGGCATCATCAGCTCATTTATACTACAATAGATGATTACTACAAGAAGCAAATGTATTTATAAGAAGTTTAACGAAACATCTAGTGAAGGTTTCTCCCCATTTTACTGAGATTCCCTCATCACATCCTGACATAGTGTCAATGGGATCATCTCGGAAATACGCTTTCAAATAAAAAAGAATTATTGAAACCAGTTCATAAATTACTAAGAAATCGAGTTCAGAATCAAATAATATGTCAAACATCTCTCAGAGAATCTCCTTCTTTTATTAAGTCGTTTAAAGTATATAATTTAAAATATCACGAATAAAAATAATACGAATATTAAATACTTTTGACCGTTTAACCACGTCACCCAGTGTCTTAACGTGGTTAGGTATCCTGTTAAGCTTCACACTGTATAGCAAGGTAGAGGGTACCTAGTGTTAAGATACTCCGATGCATTCTACACTTTTCACTAGAATTAGAATCTCAATATAGGCATCTTGCCGGAGCTAGGAAACGAAAATGGACGAATGGACAGTGTCAGTCACACATCATTGTCACGCTGGAATGTAATTAGTAATAACTAATGTAATGTCATTAATATATTATCTTATTTTTGTAATATTTTATACAATATAGCTAGCTTAGACCTAGACCTACATAAAACCTCTAATTATTTTCCAAGAAAAATGATTTGAATGAAAAATTTACAAACCAAAAATATAAATTATTCACTGAGAAAATATACAATTTGTTATTCAAACAACCAAATATCGAATAATAAAAACATTTGTGTTTAAAATTTGTCTTAAACAACATAGGGTAAGCCACGATTATTTATTCTGGTACGACTTTTAATCAAGCTCCATTTAAGGTTATTTACCAAATATCTCTGTGGGAGACGAAACACGAGTGTAAATATTAGCCTTATATCTGAATGTTTAAATAAATAGAAAGAAAAAAGTGTGTTCAACGAAAATGAAAGCAAAAAGTACTTTAATCGCTTATTTTATATTTTTTAATTTAGAGCCTTAGAATATATTTTTTTATATTTTCACGTGAATTACAGTAAAATATCAACGTTTGAAATAAGATGTCTATATGTTATAACTATATTATTAATATATGGAGGTCATCGAGGCGCAATGGGGCAGTATTTATTTGTAAACGCGATGGCAGTTGGTTCGATGCCTCTTTGAGGAAAAAAGGTAATTTTAATTATTACATTAATTTTCTCGCACTTGTATGACAAAGTGCAGCTTTGAGTTTCACAACTTAACTTGCATTGTTTCAAATTTGGACATAGAACGTACGTACGTTGTATGCGTTAAAAGTTTGCCCCTAAATTCTTGAAAAGACTTGGTTTTAAATAATGTTATTATTTTTAACAATCTTTATTCAACAGCCGTTATGATTTTTTTGTATTCCAAACCCCTTTTTAACAGTTAAATTCTTCAACTAAATTTGTTAATTTGTTTTCAAATTAAAATAATAATGAAGTATTATTTCTGTTGTTATCAATCTTTGATGTCAAGAACAGTGTTTTGTCAATGTTTTAATTTTAAATAAAGAATTATTATATAAATAATAATAGAATAATAATATAAAAATTTCAGAAACGATCCCCTAAATCCTCATTTTTGGAATTGGGTTCTAACCTCAAAAAAAATTTGACGACACCATATATTTTTACTTGACGTTAAAAAGCTAGTTAAATAAATAAAAAGCTAGTTAAGCTTTCAATCAAGTCAATCAAAAAATATAGCATCTTAAGAGTTCTATACCTTTAAAGAACTTTGTTTTTCGTCTGTCTGTCTGCCCGTCTGCCCATACCATTTGTTATCAAGATCTCGTGAAGGTAGCTGAAATGAATATCAAATAATTATATCTATAGTCTCTTACATCACAGAAAAAATCAAACTTCTAACACAATTTAAAGATACGAGCGTTTATGCTTCATTTTTGCCGCGTTTGCATGAAAATCGCCGCCATGACTTAGATTTATAAAATTTGGCAAGCAGTGATACTTACACTAAGTACGTATAAAGGTAAAAATCCGAAAATTATAATTTTATAGTAATATCACTGAAAAATCCCTTACACGCTCATATATGCAGTTCATTTCATACAATTTAACAAAATTAATGCATACGCTTGCAAATTTAGGTGTCAACTTTTAAGAGTTGTACTTCCCGTTGCATTACTAATATGAAATTGGTACGGAACCCTCAGTTTATATGGAAAATATAAATATTTACACCAACCTGTATTCAAACGAAATATTCTAACAGCCACAATCAATCTTAAACAATAACACTTCTTCCATTATAAAATAAGAAGCCCGATATAAAATAAGTAGTATTTATTATTATTTATAATAGTAGTTTTTATTTAAAAAAACAAACAAAATTGTTTTTGGTCGCCGTTATTTCGTGCTTATGAACTGTCTGGAGCAACATCTGGCTTTAGTCACGTGACATCGTTAGTCTTAAGCACTTTTGTCTAGTAGGTACACTTCTAGATGAGAGTCTCAAAAAAGGGCAATAAACTTTAGCAACCCTTAAATAATATATTTTAGGTAATTCATAAATACAAGTGGTAATATTTAGGATTTATCACGCAGCGAGTGGTGGGTTCGATTCCCGGTTGTGCAAATGCTTTTTTTTATTGTTACAAGCTATAGGTAATAATGTTAAGGTCTATAATGTATAATTTTCCTTACCGACATAGCACGCAAAATTAGTAAGTTGAAATGGCCAACAAGCCCTTGAGTAGAGATCACGTAGTGACAAACGTAACGTAGGGCACCATCCGGCTATAGATATAGAAGGCGAAAGGTGGAGGGACAGAATATTCGGGGCACCCTACAGGGAGAGCCTGGGAGAGCAAAAGAGTGATATATATATATATATATATATATATATATATATATATATATATATATATATATATATATATATATATATATATATATATATATATATATATATATTGCTGTCCCAGGCTGTCCTGTATATCTTAAGTTACTAAGTGACTGACAGTGACCAACAACGTACAGCAAAACGTGATTTCTGACTTCTTGGGCAGGTTAAAGGGGCACTATGAGAAGATTTCAACATTCCTTTTAAATTAAAAGGGTAAAATATAAGTCGTATATTATAATAAGCAAATTAAACTTACTTGTTTTACGTCGCTGGCGGCTGATAAATATTATTACTATATATATATATATATATATATATATATATATATATATATATATATATATATATATATATATATATATATATATATATATATATATATATATATATATATATATATATATATATATATTTATATATATATATATATATATATATATATATATATATATATATATATATATATATATATATATATATATATATATATAAATCTAACATTGTTATTCTAAGAATACTTATAGTGCTTTATAATATTGTTAATAATAATATATATATATATATATATATATATATATATATATATATATATATATATATATATATATATATATATATATATATATATATATATATATAAGTTATATAATATAACATCATATATACATGTATGTTATAATTGGAATATAGTCGTTTAACCGGTACTTACATAGTATAATAATGTTTAAAAAGTAGATAATATTCAAAATTTCGAAAGAAAAACCCTTTTATCTTGCCTTCTTATCCCTATATATTATATATTACCTATGTTATATTATTTTATTCCTTCTATTACCAGAGCGGGGCAAATAATAAAGTAATAATAATACCGCCACTATCGCCTGCAGACTCCAGGAAACGTCCTAAGAAAATTTGGGGAAATTGAAATAATCTAAGGAAACTCCACAAAATACCTTTCAAACAATCTGATAAAACTTCAATGTAGCAAGATCAACCATTACATCAATTTACTCGTTCGTCTCGCGTATTTTACTTGAGATTGTAATATATTTTCAAAGTATTAATTAAGTGGACTGTTTCCGACGTAAGCTTATTAATTCCTTGCCAGGCTTTTGAGTAATTGCATATGAATCATGAGGGGTGCTAAGTTAATGGCCAATGTAATGGGGTTATATGAATTAATATATAATGTAGACGTGTAAGATGCAAAGAGCTTTAAAACGGTTCTATGTTTTTAATTGTTACGGCTAATGTCTGTAAAAATAGTAAAAGCTTAGTAAAAGCCTACCTATAATGATAAAAAAAATGTGATTTAACATAATCATATCCTCCAAAGAAAGCTGAACAATAAAAAAATATATATTAAATAGGTATATTATTGAAAAATCATTTGCCAAAACGTGTGTAAAAGCTGAATAAACGTAAATTAGAGCTATGACATACGATAACAAACTTTTGAAACCTAACTGACAACAGCGAACGCGTGTTGCATACAAATGTATGCAAATAATGCATCCAATACACTGGCATTGGGAGCTTTTAACAATATAGTTCAATTAGAATCAGCGACGATTGTTACCGTGTGATGGATAAAAAAAGCCAGACGATCCAGGTTCAAATCCAAGTAAAATATACTTTATGCATAAGGAATAGAGTTGTAAATGCATTGGATTTTTGTGCTAGCTTATTTTAGAGTCAATTTTCAAATAGTTTAGATTTCATATAATATTAGTTACATATTTTTGAAAGTTTAGTACATTTTTGTTATTTGTTTGGTCTCATGGGTTTTATTTATTATAGGTATTGTGTCATGAAATCGTGTTGTTAATATGTATGTATACTGGAAATTTTGTATTCTAGCCTAAAGCCTATGAGGCTATGTACAGATCAGATCATAAAAACATACAGTCTACTAGTGCTACAATACTGTATATCGTGGAGAAAATAGCAAGTACTTTAGAGTACTTGCTACCTAGCTTGCTATTAAGGTATTAAACTATAGAAAACTTTTGCATTGCAATCTGCCTAGCGAGGCCAACAAAATAATATTTTTTTATTAACGTTATTCTCGCTCAGAAATTAATCTACCAGCAGGTTCAGTAGACTTGAGCCTACCACAGCAGATGTTTGAGATGGCAAATTTGCCGATCGATTTATAAAAGGTTTCTGTATAATAATTTTATTTTCTTTATTTATAATATATGTATAGTCTACGACACTTTCTCCTGATGACTTTTCCTTCTTACTTGTCATTTGTGCATTCAACTATCCCGCACATATCATTCATATCATCCCGCACATAGCAGGCTAGACAGTGGAAACGTAGGCTGAAGGAACCTAGTGTTAAGACACTCCGTTCCTCACTTTTCTCATTTCGAGGTATTGCGTCTTGAGTGGCAGATATCAACACCGCACTTTGCCTTCTTGCCAGAGCGAGGAAAATGAAAATAATTCATGTTCCCAGAGTGGGAATCGAACCCACGAAGAATCACCTTTACAGGTAGACGCTGTCGCCTTTGCACCACAACGGTATTTCTTTCTCGTAGAAGTTAAAACTGCAAACGCTTACCAGCCTATACTTAGAAAATATGTCAATATGTCAATGTACTTAACAATATTACTATATACATAATAATAGCTAAGGTTTCAATGCCATGTGGAGTACATGTCACTCTATTTTGCCAAATTCCAAATTACAATATTTCACATACAAAATAAAGCAACGGTTATGTGATTACTTTCGTTCGTTAAATTTTATTTCTATACTAATTCGCAAAGCGCGTGTAAACATAAAATATGTACGTACGTATTGTTTTTTATTGAAATCGCAAATGTTTGTTCTGCTGGGATTTCCTCACTTTGTTTACCACCGACGGATAAGCCGTATTTTGTTTCAAATTTAAAACTTTTATCCCAAAATTTTTGCTAGATGTTTTGAAAATACTCAGTTCTAGTTAAATTGGTTAAATCAAAAGAAATTAAGTTAGTTAGTATATATATATATATATATATATATATATATATATATATATATATATATATATATATATATATATATATATATATATATATATATATATATATATATATTTAGTTAGTTAGTATATATATATATATATATATATATATATATATATATATATATATATATATATATATATATATATATACATATATATATGTCTTGAAAGGCGGAGAGTGGGAAACAGAGTGTCTTAACACTAGGTCCTTTCTACATGCGGGATACAGCGTGAACCTAAAAAAACTACGCACTATAAGTATGTAAAAAATAATAACTATGTAAAAAATAAGTAAAAATAGTAATTGAGTTTTAATTTATAATGAATAAGCTATTTTTAAGCTTAAGCATTATAGATCCAAATAACATTGTGCTAAGATGAAGCAAGGAGTTTTAATTAAAATATCTTTGAAGTTGAAAACCATAGCGTAATTTGCTCCTGACATTAATCCGAAACGGTAGAGCGGTTAAACCGAGCCAAGCCACTTTGATTATGAGCTGTAAACATTCGTGAATGATACGAATAAAATATTTAACGTCAATGTCACTTAGAATTACCTTCCATTAAGCTGAGAATTTTAGTTATTATATTAGATATATTATATATTAATATTTAACACGTAACTAATACTAATATACGCTTATTTGTGTTAAAGCATTAGATAGTATACAAGAATCGAGTGTCAGGACACTTCCCTCTGGTGTTCTATACTACATTGCATGTTGAGTGGCGGAGTCCAATGCTGTGCAAATATTTGTCTTGTATAGCTCTTGTAGCAAATCTTGGCAAAAAAATTATGGCGAATACTTTTGAAATAGTTTTATAAAGATTTTTTTCAAAATTTTGCCATACATATTTTTTTATTTGAAAATTATATAAATATATATATATATATATATATATATATATATATATATATATATATATATATATATATATACCACTAAAACACCTATCATGTCTCAAAGATACAATTGTTTTTCCTTATCAAAATATCCCACAATAATAAAATAAAATTACCATCTATGTATTACTTAAGTAGGTACTTGCTGTGTATCTCAGAAATCATAAGATAAATATAAGAAATAAAAATGCTGTGAAAATTTTAGAGACACTACACATCGTGGCGTGATTATGAAAAACACCATGAGATACTTAATATGAGGTAATTTGGAGACCACTTTGGGTCCTCGTGAAGTCCGAGAAACCTTGATAGCACCAAGCAAAGACGGAACCTGGCCCTGTTGTGAGGGCGTAAAAAAGAGAACTATATAAAATAAATTTATCAATAGCCAGTTAGCTACTACACATTCACTTCACTACAGTACTATCAATCCTTTTATATGCAGGATAAAGCGTGAAAAAAAAATATAGTCAAAATGTAAATTGACCAAATTTTGTAAAATATACAAAAAGTCAGTACAATTTCTAATTAATATTAAAATCCAATTCGGTCTGCATCTCGTTTCATCGTGAAGTTTAATTTAGTTTGTCCGAGATCCGGACGGATTTTGTGATCCTATAGGTATACTATAAAAACCGAGTGAATTGAATTTTTTTTTTCAAATATTGTCCACCGCTTCAGAAACAATCGGGTCAATTAGTTTGGAAACAGTAACAAATGCGTTCCAATTTGTTGTTGATATGCTTTACTTTTTGTTTTTGTTTTTTTTGTTATATATTTTTTTATATGCATATTGTAGCTGACTAAGTCAGAAATATAATTAAAAATTAAAGGAATAGGCGATTTCAATACACAATCATTGCGTATAGTTAAGGGAATCCAATTGCGCATCGACATGCAGTTCCATAATAATAAAATGGTAATAAAGAAAATAAATAAGTTGCCTCACAGAATCAAATTTAAAAAGTGCCAGTGATAAGAAATGTCAAGTGTCAGTGATAAGAAGTGTTAAGTGTCAGTGTTACGAAGAGTCGTGAAGATTGGCGCAGCCAGCCAACCAGCATCTAACCGACAAGCATCGCGCATAGACGCCGACGGATGAACTATATATAATATGAAACTGTAATATATTTAGCTTTAATTATCACAGAAGCCATCGCGATGCAGCGTCTGAACGCGACGATTGTGGGTTCGATTCCCAACTCAAGGAGAATAAGTTCAGTTCAGTTTTCATTTTCCTCGCTGTGGTAACAAGACAAAGCACGGCATTAAACTTCGCCACTCAACACGCAATTTCTCAAAATTGGGCGGAGAAGTGAGGAACGGAGTGTCTTAACACTAGTTTCCCTCTGTCTGCCCTGTCATATATATGAATAATCCCGTATATAACACAGTATAAGTCATAGTTTTTATGTTATTATTTTTATACTTAGATAAAAATATCAGTTAATTGCTTCATAGTAAGTATTGAGAAGTGTTAAGCGAAGTAAATAACGTTAACTAACACAAAATATTTCCAAAGACACGAATCCATCAATACGACCATAAATCTGAAGAATTCCAATTTCACAAATAGCTTATACCAATAAATCATTTTCATACACTAATGGCTTTTATAATTTGTAACGAGCATCCTAATATTTGACTGACATTTGTACGTAATAGATTCGGTAAGTGATTGGAAGTTGATAAAATACACTAGAAAAACCACTTAGGTAAAAAAAATAAACTAAAATATTATAAAGCAATATTAATAGAATATTATAAAGCTCAAAAGTTTGTCGTGGTGCAGAGGCGTACACGCAACGGTTTAAGAGTTCCGTTCCCACTCGGGGAGAATGAATTATTTTCATTTTCTTCGCTCTGGCAACGAGGCAAATCGCGGCGTTGTGTTCCGCCACTCAACACGCAATGCCTCGAATGGCGGAAAGTGGGGAACGGAGTGTCTTATCACTAGGTTCCTTCTGCCTACGGTTTCCTCTACCTACCCTGCTATGTGCGGGATACAGCGTGATGCTAAAATAAAATAGAATAAAAGTTTGTTTGATTAAACGCAGTAATCTCAGGGACTGGATTGGGCTGGTTCAAATTGAAAAGTTCTTCTTGCTGGTTCTTTTTAAATGGTTATATTACATGGAAATTAACATATATTATTACAATATACCTTATAGCAAGTGCCAGCAGATAACTAAGTGCACTTAGCCACTAAGCCAAAGCTAACAGTTAGTATATAATTATATAGATACGATATCATCTCTTTTGTGTATTTTATCGGTATATATCTACAGAAGGCTTATTTGGTCCTGAGTTATAGATTTATTAAATTTTATTTTAATAAAATGTACTTTATCTCAAATTTATATTTGAAGGAAAGTGTAGCACGTATTTACGTATTAATATTATCTGTGTATTAATTGAAAATAATAAAATAATTTGTATAAATTAGCAAATTACACATAACTCACATAGCCTGAATGTTTGTTAACAGAATTATTACTCTTTACTACTAAACAAACCATACATTATCGTGACATACCTACATAATTCCTAACAACATAACACAAATAATTAACTAATTACTAACGTGTATATAAGCGCCTCCCAACCGGTATAATTAGATTAAAAGTTATCACAAATTTATAAAGCTCTGAGCGCTACTAAAAGGATTCTGGGAAAGCGAAAAGTGCATTAAATATTAAACTTGCGGGACTTAATACGTTCATTGAACGGTAGCAAAGATACGAATGAAGAATAGGTAAAACTTGGTAAATAAACTTTCTTTTATGAAAAATTTTGAGCATTTCTAATTCGATTTCAGACCATTGTAGCACAGTGGCATAGCATCTGAGTTTAAACGTGACGGTCTGTGGGTTCGATTACTCGAGGACAAGCGCGACGTTGAGTTCCGCCACTCAACACGCAATGTCTAGAAAGTTGAAAAGCGGGGAACGTAGTGTCTTAACACTAAGTTCCAACTGCCTACCCTGAAATGTGCGGGATAAAACGTGAAGCTATCTCATATATTAAAACACTTTGTTTATATTGAAATTACATGGTTTAACTCAGTCACTTTCATTTCCCCATTCAGACCGGAGGAAGTCCAGCGTTCGGTGCCACCACTAAACAATCTTGAATTTAGGAAGAAAGATGAGAATGGAGTGCTTTGAGCACTAGCTTCTCTCTTACTATTCTGCTATACCTAGGCAAAATACAGGGCAAAGCTTGATTAACGAGCTGAATCTTAGAGATTTATACTATGATTTATACTATTTATACTCAGCCACTATGACGAACAAAACATATTATTATAATGTTAGTAACATTACGTTACTTATTAATATTTATATATTGCGTCAATCATAGTAAAAAATAAGTAATGAGCTAATTGAGCAGTGTGAACTTGGACTTTGTTATAATAAAACGACTATTTTATATAAGATTTATTAATGGTATATAACTATATAAATACATAAAAAAATATAAAATGTGATGAATATGGTTAACATGTTATAGACCATAATATGTATATTACGTTAGAAAAACTCAATATCTGTCTTATATATAGAACACGTAAAAAAATATGAACGTAACGGGATTCGAATCCACGCCTCATGAATGCCGTCCAAGCGCCTTAATCAATTAAGCCACACGTTCTTGCTTGTTACAATTTATTTTCGTTGTTAGCATTTCAGTCTGACTAAAATTGTGTAGAATAATTTTCTTAGTATACAAGAAAAAATGGTTCAAGAGCGAGTTGAACTCGCGCATTGAGGGTTCCGTACTGATGTTAAGATTCGAAAAGTCGACCAACTTAAATGTATGTATGCATTAATTTTGTATAAAATGAACTACAGATAAGCCCAGATTCCATCGCGAGCGGGACATACCTGTTAATTACTATGTTGAACTCGCTAAAGTAAACTGCATACTTATATTCATACCAATAAATATTCGATCGAAAAGGAGGTCGCTCATTTCTGGGGTGTGGAGCGGAGTCCGTTCAGCTCACAATGACAATTTACACAGTAGACCCGGTGTCCGGTGTCGGATTACTTTTTACTCGATCGAACGAGTAAAAAGGGGTTGAAATCGGGTTCGTTACGGCAAGGCCTTGTTTAGGTACCTACTTATGTACTACAAGTTTAAAACGGTCCCGCTTGCTGCCTGTCTTATCTTTTTTGTCATCTAAACAGTAGAATAGCTAATATTCGCCCGTAAATGTTTCTTTCTCGAATGTGCTTACAAAATCAAAATTTTGGTTTTGCGCCAACTAGCTTTCTAGACTCACTTTCTGTGGAAATACAATAGCTTTTAGACATATCACATTATCCGTTCAGCTCACTCTGCTCATTCCTCTCACATCTTTCCATCAAATCAAAACCAACCTTCGTGGGTGGAAAGTTGGAAGTGGAAAGATAAACCTATTTTATATTAGGCTATTACTATTTTGCAGTGGAAACCGGGCTATATAAGTTAGTCATGGATTTTTTCTAACTAATACACAAATAAATTATAAATTTTTGTTTTTTTTTTCTTTATTTGTACAGAAAGTACTCATTTATTTAGAAATTTCACAGTTCTAGTTCAACGGACTCTATACCTATAGGTTTCAATTGCGCTGCAAAAATTGCAAAAATTTCATACAAAATGTAGCAGAAACGTATGTTTTTAGATGTTTAATTTTTTCTGTATTGCTAAGTACTATAGATCTAGGTCTATAGTATTGGGTTAAGGTATCGAGAATTTTGATCAAAAGTAGCCCTGACCGGACGGACAGACAGACAGACAGAAGGATGGCACGGATTCATAAAAATCACTCGCAAGTAAATGCATGACATTGTCAATATCTAATTAGGCCTAGAAAACCTTTATAATTTTTTTTCCGTTAAGTCAAATTACTTTTCCCTTGTAGACCTACAAGCCTTGTGTACAATAATATTTATCAAAAGAAAGTAACTAGTGTATAAATAACTAAGTATTACTAAACAAGAATCAAAAATAATTAACATAAACAATGTTTTATTTCGGTTACAATTTTACATATCAATGTATAAATAACGTTACAGTTAAAACTTTTAGATTGTTTATACAAATGAGCATAAACGTTGATTGCAATTACAATTTCATTTTGGTCTGTGGCGATCTCAAAATATGCGGTGTGCCGCAAAGTGGCCGTAATATGAAAATTTAACTACGGAGGTAATTCTTGCACATATTTACACAAATATTTCATTGAAATAAGCCACAATACAAACGAGAAACCGATGAATATAAATTGAAATGAATCGTCATCATGGCTTGCCATGATTTTGCCATTACACTTCTTTACCCATAAGCAGGTTGCATACTAAGAAAAACAGAATACCGAGAACCACCATTGATCCAACGACGGTTAGCATTTGATTGAGATTGAACGATAATCCACATTGAGCCATCTTAGCTGATGTCTTAAGTGCCTTGGTATGAATTGATTGAATTTCAGATTTCCCTGGATAAGTTTCTTCGTATACTCTATGTTCCTTGAAAATATTTACACATCCAGCTCATAACAACGAGAAGGGTCACAAATGCGAATGCAATCAAGAGTACTTGGAGAACGTCAATATTGTAGCAAACTTCGTTCTTCCTCCCCATATCAAGATCGACCGTTCACTATATGACAAACTATGAGAAATAATAAGACTAGGATTACTATAGAACCTATTATCATCAAAAGCTGGTTCAAATTGAAACTTAGTCCACAAGATGTATCTGATGAATTATTACGACCCATGTTATAACTTTACGGCTCGTACATTGTAGCTTTGGCTATCGCAACTTTTAAATTTTAATTATTATTCCATTATTATTTGTCTTTTTTTAGGGTCGAAATTTTCTTTCTTTGTATTTGTAAAACGGAAAATGAGTGATGATTTTGACAGTGTTACAATAAATTCATAGATTTGGACGAGTTTGTTTATGGATCCCATAATTATGAAAGAAATTTATAAAAAAAAGGTTTATATACCTACATTAAATAATTGTATAGTACATAAAGCATGACTTGAATATTGCATAAAAAATGTACTAAATTTAAAGCAAAAAGAAAGAGCATAGCAACAAGTGAAAATAACAAAAATATAATAAAATAACTGTACAATTTATCGTATACAAATATTATTGTACGGGGTTTTACTGCAAAGGTAAGGTTGTGGTCTACATCCCTACTCGCGATACTAAATTATTTTAAATTTCTCCGCTCCGATAAATAAGATGCATCGTTGACTTTCCTCACTCAACATTGTCTCAAATATTTGTCTTCGTGACAAAAAATCATATATATTTTAATCAACATTAATTTATGTTACAATTCCGTTCACTTGAGAAACATCGTAAACGTAGGATAAGATAATTGGGCTATATTATTTTAAGTATTTAAATATTATGAATCTGATATAAACATAATAAAATTTTAAGCATTTTAAGTTTATTTCATATACAAATTAACTGCTTATAATCGAGAGGTTCGTGAATATGTAAAGTAAAATACTCTTTATTTGTACACCAATTACTATATACAGCTTTATACAATTATATATATATATATATATATATATATATATATATATATTATATATATATATATATATATATATATATATATATATATATATATATATATATATATATATATATATATATATATATATATATATATATATATATATAAAGTAAGATAGTTCTTTTTACATTTAAATGAGAAGGAGTTAGTGTAGCGTATAAAAAATTAAACCTTTCCTTGATATATAGAGGGGAAGCAGAATTGATGATAATTTCATATAGAAGACAAAGGACGTGAATATTACGGCGAAAACTAATTGGGAGCCACTTGTCATTATCGTCAAGTCATCAATGTAACTTGATGGTTTTCCATACCAAATCGAATATCATCTGATACATTAACCAGTGCAGTATTCATACTATGGAACAGGTCTAAAACCAGTACCACCAGTAGAAGATAAAATATTTACACAAAAAATAGATACATTAATCAGTGCAGTCTTCATATTATGGAACAGGTCTAAAACCAGTACCACTAGTAGAAGATAAAATATTTACACAAAAAATAGATACATTAACTAGTGCAGTATTCATGTTATGGAACAGGTCTAAAACCAGTACCACCAGTAGAAGATAAAATAGGTTATTGCTTGTAAGGTATGTTGATTAACTAAACGTTCCAAGACTTTAGATAGGAATCGAGTGATTGATATGGGTCCGTAAACAGACATGCAGGAAGGATGGCGGTTTTTATAGAGTGGCGTAAGTTGAGCCTCTTTCCAAGCTGAAAGAAAGGTTCTAATGGAAGTTAAGACAGGAATTAGAATTCCAAGTAAAGGAACTATCATTTTACGACTAATGCAATCAGAGCTATAAGAATCAGAAGAAATTGCTAATATTTTCTCTTTAACATCACATTCAGTGAATAGTACGAAGTTGAATCTGGATTATTAGGTAAGGGCAGGGAATGAATTTGATTTTGCGATATTAATTTAGCAGTACCATCAATTTTTAGTAGAAAAATGTGAGTTTATTTTGTTTAAATCTAAATTACAAGGGTGCTCTGTTTTACCTTCCCAACCCCAAGTCATTTAAGACATTTTCAGACTTTTTCTGAGTTGCCTTCTTCAACAACAGATTTATGGATATGGCGTTGTTGACTATCCCTACACACCATGTTACATTGATTTTGAGCTTTGTACGGTTGTCGTTACCGGAGTCTTATTTATATTTAGCTTTAGCACTTTTCTTTTTTATGTTGCAATTTTTTAATATAATTTTTCTGTAAGCCACGGAGCTGGTAGATGCCTAACACGAACTGGTCGTGTCGATCTAATGGGAGATGGTATCATAAAGTTGGATAGTTAAGGAATTAAAAACAGACAATTTGTTATCAATACAACTGTGAATATCTAGTGAGTAATATATCAGCAACGATAGACCAAGCTCCAATAATTATTTTTAATATCCTCATTACCTTAGTTACGGAGTTAACTTTGCCCCACGATTCCCATAAAAATATTATGTAGATACCTACAAAACAGCAAAAACTATAAAGCAAGTAATTATATGTATATATGTATATTTAATTGCTTTGAATTCGCGCCTCTTAAAATTGTGCGCCTGTGGGTATTTCCGTTCTTCGAATGTTATTGCTAAAACCAATTGCTTGGCAAGGGGGTATGCTATTTATTACATATTTTTTAAATGTTTACTTACATGTAAGCATTCGCTCTTATTCTTAATTTCTCTATTTTTGATTAATAATCTCTCAATGGCCTTATATCTGGTATCTAAACAACAATTATATTATCTTTGATACAATACATTAATGTTAATTATCTATGGACTTTCATTGGACGGTTAATTACTAAATTATGTTAGGTAGTATTTTAGTTGCTTTTCAGAAAGGAATGTAAGGAAGTCTTCATTAATAAAATGTAACAAAATCATTCATAACTCCTTTTACGTAGAGATATTTAAGCAAAATAATAAAGGCTATGTATATAGTGTTTTATTCAATCAATCGTGATTTTGAACTTTGGTTTTTATATTTTATGAATAAATAGTTTTTAATATTATAAAATTCCAAGTCCAACAATTGTATTATTTCATGTAGTTTTCACACAAAAAAAATGTATATATATACCTAAACATCCTTGGTAGCTCGGAAGCTCCTAATACCAGATGTTTTTTGTAAATCTCTCATAGAACAAAATATTTTTCGAGTAAATTTTAATTGAATTGTTATTATTATAAGCTACAATGCCGACTTAATTTTATTACACATTCATGCTGCATACGTACGAAATATTCTCATTCTCATGCATATAACTTTTATAATAGTCTTGAATAAATTATATATTATTTTAGCCTCAGGCTTCCATTTTTGACTTCCTGTAAAAAAAAATCAACAAATTAGTTGGTAAACAATTTTAACATATTATATATGTATATAAATATATATACACGAGGCCATTGTGGTGCAGTGTGACAACGTCGTGGGTTCAATGCTGACGCTAGGGAATGAATTAGATAGTTTCAAGTACTATGGAAAGACAAAGAATTCCGCCATACAACAGGCAACGTGTCCGATTTCGGGACGAATGTGGATAACTACTTATGACTTATTACACATGTATTTAGTTTTATATAGTCTTTTGGGTTGAATGTGTGTTTTGAGTGTATTTGTCTATCCAATTTGCGAGATAAGGCGTGAAGCTGAAAAAAAATTTACCCACCATACTGCACACCTTGTTACAGTGCAAGGATCTTGTTAAAATGAAAAAGTGACGTAATCTGGCAAACAATATTATAAACTATTTATTATTCACAAAATATTTAACAACGTGAAAGCTTCCGAAAAATTAAGATTCAAAAAGACTGAGAATTCATCACTTATATGCATATTCTATACTTTGTGATTTTTCACTTAATATCCATTGTCACTGACGAGGTATAAAATGGTCATATGCAAATTGTACAAGTAGGTATTCGTTTTCATATAATTTTAGCTCCATTTCAAATTACGTTGACGGGTGAAATACGCGTTGTCATAGCAACGTGTATGTCACTACACAACAAAAGTATCACAAAAGTTATATTGATAAACATATGGCAGCGTGTGTAATGTTTTATTTATTGATTTAATGTACTTTATAAGTATTTTTATTGGAAAAATATTCACTAACACTTCTCCCACACATAATATTTCCATATTTCATACGGACGAAGGATCCGCGCAATTTTCCTTAAGAGTCCAGTTTTTGTTTCACGTAATAATATATAGATTTACAAAAAGAAAATACCAAAGAGATACAGAGATGGCGAAACGAGGAAGAGGGTGACTGTACACTGGAGAACTACTTTCACATCCTCGCCCACGCCCTCAGAGGCAGCGTAGAGTTTCGCCACTCAATATGCAATGTGTCAAATTTGGACAAACAAATAAAAGCTTTAAATATAAATACAGCTGTTTACAAATTTTATATACAATATATTAGTACCGTCACCGAAGCTTATTAATAAAACACCGATATCAGTTCTAAACCATTTAATTGCTGAAATACTTAAACACTATATAGTCCCATCCATTACTAATTTTACTACAAAAGAAAAATCCCTACAACACTTAGATAAAACGACGACAACTAGTTAATTAGGCAGAGAGTTGAGAATTATATAATATGCCATATCCTTGAACATTCTCCTTCTCATTTCATTTACCATTTAAAATTGATATTTGGTTTAAATGTATATTTTAAACCATGCAAATATACACTTAGACTTTAAATATGTAAAGAATTTAAATATACGGTAATTAGATTAAAATTGTATATTTATATTTTAGTTAATTTTAATCATATAGTACCAGAGTGATATATCACTATGTTTTGGCTTGCAATGTATAAGAAAATATTAGGAACAACTTAATATATACACATATTAAAACACCAGCAGGTTTATGAGGACATTTCTTACAGTAAAGTTCTTTAAATTTAGTTAGATTGTTCTTTAAGTTTCTGTAAAATAGATGTCGGTTAGCGCATGTACAGGTTATTTACAGGAATATTTGATGAGGCCAGTACAAGTGATCTAAGTTACAGTCCATATTGTAAAAGAGTATTTTTTCATTATATTTAAGAAAATTGTGCTAGTTTTAAATTACATATAGATCATTTAAACTGACGTCATTTTCGAATATTTCGACATATCTACCTATGATAAATATATCAATGGAAGTAACACCTAAGGATTTGACAAGCGCATCTTTGGCTTAGAGCATGCAGTGCTATACCTACTCGTATACACCTATAAAATAATATTAGTATCGCTCCCCGTAAACCAAATTACTGTTTTTTGTACTTTTTGATTGCCTTCCTGCGAGTATTTTCCATGCTGCGGATGACTAGCCACGTGCAGAATCCATTAAAGCCATTATTCAAAAAGTTGATAATAGTGAAGAACAATGCATGAGGGAAATATCCTGCTGTCCTGGGTAAAGTGCCGACTAAAGATAGAGCAGATTTGACGAAGACTTTGGCCGTGGGGGCCATAATGCTACTACGACGAATGCCAGACATGTTGGAGCAGACGAAACCGGGCAAAACGCATTGTACAATGATACCATTTTTGGAGTACTCCATCTCGAGATCGTCACTAAACTTGTCCACGTAAGCCTGCAAGGGAAATTTTTTGTTACTTACAGGGAATTTATTATTCATTAACAGAGATTTTACACTACAAGAATCCATCTTTTTTTAAAATTGCATCATGGAATATTGATTGAAATATGCCAATATATACCAATGAAATATCATTTTGTATTTAACATGTATTTATCAAATAATTGGTACAATAAAGCTTTCGAGATGATTAAAATTAATTATCACTTTATGAAAGTGGTATGGCATGGTTGGTATCATTTCATATTCAAAACATTCTTTATTCAAATAGACTTTTACAAGAACTTTTGAATCGTCTAAGGAACATGTCGCTAACACCGGTTCGAAAGGCAGTTCTTTTGAGAAGAGCCGGCAGGAAAATTAGCATATACTTTTTTAAATATCAATGTTACAATTTTTATTAAATAAAATGGAAAAATTTAAATAACATCAACATTTTTATCATTAAAATATATCTGAACAGTGTAATAGGCTTTACTCACGAGCACTGTTTTAACATTTCCTTTAAAGTTTGGAAGTGGCTAATTTAGAGTAGATAGTGGAATTTTATTAAAGACGCGTATACATGATTTACAATTTTACCATACACGACTTATTAACTTTTTGTAGGCGATAACTAGGCGTTACAAGCTTATATTCTCTCTTGTTTATTGCAAAGGAAACAGTTCCTTACAGAAGAATATCTGTTTATTTAAAATCATCACCTTGCTAAGAATCTCTAGCTCTTAAATTAAATTCAATCGATTTTACGGATCTTTTTTGGGGAATTAATATAAAATTTATTTCTACTGCACTGCCCTATCCCATAAGACACAATACTACGAAAAAAGCTAAAATAAATGAGTCGGGCATTATCAATATCTGTAATTTGCCTTAATCGCGTTAACGCTTAACTTTTTTAATCGTGAACGCGGCAGTGCTGAGTTTATCTGCCAATGTTTCTAGGTGGGCTTTTGTATTTACAAAACATATCACCAAAAATACATTAATAATTCAAACACCATCTGTAAAGCTAAAAATATTGTTGATCTTAGCAAAAGTACCAGAATGTATACATTACCTTGGTAGCAGCGTAAATAGTCAGAAGTGGACTCGGAGTTATTGAGGATCCAGAACCAATGTTAATAATTACTCCTTTGCCACGTTTCACCATACCGGGCAAAACGATGCCTGTCATCCTTGTCACCGATACTATGTTAGCCTTGATCATATTGTTGATGGACTGCTCCCTGGTGGCAAAGGAGTAAATTGAACATAATAGTTATAATTAGCAAATTATTTTTAATCTAGATGTATTCATTTCCGACAGTAACACATTTAATAACTTCACATGGTATCCCCATATAGCAGGATAGGCAGAACCTGTCCTGTCGTGATATTCCGTTGACACTCACTTTGGATTCCCATCGAATTTGTGACTGCGTTGTGTGTTGGAACTCAACGCTGAACTTTTTCTTACTAGAACGGGAAACCTAAAATAATGAATTCCCCGGAACCCACAACCGCTTTTACAGTCAGAAGCTGTCCCCATGCGCTACGTTAGCCTCGACAATGTCAAAATTATAAAAAAAAAAACCATGAAAATATTTTTATTTCATTTTACTTTATTTATGCATCTACAACGTGTTAGAAATTGAAGCCCATCTAGCAACTATTGAAGTTCACACAGTTTAAACCACTATATTTAGGTAGCAGCCAGCAGGTATAATATTTCAATTTCACTTATTTACCGGAACACATGCTGCCATTCGTTTCGAGAATCGCTCTGAGCGCGGGTTGCTGCGTTCAATTTCAATCGTTGGATATTAAAAGCAACTATCGGTGGTTCAGAAATATTGTATATTTGAAGAGAAATTTTTGTTAAAAATTGTTTTTATTTCATTGCTCATTGGTTTACGTACATACATATATATATATATATATATATATATATATATATATATATATATATATATATATATATATATATATATATATATATATATATATATATATATATATAAACATATATATAAACATATATATATACATACATACATACATACATACATACATACATACATACATACATACATACATACATACATATATATAATAGCTTCAAAATCGTAAATAATATTGGGGTTTGATTTCAATGTGTTGTGGTTTTTATATGAAGAACACACATTGTTTGTCATGTAATAGATAAACTAAACAGGGTAATATTAATGAAAATACAATGAAACTCTCTCATAATATTTATATAGGATTTGATGTCCTGCTTGTCTATAAATGCGATTGTTGTGGGTATTAAAAATATTATTAAAAAATATTATTTACTTTAAAAGGATTATATTAAAAATATTTTCATTTCCTCGCTCTAGTAAGAAAAATGTGTTGGATGATGTTCACTCATTCATTTATTATTTCATTCAAGATCTCAATAATTACAAATAAATCATTAATAAACTTGACAGACTATTTAGTGAAAAGAATATTTGCTAAAAAAAAATAATTTGTCCACACTTAGAGCAATTAGTGTCATCAATCAAGTAACACTATGCAGTTATAAGTTATATGACCAAGTAAAATGACAGCTAAGGACTTTTAAAGGTGTAAACATGTACAATAGCCTTCACAGCACATTTCCTTGTCATTTGAGATAATGTTCATAAGAAAATGAACAAAAAGCAATAAATTTAATAATTTTAATTGTGAATAAACATTAATCACGCATAAATAAATATTTTTACAAGTGAGGAACTTATTATTATAATTAAGTATGCGAAAAAAAAAACATATTGGCTTAATTATTCTAGATTTCTGACTGCTGAACTAGATGATGGTTCGTTATTTCCTTGTTCGTCTTATTTACATACATATAGCCTTAATATTGCCTCCACTTGGATTAGAATCAGATAACAGAGGGTCCGACGACGGAATAATATTTTATATAGTTTTCTAATTGTTAGCTTCACGTTGTATCCAACATATAGCATTGTAGGCGTAGAGAACTTAATATCAAGCCTAATACTACACTTTCCGTTTCAATTCAAGACATTGCGTGTCGAGTGGCACTACTTACCGCCGCGTTTTCTTCTACTAGAGCGCCGGGAAAATGAGAATAATTGAAGTATAATCCCCCCAAGTGTGAAACGAACTTATTCCGACTTTGTACTATACAACAATTATAACTTCATAATAATAAAAAAAATAGATCAACGAAAATATTAGCAACTCAGAACTTACCAATTGGGTAGGTCCAGAAAATATTCGGGATAGGAGTATGAAATACCAACGTTATTCACGAGAGTGCCGATCTCGAGATCGGCTATCTCTTTAGATAACTTATCGTAAATGTTCTCGCTTTCGGCGAAGTCCACTTGGATTATCTTTGTGTTCACTTTAAATTCATTTTCTGTAACAACGACGCTTCTAAGTAATTTTTTTTATAAAAAAAAGTGTATGTTTATATCCTAGCAAAGTAAAACATGCCTATGAATAGAAAAAATGTTATTATTTTATAACAATTATTGTTAAACTATAAAAACTTATGGTTAGTATAAAAATAAAATTAATTTTTATTAATACCGTATACAAGCTTTATATTCAACAAGATTGAAATTTGAAACAACGAAATAAAGCTCATTTCAATATAAATATAAACCACATTTAAAAATAATATATACATTTATAATTTTTTTAATCCATACAAATTTTCAAGTAGGTATGAGAGGGAACCTAGTGTTCAGCCACTCCATACCCTAATTTTCAAGACTTGCCTTTAGCGTTGTTCAATGCCATGATTTGTCTACTAGATATATAGCATAGACTCAGAATAGATAGAAAAATTAGAAAAAAAAGAAAGAAAGAATAGAAAATAGATACATATTGTTCAAAGCGTTTACCAATTTCCTCTGCAGTAGCCTTTAGTTTGCTCATGGATCGACTGACTAGAATGATATCACAACCACGTGACGCCAGCTGCAATATAAAACAATAATTAGTAATACATTCATTATTCATAGTTTAAAATTTTAAATACCATAATATATAAAGGTGTTAGCTAGACACTTTGTCAGCTTTACATAGATATACTTAAAGAAAACATATAATTTTTTTCCCGCTGCGTTCAAATTT
Organism: Dione juno; assembly: GCA_037127375.1. Taxonomy (NCBI): domain Eukaryota; kingdom Metazoa; phylum Arthropoda; class Insecta; order Lepidoptera; family Nymphalidae; genus Dione; species Dione juno. Next base: position 3,349,937 of record JAXRJS010000074.1, read on the forward strand.
TGGAAGAACGCACGGATTAGTGGTCAGAGCGTTTTGACGGTTTCCATGAGGCGCGGGTTCGAATCCCGCTGCGTTCAAATTTTTATATGTTATCTTTAAGTATTTTTCTATCCTTAGTGTGGATTAACACTTTAAAAATTATCAAAATATTTACATAGATATTTTATCACGCATAGCGGAACAGGCAGACTAAAGGAGACATTATGACGTGCTCTGACTTCCCAGAGCGAGGAAATGATAATAACTCATATACCGTACTCATTAAGTTTACGGTTTGACCTTGTCCCATTGGATCGCAGTGGTTTTATTATTATATATGTATTTTTACGATATAATAAAATATAATATTAATATATTAAAATATATTTAACCTTCCAATAGACCTCAGTCTATAATTACTATTACGGAATATTTAATATTTCCTTTTAATTCAAGTTTATTTCCTACTTACGTTAAGTTTATGTAAATTTAACAATATATTCGTTGACGTTAAATTTGCAACGTACAAATTTAGTGATTATTAGAGCAAACAAGGTCAATATGCTATTTTTCTTTTAATAATATAATAATAAAATTGATTTGGAGTAACGTATGATAATATCATTTAAAGTGTATATCATACAAATTTGAATATTAAATGTTAGACACTTTAAATTTATCAAAATGTGGGAAATGGGGAATGGAGTGTCTTAACACTAGGTTCCTTCAGCCTACGGTTCGCTCTGTCTACCCTGCTAAGTGCGGGATAGGGCGTGAAGCTAACAAAATATACTTTGATATATAAGACAAGAGTGGGATCAAAATTATATTACATTTTTTTTACACAAATTATATTACATTATACCCACTATCTTCATAAAATTGTTATTTATGTTCCTATATTTTAGAAAGCTTTAGAGAGAGTATTTAGTAATAATCTAATAATGTATAAAAGTTTTAAGTAGTGGCCGTGTGAGTACGTCTACACGTGTACAGTCGTACATACGATGGTTCCAAGTACGGTCTCTCACAAGAAATATTCTATTTAATGTATTTTTATTCCCCTAATCTAGTAATAAAGTGCAACATTGTAGTCCGTAAGTGGAGAACGGAGTGTCTTGACGCAGGGTCCTCTCTGCTGATCTTCCCATAGTAGAGTTTAAGTACAGAGCTTTGACTTTATTTTATTTTTAAACTTTTTATAAGATTACGTTTAATAAACAGAGCTATTTCAATAACTGTAGAATAATTTCATAAAATCAACTTAATATTGTTGAAAATTATTAATAAATAATAATTAATTAAGTTAAAGGAACTTACAAAAATCAGCTTAACTTTAAGATCGGATTAGCAATAGAATAGCTATACCTATTGAATGCTAATTTAAAATTGTTATGAATTTCAATCTTACTCGTAGTTATGGAGACTTTGAAGACGATATCCTTATAAATTATAAAATTATTTATCAAAAACGTCTGAATTTAATAATATTAATAAACAAAAGTATGTACCTGTCTGGCGTATTCCTTTCCGATTCCATCCGTGCTGCCGGTGACCACTGGAACAAAAGAAACCATATTAAATATTACATTTGTACGTGGCACTACACTACTGACTACGCTAGTTTTTCGCTGGTGATAATTAGCAATCTACAAGAACTCAATAAACAATTTTTAACTGAATGAAATATTAAATTACAAATTTATATCTAGATTAAATTATAAGTTTCATTAATTTCGACCTTTTTTTGCGATATTTACCCTGAGATGTGGATTTTCCATAATATGTATCTGAGATACAATTAAAATTCCACTTACGATTAAAATTCATAATCTTGAAAGTTCAGTGCAGTAACGCACAACACTGATCTATGGGTATGTCGGGAGTAACTAACCTTACAATTTTATAAATATGGATGAATATTCTTTAACTTTCCTCTTCTTGAATAGTGTTTTGCAAATACTTTCGTATGGTGGGCAAAGTGAGTAGGGAGTAATGTTTTTATAAATCAATAGCTTCATGCTACTTCCCGCATATTGCAGGTAGGTAGGCGTACGTTTCAGAGAGAACGTGGTGTAAAAACACTCTGTTCTCTGCTTTTTCAATTTTGAGACATTGGTTGTTGAGTGGCGAAACTCGACGCCATGCTTTGTCTTATTACCAGAGCGAGAGAATGAAATATTTTATACTCCTCGATTGGGAATCCAACCCACAACGGTCACAGTCAGTCAGCCACTGCAGCTGTGCCACTACGGCGTCAGCACTATATAAATAATGAAAAAAATCACAATAGTATAGATACTAGTTCGTACTTACTAGAGTAGGTACGAACAAAAACAAAATATCAAATCAACACTTGTGTTGACACATATTTACTTTGCAAGTTAAAAAGGAATCTCAGTTGCTCTTTCAACTGTTTTTATTTTACTTTACCCGAGGTTTGTTCTAAACTCCCGTTTGTTTGGATACGCTCCGAGTCTGTAGCATCGCAGTGAAAGTTTAGGTTTTCAGTTTGCACAAGAAACTTTCTTTGTAGCCGTACCGAAATAAAAATGTTATTATCCTGACAGATGAGATTACTCACTTAACAGTGTAAAACTTGTTTATTAATATGAGTTTTCTAGTATGTTTCTCTCCACATGTCACTACTAACTACCAAAACTTCCATTTTATCTTTTGCTAGGTGAATTCACAAATAAAAATGTTATGCTTAAAAGTTGAAATTATAAGAAATAGCGATACGATAATTTATTTCAAATTTGGAAACATATTTAAATAATAACACCTTAAGGTATGCCTACTCTCGACACTATCCAAAATATAAAAAAAAACGTATAAAAATTCAAAAGTAGCGAGATTGAACCCGCGCCTCAGGAATCAGTAATCCGAAGTCCCACTATGTTCAATTTTTATAAGTATTTCAAACAATATTTTTTACTTTTTGGCTATAACACTTATTTGTATTTTTTCCATTAAAACTAACTGTGAAGCTAATGTAAGCTAAATTAATAATGTTAATAAAATAAAAAGTCTAATGCTTTCTAAGTAAGTCCTCTCTTAATATGAAATGTTAATAAAATAAAAAACTGGGAAGATAGAATAGACGTGATACAATACGACAGGACATACAACAACAACATATACAACATATACAACAACAGAGAACATCAATAAATTTAAAATTAAATAAAGCATCTTATTATGCATCGAAATTCTTGTACAATTACAAAACCTAATACCTACTAATACCTAATAGATTCTTCTTAATAACATCACCCTAAACGTTTGCTATCCAGTGATAGCGGCATCCCAATAACTTTAGTCTAATTTCTGTATCAAATTCAACATGGCGAGAGCATAATCGTATATTCTCCGGATAAAGCCAAGTCAACAATTTACGTTGGTAGCTGGAATTTGCATAATTTGCAATTGATAACGCGAGCAGTTAGAGTAACAGACACGTCTGGAGTCTGGGAGCCAATATGGTGAACTTGTTGGGACTTCATTGGGTATATTAATGGCATATATTAAAACTTTTAATATATTAATATAAAACATGTCTATGTAAGGCAAGACAAAATGCGGCGTTGATTTATGCCATTTACCATGCAGTGTCCCAAAAATCGGAGAACAAAGTGTCTTAACTCTAAGGCTTTAAAGGTTTTTTAGGTTTTTAGAGAACTGAATAAGAACAAGAAATATTTACATTACACACTTTGTAAGACGAATTGTCCTGGACAACAGGACAATTGAACCTGTGACCATCGTGGCCACTGGGATGGTAAAAGTATCGTTGTTAATTTATATCTTTTTAAGGGCAAACTTTTGACGATCTTAGAAAATAAACAAAGGTCTTTGAATCTAAACCAAAAAAATATCCCCAATTTAACTTTTAATATTGTTTTGTATAAATTATATCATTTTAACTCCATTACATTTATTTATTTTATATTATTAAATACAAATAATTTGAAATAGAAACTTTATATCCTTAGGTAACTTTAGTTATACGAGGACAGTGACATTGAAATTTATGAACTAGGAGTCCTCAAATAAGGACAGATCACATAAAATATGATTTTATATTTAAAAATTATTAATTGACCTTTTTAAAGATGACCTTTGAGATTATTATTTAATAAATATTTTTTACTATAGGTATATATTTTTTGCCAACACAAAGCCAAAGAGAATATTTAATTAACACAATGTATTCTACTTTTCTCGTATTGAGTTGCGTAACTTAACGTCACGCTGTATGTTAGCAGTTCGGGAAAACGAAAACAATTCAATTCCCAAAGTGGGAATCGAACTCACACCCATCGCGTTTAGAGTCAGACTTAGTCCCGCTGCGTAAATAATAATAAGATAATTATTAAATTCATATTTGTAATTGGCCGGCCCATTGATTGTTTCGATTATATTCTGTGACGTTTTTTATGTAATTTTTTATTAGAGTATTACTTGATCTTGATCATGGCTTATATTACGGCAACTATCTAACCTTGGTTTTAAGTATTCAAAAACATGCTTAATTTATCGTTAACCATTGACATATCTATAAGTACACATTTGTTTTTAAATTATATCTGTTCTGCATACTACATGACAGAGAATATTGGGATACGTCACTCCGCCTTTTCCGTGTAGCAGATTCTAGTGATAACAACTTAACGATTCAATTATGGCGTCAACAAAAAAAACACCTACATATATAGGTAATATCATGTAAACTGATAAACAGAAAGTAAATTAGTTGATTAATTATTGCAATAATGATGGCAGGTATTAATTACTAATTAGTATATTGCTTAGATAAAGGCTGTAATAATTAATCTGTTATTAGTGTATTGTGAACTGAAATGTATACTGAACCCATATTGTATTTTGATTATAATATGCTTCTTTACATGGTCATTAAGAGACGGCGTTTGACTTCCAATGACTTCAAATTCTATGTTCGATATCCACTCAGAGGAATATTCGTATTAATTTTATTTTTTTTTCAGCAAAACGTCAGTTTAACGGTAGTTTTTGGGATACACATAGCAGTTCTGGTCCCGATGCTATTATACAGCAGCGAAACGTGGGTATTAAATAAAAAGGATAAAAGAAAGAGGAATGTTATGGAGATACGACCTCTTGGGAGGATATGTGGAGGATATGAAGTGCTACACAGAATGGTAGGTACTAGCGATCCTCGCTAGTACCTACAGAAGATTAAAGAAGAACATACTCAGGTGGTTTGGACACAGAGATAATGAGTGATGAAACTAAGGTAAAAATGCCGTAACGTGAAGCTTAAAGAAATATAAATTTCTACACTGCGATAAGACAAAATAGTATTGAGTTCCGCCGTTCAAGACGTTTATCTTGAATGAGGGCAGGTAATAGGAAACGGAGAGTTTCGACACTAAGTTCTCTGTCTCCCCTATAAAGCATGAAGCTAATAACAATTGCGTCTTCAATCTAGCTCGACAAATGACAGAGAATGTTGTGATGCATTACTAGAGCTGGAGATCAATGAATATTAATTAAATTGTTATATTTTTGCATATGAAGGAAACAGGTATAGTATATTCGAGCGCAGCGAAGCAAATAAATTAAATAAACATGTTGATTAACATAAAAGTCAATAAGACCTTAATAATAAGGACATATTTGAATAGTTCCTTAATTTTTTATTAAATAAGTAGCAAAAAAAAAAACAAATAATCGAAGGAATGAAATAATAAATATTCCCCAAGTGAGAATCGAACCCACAACCGTAGCGATTACAATCAGACACTATACCAGCTTTTTAATGTACTATTAAATATTATTATTATAATTAATTTTTTTTATTTCTAAAAAATATTCCGCATATAGGTAGGAATAACACTCCGTTCTCCACATTCAGACCGAATAATGTTTGTAAAGTTTATCACAACATTATTTCAGATTATTCCACTACACATGAATAAAAATATTTGACACTTAATGATAATTATAATGAAATAACATATATTTTTATATTAACTAAACGCGCTAGTGGGTAGCGTATACATATACTTCCTGTTTTTAAATACATCTACTTTCTACTTCCGTACGAAGATACGTAAAAGGATACCTTGTATACTCAAGTTTAAAGGCCGGTTTACCTCGAACTTCATGGATAGTGAAAGTTACGGTCGCGGTCGTACTGACTTACTTTGTTGGACTTTGAGTCTTATAGCGAATTTAAGTAAACAAATGTATTTGCTAGTTGAGTTGTATTATTAATGACTACAATAATCGATGTGGGTGGGTTCAAATTTTGCCTCTTGAGAATTGAAATCCGCTGAACAAGAGTTTTATTTAGCTTGACCAGCGTATAAATACTGTGAAGTTACGTCAATTTATGAAAATGTTTACTGATTTGTTTTTAATCTCTTAGGCATAATAGGCATCTATCATATATATTAAATTCCAATTGAAAATTTGCTCAACTTACTTGAAAGCTACACACAAGCTACAGCTACAAGCTTACTTGAATCAACATAAAGCTAACACCGGCTCGGAAGCTAGTTCTTCTTAAATTTTCCTCTTCATTCACTCTTTTGTTTCAATCAAAATTCGTTACGTTGTTAGACGGATGTGGGCATAGCGGTAAATAACTGAGTTATACTAATAATTATATATTGCGTGCTGTTTAATACGTTGAGTGCCTCTTGCCAACTTAAGTAAGTTTCCTTTGAAATGACAATAATTTATTCCACCGAGTGCGAATCAAACCCTCGACCAATATGATTGCAGTCAGACACACCAAAACACACAATTATGTTATATTAAGAATAACACAATATATTTCCTTAATCATATTAATATATAAAATATATATATCAAATAATAACTCCAATTCGCTGCACAGTAAATACTTTATTCCACTTTTGACACTTTTATCGGCCAACTAGCATAGTTTTCACTAGACAACTTATGACTTCGATGGTTATCAAACGATTGACCCAGGTCCTCACTCAATAATCAAGAACGCTGTTTCAACCCCACCACTCTCAATCCTTTCATCGGAAGTTGTCATAAAAGAGTGGCGGGGTCGAGGAGAGTTGCCATTTAAGAAAAATAAAACTACCTTTTATAAAATTATTACATTCGGCCATCCTACGAAATGTGTAGCCTCCCGGCACACTAAAAACATCTCTACCAATAAATTACTTACCAACTTAAATTACTCATTATTTTGAAACCAATGGAATAAAATATTAATTTAATTTTGATTTAAAAAGTATAATCTCATAAAAGTAAATAAATACTCTAAGGTCGGTTATGTAACATTTTAAAAGATTTCTTGCTGGCAAGAATTAAGAGGCTTTTTACTGCCCGCAAAATTCATATTCGAATTTTTTGATACCATCTCCAATTGTTAGAATGTGGATGTTACCATTCTTGCTCCTAACGAAAGGCCCCAAGTGATCAATATGTATAGTATGAAACGGTTTACATATATTTCTATAGGGAACAAATGACCGCTTTCTGCCTTTTCTGTCTTTGTTATAAGACCAGTCAATACAAGCGCCCACACATTTCTCACAAAGTGCCTAAACTTGGAAAACCAGTACTGACTTTAGACTTTTTCTAAAGTCTTACTTTAAATTCTTATTTTAAAAAGATTTACATATTTTCCATCTAGCATTCCGTGGAATAACCAAATGTATTCTGCCATCAAGTTTTCTATACACGGTACAATTTTTACTTCATAATTACTCCTTATTTCTTTACATTCTTTGTCTTCTCGGATTTTAGAATTTTAAAAATCCGAACAATATCAAAATCCCAATAATATAACAATATCATCCAGCTAGTTGTACAGTAAGAAGTCAGTTTTCTTGTTCCATTTTATAAATATTAACTTATGGATCATCATCTGCTGTAACAGATAGTGTGGTGTTTCTACTAAGCGTCGACATGCGACATTTGGATGCCAGCACGAAATTCTATGTCAAAAGTAAATTCAGAGATTTGTAACCACCGCCTTGTTATTCGCGGCAGCAAATCTCTTGTTATCAAGGTGGTTCCAAGTGCCGCGCAATCTGTACAAATTTTAAAGTGTATACTCTGATGAGTAGTGTTAGTATACTCTCAGTTTTTTCAAGGAGCACACAACATCCAGTGTTTCGTGCTCATAGGAATGAAGATCCTTTTCCTCAGGTGGGGTCTGCCTGCTAAAATAGGCATCTGGTTTTAAAACTCGCGTTTTTTTTTTTTTCACTGCATTAAGATTCCTCCTATGCCAAGAGCACTGGCGTGTGCAATTTAGTCTCCAACTTAGTATCATAAAGAGCTAAAACTATCTATAAAGTTTTCTTTGAGCAGCGAAAACGTATTTTCTTGTGTCTTGGACTAAAACCAGGCAGAATCTTTCTTTCTGCAGATAAGTTAATGGTTGGGCAACCAATCCATAATCTTGGATGAACTTACGACAGTATCCCGTCAGACCAAGAAACTGACGAACTTCGTGAACATTACGAGGTGCTGAAAATGCTTTGATAGCTTGAGTTTTTGCGCTACCGGATTATATACCTTCTGAAGATACCTCATATCCCAAATAGTCGTCATTTTGACAATTTCATAGTTAAGCCAAATTCTCTCAACAATTTCAAAATTTCCTCAAGTTGTTCCAATTCATCAACGAATGAGATGTCATTCGTATTCTTGACAGGTATCAACACATCGTCTAGATATGCTAAAGCATATTCGTATCTTTTGCTTCCAAGGATCTTATTTATCATCTGCTGAAAGACAGCTGGAGCATTTGCCAACCCGAAGGGCATCCGTTTAAATTCGCAGTGCCCATCGGGCGTGACGAAGCTCTTATGTTGACTATCTGTCACTTGGTAATAACCAGAAGCAAGGTCAAGAGTTTTAAAATAAGCATTTCCGCTGAGATTAGAGATCTGATCTTCTATTAAAAGGAGAGAGAAACGACCTTTCACTGTTCTATTGTTAGTTCTAAGTCTACGCAAATTCTTTGCTCACCAGTTTGCGTCCTCACCATAATGATTGGACTTGAATAATTGTAATTTGACTCTTGAATTACATCGTTTTGCAGTAATTCATCAATAATTAACATCACTTGTTCTCTATCCGAGTGTTCATCAGCCACTACAAGCACAGTGATTAATGCCTCGAGGCAACCTTATATAAGATTTGTATAATGTACGAATTTCCGATTTTCTAAAACCTCTCACTACAGGCATATCATCAAAGATCTTGGACAATTTTAAGAAAGCTGCTTCGCTTTATTTAGTAAGCCTGCATTCACTCCCGAATTCTATGTATGCTTTTAACCAACCGTAATTAACAAGGATATTCTTATAAAAGTTTTCTTTTTAATTAGTTTTATTCCAACGTCAATTTTTAGAGTTTGTTTTAATTTATTTATTTTTTTTTTGCGTGTTTAGCACGCGTGGATACAGAGGTTGTTGTCACTGCTGATCGTGGTACATCAGGGCGTAACTTACAGTCGTCATTATCATGTCCAATCCTATGACAATGTTTGCACTTTACAATCGGACTAGGGTATTTGTAAAATGGATGCCCTTTATGAATGCAGTTTCTTTTTTTTATTTTTTTTTTATTCTATAATTTGAAAAGGAGTTTTAGTCACACTATTGACTATGTCACCCCCGTATAATCTAATTACTTAATTATATGAACAATTTAGCCAATGCACTCGCATTACTTGACAATGGTTCTGTAAGAACACTAATACAAGTACCAACATTAAATGATTTTAGCCAACATGGCCGCAGCGCTTCATTTCGTGCACATTCAAATAACAAACGATAAATATCATTAATTTTGTTACATTCTGAGCATCACTCTGTATTAGACAAATTCAACATGAATTTAAATTTATTTGAATGATTGCAGTTGAAACACGTAATCGCGGAACTATCGCTTTAAACTGTATTATGAATATTCCGACTAACAAATCTTTTGTAATTGCCATCTGTAGTCAATCGTTTCGGTGTTTTACGTTCCTCCGTGGCGGAGGAGTATCGTCACTTGTCGTCGTTGAAGTAGATGACGTCGAAGGAGCTCCTTTAGTCTCTACTTTCCTCCATTTTGCGTACTTACGCTTACTTGTAGAGTCGGAGGTGGCGTACCTCCAACTTGGTCATCGTCCAACTTTATATCGAAATGTATTAAATCCATAGAATCATGTCTGAATCTCTCTTATTTACATCAAAGTTCACTCGTTTCTTACAGTCCAGCAAACATCATTTCTCAGTCAATCACTATTCAGCGAGCATCATTGCTCACTCAATTACTATCCAGCGAGCATTACTGCTCACTCTAATCACTATCCAGCTAGCATCATTGCTCACATCAATCACAATCCAGCGAGCATCATTGCTCACTCAATCACTATCCAGCGAGCATCATTGCTCACTCAATCACTATCCAGCGAGCATCATTGCTCACTCAATCACTATCCAGCGAGCATCATTGCTCACTCAATCACTATCCAGCGAGCATCATTGCTCACTCAATCACTATCCAGCGAGCATCATTGCTCACTCAATCACTATCCAGCGAGCATCATTGCTCACTCAATCACTATCCAGCGAGCATCATTGCTCACTCTATCACTATCCAGCGAGCATCATTGCTCACTCAATCACTATCCAGCGAGCATCATTGCTCACTCAATCACTATCCAGCGAGCATCATTGCTCACTCAATCACTATCCAGCGTGCATCATTGCTCATTCAATCACTATCCAGCGAGCATCATTGCTCACTCAATCACTATCCAGCGAGCATCATTGCTCACTCAATCACTATCCAGCGAGCATCATTGCTCACTCAATCACTATCCAGCGAGCATCATTGCTCACTCAATCACTATCCAGCGAGCATCATTGCTCACTCAATCACTATCCAGCGAACATGTTAGTTTTCCACTGTTTCGTCACTCAAAGCGTGTAATTCCAAAAAAAAAGAAAGATTAATACAAATGATTTTAAAAAAAAGTAAGTAAATGTTTTATACAATTATAATGTTTCATAAACAATCAAGTAGAAACTTCAATTATATTTTTCTCTTTTAGATCTGGCCTGTATATCTATAAAATCATATTCAATTACCCATATTCAATTACCAAATATCATGTAAACGTCTAAAGAATTCAAAATAGGTAGTATAAATATACATTAAGTAAATTGAACATACGAGTTAAAACCACATTTAATTCTTTATAAATAAATCGGTAAGTCAGTTGATAAATATTTTTAATAATGATGTAAATGATCTTAATAAAAAGTCTTATGTTGTTACATATGCATGATTTGCATTTTTGTAGAATATCCCTGATCAAATGTGATGCTATGTAAAAGTGTGGTAAGTATTTGTGCATTACCGGAGAGTAGCCCCGATCAAATGCAATGCTATGTAAGTGTGGTAAGTATTTGTGCATTACCGGAGAGTAGCCCCGATCAAATGCAATGCTATGTAAAAGTGTGGTAAGTATTTGTGCATTACCGGAGAGTAGCCCCGATCAAATGCAATGCTATGTAAGTGTGGTAAGTATTTGTGCATTACCGGAGGGTAGCCCCGATCAAATGCAATGCTATGTAAAAGTGTGGTAAGTATTTGTGCATTACCGGAGGGTAGCCCCGATCAAATGCAATGTAATAGTGTCGTATTTGTTCAGTATCGAAAGTAAAATAAAAATAAATTTTAACAAGCGTCATAGTCTATGTATTAAAATACATAAGTAACAAGTAACAGTAATTTTAACTCGAGTTTCCTTCTGTTTCTTTTTTTTATTTAAAATTGTGAAGACGTACATACCTGGATTTTTATATCCCACTTCTGAAATATCAAATAATAACTCCAATTCGCTGCACAGTAAATACTTTATTCCACTTTTGACACTTTTATCGGCCAACTAGCATAGTTTTCACTAGACAACTTATGACTTCGATGGTTATCAAACGATTGACCCAGGTCCTCACTCAATAATCAAGAACGCTGTTTCAACCCCACCACTCTCAATCCTTTCATCGGAAGTTGTCATAAAAGAGTGGCGGGGTCGAGGAGAGTTGCCATTTAAGAAAAATAAAACTACCTTTTATAAAATTATTACATATATATATTTCTTTTACCGGCTTAATAAAATTTAATATTAATATAAGATATATCTTTTATTGATACAATACATGATAAGATATGTTGCAAAGCGAATTACGCCTCCGCTTACCCTTGATATATTATATATCAAAGGTATTTTATACCTTATATATTTATACGTATTATTTATCGTTGCCAAGATACCTAAGAGTAAATATAAATGCGTAATGTTTAATTACAAACACTTTGTGCTCCATACTCGAAAATCTCTACGTGTTGTGGGTTCGATTATCATTAGCGGGGTTTTTTGTTAATTTATTTTTTAGCTTCACATAACAACGTAGAAAGAGGGAACCAGGCTGAAGGAACCCAATGTTAAGACACCCCGTTCCTCACTTTTCGCTGTTCGAGGCATTGCGTGTGGAGTGGCGAAAAGCAACGTCGCGCTTCACCACGTTGCCAGAGATAAGAAAATGAATATAATTCATTCTCCCCTAATGGGAATCGAACCTACAAAACGTTGCGTTTACAGACAGATGCTGTGGCTCTGTGCCACGACAGCCCGTGTAATGTTAATATCACAAATATCTATACCTTGTATAATGAAATAGTAAAACAAGTGTCTGAATATTGATTATACTTATTTGCGAAAAAAAAAAATTTGTGACATTAAAAAACACCAACTAACTTCATATTCTATGAATATAAAAATATGATTTTTAAATTGTTTGTCTGTCTACTTGTACATGCTTACCTCTGCATCGACAACAACAATGGATTTGTAAGATATCTTCTAATTGTATAACTATGTAATTAGGTTCTAGGCAGAACAAGTAAGGATATGCTCTTGCAATTAAATTAATCACAAGTGAAGAATTCAGACCCTTGATACTGATAAATTATAGGCGGTTACAGGCATATCGTAATTAAATTAAAAACATTGAAAGTCCATATGTAGCCCACGATTACAAGCAAAATACTAAGTAAATATTATTCCATAAAACTGATTGGAACAATTGTTTGTTTAATTTGGGGACACATGATATCCTTAACAGTCAATATTTGATGTATTAGGTAATGTTGCTACATATAAATATCAAATTACATACATAAAGGGGTTTCCGCATGTTAACATAGTTAACTGCTATAGCTTATATGTAAAACTATTACATTTGTATTTATTTATAAATGCTTCAAGATTGTTAAACTTATTTGTAAGAAAAATTCATATGTAAAATTTGAATGACAAGTTTTAATTATAATCCCACGCATTTTGTATACGTAGTTAGCGTAAAATAATTAGTCTTTGTTATAATATTTAGTTCAGTTCATTGTTATAGTGTTCCTAGCGTGCCAGTTGAGTGCATATCTCTTCGCAAATAATAATACATTGTAGGGACACACGTAGAAAAAAAGAAAAGTGTATATATATATATATATATATATATATATATATATATATATATATATATATATATATATATATATATATATATATATATATATATGTATGTATATATATATATATATATATATATATATATATATATATTTATATATATATATATGTATATATATAGTCAATCTTAAATAGAAGGGATGAGCGAGTAGAAAAATTTAAAACAATAAGTTATAATAAAAAACATTATATGTATAAAAAAATTGTCTTATTAAAGTGAAGTGTTTTTAATATTAAACGTGGATAATTCACCAAATTAACGTGTTTTATGTGCCATTAAAATTCCACTAAATTACTTAAGCTGATGTAACACGAGCGAAGGTATTTGGGAAATTTCATTATCTAAAACGCCTTTAATTTTTGTTTTAATTGCTAGACTTTCTCATATATTAATTATATATTATTTCTACAAAATCTCTAACTTCAGTATACTCGTAAAGTGTATAGGAAAACATCTGTAGGTAATCGATTTTTGTCTCAGTGATGATTAAAAGCCATTACATACATATTTATGTAGTTCATTTCATGCAAAAAGATTTTTTTTGTTTGTTGTACTTTTCGTTGACTTACAAGAATTAAATTGATACGGAACCCTCGATATTTATTTAAATTGAGGATGAAAATTATAAGTTGTAACCAACTCCATGAGACAACACAAAGGTATCTATTAGATATGTAAGTTAAAAAATCTAATATTATAACTGTTTGTGATTTCAAAATAATCATATTCATAATCTTTTCAAGTTCAAACAAACAAACATTTTTAGAATTTTTATCAGTCTGTCTATGTTTCCGTTTTCTGGTTTCAGATGACCGGGTTTCTATGGGACTTTTACCGGAAGATTATGGGACAGCAGTGGCTACTTTTTATCCCGGAATTAATGCGGGATCGGGTTTACGCGGGAAAATCACGCAAGATTCTTCCGCCCAGATGAGACATTACATACATTTTTCATTACTTTTATAGACAAAGTGATTATAAAGGAAGAAAATGTATAAATACAATACATGCATATATTATTAGAGTACATCTGCGATCAAGCAGGGGACCACAAACGGGCCGCTAGTAGGTTATATGTTGTTTTTGTGCTATAATGAAAAATATCTATACAATCTATAACTTTAAATAATATGTAATCCATGGTGAAGATATTAAACACGCCGTGAGTGAGTACACGTTTATCTCGAAATATAAAAAAATTAAATATAAAAAAAAAAAAATTAAATATAAAAAAAAAAGAAAAATTACTATGATAATTCACAATGAAATGAAATCAAAACAAAAACTGGCATAGAATGTAAAAATCCTAAAACATCTGTTAAATATACGCAAAGTTAGTCGAAAACGGTAGAATTGTTAAAATAATGAATTTATTTTCTAAGGTAATGAGTGAATAAAAATGATATTTTACCTAAATGCTCTTCCATTTCCGATTTTCAGTATTGTTACAATTTCTACATTTTCTACAAACTAAATTACAGAAAATTGTTTTTAAATCATAAAAGTTATGTTTATGGTTTAGGTTGATTAAATCCAATAACGTCAGTATGTTGGTTACACTATGAATCAAAATTATAATTTACACAAATTAATACTAAAATTATACGTGTAACATATACCTATGATTGAGTTCAAATACTCCGGTGAGACATGTATAGAGCTGAGTAGCATAGTGTAATGCCTACAAATTGTTAGCATTGCCATCATTCAATATGATGGTAATTCTACTCTTATGTAATATAAACCAATTGTTATAGTACAGCTTGTAACTCTTTATTTTGTTGGGTTTGTTGTGATTGTCTTAAATAACTAAGAGATAGCGTATAATCTTATAAAGACAATAAACATATGATGACGATTAATTAATTTATTTTTTGTTCATAATAAATCCGTAGGTTCGCATTTTTTTATTAGTGGTTTTTACAGACGTACCACCGCTCTGTAACCGGCCAGTAACATTTTCCCGCTCTCTAAAATTAATTGTATTAAATCGTAACAATTTAATAATTTGCAATCAAGAATCGTCTTAGTCTCTGCCTTCGGCAAATTTACAAAATTAGACCATAATCGACTTTTTTTGCAGGTATCATCCCATAATAGCTGAGACAATTTATTTTTTCGGCTCTCGTTATTAATATATAAGGTTATTTTTATCATAGTTTAAATATTATAATAAGATATATTAACAATGAAATCGTTAATATTTTAAATAAATATTAAATTTTATTTCATTGTTGTTTTAAATAAATATTTAATTTTATATAATTCATCAATATTAATTTTATTTCAAATATTAAATTTTAATAAGCATTAAGCATTATAAAATATTTGTATGCAAACGTAATAAATAAAACATTTGTTCAATGTATGTAGATACAATTATGATTGGAAAAGTTATGCAGGCCAATGGAATTTTTGCAAAACATAGGAGCAATATATTCATTTTAAATAACATGTTGTAATCGAGTCTGTTGTGCGGTCTTATTAGCCGGATTTAAGTCGTTCGAGTGACTAAAATATTAGGTATATCACTCACAGAATTGTATTTTGCATTTTAATTCTATCCTCCTCATCTCCACAGACTCAGACAGAATGACCTTAAGCAAAATTATTGTACATTAGTTTTTTAGCTAGGTTTCGATACAACACTCCTAATAACTACAACAAGATCGTTATTAAGCTCTTTATAAGTTGCCAAAATTAGTAAAAAAGTGCAGCTACATACAGTTCTACTGCGAATTAAATCAATATTTAAAAATAAACATTTAAAATAAAATAATTTGAATAAGGCTTAGAAATCCTATGGCAACCTTCTTCAATTTGACAAGACTGAGAACTAGTAATCTCTAATAATATGGGACACCATATTATTAGAGACACCACAATATAGCTGATGAGGCACCGGCAGTCTAGAGTTAGGCAGTTATATTTACAGGAATCAAGTATAACAGAACGTTTTTTTCTTTTTGCTATATTATATTATGTAGCCTGTAATTAACTCAATTGTGGGCATCACATATTCCAAAAATACTATAAAGTAATAAATCAGTTTGTTTATTTCGATTACCTTGCACATTCTACACAATTGTTTTAAGTAACAGATTGTCTATTGTCTTTCTCGTTATATAGTTCTGCAGTCTCGTTGTATAGTCTACACTACACTGTGTTGTTTGTATATGAACATTTATATCATGTGTAGTCACAAGCTTTTTTGTTTGCAGGTTCACACTGTATCCCGCACATAGCAAGGTAGACAGAGGGAACTTCGTGTTAAGACACTCCTAACCATGCTTTTCAGCCTTTCGAGACATTGTGTTTTGAATGATGGAATTCAATGCCGCGCTTTGTCTTGTTACCAGGGAGAAACAAGTGAATATTAATTCAGTCTCCTCGAGTTTGAATCAAATCCGCAACTTTCGCTTTGCTGCTGTGCCACGACGGTCCCTCGTCAGTCAAAAACTTGTCAACATTAATGAAAAAGATGTTGGTAACGTAAAGTTTAAAGCAAGCAAGATTTATTCACATAACAATATTTTTTATACATATTTTATATAGATTTAAGGTCAAATACATAAGGACAGTATTCTAGGCGACCTTGAGATGTAGAATCTACAAAGGAATACCTACAACTGCAAGCCTGCTAACCTTCATCTAATTTCATGATAAAACACTTATTAGGGCATTAGTGGAAACCAGTCAATTAAAAACGCTTAGCACTGAATTATTAGTTAAAATTGTATGTTATATATATATATATATATATATATATATATATATATATATATATATATATATATATATATATATATATATATATATATATATATATATATATATATATATATATATATACACATATAATTTACTTTAGGGATTTTGTCAGAGGACATATTTATGAATTAAATATATAGTTGTACTTAATACTGTATTCAAATCTTAGAAAAAGAAAAAAATCATCATCATTTTGTGTTGCCTGACCAAACTCTACGCCACGCTTTATCTTGCCAGAGCGGGTAAATGAAAATAATTGACTGCCCCGTGTAAAGTCGAACCCTTACCAATCGTGTTTAGAATTAGTGACTTAGTCCCACTGGACCACAAATACCTAAGCAATTTGTAGCAACATATCTGTTCAATTTATAAAAGTAATCTGCAGTAACATTAATATTATAGAATACAAGTTTAAAGCTTCAAAGTCCTAACAGGATGCATTATTCGCATATATTAATTACTTTAATAACCGGAGATCAACTTTTTACACACTAGTAGACTTAGATACATAAAAACATTCTTTTTTAATATGATTATATCGCCTCATGAGTTTTAATGACTATAATAATGCACATAGTAAGTAAATAGTAACATATTTATATAATACATTAACATTAAGAGTAACGATGATGTCATATTTGCATATATATATATACATATATATATATATATATATATATATATATATATATATATATATATATATATATATATATATATATATATATATACATATATATATACATATATATATATATACATATATACATTACCTTAGACTCTTGAAATGTATCATGTATACAACTTCTATATATTATTATATATTTTACCAAAGAGGCGAAGCTTCAGGTAAATACTTGTTAAATATAATATACAATGGTAAACGTGTTAAAATGCGAATTTTGGCACATTATTACCACTAAGAAATATATTTGTAACTAGTAAATATAAGTTTATATATAAGTGACTAAAACAATTCTGCTTTAATAGCCTGTTTTAATCGCATTTGCTTTGACGTTGTATTGACATGACATTAAGTGATGATTAAAAAAATATTAATGATCATATGATTATAATTTCATATTGTATAAAATCGTTTTATTTTTTAAATTTTTTTATATTATTTATAAACATATAATAAAAACACCATAAGCTACTTTTATACTATATTCATACATATAGAACACTTATTCATATTTATGTTTACAATGATAATGTTTTTGCCTCCAAAAATGATTTTTTCGTAACCGTCAATGTATTTTATTCTATGTTTTATATATATTTTAAATACTTAAAATTATTATATCCCAGAATATTTATATTATTATATCCCAGAATATTTATAACTTAAGCTATAAAGTTTTCTGATAAATTATGTTATTACGCGGTTTCGATCGCTTGCGTACAATAATCCGTTTTCGGATTATTGTACGTACTTATTTTTTTAATTGTTTCCTTTCAAATCATTTTGTCAATAAAATATTTTATATCAGATATTTTATCTAGGCGCTAAGGCAGTAAAAATTTATAAGGTGTTTTCCGCGTAAATCCCGATTCCGCGGAAATTCCGGGAAAAAGTAGCCGAATTGTTCCTCCACAGCCTTTTTTCTTCTAGTGGATGTTTCATAGAAATCAGCTGTTCCAGAGATTAGTCCAGACAAACGAAAAGATAGACAGAAATTAAAAATGTTGATATTAAGTGTTAAATAACTACACATATGCACTCGAAAATATTCAATTATTTTGAAATCAATTCTATTTATATGTATAGACTAGAGATTCTATTTATACGTATAGATTGTAATAGTCGGCGAAGAGTCGGCCAAAAAAAATCCAATTTGTACGTCTTTATCGACGAAGGAAAGTAGTCTCGAGACCATTTTCATTTCTATCCCTCTCGTCATCATTCAGATACATACATACATACATATCGTCACCCTATATCCCTAGCAGGGCAGTCACAGAGAACGGATCGTCAAACCATTGTATACCATTTTCGCCTCGTCCACTGTCATTAACCTCTTCATACATGCTCTCTGGACCCCCCGTCCTCTTGTTTTTTACGTAACCTTCCTCCAGCATCTTTGATACTGTGTTTTCGAAGGTCAACTGAGGTCTGACCTCACCTTTTTTACCACTAACTTTTGCTTCATATATAGTTTTTTTTCCATGAATCCATCCCATTGTTCCCATACCATCCCATACCTGAGCACGCTCTTCTGCATTCTCACTGTGACATCCTAATATTCTGTGTATTTCTTCGTTGTGGATTCGGTCAGTTAATGAACTCCGCATATTCTCCGAAGAGGTCGTATCTCCACAGCATTCATCTTTCTTGCATTCTTCTTCTGCAATATCCATACATTTCCATACATTATCCACATACTTCCCAGGTATACTACTTCATTCACTTGTTCTAATAAGTTGCTATTCACAAAAATCTTGAATTCCGTCGTAGAATCTTACTTCCATTCAGATAATTTAATCATATTTTATAAATGATCAGCTTAGCCGATTTGTTGGCCGGCTAGTCGGCTTTTTACAACCAACTAGTCAGCTAGTCGACCAAAGTCATAGCCGGCACATCTGCAGTATATAGATGAATAATTTTCATTTTGACACTCTGGTAACTGTCAATGTTCCACATCACGACGCAATTACTCGAATTCGGGGGAGAAACGATTAAAGGAAAGTCCGGTTACTTATTTCTGTTTACCCTACTAAATATAGATATGAGGGATATTACGTGCTACATTCAGATGTACTCAGGTACAGTATCCGAGTCGATGAATAAAAAAAATTATAGACATTATCAAAAAAAAATTAAATGATTTACACTAAATTACAGGCTACCTGCTCATCATAAGCTTTGCATTCCAGTTTACAATAATCAACGTAAAGTTATGAAAACAGTATGTGTGTATGTTGTATGTGTGTATGTTGTATGTGTGTTTTTGAAAAGGGCGTTAGACGTGACAATGGCTGACACATTCTTAATTTATAAAAAATCACTATCACTTGAGAATGAGAAGTTTGAAAATGGTTCAATATATAATGTGATAAGATTTTGAATTGTTTTTGTTAGAAATTAGCGTTTTTAATAATACATATATTAAAAACGCGAGACTCACCGTGCGGACCCTGGAGATGTCTAAGTGTGGTGTTGTTTTTACCATACAACAAATAAAATGATATATTAATAGATTTTTTCACCAAGACATTTGATATTGCTGGGGGTAGCAGGACATGCCAAGATTAAAACTGAAATTTTAACACATGATTATTTGAATTAATGAATAAGCAAAAACTTAAGCCCTACAGAAAATGTTGATCAATCATAACATTGTTATGAGATTTATTGTTTTATTATCTTGTCATTTAAAAATTAACATATCTATAATTTTATTCGTCTTAAAAGGCCATAATTTCAAGTACGTACAGCTTTAATTGTAGGTATAACTGATAAATAAGTAAATAGCTCTTCTTAAAGTATTATATTTTTTACTTTACTTACAAATTATTTAGCTAAAGCGATCAGTTTTCGGCACTGAATATTATAATATGTAATTCTCAAATTCATAAAAAGTGGATGCATGAATATGCTCATCATCTCCCATAAATCTTCCATATGCTTTTTAGTTATCGCTGGCTACCTCAATCTGTTAATAACTAGACGTCACATTATTTTTCGAGTTACTCTCAACGAGCCTTCTCATTTGATACCCATATTGTAGAACTGCATTTAAAATAACCCGTCCGTCCGTCTTGGATGGTTCGCCATATTGGATATAGAACGCCGTCACACGTGAATTATGTATACAAAAATTCAGATCAATCGGTTGAAGATGTCTACTTCAATATTGGGTTCCTAAGATTCCACCCGAAAACGCTAAGAAACGTGAAAGTGAAAAAAAAACTGTCATTGCACCTCAAAGTAATAAATATAGACTGAGCTATGATAACAAACATTCGTCATCACGTAATTACATATTTTTAACAACATAAAGACAAATTAACGCCTATACTGAGGAAACTACTATCGTATCATAAATAAATATTATATAATATAAATACTTATCTAGACACAAAGAGAAAACAAGACTCAACAGGTAGGCAAATGAATACCTCTATAAATTAAATAATTAGGTCACACGGCAATTTACGATATAACTTGTTCAATTGTATAAAAAATTAAAGATAAAAAAGGTTGTGAGATTTTCAATAGAATATTTACAGATATACAAATATATTATATGTTATGTAGCTTTCTCACTCTTGCTTTTTCAAAATAAGATAAGGAGAAACACAAACGCACAATAATATTACATTATTATGGATTTATAAACAAATATTAATACAATACTTTCTTATTTTACGTATAATAACGTAAATTTACCCGATTTATAACGTAAACTCTTCATTTAAAAAATACCGGTAAAAATCAATACATCCGTACCATTAAGTGTATTAATATTTTGTACTTCATTCCCTGAACATTTATATAATAAAAAGTAACTCATCGTGTCATTACAAGCTGTTTTGCATAAAAATCATGAAATTCCAATACTTCTTTGTAGGTACAGAATAATAAATAACGTGACATCGGTAAAATATGTGTCAGATAGTTAGTACGGTCAATGGTGAAAGATCAAAACGGTAAACACTCAATTAATTCGACTTTTTATTTATAATTACGTTTCAAGCATTAAATTAAAAAGAAAACTAAAATATAGTAAAAGATAAATATAAATTATGTTTATTAATACTCACATGCCCACTTTCCTTTCGACTTAAAATCCACTTTATAGATCACCGGTCCGACAACATAATTGTACAAGAAATAAACAATAGATCTACAGAAACATATAAGAACACAAACGATGAACGCCATACCACATTTTTCTAGCTCGTTCAACGTAGCCATTTTTATTTAAAAGCGTAATATATTATTGTTTTAATAAATTGGGCGATTTTAACGATTTCACGAAGACCAATTGACAGAACTGACGCATGCGCACTGGCAAAGAAAGTGAGTTTGCGCAACCGGACGATAAGCTCGGACCGCTTATCAGAAAGAAATGGGATATATTAATATAGTGCTGTCTCGCTTTAACATTTTTGTGTTGTTTTCAAGAACAAGTGAGCTGCGGAAGTATTCATTTTATTGATTTCTGTATTATATATACTTTTCGATTTAGTCAATATTCATCGACCTACAATTTAATTTTAGTTTAAGTAAATTGATAGCTGTAGGTTTAAATCCCAGTTGGGGAACAAAATTTGATTAAAACTAATTTAATCAGATTATATTTATAAATTTTATAAATTTTGTTTTACCACAGGTTTTAGGTTTTTAGGACCAACTTTTTAGGATTCCGTGCCACAAAAAGAAGCACAATAGAAAAATTTAGGATCATGTTACTGTCTGTCTGTCCGTCTGTTTATCTGTCAAGATTATTTTCTCATAAACGTGTGAAGGTATATATCCAGGTCTAAAGTTCCCTAAAAATTAATGATATTAATCATACAGCCGTATTGTTAGATACATAAACGGAACGCCAAAGATATCGAGTTTATCCGTGTTTAACTAAAGTTATCGTTGCTATACTTTTATTATTGAAACGGCGGTAACAGATAGATTAAAGTTTGACAAAAACTCTGGTATATATCTCAGTTTAACTGTTAGTATGTTATTGAAATCGGCCGTTAGAGTATAAAAGTCAACGCAATCAAAATTTTGCAAGGCTTTATGCTTCATTTTTTCCGTATATTATATGAAATTTACCGTGTATTAGTACACGCCAATTCAGCCTACTGTATTTCCAGTATATAAAGTCGAAAATTTTAAATTTATAGGTATATTTTAAATTTATAACGGAAAATTTCCATAACTAATTTTATACAAAATGTATGCACTCAAATGGAAGTCTAAGTTGACAAACTTCATCTTCAATCATGTAATTAGTATGGAACCCTCGCTGCGCAAATCTGATTCACGCTTGCCCGTTACCTTATTAAAATATACTTAATGTTTTGACGGGCCAGAATCCACTCAGAAATACTTTCTAATATATTCTAAAATGTAGGTACCATACGTTATCGCACGTCTCGCATATTAAAATGATATTTAACTACAATTATACAAGATGATTTCATCTTTGTCAATATAACAGTAAGTTCCTAATAGAAATAAAATAATGAGTAAAGTTATCTAAATAAAAACAGATAAATGCAATAAATGTTAACATTTATAGATAATAAGCTTTAAGCTGTTTCAATTACTATGAAGAAAATATAAAATTATTAATCAAACGAGAAGTGCCACAAAGTTTATGATTTTAAAGATATCGCTAAACGCCATGTTAAAGGTGTTTTGTTAGTTGACACATTGTTTACAAGACCGTATGACGTCATAGCAAACCAGTTGTAATTTCATATGTTTAAAATGTAGATAACATTTAAAAAAAATGTTATAAATAAAAAATAAAAGTAAAACAACATCGGTTTGTTACTTAAAATACCTACCTTAAGTGTACATACAAAATATATATCTAAATGTCACAAGTAATTGTATTAATGGCCATTTAAATTTAAATGAGTTAGCAATATATAGATTGCCTATAGTGATAACTAGCATTGTACTTACAAGATTTTTAGAAATGTTATGAAAGTTGTTAACTTAAGTTATCCGGGTCTCACAGCTGAGATCCGAGGTTAAGACTTCAGATGTAGTGTAAAACTGAAGCGGATGAAAATTTTGCCCAAAAAATACTTTCTAACTATTTTCATAATACATATTATGAATACACACTTTACACGGCAGGTGTAGAAGCGAGAGTATAACAGGAAAATCTCTCTGGAGTTTCCTAATACTAGCTTCGGGAATCTGGGATTGAGACGAACTGGAATTGTGGTGTCGAGTGTCAATAGCATTTTATAGGGGTATCTTAACCCTTCCAGTATATTCATAAAATTTGATCGATCAAACCTTAAAATTTGGGCTGCAAGTCTCTGGCTGCTTAGCGCTCCTCTCATTGCAATACGTTTTTTTTCTCTTATTAATAATGTTTATTTTTATAGTATTGTTTTTGTGTAATTGTGTATCTTTAATAATAATTCAAAATTAAATCTTTAATTATTGCAGACGTCATTCGGCGGTCCACTGTATCCTCTAGTCATGAACTTTGAAACTCATTACCGAGACATCACTATCATGGCTCAGTGGCCGCAGCAGGCAGTATAGTACTTAATGGTTTTGAGTGCGTTCCTTGCTCGGAGGAATAATTGTTTGAAAGAAATAATTTGAAAGAAAAGAAAGAGGAATAATTTGAAAGAAATATTTTCATATCCGCAGTCTCATAGGGCAAAGTGCAGTGTCGAGTTACGCTGTAACAAAAATACGTAGAAACGTGTAATTTTTTTAAAGTAACGGACGGGACTCGAATCCGGGTGTTATGGATAACGCTGCAGCTAATCACGTTGTAATCGATGTCTTGTCTACGTTACGTTCAATTTTTTAAATGTTTCTAAATATTTTTTTATATCTTTATACATGCAAAAGACAAGGGAAACTTCATAATGTATAATATATGTATAATATATGGTGGGAAATAGTATATCGGTCAAGTGCATGGAGCACTCGCGCAACGAGTGTTCCGCACCAATTTCATGATTTAAGGTATACCGCTGAGCAAAACACTACCTATAAAAAATCGACAAACTTAAATTTGCGGTCGTGTGCACTCATTTTGTTTTAAATGAACTACAGTATAAGTTTGGTCCTTTTTGTGGGATACACCTATCTATAAAGTTATTAAAAATTTCATAAGGTCTAGGTGAACGGAAATTGCCATGTAGGTTTAAATTACGTAGTGATTTTCACACAATGCAAAATAATTAAGCATAATCGCTTATATCTTTTCATTGCCGTTGACGTAGAAGTTTGTTTCTTTCTGTGCTTCAAGAGATTATCGACTTGGATAGAAATATCCATGATATATATGAAAATTTATATTTCGATTTCATTCTTCCACGTGATTTGAAGAGAATAGTTTCGACAGACGGACGGACGGTAAGGGTTACGTTTTTTCGTTTTTAGGTACGGAACCCTAAAATAAAAAATAACAATACATCCCACAGTTTTTGCTTACTTTGATTTCAAATACAGTATGGTGTAAAATAAGTAATATGTAGCTATTGTTTTGGGTTTAATTTTTAAATAATACATTGATGATTTATTTTACTAGTTTTGCCTAGTGCTGTCCAAGGACATGACGTGCCTTTGGGTAAAATACACGTGAATGTTTTGCTGATTAGAATATGATAATAAGTAAGACAAAATTTTAACACAATAGTAATTTTCAGATCACTCTGGCCGCCCGGGAGGTCGAGGAGCCTTAGTCGCACCAAGCAAAGACGGTAGGTAGTGTTTCAGTTATATACAAAAAAAAGAACTATGTGAAATAGCCGCTATATATATATATATATATATATATATATATATATATATATATATATATATATATATATATATATATATATATATATATATATATATATATATATATATATATATATATATATATATATATATATATATATATATATATATATATATATATATATATATATATATATATATATATATATATATATATATATATATATATATATATATATATATATATATATATATATATATATATATATATATATATATATATATTAGAAAGGTGTAGATAGGTACCGTAGCGTTTGGGGCTCAATTTTCTCTGGCTATCCTGCTAGGTGTAAAGCGTGAGGCTATGTATGTATATAAAATACACTATCACACCAAAAATTTTATTAGTATTAATTTTATTTTATTTATTAGAGAGAAACTAGTGCCGATACGTTCCATTCTCCCCTTTCCATTCGAATTCGAGATATTATATTTTTACACCTTGGATTGCTTGTACACCTTGGATTGCCACTCAAATTCGGAACGAACCCACAACCATCGCGCATACCAGACGCTGTTCCGCTACGACACGATAATGTTTACAAGATAAATTTGTATATTTAAAACGCTGTCTCCTATTACAATGTTCAAACCGTCATTGTGAAATTTTAATTAGCTCCTAAAGTTTATACTTGTGAATTTAGCGATAGTCAGGTTTTCAATCAACTCCTTAAGAGGAAACTGTTAAAATATTTCAGATTAAATTATATTTTTTTATTATTTTTGTCAAAGAATATATAATTTTGGGCATTATGATTGAAGCATATATATGGTTACTAAGAAATTACTTAGGAACGAGTAAATAACACTTGCTTACGTAATGTACTATATAGTATATAGAAGATCTAAATTAGGTCAATAAGCCAATTTGGGTTTTGACACTATTATTGATATTGATATAATACATTTATGTTATAAGTATGTAAATAAAATGAATTTGAACATGTAAGTATAATTTATTGGACTTGTAACTTCTTCTTCTTCCTCGTACCCTCAATGCTGAGGATCGCATCACATGATAATATCCTCCATTCAGAGCGGTTGTAGGTAGAATTGTGACACGCACTTTATTTACCTTTACTACTTTAGGTACCTGGCACAAAATAATTGCAAATATGAAAAAAGAAACTCTTTTATGATCACTTTGCTGTCTGTCTGTCTGACCGTCCGTCCGGCCATCTGTCTTTGAGTCTGTATGTCTGTCTATCAAGATCATTTTCTCTGAATTGCATAGAAGCATCGTATCTATGACGCAGTACAAGAGACTTCAAAAAAACAATCTTCTAAGACAACGCAATCAAAAGGTACGCTTCGTACTTTGTATGAAAATCGTAGCGTAATTAACATTATTAAATTAAAGATTACTTCCCGTTGACCTAGAGTTATGGGATTTGGTATTAAGTGAGAACTTATCGTACAACCAAAGGAAAATCTTGGAAAACTGGAAATTTTATGTCCATAAATAAAACCATTACAAACTTACGTGTGTAGTTTGTTTCATACAAAATATGTGCATACGATTGCAAAGTTAAGTTTGTCAACGTTTATGAATTATACTTTGTTCACTTATAATTATGAAATTTGGCTACAAGTGAGAACTTATAGTACAAATAATTAAATATACTTAAAAAATTTAAAAAGTTGTTTAAAGAAAAAAAACCACTGCATACTTATATTCGTAGTTTCATTCACAATTAGTTCATACGACCTCAAATGTAAGGTTCTCAATTAAAAGTTAATCTATCAAAAGTTAATCTATCCGTGATTGTGTCACGAAATTGGCGCGGAACAAAAAAAGATTGGCGGAAGTGATAATTGTGCGTAATTTAGTAACTGTTCTGTTCTTTCGTTTCTTGGCCTAGGCCGTACTTCCCTGTTATAAGTTTTTCTTCTCGCCTGGATTGTCCTACTTCCGCCTATTGAAATCACCTAGTACAATTACTTTTTCATTTGCCGTTACATGTGCTCTTTTTTAGTCTTGATAGAATTTTTGAATATCAGATTCTGGCTGGACTGCATCTTTCTGTCGGCGCATTTGAAATAATTAAGTTTCCAAAGTTCATTTGAAGCATTGCTATACTTTCAGAAAAGCCAAAAAACTTCATGATATGATGTTTCCAGGCTATTTTTATAAGAAAGCCTACTAAAAGAAGACCCCTTGTTTCGCCTATGTATCAGAAAATGTGGCTTGAATATACGTCCATATGGCATCCCAATCTTCTAATTTCTGAAAGGCCAAGAATTTCACAGCTAATACTCTCTAATGCGTTTATAAGTTACAGGTATTGTTCTGCAGAGGCCAGAGACCTAATATTATAGGAACCAATTTTTATATGGCTTTTTCTTTCCTTTTTCTATTGAGTAGTTTCATTATATTTTTGTTTTACTGCAGGGTCATATTCTTCCACGGTGACTAGCCGGCTTGGAAGATCTATTTTGTCGTTCGTCGGTTTAGATATAGCTGTAGTGTTTGTTTTGGTTATTTTGTTCTGGTTCTGGTCTTTAGTTTTTTGGTGGGTTCGTAGTTAAAGCTAATGTTACTCGTTCTATATACTTAAGTATATTCGGTCTTACGATTTCTTTTGTGGTGGGCTTTTTCGGGTCGACTCGAGCAATCTGTCCTTAATACACCGCTAACCGCCAAGATTAAGAGATGATATATTAATCTAATTATTACTATATAATGTCTAATGAGAACTGTGTTCAGCAAAATTATATTAATACTACAATACAAAAAAATGTCAGTACGCGAGGGCAAAAGTCTTTTTATAGCACAACACTTGTCATATTTACTGTCCATTCACTTAACTCGATTTCACTTGGAACAGTATATTTTATCACATATTTCGCTGCCACTGCAAGGTTCATATGAGATAGTTTCTTTTTTATTATAAATAGTGGTTAAAACAATGAGATAACATTTGCGCTCACAGTAACAGTTTTAGTATATAAAAATAGTACTGATACAATAATGTGGGCTAAAATAACATTATTAGTATATTTTTCAAAATTATTTGATAAACACTATTTTTTAGTATACCATGTTCTTATTTTATTTTATTAGTTAATTTTCTTTTTATGAGATTATATCTCATAGTTGGACTGCGTATTATTATCTTCTCTTCTTTACTCTTCTAAGCATGCGTTCGTTGTTATAGTCCAGTAGAATAGCGTGAGTCGTTTGATAGATTGAGACCGCCATCCGGAAAATCTTCCCACCAGGAGCCTCCTCCTGGCTCCATCAAATGTCATCATTAGTATCACTGTTGGTGCCGCCGGGCACTTGGAAAGTAGTTATTGCTTGCTGTTTCATTATAAAATTTTAATTCAAAACCCAGCGGGGGTTTCTGGGCACGAAGGTGCTTAGTAAGGTGCAAAGCTTCTGATCACCGCTATTGGTATACAGGACTTTACTCTTTCACCTTCGCCCTAAACCGTCATCCTACACAAATAATAGTTCATTACATGAGGCTAGGGCTGCTTTGGTGCGCAACCAGATGGACGCCAGGACCTCGTTGGTTAGAGGCAGGGTGCACCAAGGACAGGTGAGGTTGGCATTTAGGGTATTATGGGTATTATGACCACTTATACTCCTTATTTTTATGTTATCTTACCAATGTTTAGTATTTACTAATAATGTCATAGTCATCGTAGTACAATGGACAGCGATAAAACAAAGTCATTTACATCAACGTATGAACCATATCGTTACCACATACATAATTTTGTGTCTTATAAACAAATACAAATACACATACATAAATACACATACATAATTTTGCGTCTCATAAACAAATTATTTATTTAATTAAAGCTTATATTGGTCATAGTTTTACCAGTTTTACGCTATTTTCCATATAGCAGTATCAGGATAATGTTTCGTAAAGAACGGGAAAATTACAATAATTTACATATAATCATAACCCCGTGTGGGGTTCGACACCACAACCATCGAGTCTGTAGCTAATGTACGACTGCGCCTCAGCGGCCCCAGTATCTATTTACTTATGTATATATATGTAGGTACTTCATAAAATATATTCAAGCCACTCATCACTTACTGTATATACTGGTTTGAATAGACACTCGTTAGGTCGCGATATATCGCTAACATCAAGTTTACGCTACATTCATACTTTCGTATGAAAATATAATATAAATCAATGTCAATTTTGTTGAAACATATTATATACATATAATTAAATAGTTTTGTTGTGTAATTATTTATATAATGGAAGCACAATTAGTATCTCATTTTTAGAGTTCCGTACGTGAAAAAAAAACGGAACTGCTATATGATCACTTTGTTGCCCTATTGTTATTTGACTTACAATTTAATACTTAAATTTCTTAATAAAACTAAGAGTAAAACAAAGTAAAAAATATCGGTCAAGTGCGAGTTGCGTTCGTGCATGGAGGTTTCCATACCAAAAGAAAATAAAAGTTATAGAAGTTGATAAACTTATATTTGCGGACACTTATTTTGTATGAAATAAACTTGTAACTATACGTAGCAAAGGTTTATTTTGTGTTATTACTATAATATTTCCTGTTCTCAGTTTTTGTTTTTAAATATATTATTGGAAAATTTTTATTATTTATTAGATAAACTTAAGACTTAAAATTAACCAAATCATAAAGCTACCGACTTGAACGCACTAATTTCAGAAACTACGG
Organism: Dione juno; assembly: GCA_037127375.1. Classification (NCBI taxonomy): domain Eukaryota; kingdom Metazoa; phylum Arthropoda; class Insecta; order Lepidoptera; family Nymphalidae; genus Dione; species Dione juno. The sequence continues at coordinate 3,380,438 of JAXRJS010000074.1, forward strand.
GTTCGAATTCAAAAATACATATAGATATTTCTGTTGAAAAGTCCATTTATCGAGGACGTCCATAGTGATATATTATAGCCTATAATATAGCCTGAATAGTGATGTAATAAAGTCATTATAGTCAGAGCTATCTCGAGCACTTAAAAAATATCATATCATACACAATTCTTATTAAGTTATATACAAGTAAGTACACGCGGACGAAGCCGCATGTAATCCGCTAATTTATTTATTATAGTTTTTAGGTGAGGTAGGCATATAAACATACACGCCAATATCACGTTTTACACGTATGTACTTTAAGTTAGTATATTGTAATAATATGATTCAAAGTGGCCTATTTTTTAAGCGGAATAAGCGTTTCACATTACAAAGTATAAATTCTTATTAATAATATCAAAATAATAAATCGAACTTAATTTGATACTATTGTTATTTAATATTTGTATGCTTTGTTGTTTGTTGGACAAAAATTTCTAATTGACTTTAATAAGTAATTAATCGACGTATTAAATAATAATTATCAAAATTGTAATAACATATTTTTTTAGCTTCACGCTGTTTCCCTCACACTGCAGGGTAGGCAGAGGGAACCGTAAGCTCAAGAAACCTAGTGTTAAAACAATCCGTTTCCCGCTTTCCGCATTTCGAGGCATGGCGTGTTGCGCTGCGGAACTCAACGCTACGCTTTTGCCTTGTTTCGCGAGCGAAAAATAATTACTTTTAATCTCCACTATATTTTTTTTATATGCGTATAGGCATTATTAAGTAAAATAGATTATATATCACTAAACTTCATTCTACACACGCCCTATCGGAGTCTATGTAGAGGACAATGCCTCTGAATTGGTAATAGCAGTTTAGAGATCCGTTTTGACGTAATAAAGACCCTTTATAGGAAATGGTTAAGCTTCGCTGTACATTTGTATAATTAATAGCGCCCTTAATCGTAATATGGCTGAGAGAACTTAAGGACAAAGGTCAATTTTCTATTTGATACACAATATAAAATTATTGTACGGATCAAACGGACACGGAGTGTGTTTAGCTTTAGATATTATTGAGGACGCCGCTGGTTCAATTGTCGTAAGTAGCTTTTATATGTGAACTATAAAATGCCTTATAAGATGTAGTCGTGGCACAGCGTCTAATTGTTAACGCGGTAATCATTTCGATTCTCATTTAGAGCTATATATATATATATATATATATATATATATATATATATATATATATATATTTTTTTTAATTTTCTCACTCTAGTAACAAGATTAAGCGCGACTTAACAAGCAAAGTTTTGAAAATTGGGCGAAAAGTGGCTAACTGATTGTGAGTAACTGAGAACACTAGGTACTGAATAACTACTGTCTATCATGCTGATAAAAGGTGAAGCTAAACAAATTAAGAGATATATATTATACATTTTCGTTTCTAAAGTAATTTTGGCAAATATAGTAAGCAGATTATTTTCTAGCTTTTCTATTTATAGCGTAAAAAACAATATCTACTTCCCACAATTGATTTTTAAAACAAAATGATACTGACACTATTTATTTTTTATTTACTGGAACGCCCTTATTTTCAGAGTTCCGTACCTCAAAAGAAAAAAACTGAACTCTTATAGGATCACTCTGTTGTCCGTCTATCTGTATGTCTGTCAAGACCATGTTCTCCAAATCACGTGGAAGGATCAAGCTGAAATTGATATTAAATATCCAAATCAATGACCTCTTAAGGCACAGTAAAAATCAAACTTTTAAGTCAACGCAATCAAAAGATATGAACAATTATGCTTCATTTTTAACAGAGCATAAGCATTTTTAATAGAGTAACAAAATTTGGCAATAAGTTAGAGCTTATACTACAACCAAAGAAAAAAAAATAGATATTTCCTGACAAAGACCATTATGAGCTTATATTATAGCTCATTTGAAACAAAATTTGTACATACGGCCGCAAACTTGTTTTTCCACACACAGTTTGTCGACTCTTATTAGTTGTATTTCACTGATCCAGAACTTACAGTATATATAAAGGATAAAATCTCAAATTGGATAATTGATAAGTTAAATGCAGAAATAAGCCATTGCAAACTTAAATTGTATAAACTTATTATGTAATCTTATATTGTAGTTAATTTCATACAAAATGTGTCTCAAGACAGAGAGGGCTGGAACAGAACAGTTTTGGAGGCTACGGCCCATAAAGGGTTGTATAGCCAATGATGATTATGCTGAAAAAACCGTTATTTGATGCTTATACCCTTAATTGATGCTCATATTTCACAGAAGTTATTTATTCGACAGAATCTATTATATAATTTAGCCTCACGTAATTAAAATATGTCTATATTTTTTCTACGGAAACCTTATTGTGCGTCAGGATGACAACTATGTTTAACGATATATAAATCGACCCATTAATACATTTTTAAAATCTTTTATGAACATAGGTGACTTTTGTACACTTTAATACTACGTCAAATTCAACTATAGTCTGTAGATGTAATTAAGATATATCGACATTAATATAAACAAAATAATCCCGCCAGCGTAATGCAGAAATTTTATTTCAATGAATAACGACATCTGCTGACAGATATTATAAAATATGACTATTGATTTTTAAACACATAATATTAGTTTTCAAAAATTATTTTAAGTTACCTATCAATAGATGACATTCTATCATATAGTACTAAATTACCTTCTGATCGCTAAATGTCACTATAATAATTGTAAATCAATAACTATTATTGTGACATCTAGCTAAACTGTGGAAATAATTTTCAAATGTTTTTATATTTTAAATTTTACCATTTGGCACTATTACTAAGTGAGATTGGAATAGAACTATCTTAACTTTTATTTTTGGTTTTAGGCTTGCACTTATGGATATATGGATAAAAACTATCCTTTATTTATTGTTTAAGGCTATGAACTATTAGCTTGCCAAAGCTAATTTACTTCTCTTCATTAATTTAAATAATTAAATTTTATTACTTTTTCATTTTTTGTTAGGGATTAGCATGAAATACTACAATAACAACAAGTAGTTTTTGCGTGATAAATAATCAGATAGACACGCAGACAGATAAAAACCCTGCTGAGTGCATATTTTATTGATTAGGTATTATTCAAAGGTCCTCATGGGACAACTATAACTATAAATCTTTCGGTTTTGGGTTCGTTCGAGTAAGAAGATAAAGCGCGGTATTGACTTCTGCCACTTAACACTCAGTACCTTGAAATTTGGAATACAGAAGGTCTTAAAGCCTCTGTACCCCACCCAACCATATGCTATGCATATGTGGGATATATCGTTAAGCCGTAATAAAAAACAGTTCTAAGAATTAAAATCCATAAAAAAAATTCCTTCCACTTTCTCACAAATTTTAGCTTACTATAGAAAACCTCACTGGCTCGAGTTAGCAATCACTCAGATTATTCGTATAATACTCGTTCATATTATTCAGCGTGCCATAAATTTCGCCGCATGAATTTTAAAAGCAAATTTTTCCATCGACATTTCGCTGTTAGTACGGGCAAGCGTCGCTTGGGATACGGGGATTTTCAAATAATATCTCCCAATACTGATTGAAAACGAATTTCAATTTTGTATCGTTGTTTTGAATTTTTTTGATTAGTTGATTTTGTTCGTTTAATAAAGCTTGTATGGGGAATTGTTATTAAAGCTCTTGTGTGAAATGTGCCTTACGAAAATTACAATAAATTACAATAAAGTTAAATTATATTTTATATAATACAGGGATAGGAAAGTAAATTCTGTACATAAAATTATAAAATATATATAAATTGGGACGGTTATTATACTGATGAGAGAATTCAGATGATTTTTTTTTAACTCAGTAAGAAGTATGGTTTTTATTTTGAGACTTTTTATCTGTTTAGTTTGTTTGGAAGGTCTAAATACCAAATGTAAATAAATATAGCTTCTATCGAAAAGTTGGTCATCGTGACGTAAAAAAACGAAGGTCTGTGGAGTCCCAGCATGCTCAGCAAATCTTTAAGAGATATTAATGAACCTCCTCAGAAAGAGTTATTCATTTTCTGCTTACGTTACGTAAGAATTGAAATTGTAGAACACCTTATGCCTTCACCTTCTCCAGGACCTCGATGGAAACTAGCAAGGCTGGTTTGCGACACCTATAAATATACCGGTACATATTTAAAATAATAAAATTTAAAAGCTTACGTGGATGTAATAAAGAGATCATTATACAAACATACACAGTTTTAGAACTATATAGGCACCAATTAAATGGAACAAGCATGGCAAGGGTCATGAAGTCCATGCAAACGATGTTGTGGGAGACAGTTACTTACTGGTGAGAATTTAAAATTTCTTTTTGTATTTAATAGTTCATTTATTGAGTGAGATATAGGCTTTACTGACAATAAAATAAATATCAGTCAAGTGCGAGTAGCACTCGCCTCCCGTGGGTACCTTACTAATTTAATTTAATTATGGATTAGTGGAAAGTAGATTTTACCTACATATATATAAATACGTGACAGAGGAGTATAGAAATTTGGTACACTTTGGCTAATATTTAATCCTTATAAATCCTTATAATCCTTATAAAATACATTCAATGAATAAATAAAACAATACACACACTACCTATATGTTTGACAAAATATACTTTAATGATTTTTTCAATGTGTTAATCCACACTAAGGATATAAAAATACTTAAAGAAGACATAAAAAAATTTACGTAGCGGGGTTTGATTCCGCGCCTCATGGAAGCCGTCCAAGCGCTCTGACCACTAAGCCATGCGTTCTTCCTGACGCTGCGTCGAAATTCTTATATGCTTTTTACAACTTACTACGTTGTTAGCATTTCTGTAGGGAGATTTTTACAAATTTCATTTGGCGTGATATACACGCGTACTTCACGCGTCAACGGGCCCTCTAGTACAAATTAATAAAATATTTACTCATTTTAAATTTAATAAACATCTGTAGTTTATAGTTCAAAGTAGAAATCAAAGTATTTAATATATTATTTTATACTTATTAGTTTTTGCTTGAGTTTGTATGTATGTTTGTTTATAAATCCATAGTATAGAAGTCGATATTGGTTTAAATGTTTTCTAATTACTTTAAAAAGTCCAAAACAATAAAATACCTTACAGATTAGTATACGTAACCCAAATATTATAAAAAAAACATCATATTAGTAGTCACTGAGTATAATAATACCAAGGTACCAGTATCTTGATTGTTTACTGGAGGATCTCTATGTCTAATTACAAGAATGGGGAAATGAACAGCTACTTACAATAAGCATAAATGTCGGGGGTTCAATCCTCTTTCGGGGACTGAATTATTTTCACCGGTTTTTGATTCACCGGCTTAGCAGGACTAAGGGCGGCGTATGGTTGTACCATTTAATCCACGATATCTCGAATTCAGTTGTTGTACAAATTCAAATTCGATATATTCTTTATTCAACTTGACTTTTACAAGCACGTTTGAACAGCACATGTTCATTTGAACATGTCACTTTTAATATTAATTCAGTAGTTGTCAGGTAATATCTCTACCTAATACTAAAATAATAATGTTATACAAATATGTTTTTTTTTATTTGGTCATTTGGTACAATATCAATAGTGGATAATATGATTTTAATTATAACTTATACATGACTTCCTATTTCCTTTTAATCAATATTTAAACAAAGATCGAACTCATTGTTTACTACATAATGGCAAAAGCTTTATAAGATTTTAGAAGCTCTATAAAATGAAGTCGATTTTAGTTCAATATTCCACTTAACCTTTTAATGAAGAGGACGTGGCTGAGTAAATTAATTTCCTATGGGCTATTGTAGCATCATCATAACAACTTTCAAACTTCGCGACCTGTTTATTAAAGTAAGGCTTACGAGATAACACTGTAGGTATTGTTTAATAAATTACTTTTATAATCTGATGTACTTTACGTCAATGCTCAGTACAATATGATTTATTTATAGTTAAAACAGATCTCGGATTTAATATTTATAGGATATTTTCTTAGAATTAACGTTAATAAATTAGTAATGTTATTAAATTACAATCAGTTGTCTGTGGAGTAGAATTATAGATAATCGCTCAGCAGTCATTTTAAAGCTTATTTTGACGTAAATATATTTAACTTTATTAATATAAAATTCTTTGTTTGATTATGATATTGAAGGGTTTCAATTGATTATTCATTTTAGTACTGCCATATTAGGCAGCTGCAGCTCGGTTGTCTGCATCTGAGATATGATAAAATTTAAGCTCTGCGTCACTAACTACGCCTAAGCGTCCTCTTTATATATACAAAGTAAGGACTCTAATTAAGAACAGTAATTTGTTAATGTCACTGTTAGTTAAAAGTTACACAGTAGAAGGGACTTTAAACTTCTTAGTGAGAGCTTTCAGGTGTTAACGAGAGCTTTCAGAAACGGATATATAGAGTCGAGTTAAAGTTAAGCAAGTTGCGGGTTCAAAAACCACATATATGTTTGTAACTAAATAATAATTTTAAGTTAATATATATTAAAATAGTTGCTGTTTAGAAATATGCATAGTCTTTATTATTCCATCTTGTAAGTCGTTCTAACGTGTATTCAATGATATTACTGGACCAGTGAACAATAGACATTATGCGCTAAAATCCATCGTTGAATATCGGTTTTTACGATACGCACCCACTTTACCTAAGATAATCACTTTATTGTCCATCTGTCTAAACTCTTTTTCTCAGGAATACATGAAAGTAAAAAGATGATTAAAATCGAGTATTCAGATTCTCTTATAGCAGATAATAAAAAAAATTTGCAAATAAACACCTTAATTATTTTTTAAAGCAAATTTATACTATGTTTATTATATTACATATTATGTTTATTTTGATGTTCACAGCGTTATCAAAATCTATAGAGTTCTCGTTGACTTAGAATCCGAAATTTCGATAAGGAGAGAGAACACTTCTTAAGAGGCTACCCATATGGGTATAATATATGTTATCTACAGTACTTAAGTAGTAGTAAATCTTACATCGTATGTTACTAATATACTTGTATCATAGAATAATATGATTATAAACTTTAAGTTAATTTATTATAAAATAAGCGTACATATAAATATAATTGACCATATTATCACCACATAGTATAAAACAAAGTCGCTTCCCACTGTCTGTCCCTATTTATGCTTAGATCTTTAAAACTTCGCGACGTCTTTTGATGCAGTTTTTTTAAGAGATAGAATGATTCAAGAGGATGATTTATATGCTTAACACATGCACAATACAAGGAGAGGAGCACTGCTCACTTTTATATTTGACTTTTTACCTGTTGACTTTTTACCTGAATATAAATTTTAAAACCCACGCAGGATGCCCGATCGATTATAACTCCCAGTTATATATTCACCCTTGATGATCTTTTTTGCTATTGAATTCTATTTTATAGGACTACATGTGGTTAAGCCATAATAAAAACAAGATGTTGGTGGTTTTTGCTTGCACTGCTTTCTTTTTCTGTTTTCACAAGAGATGTAATAAAAGCAAAAGTAATATCTTATGAGTAAATTTAATTTTATATTACCTATGCTCCTACTGCTGGACCTGTTCGCATTCATACTAGCTTGAACTCGAAACATTATTTATTCACAAATGCAAATATTTGCTCTAAATAAACGGAGAATGGAGAAAAATGATTAATCATAACAATTTCTCTGTCAGAATATGAACAGTAGATATTTACTAACAAGCAATCTCAAAGCTTTGTATTAAGTTCTTGTTGGACAGTTCTGATAATGGCGTTAACTAGAATTTGTGATGCAAAACTGTGCAACAGCGCTGAACTTAAGAGTTTTTGCCTTACATCGTTTACAGGCGAAGCTTCGAAAACTTATGCATGCCCAAGTTACTGTGCAGATCTCTATTTGCAAATATTACACCGTTATTTTCTATATAATATCACATATTTTGTTACGAAATTACTTTAAAGTTAAAATTTTCCTTAATACACTGTTTAATTTAGCATGCAAATAGATAAATTGTACAAGCGGAGGTCATTTTTAACTATTCTTATTCTATATAACTAATGCCTTGTCAGAACAGGTCAGGGACATTCTGCACTTGTGAATTTCAAGTTTAAGGAAAGTAAAATATAAAAATAAGTAATAAACTATTATAATACATTATTAACCATAATATGGTAGGTATTTACTTGTTGTACTTTCCTTTTTTAACATCACTCAGCTGTATACTACTTGTTAACTGTCTTGATTTATACGTATCAATTAAATAACTTAGAATAACATTGCTTGTTATAGTTTATTCTTTTTATTTACTTGTATAGCAATATGCGGTTGGAATAAAGCATTAAATTCCTTAATTACTTACTAATACGCGTCTTTTGCAATAATCTTTGGGTAATGGAAATTTGTGAAAAGAGATATATATAGATGCCCTATAGAGATGCTTACAAAGTAGAGTTGTAAAAAGCATATAATAATTTGGTCAAAACGCTTGGACGGTTTTCCATCAGACGTCGATACAAATCTCGCTGCGTTCAAATTTTCAGTGTTAAGCGAACTTTATAGTTGACAATTCATTAGGTATATAATATATAAATAAATTTTAATAAGAATAGAACTGATTTGGTAGTAGTTAAAATTAAATGTTTTATGTAAAAAAATGTTGAAATAACACTCAGTTGAAAACTACAGCTAGTGATACATTTTATTTTATTATTTAATTAAAACGTTAATGTAAATTTAATTAAAACGTTATCAAACAAAAAAAAGTCACATTCTTTCCCGCATAGCAGGGTAGGCAAAGGAAGCCTCCGTTCCCCATCTTTTTGATAGTAATTTAAATATAATAATATTCATTCTAATTAAAGTAACTGAAGGAAATGTTACTGCCTAAAAAACGTAATAATTATATTTAAAATAAAGTACAACGATACTGAAACTTGACTAGTTTATCTAAAGTTTGTTTATCTTAACAATTGGATCATAATATAAAATTTCAATTTCACCCCGTCACCGCCAGCCAGCGTACAATACTTGTTCAATATATTGAGGGGCATTACGTCTTATTGCCTACACTTGTCCCACTTCAATTCCAGATTTATCCCATTTAGAGTGGTGAGATTATGTAGGTATTAAATCAAATCAACTACTTCTTTAGATTAGAATTAGAATTAGATTACAATACTTTATAAGTATTAGGTTCGAATTTTTTATGTAATCAATTTTCTTAACCTTATAAAAATCACACTTCGTCGAAGGAAAGGACAAAGCGTGGCTTTGGATTTTTGAAGATATTTTGGATAGTATGTCTCGGCACCAGAATTCTACTATACCATTTATTCATATATTTAATTTTTTTTGGCAAATCGATTATGTTTTTAGCAGGTGTCCGTACAATACATCATGTGAATATCCCATTTGGCTTTGATAGTTCAATACATTGCGTTGGGCACTCCACAGAGATGACGGTACGAAATTGAATATTATGCACAAATCGAGTCCGACCAAATCTGGCACCTGTCACTTATTGTGAAATTGCAAACTCTGTTATGCTCCGCAAATACGTTGATTTACGATTTGGATTAAGCCTAATGGAAGGGACGTGTCAAGCAAAAATATTAAAACAAAGCTCATATGGACAGGCTCGTGGAAACACTAAACGGAATATATCGCCACCATATTTTGTTACATTTGATTAATTTTCAGCCTAAATGAAAATATTTTTTAGGTGTTCAATCACAGAGGCCTTTACTGAATGTTAAATAATAAAATTTTCCATTGATATTTACTCTACAAAATTAAATGCTATTAACAATCAGAATTGACTGGCTATAACCGAACGAGTTCGCAAAAGTTAATAACAAATAATAAAACTAAAGTTCGCCAAACAAAGTACAAAATAAATAACAAAAGGAAATATAGGCGTCGTTTGCTGCGTAGCTCGTCGCATTGAAATTCATGAGTTGGAATCGGTAAAGTAGCGCTGACCTGGCATTGTACATACATATATATATATATAAATATATATATATATATATATATATATATATATATATATATATATATATATATATATATATATATATATATATATATATATATATATATATATATGTGTGTGTTATATACAATAAGCTTTTATTTTGGTTTTGGATTTTGTTATATTATTATCTTTTTCTAGCAATTGGATACAATATTACCAGCTTATATAAGTCTGAAATGTATGTAGTGTACGGTCGTCGATATTTAAACTTAGAAAATGATAATGGGAATGAAAGGGAAAATGTAATATGTATGCATGCCGGCAGGGTAGGCTGAGGGAACCATAGGCTGAAGGAACTATGCTGTATGAGGGACTTTAGCGCGAGGATATATATATATATATATATATATATATATATATATATATATATATATATATATATATATATATATATATATATATATATATATATATATATATATATATATATATATATATATATATATATATTATATATAATTAGATGCTTTTAACATAGTATAAATATGACATTGAAGTCCTCTAGTGCCCTCTTTCTGAATAAGCATAGAGTTAGTCTAAGTAGGCAGAAAGTAAAGTACGAAGACATGATCTGTTCTATTCCAACAGCTGAACGGTCGATGAATTCAAATTCAAAATATACTTTATTCAAATAGACTTTTACAAACACTTTTGAATGAATGATTACGCTACCACCGGTTCGGAAGGCAGTTCTGCTGAGAAGACCCGGCAAGAAACTCAGCAGTTGTCCTTTTTAATATAAAAATTGACTATAACATATGACTATAACATAAAGGCTAGCTGCTGATGTCTGTATGGAATACAAATTATTTTGCTTTAACACTTTTATGCCATTTAAATATTCTTGAACAGAGTAATAAGCTAACATTACTAACATTGTTTTAATACTTACTAGAAATTTCTGAATTGACAAATTTAAAATATTAATGTTACGTCAAATGTGAGTGGCATTAAGCTTAGACGAGATTTAAAACAAAACATTTAACTTTTGCAAAATTATGAAATGATTTCCTACAAAAAAAACGTATATACTGAAATTAATATATGAGTAAACATGATTTAGCTGTGTGAAAAAGCGTAGGAGCACCTCAATATTTTAGTTTCTTTTGCTCTTACAATAGATTTATAATATTTTTTATTAAATATATTTGAAAATATGGTATATATTTTAAAATATATATCACTTAAAATGTTGATCAGATAATTTTTGGATATTTGGATATTCTAGTGAAATCACTTACTCCATTCACCATTTAATTACCGTCCTGATGATCCGTCCTGATCCTTATTATACCCTGAGAAGGATTTGAATCACCATAATGTACATACGGCGTTATCCAAAATGTGCACAATGCTCAAAAAAGACCCAGTATAAATATTTTTATACAAGAAATTTTTAATTTGCCTCTCTTTAACTTTCATAAGAACAAAATAAACATAGCATGTAAATTTCCTCAAATCGACGCCGAAGTAAATAGCAATGACAAAGGAAAACACAGGCATCGCTTACTGCGACGTCGAATTGAAATTCATGAGCTGGAAATCACTAAGAGTAACGCTGATCTAGCTGCCACATTTATGTATGTGTAAAATGCAATAAAATTTACAATTCGCTTTAAACACCTTGTGTTTACTATGGTATGGTATTCATTTCAATGTTATGTTATTACATGTCTGATTACTTATGGTACTTGTATAGTAAACCTAAATTTTAAAAATATTTACATATTAAACTAGCTAACTAGCGACTCGGATTTACTCTAATATAACATGTAGCACTATGTGTTATTGATATAAGGTCTATTTTATATTATATTCCTTTAGAATTACTTTAAATAATTTATTATTTTAAATTAAAATTATAAGAATATTTTAACTATAGAGGAATTCCGGGATAAACCTTTTTTCATGAGACTTTCACTGGAGTCTTTCAGTGAAAGTGTCTAGCTAAGTGTCTACTTAGTCTAAAAAAATTCAATAACAAAGTTCCATGAACAGTTATTCATCAGTTTCGGAGATCAGCCCGGACAAATAGAAAGACAAACGGACACTTTGGCATTATAAGTACAAACTACTAAGTGAGACGTTAGATATCGCCAAGTAAAACACAACATAAAACTGGCTGGAAAAAGAAGTCGAAACTCCCATTAAATAATTTAAAGTTTGGTCTAGTTGAAAGGATGCGGCATAAGGTTCTGCGAGTCCAGCGACAGATTTACTTATTAAATTTTCAAGGTTAATTTGAGTTTTTTGTTGTCTTCATTTCTAAATTAAGGATATATTTTCAGCAATTCCCTTTTCTTCTCTTTTCACTCATAAAATGTGTGGGCAAAGTTCAATTTCTGGTGATACGACTTCGAACTTACCATTTACTATATAAATAGTACGGGCAACTGTAAAAGCAATTACTCTACTACTCGAAAATATGTTCTCCAGTCAGTTTATATATAAGGTTCCGTACCTAAAAAGCAAAAAAAACTAAACCCTTATCACTATTGCCATCTGTCTGTCCGTCAGTCAAGACCATTATTTCATAATTACGTGGCAATTAAGCTGCAATTAATGTTAAATATCCAAGTCAATGAACTTTTGAACCACGTAAAATATCTTAATTTTAAGTCAATGCAATCAAACGATGCTTAATTATTTTGCATTTTGTATAAAAATTCGTAATAAAATCTATATAGGGTACTAGAGTAGCTGACATAGAGTTTGAAAACTTATACTACAAAGGTAAAATCCGAAAATTGGAAATGCTAATAAGTTTATCCCTGAAAAAACCTAATACAAATTTATATTGTAGTTCATTTCGTACAAAATTAGTGCATACGACCGTAAATTTAAGTTTGTCGACCTTGTTAATTGTATTTTATTGACATAGACTTATAAAATTTGACGAGAACTTACAGTATATATAAAAGTGAAAGTCTAAAATATTGAAAATTTATAACTTTAATAGAGAAAGAAACCATTTCGAACTTATATTTGTCGTTCGTTTCATACAAAATGAGTGGGTACGACTGCAAATATAAGTTTGTAAATTTTTATAAGTAGTATTTGCCTCAGCAGAATACCTACAACCATGAAACAGGTATGCGACCCTCGGTGTGCGAGTACTATGCGCACTTGACCAGATTTTTTTTTTCACGCTGTTAGACAGAGGAAACCTAGTGTTAAAAGAACACTGTTGGCTATTAATAACTATGACAGTAAGCATAATTTAATTTAATAGTACACATGGTACCCAGTGTATGACGGTCCGAGAGAAAATTTGAGATACAAAGAGTATACAATTACTTTGAAAACAGAATATTAAATAATCTATTACCATACATAATTAAAACAGCTCAAGTGGTTTTAGAAAACTTTCAGACGAAATTTAAAAATACTTGTTATAAACTATTTAGAAAGTATCAAATCTTGTCCAAAGCAAGTAACTAGCAAGTAATAATTCTGTGAGACAAACAGTTCTATGAGACTTTGAACTGCCATCGGCAAAATATATGGTAGATTTCCTGCCATATGCGATTTGCAATCCATTTGCCATTTGCCATGCCCAAGGCTGCTGTCCGCCACCAAGCTCTCCGAAGATGTATTGTATTTAAAATGGGAGGTTAATGGAGAGCACAATTATTTACCATTCTCTGCCTACTCTACGTGATGGAAATATAACTAAACATAATCATGAACAATTATGATCAGACTGAAGAACTGACTATTAATATTAGTTTATTTTTTATATTATAGAATAAAATAATAATAAAGACATATAAATGCAAACAACAATCTGATTACAAAAGTTATTGTTTAATAAGCAACTCGCATTTATCCCTTCAGTGTAGCATTTATTCCTTCGAGTATAAATTTGTATTCACTGAAATTCTTATTCTTATTGGCATGGAGTTGATTGGACTCTCATTGAAATTCGAGGGTTTGATTTCACAAAGCCAACAATCAAACGTATATCGTGTATTCTAATAATACACAAAAAACCTTTTATTGGAAACAATATTGAATATTGGTATTGAAAATGTATTATATTGTTTCAAACTCTGATACGTAAGTACTGATACGTTGATGACAAAACTATAGAAGAAAAAGTGACTGTGACATACGGACGGACAGACAGACATGACGAATCTATAAGAGTTCCGTTTATTACCATTTGGCTATGGAACCCTAAAAAATGACAATGGTCATTAATAATAAAATAATAGATAAAAATAATAAGTAGCTTCATCTGAAGTGTGAAGAATTATTAAATAATCAGTAAGTACCGTCGTCTGAAGTGTTTCTCACTAATTGGGACTAGAAGACTACCTTTAACCGCCGTTAAATCTATTGCAGATTTCTATACGCTCCTATATAAAGTATCGTAACGAAAACGTTAATGATATATTATTATTATTTTTTCATCTCTCATATAGCAGGGCAGAAAGAGGGAATAATGTTCTGATACGATGGACAATCAAACATCAACAACACCATCCTTAAGCTTTAAAAACTTAAAACGTTGTTCATAAAGGGATTATTTAGAGAAATTAATCACTTTGAATATAGAATAGAAAAAAGATATACATATGCATAGAAAAAAAAATTAAACTCACTTCTAGTAGAAAATATGAAGCGATCAGGGAAGTGGGGTACAGGAACGAAAAAAGGTTGGGAAGCATTGAGTAAGGCTTACAAAATAGTAGTGCGAGCTTTTAAAGTAGACTACGGCCTCAATTTCTTCTTTCCTAGGTTTTTTTGTTACAACTTAAAAACTGTTTTTTTCCTGTTTCCAGTACTACGATCTATAAGAATAAATATTCAATTAAATATAATATTGTTATTTTACGGCTCTAAAATACTTTGACTGATAAAATAAAGTTTCAAATGTAATTATTTCAAATTGTCTTATTTCTAAAAAATAGAAACGGACACGGTTGTTGACATATTAGCTCATTGCTTTAACTTAGGTCTTATATAATTTTACATATCCCAGCTAAAAAGAAGCATTTGTGTTTTATAATATAATATTTTTCTAGCTTAAATTTGACATCCTTACCTCTTGGTAAGGGGGTTTCTTATAAGAAATATACTTGATATCTACTAATATACTACTAATAATATACTTGATAACAAAATCCCCCTTTAAGCATGTTTCTCTTAGTTTTTAAACATATTTCGTTTTGTACCTTTAAGTCATAAAGTTATTGAATTTTAGGTAAACTTACTTGGATGAGGAAAACATGCATTTTATTTTAGTTTCGTACAAGGTAATTGGTATCGTAGCATCTAATTATGGTATGATTGCTTTGCCGCTTTTTGTGTGAACATTTTAAATAATTTTATAATATAGCCTTGAATATTTCCATATAAAGCGAATGTTGCAAAGACTCTGGTGTGGTGTAACAGTGTAGATTTGTAATTGTGCATAAATCATATTTATTGTGAGTTTTTTAACAATATTTTGATAAAGATAAGCTTATCAAGAACTTTTATAAAAATTATGCTTTTTTAATTGACAATCAGACAAACGTACAGAGAAATATTTAACAACTATAGATTCATATTTAATTATATGTTTTCATTACCTTGAACAATTTTTTCGTAAAAATATTTAGTGTAGCCATACATTTAGCTTCTCTTTAAATATTGTAAGTGGTACAAACATAAACATATGTATAATATATTTTACTTGAATAATTTTAGACTGCAACACATTAGGAAATTAATTATGTTTTTTAGGTTCACATAGAAGGGAAGACACACTAGGGAACCTAGTGTTAAGAATTGGGAATTGGGAATTGTCAAGTGGGAATCGAACCAACGACCGCCGCCTTTGCTGCGCCACCAAATACGCCAATAGATAGTACCTATCCTTAATAATAATAAGTACCTATCCTTAATAATCCTAATATTCAAGATAAGAAATGGCGCATAAAAAAGAAAACACAATGTTTAGTTGCAACATAGTAACAATCAGTGTATAAGTCTTGATTGCTGATATAAAACATAAATAGTACCTAACCTGATTAAATTATCTTCATACGGTATAGTAGATCAAAACTGGGTTTGATATGTATTATAAGTGTTCCGTACCTCAAAAGGAAAAAAAACGCCTGTCTGTCTGTTCGTCTTTCAAGAACATTCGGGTGGTCGGTCGGTCCGTGACCGCTCGGAGCACAGCACACGCTTAGTTTTGCCGCATTTGTTTAAAATTCACCGCTTAATCAAAATAAAAAGGGGTACTTTCCTTGGGTCTAGAGTTATGAAACAAATTTCAACGGTAACTTCGAACTTATAGTACAAACAAAAGAAAGAACGGAGTATTTTTTTTTCCATTTTTAGTTCCTTGAATTATAGAAAAAATTAAAATATTCAACGTAATCGAAAGACAAGAGCGTTCATGCTTAATTTTTTACCAATTTGTATAAAATTCGCCGTCGAATTAAAATTTATAGTGTACTCGTTGATCTAGAGATGTAAAATAAAAAAAATATCATTACAAATACGTCCGCATGTTTAAGCTTGTCAACTACAGGTTGCATTTTCTGTGAGCCTACCTACAATCATCTTGGCTGATATTTTTCTTTGAATTCTGCCAAATTGAATTTAGAAAGAAAAAATCTTTTAAATTAATGGATCCTCCTTTTAAATTTGCTATTTACATTTTTAAGCACAACAATTTTTACATATATACTATTAAATGCTTTAGACATATGCATTGATTTATATCCATAGATATACTATAGGATATAAATTAACGTAGCCTATATAGTTGTCATTGATGGTAAATTTAAATGCCATATGCATTGTCGAACATTGAAATAAAAAATTTAACTCCTTATTTTTTTAAAAAACGTGTTATAAATATAAAACTTAATTTCTCTCGTGTAGTAATTTTAGACTATGAGTACCCTATCAAGTGGACGTGTCTCCCAACGCGAGCCCAACAGTGACGTCAGGTGATAGTAAAGATATTTTTTTAACAATTTAGAAAGAAATAACAAGACTAATTTTACACGTGAAATTTAATTGAAACAGTACATATAATTGTTACAATAAACATTTAATTATTTTGATGACTACTTATTTATTTGAAAAGAAATAAAAATCTTTAAAAACGGTGCTTTTTTATGTATTGAAATAGACAAGGGGCATATAAAAAAATTGTAATAGTCCTCAAGAACATGGAAGGTTTATAAAACCACCCTCTACGAGTACATTCGACATTTGTGGGTTTCATCCCCACCTAATATCAGTTTTATTCAGATAAAATTCTGAAATTCTATATTATATATATCTAAAAGGGAAGATAAAGAGAACAGAGTATTTATACACAAATGATATTCTTATTTCTGCTAAATGAAACTAATCTTTATATATTTTTAATAAATTTAAAATGACTTACGTTTCACCGCTAAGTCGGAGCATGTTGCAATTTGAACGTAATAATAACACAAAATATTATTATATTTTAATCGAGTACAGTATTGATATTCTGAAAGAAACATTTCGAATGCAAAAATCATTGGATATCTCCAATTTTGCTTATCACAAGTCGGTGTCATGTTATCTGATTATATCAGGAATGCTATATATATATATATATAATATATATATATTATATATATATATATATATATATATATATATATATATATATATATATATTATATATATATATATATATATATATATATATATATATATATATATATATATATATATATATATATATATATATATATATATATATATATAATATATATATATATATATATATATATATATATATATATATATCTATATATGATATATATATATATATATATATATATATATATATATATATATATATATATATATATACTATATATATATATATATATATATATATATATATATATATATATTTAAAAATATAGTACATAAATAAAAATATAAATATAGTATAATTGTTGCTAGGCTTAATATATATGTACACGATTGAATTTACTGTATATATTAATGGAAAAGTCAAAAAATTGGTAATTTATAAGTATACTAGCGACCCGCTCGCGGCTTCGCCCGCTTAAGTTAGCTAGATCGCGTTCGTTCTACAATTTAATACCTACGTCACAATGCAATTCTTCGATTTTCTCGTCGTTTTTTTGAACCACTCTTGTCTATTATTTAAAATTACGATCAATGTACTGTAATGTTTCTTGCATAATAGCTTATAGTTTCGACTCATATACATTTTAGTTTTTATCCCGATACTTATGTTGATTACTTACGAGTAAACGTAGTTTTATTCCATTTTGAGTTAGTAACAGTAGCAAATAGCTAAAAAAAAATTAATTTAAACATAAAAGAAATTGAAAATTATTTCCGCAGTCTAGCTAGATGTCACAGCATTATGTGTTTAAAAATTATAGTAATATTTAATAATATCTGTCAACAAATTATATGTCGTTATTCATTGAAATAAAATTCTTACATTAGGCTGGCGGGATTTTTTTATTTGTATTAATGTCGATATATCTTAAATATACCATACCATAGATGAAATTGACGTAGTAAAGTTTAGAATTAAAGTATAGAAAAGTCAATGTTTTTAAAAAAAATTAATTTGTATTAATAAATATTGTTATAGTTATTGAAATATAAGCTGAAAAACTACGCAGTGCATTTTTTGTCCTTATGTTTGTTTATTTATTTGCGAATCACGTAAAAGCTATTGGCCAAAAAAAATAAAATTGATGAATTTCAACATTGCAACAGTTTTCTTATAAAAAATGTATTACCGACAAAGTCGATTTACTTTGCTTACTGGTATGTACTAAAGAATAAATATATTTTGACAGCATGACAGCATTTTCACCTAAGTCAACATATACATATAGAACAGCTGCCGTATATTACTTATATTTTAATTACGTCGATTAATAGCTAATGAAGCTAAATTATAGTAATAGATTTTGTCGAATAAATTACTTAATTTTTTTGTAATATGAGCAATATTTAAGGTCAAATAACGTTTTCTAGTATAATATTTTATTTTAAGCATTGGCGATGTTTGAAGTAGAAGATAGTAGAGGTGCATTTGTCAGGACTAGAATAAAGAACGCGAAAAATGCGGTGTATTTAAAAATTAAAAAAAGAATATTCATTTCACTTCTATTAAATAAAAAATAATAGTTTTGGTATGATTTGGATTATAAATTTCAAGTGTGGGAAGTGGATATTGTATTTTTTACGCTTTGGTAGAAAAGCTACAACGTAATCTGCTTAGACTAAATGTTAATTACACATCGTACGTTTACGTATTAATATATACATGCAAGAAACATATAGGTACATTGATCGTGATTTTAAATAATAGACAAGAGTGGTTCAAAAAAACGACGAGAAAATCGAAGAATTGCATTGTGACGTAGGTATTAAATTGTAGAACGAACGCGATCTAGCTAACTTAAGCGGGCGAAGCCGCGAGCGGGTCGCTAGTATACTTATAAATTACCAATTTTTTGACTTTTCCATTAATATATACAGTAAATTCAATTGTGTACATATATATTAAGCCTAGCAATAATTATACTATATTTATATTTTTATTTATGTACTATATTTTTAAATATATATATATATATAATATATATATATATATATATATATATATATATATAATATATATATATATATATATATATATATATATATATATATATATATATATATATATATATATATATATAATATATATATATATATATATATATATATATATATATATATATATATATATATATATATATCTATATATATATATATGCTAATACTAGCATTTCCTGATATAATCAGATAACATGACACCGACTTGTGATAAGCAAAATTGGAGATATCCAATGATTTTTGCATTCGAAATGTTTCTTTCAGAATATCAAGTACTCGATTAAAATATAATAATATTTGTGTTATTATTACGTTCAAATTGCAACATGCTCCGACTTAGCGGTGAAACGTAAGTCATTTTAAATTTATTAAAAATATATAAAGATTAGTTTCATTTAGCAGAAATAAGAATATCATTTGTGTATAAATACTCTGTTCTCTTTATCTTCCCTTTTAGATATATATAATATAGAATTTCAGAATTTTATCTGAATAAAACTGATATTAGGTGGGGATGAAACCCACAAATGTCGAATGTACTCGTAGAGGGTGGTTTTATAAACCTTCCATGTTCTTGAGGACTATTACAATTTTTTTATATGCCCCTTGTCTATTTCAATACATAAAAAAGCACCGTTTTTAAAGATTTTTATTTCTTTTCAAATAAATAAGTAGTCGTCAAAATAATTAAATGTTTATTGTAACAATTATATGTACTGTTTCAATTAAATTTCACGTGTAAAATTAGTCTTGTTATTTCTTTCTAAATTGTTAAAAAATATCTTTACTATCACCTGACGTCACTGTTGGGCTCGCGTTGGAAGACACGTCCACTTGATAGGGTACTCATAGTCTAAAATTACTACACGAGAGAAATTAAGTTTTATATTTATAACACGTTTTTTAAAAAAATAAGGAGTTAAATTTTTTATTTCAATGTTCGACAATGCATATGGCATTTAAATTTACCATCAATGACAACTATATAGGCTACGTTAATTTATATCCTATAGTATATCTATGGATATAAATCAATGCATATGTCTAAAGCATTAATAGTATATATGTAAAATTGTTGTGCTTAAAAATGTAAATAGCAAATTTAAAAGGAGGATCCATTAATTTAAAAGATTTTTTCTGTCTAAATTCAATTTGGCAGAATTCAAAGAAAAATATCAGCCAAGATGATTGTAGGTAGGCTCACAGAAAATGCAACCTGTAGTTGACAAGCTTAAACATGCGGACGTATTTGTAATGATATTTTTTTTATTTTACATCTCTAGATCAACGAGTACACTATAAATTTTAATTCGACGGCGAATTTTATACAAATTGGTAAAAAATTAAGCATGAACGCTCTTGTCTTTCGATTACGTTGAATATTTTAATTTTTTCTATAATTCAAGGAACTAAAACTGGAAAAAAAATACTCCGTTCTTTCTTTTGTTTGTACTATAAGTTCGAAGTTACCGTTGAAATTTGTTTCATAACTCTAGACCCAAGGAAAGTACCCCTTAGATTTTGATTAAGCGGTGAATTTTAAACAAATGCGGCAAAACTAAGCGTGTGCTGTGCTCCGAGCGGTCATGGACCGACCGACCACCCGAATGTTCTTGAAAGACGAACAGACAGACAGGCGTTTTTTTTCCTTTTGAGGTACGGAACACTTATAATACATATCAAACCCAGTTTTGATCTACTATACCGTATGAAGATAATTTAATCAGGTTAGGTACTATTTATGTTTTATATCAGCAATCAAGACTTATACACTGATTGTTACTATGTTGCAACTAAACATTGTGTTTTCTTTTTTTATGCGCCATTTCTTATCTTGAATATATATCAGAATTGGCTTAGACCTAGTAGAAAGACACTAAAATCTCCACTTTAAGTCAAAATTCTTGGGTCAAAACTCAAAGGGTTTTTTTTCTAGATCAGGAATTTAAATAATACATCCCCCGAATGGGGATCGTGCCCACGACCATCATGTCTACCTGTACAGGTCAGACGCTCCCACTGCGCCACAGTGGGGTCAATTACGTTGTATATACAAATACAGTTTGTAATTTTTAATTCATTCCATATAGTATACTATATAAGAGATATGGTTGAGTCTAAGTTGTTATATACCTAAATAGATGTGGGTACACAATTGATGATTTAGTACAATTTATAACAATATTTATACTTTTTTAGCTTCACGCTGCATCTTGTACATGTCAGGTTAGGCAGAGGGGAACCTTAGATAGAAGGAGCCTAGTGTTCAGACATTTCGTTCGACAATTTCCGTCTTTCGAGGTATTGTGTTTTGATTGGTGGAACTCAACAGCCGCGTTTCAGTCTTACTCGAAGAATGAAGAAAATAAAAAACATAATACATTCTCCCCGAGTAGGAATCGAAACCACAGACCGTCGCGTTTATATGCAGACGCTGTGCCTCTGCGCCACGACGGTCCACGACATATTAAATACCTATAAATGGTTTTCCTGCATATTGATACTGGAAGACATTGTAATGCACTTGTAGCGATTAATGGAATAATCTTTTTTAACTATCTATAATTACGTTTATTTATCATTGATTTATAAATCATTTACATTGCTACATTGTAATAATCATTAATTTTTATTTTTATTAAAAAATATATTTATTGTTTTCATATTGACAGTTTTTTTTATGTAAACATAGAGAAACTATTCGCATTTTCACCAATTTAAGGGTATTGTGTGTTTATCGTGAAAAAAAAATGTCTAAAACGTTCACATTAAATTTTCATTATTTTCTCTCACATACGAGTATAGTATACTAGCGACTCGCACGCCGGCTTCGCCGCTTACGTAAACTGTTCTGGGTTCATGTTGTGTTTCGCAATATATATATATATATATATATATATATATATATATATATATATATAATATATATATATATATATATATATATATATGATTCATTATTTTATTTTATTTCCAATAGGCTCTCTTCTGTAACTGAAATTTATATTCCAAATTATTCCAACTTAATTTTTTTCCTTTTATGTACATCGCCATTCAAAAATATCTCCTTTGAGTGTGACTTTATATTTTTACACGCTGTCATTTCCTAAAATAACATTTATATTACACTAACAAGCAAGCATGTTCAAATTAATAAGAAATATAAGTTAATGATTCGAACAAATCTCAAATTTTCCTTAAAATTATTTATTTCAGCTTCTTTAATCAATGTACATTGAATTTATTTCGCCTACGGAAACAGTACTTTGGACTTTTCAATCTTTTTATACAAATAAGCCATTTGAGGAAATAAGGATTGTAATTGTTGTTTATTTATAACGTTTAAAATATAGCGTCAACTATTATATGCTACTCTTATTACGATTTTTAAACTTAAAATGTATCAGTTTGAATAGTTGTAGTAGTAGTAGTATAATCTAATCTCAACAGCCTAAATACATAATTTTTTTATTTGGATAAGTTTAGTACACGTTTAGGACACGTTTAGTATACGACAAAATCATCTTTTTTCATTCATATTTTAGTGGATTCCATTTAAGAAACAGTATTCATTGTAATATAATTATAATATTAATATATCAACTTGTGTAGATGACTGTACTTGTCTTGTGACTTCATGTAGATTAGTTTACCAACAGTTACTATGTAAGCGTTCAAAGCATGCTTAAGGCAGTTTTTAAACCTTTTGTGTAACTATCAAAACACATAAGGCTAATAATATTTCTTTAATTAAATAGAAATTCTAGGTTACTTTCTTATTATGTAGCTTCATATAAAATAACACTTTTCATCATATAGGCAGAACAAGATAATAGAAGACTGAACACTAACTCCATATTAAGTGCACCCGCCTGTGCAACAAAATACAAGATATCTTCATATAAAAAGTATTTCTTGAGATAAAATAGATTAGCACAAGAAAGTGCAACGACGTAGGCGCTGTCGTTTTATTTTTAATTTTAACTTCTGCAATCTTTTGCAGTTAAGCCCTACACATCTAGTGTACATATTTAAATGGATAAATAATAATATTGTTAATAATTTAAAATATAGTTTCGTTTACAACCTTCTATTTTTTGTGAAATATCAAAAAAAATTACTGACGTCCCTTGTTGAACCCTATGTGATAGGCATATACAATCACGGACACTTTTGTAGAACTTTTAAAGAAGAACAATTCGGAGATGTATTATTTTTACGGTTTAGTAAAATTACACACGGATGCTCTCAAGCTAGCCTAAATTATTATTAATTATCAAAGTGTCTATACGGAACACTAGCGTTTGAGTAAGCATTCTATTGCTTATGATAATCACAGATAAGATAGAGTTCCAATGGTAAAAGAATCTAACAAATCGGGCTTATAGTTTCGTAGCCTATTGCTGTCAAACAAACAAATATAGATATATAAATATATAAAATATAGTATAGATTAATACAGATATATAAAAAATAGTATAGATTACATTTAACTGAAAAACACTCACAAAGCGTTCTGAAAATGCAAAAGCTACGAATATATAGTTGAAATGGTCTCTTAAATACACACCGTCATTAGCTCCAGGTATTCTTATCTAGGTCCAATTATTTATAATAAGGGTTTTTCAAACCACGGTCCAAATCACGATTAGTTAAGTCAAACTTGAAGACAGATATACACGATATAATATATTACTTTTTTTATAGGTATAACGATAGAATGGAGCATGCACCAAAACATTCACTATTAGACGTGAGTCAGGACGAAATGGAAAAAGTGCGACGGTTCTACAATATAGATAACACGACAATACTAGAAGACATTGAAATAATAGAGGAGTGGGGTAAAAAGGAAGCTCATCTGGCCGAAGCTATGAAATATTTACGTAATTATATATTTTTTTCACTTTATTCACTATGCCTTCTGTATGGGGGATACCATAAGGAACAGTACTAGCAGATTTAACTTCTGTAAAGTCATAAAGATACTTTTCTATTGTGCCACGATGACCTCTCGTGAATTTAATAAGAGTTCTTTTATTTACGTCGTGTTTTTAGATCGTGAAATGTTGGAACGCCTTTACTTAACAGCCAAAGGATCAGTGGAGGGTACAAAAAATATAATTGAAAAATTGTTTACAATGAGAGGAATGATATCTGAATTAGCCCTTAACAAATCGATTGATGAATTTAACAAACTTTTAGAAAACATGTAAGTTTAATAACATGTAAGTTGATGAAGAAATTATGAATATGTCATTATGGTAACCCAATGTTGCATATCACAAGATAAAATCCTAATATAATGTACAATATTTTTGTATATCTGCCGTGTTTATATATATATATATATATATATATATATATATATATATATATATATATATATATATATATATATATATATATATATATATATATATATATATATATATATATATATATATATATATATATATAGACAATTAATTGTATAGAAAGATTACTCTTTAACACCTTTACTGCGTAACAGACTGATGTCAAACCGCCGCGGTACTTTCATCTGGTATGGAAGAACATAACTGTGTCTTTCCCGCTGGTGCGGAGCGCATTTCGAATCAAAATACATGGCAGGCTGTATTAGCCCACCACGCACTGATGGTGACAATATCCGCTTAATATTGTTCGTATAATCAGCGATGGATAGAAATAATAGAAATTTACTAATTTGAAAAGTAATGTTGTTAAGAGTATACGCCACTAAGAAAATTAAAAAAGATTTAGAAACACTGGAACGAGTCTTTGCTACTGTCAACTTGAATAACTACTAACCTATTCAAATTGATTGAAATTTAGTTTGTAACTATACTATTGTATTTTCAATACCAAACCTTGTATGAAGATGATCAGAGCGATACTAAACTCTTACTTAAATTAAAGTGAAAACTCCGTTTATTTTGTAATCTAGTAGAATATGAACACACTGTGTCTTAGCTGTTTGAGTTTAGGGTAAAAGCTAACATAGTGGAACTGTATTTTATAGTTACCTATTAAATTTTAGTATTTATCATTACCTATTCTCAAATGAAATAATACATATAAGACTGCCCCAACTATTTATTAGTTCTTAACAGTGAATATGTGTCAGAATTTGTAAATCACAAAGAAGTTTAAAAAAACGCTTATAAAATTAAAATAAAATTTAAAAAAAATAAAGAGATAAATGAAACACAGCAAAGAACCTTGAATCCAAGTAACAAAAAAATATAAAATATAAAAAGATATTGCGTTAAATCCAACCAAAATCTTTTCAGTCCTTTACGCTATTTGTTTTATTTTATATTAATTTCGCTTCCACACTAGCTGTGCAGTCTAATTAACTGTTGATGTTATATATATATAGATTTAGATATAGATCCAGGCGCAAATTCAAAAGTTAATGTTATTCTAACAACATACAAAAGAATTGATTTTCCACATTTCGTTTCCATAATTATTGTAATTTTATACCCTTGTGTTGGCGGGTCCAAAAAGACATGCCAGGCACACGTGGAAAGTTTGTGGGAACATTTCGACCCGCCGCCTCACCAGATTAAGTGAAGGTGTTATTAAGTTTTCTTCTTCGATACCCACATCAAACATAAATGTTACATACCTTAAGCTAACCCTGAAGGTTTCTAAGCAGACTCACTCCATTGCCTTTTTCTGTATCTTCCTACTATAAAAAAAATGCTAAATATCATTGACTACATGACTTGACACTATGACTTTGTAGCTTCTAAATTTTACAAGTAACATACATTATATCGTTTATAATAATTTCTGATTTTTATAAAATATTTTATACAGTAAATTCGTAGTACTGCCTAAACTAACAGACGACCTGTCAAGAGTAACTATGATTCAATTCGCAACGGGTAAATGGGATGATTTCACGTTTGAAACATTCGTACGATATAATTTTATGGTAAGTATAAATTAATATTGTTTATATGGAACTCTCGAGTTATACAAATAGAAGCTAGTGGTACATACACTATTCTCTATACACTGGTCATTCTGTTGGAAATTTCTTGTCAGGTGACAGAATTCAACTTACAAATCTTTTTAATCCACACCTTATATACTCCATATAATAGACCAGTCAGTGGGAAACTAATGTTAGCTAAAATCAAGACATAGAATTCTCCACTTTCAGCTCAAATTTGAGATAATTGAGTTGCGTATTGATTGGTGGAGCTCAACGCCGCGCTTTTTTCTTACCAGAGTGAGATAGAGCAGGCAGAATATTGTCCCACTTCGCCACGGAACTGACAATTAATTTAATATATTTTAATTATTTGTATTTCTTTTAAAACTTTACTGAAGTATTGATGTACGATACTTACTATATAACAATTTTTGTTTTTCAGTTAACAGATTATAGAATGCACTTCGATTACATCTTATCTGAGACGTATATAGTTGACTTAAAGAATTTGACTATAAACGACGCAACCAAGTTCAATCCAATGATAATAAAAAAAGGAGAGATTCTAAGTTTGGTAAATTTCTTTTATAAGATTTCTTTCTTATATATATATATATATATATATATATATATATATATATATATATATATATATATATATATATATATATATATATATATATATATATATATATATATATAAATTTTTTATAAATACATGAAGTGGATATTTTTAACAATTTTATTTTTGTCGATTCGAAAAATTACGTACAAAAACGAGTATAAGGAAATTAACTAAAAAATAATTTAAAAGAACATCCCATCTGTGTGTATATATGTATGTGGTGTGGTACCTATACGTATGATAAATTTGTCCTTTTTAATCAGAAAATTTAATAAGTTTTAAAATTCATAAGAACGGAGTGTTTGACACTAGTTTTTCTCTACCAACTCAACTATACACATAATAATCTGTTCAAATCGGTACCGTTTAGTCATACATACAGTACTTAATTTTACAAAATAACTTGAGATACCAAAATCGAACCAAGATACAACAAAAGATAATGTCATACGTTTTCGGAGAGTACGTTACTAAATGTGAAATTTGAAATCTGCAGTAGATTTAAGCTCTTCCTAACAAGTATATGTAATAATATATTATGGTAATATTAAAACACTATCTCAAGTACACTAGGATTTTATGATTCTCATAATCTAGGATTTTCATAGATTTTAATTTTCATTATCTTTAAAGTCAAACAAACAAAATCAGTGTTAAGACACGCCGTTCCTCACATTCCGTCCAATTTTCAAGACATTTCGTGTTGAGTGGCGGTATTAAACGCCGCGCTATGTTATCTTACAAGAGAGAGGAAATTAAATATTCATTCCATCGAGTGAAAATTGAACCCACAACTGTATACGGACGGTCCATGTACAGTAAGACGGTCAATATAGTAAATATATGTACGTAGCTTTAGTCTACTTTAAAGGTATCATTGTCAATAATGGCTTTTTTGTAAATTACCAATTCAAAAAAAGTACCGCTGTCTTTATATATTTATTCTAATTTTACTGAAACGGTGGTAATTTTTTTAACATTAAAAGAATTAAGCTAATATCCTTTTATTTTGAATAAAATTATTTGACTTACTTTACAAGATACCACATTTAAATTTCTCTTTGATACCTTATGAAAAGCAAAATGTTTGTAAATTGTACATACATTATATTTATTAATTCTTCAGATCTCTTATACTAATTAAATTGATTGAATTTCCCATGTAAATATAATTTTGTATATTTATATGTTGGAATTAGAGTCGTTACGTATTGAATGGTTAAAATTAATTTGATATATTCCTCCGAGTAGAGATTGAACCCATAACCATCCCATTGCGTTTACAGTCAGACGCTGTGTAAGCACGAGAAAAAAATACAATAATAATAGCAACAAAAATAAATACCAAGTAAAAGCTGAATCACTCATTGAGCCGGGTATCTAGTCTCTTCTAGGTTACAATCATTGTTACCAATGTTTTTGTAATATATATATATATATATATATATATATATATATATATATATATATATATATATATATATATATATATATATATATATATATATATATATATATATATATATATATATATATAAATATATATATATATATATATATATATATATATATATATATATATATATATATATATATATATATATATATATATATATATATATATATATATATATATATATATATATATTTATATATCTTCTTCTTCTTCCACTTAGCATTATCCCAGCCTATTGCCAGGGTCTACTTTCCTACTTAATCTACTCCACTTTGTACGGTCTTGAGCATCCTCAGTGGTTAGTCCATTGGCTCTCATGTCCTGCGTCACGACGTCCAGCCATCGCTTCCTTGGGCGTCCGGGGGGTCTTATTCCAGGGACAGACATATCAAGGCATTTTCTTCCGACATAGTTCTTAGGCCGGCGCAAAACGTGGCCATACCATCTCAGACGACGCTCTTGGAGCTTATCCGCTACGTCACGGACCCCAAGACTACCTTGAATGAATGTGTTGCGTATGCGGTCAGCCCGAGTAACGCCACACATCCACCTCAGTATCTTCATCTCCGTTACGTGAAGCACCTGAGTGTGCCGAGATAATGCTGGCCAACATTCGCTGCCGTATAAAAGAACTGGTCGGATCATACTCTTGTATATCAGCCCCTTGAGTTTGGGCGGTATTCTGCGATCGCAGACCACACCAGTGACCTCCTGCCATTTGGCCCAAGCAGCGCTAACCCGGGCGTGGACATCGTAGTCGATGCCTCCGGACTCGTGCATAATGGCTCCAAGGTACCTGAACTTCTCCGACTTAACGGCTGGCTCAGGCCCGATGTGGATGGTGCTCGAGTGTGGGTTCCCGCAAGCCATGTACTCGGTCTTTGACATATTCAGTTTAAGAACACCGTTCTCAAGCCCATCCTTCCAGGCATTCTCTTTACGCTCCAGCATCAGTCGGTTCTCGTCAATGAGTACTATGTCATCGGCATACATCATCAGCCATGGAGGCTGGTCCTGGATGTGAGGTGGTCGTGACAGTATCTAGCACTACATTAAACAAAAGTGGACTAAGAGCTGAGCCTTGGTGAACCCCTACTGTAATTGGGAAGGGTTTGGTATCGCCAACAGCGGTCCTAACTGTAGAAACAGAGTCGTTGTACATGTCTCTGATAATAGCAACATAGGATTCAGGGATCCCTTTGGATCGCAGTGCCCACCAGATACACTGACGTGGCACACAGTCAAAGGCCTTCTGCAGGTCTAAAAATGCCACATGCAGAGCTCTCCTCTTTTCCCTGTGTGCCTCCACCAAAATTCTGAGGGCAAAAATGGCGTCCGTAGTGCCTGATCCTGGCTGAAATCCATATTGACACTCAGAGACAGTACACTCTCGGCGGAGCCTGAGGGCAATCACGCGCTCGAAGAGCTTCATGGTGTGACTGATAATCTTAATGCCCATATAACTACCGCAATCTTAAACACTGCCCCTTCGTTTGTAAATAGGGGTAATAAAACTGTGCTGCCATTGATGTGGCATCGTCCCAGTGTTCAAAATGCGGTTAAAAAGATCAGTAAGCATGAGCACACCACGAGAGCCTAACGATTTCTACTATTCCATAGGAATATCGTCAGGTCCCACCGCCTTGCCGTTCTTTATGCGTCGAAGCTAATTACGAGTTTCATCAAGGGTTATTGGAGCAATAAGTCCCAGGTTAGGAGGTGGTTCAGACGGAATACTACCCGGGTGCTGAGTATTCAGCAGCTCGAAGAAGTAACTTCTCCACCTCTACTTCACAGAAGCATGACTACAAAGCAGCTTGCCCTGGGAATCTCTGACACAAAGACATTTTGTGATATCTTGCGTCGCTTTATCCCGAGCACGTGCCAATTTGTAGATGAGCTTCTGCCCCTCCACAGTTTCAAGTTTATCATATAGAGGTAATAAGCCTTCACTGCGGGCTCTGGCTACAGATCTTTTGCTGGCACGTTTCGCTGCTATGTACTCCAGTCTGTCTTCAGGAGAGTTGGAACGCTGCCACTCCTTAAATGCAGTCTTCTTATCATGAATCACCTCTTGTACCTTGTCATTCCACCACCATGTCTCCCTGTCCATAATACGTCCTCCCCTAGAAACGCCAAAAACATGCATACCAGCCGTAATGATTGCTGACTGAGCTCGATCCCAAGCAGTTTCGGTGCTAGTTGATAAATTTTGACTTGTTAACCTCTGCCAGAAAGTCGGTCTGCATCGGTCCATTCAGCAACCACCACTTGATCTTAGACTTACGCGTCTCGGCTAATTTATTTATCGGGGTAACGACATATTCCATGACAAGAAGACGATGTTGGGCCGTGAGGCTTTCACCAGGAATGACTTTACAGATAGTTACCTTGCCAACATGACACCGCCTGGTCAATAGATAATCTATTTGGGTTGAGTGGAGTCCACTCGCATACGTAATAACGTATTCACGATGGCCAGATCAGATGCAATACAGATTCTTAGGATATTTTCGCCCTCTATATTGCGGCGACCGTGACCAAAACCACGGTGGTCATGTTCATACGTATCCGCAGCCTTACCCACGTGACCGTTAAGGTCTCCCCCAACTATGATCACCTCGGTAGATGGTATAGCGAGTAGAACCTCTTCATATTGCCAGAATGACTCCTTTCCGGCCCCGCTACAACCAGCCTGGGGAGCGTAAGCACTGATTAAGTTGGTGATAGCCCCCTCAACCAGTACCTTCTCCCACATCAGGCGGTCGCTGCGTCGGTCAACTTCGAGGAGACCATTCCGTAGCTCTTCAGATAAAACTACTGCTACACCAGTTTTACCGGAAGGATACCCAGTGTATATGAGCTGGTAACCCTGTCCGATGATACGGGACTTATTGCCCTTCTAGCGGGTTTCCTGAAGGAAATCACACTGGACCCGACGCCTCATGAGTACATCTGTTAGTTCCCTGCATCGTCCAGTTAGAGAGCCAATATTCCACGTTGCAAAGCGGAGTTTCCTTCTGGGTACTATCTTCTTTAGCCGTGTCCGTACTTGACACGGTAGCCCTTTCCCATTTAACACAGGTATAGGGCGATGTGCCTGCGTGTCGTTTAGTGGCGACGCCCTAGCAGTACCCAGCAACATCTTTTTCCTTTAGTAGTAAAGGGGGGAGGGGGGGGGGGATAAGGACACCACTTTCATGGATTGGGAAGGAGTATGACAGTGGTGGCTCGAGGATCGGGGGTCGCGTACCCGTATGCCTAGTACCAATATCGGACAGATATTTGGCCATATTTGGCCTTATTGTAATATATATATATATATATATATATATATTATATATATATATATATATATATATATATATATATATATATATATATATATATATATATATATATATATCTTCTTCTTCCTGGCATTAGTCCCGGCTTTTTGCCAGGGTCTGCCTTCCGACTAAGACCAATCGGTCCATATGAGTGGCGAAGTGGTTTTTTTTGTGGAGCGATTGCCATCTGACCTCCAAACCCATTACTGGGAGAAACCAAGAAAGGAAAGGGAATAAGAGGCAGAAAGACTTGGAATATAGGGGAGGGACACCACTTACATGGATTGGATCGGGTTATGAAAGTGGTGGCTCGAGGTCCCGGGGTCGCGTACCCGTATGCCGGAAACCAAATATCGGACAGATAATTGGCTAGACACCCTCTGAGATATATATATATATATATATATATATATATATATATATATATATATATATATATATATATATATATATATATATATATATATATATATATATATATAATATATATATATATATATATATATATATATATATATATATATATATATATATATATTACAATAAGCGTTCCGTTCTGTAGTACAAGAGCTTCCTTTGAGCCTTGAACCTTCCTGGACAACAGAATCTTAGTAATAAGGATCCCATTTTACCCTTTGGTTACGGAACCCTAAACAGCATTTTTTAATAAATTAATTATTAATCATCCTTTAAATAACAATTTTCAGGGATGTTATGGCGTAAAAATAAATGGTATCCATTTAGTGAATGCTCCGTCATTCGTAGATGTGTTAATATCTTTAGTCAAACAAGCGCTTAGAGAGAATATGGCTGGGAGGCTCCATGTACACAATACTTACGAAGATTTACATAAAGCTATATCTAAGGACATTCTACCTGAAGAATATGGTGGTAGTAGTTTAAGTCTTGAGAAACTATCCGGTAAGTTAATTTCTATAAGAAGAGGGACAAATTAATTTTACTATCTAAATTATTTACTATCTATCTATTTTATTTAGTATCCTATTATAATAGTTTATGGCGGTCTTTTTAAAATCCTTTCATTTTATGCTATAGTAGTGCATTCTACGCTTAATTTTGTTCCTTTCTAGTTTTGAGTTAGGCTAAAATATCTTCAAAAGAATAAAAGATTTAACCTACTTCATAGAAAATAGGTTAACAGTTTCACCTGTATGTATGTAACATTTTTTGAATTTATAATAACAGTAATATTTAAGTATGATGAGCAATTTACGCTGCCACGCACGTGTGCTAAATTTCGTATGTGTGTTTTTGTTCGTATGTTTGTTCATAAATTTCTCAGATACAAAAAAATATATATAAAAATTATCTTCATTGATGTATATTCCAACAAGCCAAGCAGGTATATTCCAACTTGGGATTCAATAACAGCAGTGTACGTTTCATTAAAATAAGTTCAATATTGTCTGTTTTATGGGTATTTTTAGGTACCCTAGATATTTCTAGATAGTTACAAAAATAAATAACTAATATGTTTACCTTACTTTTTAAGTGGACATTTATTTGAAATTAATTAATTTTTAAAATTTTTCGAACACACTATTATAATAAAAACGAAAATTTTAGAGTTTATTAAGTTTTTTAATTATTTTTCAGAGCTTTGGCTAGAGTGTCTTAGTTCCAAAGAAGCCAGGCAGATTATAGAAAATGCCAATAAACTCGTCAGCGATGAATCCAAGCGGAGTTCGTTTAAGTTTAACGAGGAATACTTAGGAATGCCTGGTTCTTTTAAAAAATTGGACGTTGATTAAATATATTACAACTTTATTTAATAATATCAGAGAAGAGAAATTAGTGACACTGCTGCACTCTCCGCATTCTTTCTATGTACGGTAAAATATATATTGAATAAAATGTTTCGCAAATAATGCTTTTTTTTATTTTTGGACCTTTTAAGTCGGTGGAAATTCATATTGCATTTGGTAATAAAAATTTCAAGAGTATAAATTGAATTAAGGGCATCGTGACTTTTAACGCAACGTTTTTGGGTTCGATTTTCACTTCCGGGGGCCGAATAAATCATTCATTCATATCATTGGAACCTTGGTTTCTTGATGAGGCAAGCGGAAAGCTTCACTAACATTGCCGCTTTACGTGCATTATACGAAGCCTTGGTGAGGAGTCATTTCAAGTGCAATTCGGTTATGTGGTTTCCGAGCGAGATAAAGTATAAACTTATGTTGGAACGCATTCAAAATAAGTTCACCAGGGTCCTCTATCTCAAAATTTACGGAGTATATCCGGGTACATACAGTCTATCCCTTACTGTAACCTACTTTGTTCATTATAGGCATGGTGGGATACAGTAAGCTGGAAGCACGGCGGTAACCGCCTAACAGCTTCCAGCGACGTCGGCAGCCACCGCTGTTGGCGCTGCCAACCGCACGCACGAACCTGCTGCGAGACGCGCCGCTCAAGCGGGCGTTACGAGTGCCCAACGCGGCGGCATGCCATTTAGATCTGTCCAGTTGCACACTGGACGAGCTTACTAGAATTTGTGATAAATTGTGTTCGTCATAGTTACGTGTCTTGGTATTTTACTCTTTAAGATTGTATGACATAGGAAATAATTTTATTTGCTATTGTATTAGTTTGTTGTTGATTATTGTTTATAATTCTGTGGATTGGTATTTATGGAATCAACTTTACTAACGCATTGGGTTTCTGTTAGCTATAGTTTTATATAATGAATAAAGAAATAAATAAATCATTTCGTCTCTCTGGTAAGAAGACAAAGCTACAGCACCACATATTTCGAAAATTGGGTAGAAACTTGGGAACGGAGTGTCTCAACACTTCTTCTTCTTCTTCTTGGCATTAGTCCCGGCTCCGTTTGCCAGGGTCTTCCGATTAAGCTTACTCCACTTTGCACGGTCTTTAACATCCTCAGTGGACAATCTATTGGCTCTCATGTCCTGTGTCATGACATCCAGCCATCGCTTCCTTGGGCGTCCGGGTGGTCTAATTCCAGGGACAGACATGTCAAGGCACTTCTTTCTGACATAGTTCTTAGGTCGGCGCATAACATGGCCATACCATCTCAGGCGACGTTCTTGGAGCTTATCCGCTACGTCACGGACCCCAAGATCATGCGCTCGAAGAGCTTCATGGTGTGGCTCATAATCTTAATGTCCCTATAACTACCGCAATCTTGAACACTGCCCCTTCCTTTGTAAATAGGGATAATAAAGCTCTGCCACCACTGATGTGGCATCTTTCCAGTATTCAAGATACGGTTAAACAGGCATACGGATAAGCACACCAAGAGAGCCCAACGATTTCCACGCCTCGATTGGGATGTCGTCAGCTCCTACCGCTTTTCGGTCCTTCATGCGTCGAAGACAATTACGAGTTTCGTCACGGGTTATTGGAGCTACAAGTCCGAGCTTAGGAGATAATTCAGGAGGACGACTGCAAGACTGCTGAGTGTTCAGCAGCTCCTTAAAGTAGCTTCTCCATCTCTCCTTCACAGAAGCATGACTACAAAGCAATGTGCCCCGAGAAAGTCTGACGCAGAGACATTTTGTTATATCCTGCGTTGCTTTATCTTGAGCACGAGCAATTTTGTATATGAGCTTCTGCCCCTCCACAGTTTCAAGTTTATCGTATAATGGCAACGAATTTTCACTGCGGGCTCTGGCTATAGCTCTTTTGCTGGCCCGTTTCGCTGCTATGTACTCCAGTCTGTCTTCAGGAGAGTTGGAATGCTGCCACTCTTTAAACGCAGCCTTCTTTTCCCGAATTACCCCCTGCACCTGGTCATTCCACCACCGTGTCTCCCTGTCGATGACACGCCCACCAAGAACTCGCTTGATCCACTGCCTGCCATCTCCCTCTGCATTACGAAGACCATATCCAAAACTCCGGTGAACACGTTCATACACCTCAGCGACCCTACCCACGTGACCGTTCAAGTCCCCCAAATGAGACTGCTTCGGTAGATGGTATATCGAATAGGACCTCTTCATACTGCTTCCAGAAAATCTCCTTTTCAGCCGCGCTACAACCCGCCTGGAGAGCATAGGCACTGATTAAGTTTGTGGTAACGCCCTCAATCAGTACTCTTATCCGCATCAAGCGGTCGCAGCGACGGTCAACTTCAAGAAGCCCATTCTGAAGCGCTACCGTCACACCGTTTTTGTCTGTAGGTGACCCAGTGTATATAAGGCGGTAACTCTGTCCGATGTTACGAGACTTATTGCCCTTCCAGCGAGCTTCCTGAAGGAAAGCACACTGGACCCAACGTCTCATGATTACATCTGCGAGTTCTCTGCATCGTCCGGTTAGAGAGCCAATGTTCCATGTTGCAAAGTGGAGTTTCCGTCTGGGTACTAACGTTTTTAGCCGTGCCCGTACCTGACACGGTAGCCCTTACCCACTTGACGCAGGTGTAGGGCGATGTGCCTGCGCGTCGTTTAGCGGCGACGCCCTAGCCGTACCCAGCTTTTTTCTAAAACGGTCCATATTAGTGGTGAAGTGGTTTTTAGTGGAGCGATTGCCATCTGACCTCCAAACCCGTTACTGGGAGAAACCAAGAAAGGAAAGGGAATAAGAGGCAGAAGACTTGGAATATGGGGGAGGGACACCACTTCCATGGATTGGATGGGGTTATGAAAGTGGTGGCTCGAGGTCCCGGGGTCGCGTACCCGTATGCCGAAAACCAAATATCGGACAGATACTTGGCTAGACACCCGTTAAGTGAGACACCCTCTGAGTGTCTCAACACTATGTTTGGATTAAAGCGTGAAGCGTGAAGTTAATATAAAATTAGAAATTTATTATATTATATTAATAATAAATTTGTCTCCATCTAGTTTCAATGTTGGGGATAAAATTTCATTATCATTTAAGTTATGTAATGATATTTTTTTTTTCAATTAATATTTATAGACACAAAATAGAAGTATATTAATTTTAAAAAAATACAACTTTACTTTTATAAAACAATGGAAACAATATAATTGTATAATAAATGATTATTTCAATGTCTTTTATTTGTATATCCTTAGACGTACTTGACGGATTGAACATCTAATGTAAAATCTTAATAGAGCAAGTAAACAATCAGAAATGAGGATGCCTTGCCAAAAAAAGTTCATCAACATAGCATATTTTTTAGTTTTTTTTAGCTTCATGCTGTATCCCGCACATAGCAGTGTAGGAATTGGAAACCATTGACTCAAAGAGCCTAGTGTTAAGACACTCCGTTCCCCGCTTTCTGCTTTGCGAGCCGCATTGCGTGTTGAGTGGCGAAACTCAACGTCGCACTTTTGCCTTGTTACCAGAGTTATTGTAGTTATTTATTTACTTTAAAATAATAATAAAGATGCATGTTATGTAGAAGTGTGCATAAATTGAATATATACAAATCCAACATTGGTTGTATGGAAAAGATTGCTTTAAGCGATAAGACTTTTTTGTTTATTTTTAAGTTCATACGTAATATGTATAATATTTTTTTGTAATAAATTATATTAATATGGCATCAAAATTTGCTTTATAAAATTTACATTGTATACCGTCCATGCTGGTCCATTTTTATGGTAGCCGACTGCAGCGTTACATAATATTTTTCAAAGAATTGAGGAACACATTTAAATATTAGTTTCAAATGATCCTAGCCCTTTAGGATGAAAAAGGTGACAAACACACATACAGAAAAAATTCTAATTAATTTTAGTATATAATTTTTGGATTTTGATTAATTTTAAAATATTTGACTAGCTTTACCAATCATCTAGTAAGCATGAAAAATATAAAAAAGTAATATCTCAGAGCTTTTAGTACAATAACTTAAAAAACGTTATTTTCTAAGATTTTGGCTTTAAGCAAAAAATTATAGAAATAGCAGTGTTTTTTAATTAATGCTTGTATAAAAAAATTACTAATCTAAGTATCTAATAACAAATATAACATATATTACGCACTAATGGAAAACGACCTTTACATTTATTGAGAAGATATTTAGTATATATAGTGGTAAAAGTGTCACCAAGCACAGTTGATCGTCGCGTCTCTATCAAGGCACAATGGAATCAATACCGAAAGACTCTATCTTAGAGTTCAATCCTGATACTTTGCAGTTTTTAAGACAACAGTACAACTTAGACAAGCCAGGAAGTATTGAAGAAGCTATCAACTTGGTCGAAGAATGGATTAAAAAGCAGCCACATTTTAGAAAAAAAGATTTCCGTAATTATATATATTTTATATTTTCGTATTTGTATTTAGCACAGCAAAAGGAGAATGAAAGAAAGATGAATGTTGTGGGGATACGATCTCTTCATAGAATCGCGGATTCGGTCAGTTACCGGCGACGCACCCATGAACCCTTGGGCATCATGGGTGTCTATGGGCGGCGGTGATCATCCAACATCAGTTAACCCACTTGCTCGATTGCCTGCTGCTGCTGAATCCACGATGAAGAATATACAATGGCAAGTACTATAGAAAATGTCATTGTAACATTAAGAAGAAAGTGATCAAATCGTTCTAGCAAATCGAGAGGATGAGTGCTGTCAAAGTCAAATAATTTCCTCCAAAATAAGGCACAAGACACAAGACACAAGCTTCATCTATTTAACGTCAAATAATTTACCAGCCGGTTAACTAAAATTGAATGCCTCAGATGCCGAAGAACCGGCGCAAGAAACTTTTTCTCAGCGGGACTTTTTTTAACTTGTAAATTGGTAAATGAAAGAAAGTTGAAAAAGATAAGATGCAATAGTCAATGGCAAGAGACATGCGTATTGCGTAGCCCTCGATCGACCTTCTAAAACGTGAAGCCAAAAAAAAAATGCTTATTATATTTGATAATAGCAAGCCATTTAATTTTAGTTCTTCTTCTCGACATTTATTCACACTTATATTTGAAATGTTATTAGAAATATTTTAATTATTGCTAATATTTGAATCAGATTTGATACAAAGTTGTAACTTGCAATAATATAATTTAATCTTATAAATATATTGAATAACAATGGTATACAATATTATTTATCCTTGGCATAACTTGTTAATCATAAATTAATAACAAATCAATAATTTTATCATTGACCTAGCAAATTGCGCTGTTTTCTGTAGGCAAAGAAAGCACTTTAACGATTACTGACAACGAGATTCGAAATAATATATAGTAAGAGATAAAAAAATCGTACTCGAGTTTGCAGAGTATCAAGTAGTGAGTGTAAACAAGACTACAATAGAGCGTTATCGACGTGCGTGTAGACTAAAGCACACAGTAAATTTCAGATGTATACAATATAAATTTGCATACGACGACCGAATTAACATAGATTTTTTGTAATTTTTTGCTAATGTATCTTCATTAGCTTTATATTATATCTATATATGTATATATAAATATATAGTTTCAGATAACGTTGTGTTGGGCATTTGCTAAACGAAAATGTGAACAAATATTAATTTTGCTTCTTCTCTTTTTTTAACATATATTATTACATACTATACGTTTTTCAGCGAGGGAATATTTAGAAAGAACTATTAT
This sequence comes from Dione juno, assembly GCA_037127375.1. Lineage (NCBI taxonomy): Eukaryota > Metazoa > Arthropoda > Insecta > Lepidoptera > Nymphalidae > Dione > Dione juno. The sequence goes on from JAXRJS010000074.1 coordinate 3,420,058, forward strand.
CATTAGCAAAGGTTCAGTGGAAAGAGCTAAAGTCAAATTGGATAGAATCTGTACGTATAGGACGTTGTATCCTCACTTCTTTGGAGTACGCGATATGAAGAAATGTGAATCACTGAAGTATTTGTGAGTATATGTTTTGATTTATCATAGTTTACTGTCACCTATTTTATTGTAATTTTATAATTTTTTTTAAGTAAAGCAATTAATATTAATAATTTTACCTTAGACAAATTACAATTGAGTTATTAAGACTAAATATGTTATATAATTATATTTATTGTTCACACCCTCAACCCTCTTTCCTCCCCTTTACTCTACGCCTCCTGTATATTTCGATTACGTTTTTTACCTCTGATTGTCATATTTTCTTTTATGGGTATACAATAAAGAGTGTTATTAATATTATTATTATTATGTGTATGTTAACTTATACTTTTAACAAAAGTTATTCTAAGAACGTATCCATTGATAATATTTTATTGTATGTTTAGTATCAATATAATATCTTATGAATGAAACAGATCATTGTCAATATATTATACAAGCACAACACTATATTTACCATAAAAGTTTCCGCTTTTTTCATTGTTATTCGTAAGTCCGAAGTTAGAAAGCTCATTTTTAGGTCCGAAAATGGTTGTTTTGGTACTTGTAGATACATTTTCTAGAAGTAGCCGCCTAATTCTTCTCGTATCTTCTCGACGTGGCACTTATATTGTATATGTATTTGACTGTACTATTTGTGTCCCGTTTATTCAAAACATTGTAGATTTTTGGCAGTAAAATTAATTAATACGATTTTTCTTGAATTTTCTATCTTATAGATAAGTTATGCCTGTTGTGACATGGATCTAGTAAGGGTTTTGAGGAGAATTGCTGGCTGTTGGGGCGGAATGGTTATCAAGTGGCGGCGATGTACCGAAAAACGGTCATTGGGCCTGGGTAAGCCTTAACCAGCACAGCCGACAATCTAGTCAAGGTCGCTAGACCCCACTAGGTGCAGTTAGCACAAGACCGATGGTCGTGGAGATCCTTGAGAAAGGCCTATATCCAGCAGTAGACGTAAAAAAAAGATTTTTGATGATGATATTGTTGATGGGTTAAGTTTTTTTAGTAACTTTTCAAATTATTTTGCTATTATTAGCAGTAGCGATCGCTCGATATGATGTTGCTTTATAAGCTGGTTTTCCTAAGTCCACTATCACTGTCTATATACGGCTATCCTATAACTTTGCGCATGTTATTATGATGTTAACTACTGATGACGCTGAATATATCTTAGTATTTATAGTGTGATTTTTTAATAGTATTAGTTTTTTTTTTTTTTTTAGACGAGGTGCATTTATGCGTAAACTAACAAAGGAACACTATAGAACATACGTATTCAAAAGTGAAGCAAAAGCGTATCCGAATGGACTATTGGAAGCATATCAATATCTTTTCTTGGTGAGATATATTTTTATCATTATTGCTGAAGGGGGGTCGCCGAAGGTCATTGCATCAGATAGCAATCAGTCAGCGTTGAGCGTATGAATCAGTACTGATTCGCTAATTTATGTAAAATATTGAGACAGCCGTTGATGTTCATCGGCTGTATGCTATGTATTTAGCTATCTAAACTAGGCGTAATCGTATTATATATAGAGGAAGGCGAAGATATTTATTAATTAAATTCTGTATGAATATCTAATAATATGTTAATATTGCATGTATATATATTTTAATGCTCATATATATATTCACAGCAATTACAAACATCTAAGATATTGTTAGACTTTACTTACTATTTACTTTACTTTAGTTATTTTTATAAAATATCTATATATATTATTATTTGTGCAGACTCTGGGCAATATATACTATAATAAAACAGGACAATTATAGTGTCAGTACATTGAATATTTTCACGAAAAAATTATGCGGGACGATGTATAAATATTTACTGATGATGAATCTATGATTATTAAAAATGATGTCTGTTCCTTTGTCTGTTTGTGTAAGCACATCTCTGAATGCACGACTGCTACTGGACAAATTTGACTTAAGCTTTTTTGTTCTATATCCGTTTGATCAGGGCAGGATATAATAGATTTTCAAGACTACCATACCTGATACAGAGCCACAGTAGCTCCTTTCGCCATCGCCGTGGTGGTATGCCGCGTCGCTTTCTAGTAGGGGTCCAATTGGTGGTGATTTTGGCCCAGCGGTCATTAGACATACGGCAGACGTGGCCTGCCCAGTCGCATTTCAATTTTGCAGATATTTGGGAGACGTCTGCAATATGAGTTTTGGAGCGCAGTGTCGAATTTCTGATGCGATCGCATAATTTCACGCCTAGCATGCTGCACTCCATTCCTCTCTGACACATCTCGAGGGCAAACCTCTGCGATTTGGTCAAATACTAAGACTGGGCGCCATATGTGAGGACACTAAGGATGCACATATCCATGAGTTTATGTTATAGAACGATTGGTGGTAGCACGTCTCCTCCTCCAAGCGCTTTCAGTACGTCTAGCAACTTTTTTATCATAGCGTTCTTTAAAGGAAACTACTGACCCAAGTAAACGTACTCATGAACATACTCTACCTCCTCATCACCCACACAGATCCTATGTTTGACGCTGTTCGTCATTATCTTGAAGATGATCGATAATTTTAATAAATAACTTGTATAAATGTTATACTAAGCTTATTGGACTGTAATTATTAATGTATTATTTTTCTCCCTTTTTGTGTAGCAATATAATGTTGGAATGGCAAAAATATTTAGAAAGTTTTCCTATCTGTAGTGTTGAACAAATTTGTGACATAAAGCAAAGGGATAGGCTCGCCGACTTTTAAGGCATCTGTAGTAATTCCATCGTCTCCCGGGCTTTTTTGATGTTTAAGACTTTTTATAGCAATATGTACTTCGTATTGACTTATAGGCGGGATGTCGTTCGCACGCACATATTACTTATTTATAGTTGCGGGTCTATTGCACGAATACAGGTTTTTGTAAAATTGGGTGCAAACTTCGATTATTTTGTGTTTGTCCCCCTGTATTATCCCCTGATTGTCTCATATGCAAGTCAATAATGATCTTCCTACTTCTGATCCTTGTTTTGCTTTCTTTAATGATATTTTGTTATGTAGTACTTATGTAAACTGTTTAACTTCTCTATCTTTAATTTTGTATTCTGTGGTATATAAAATGAGTTTTTGTCTGTCGTCTATTAGTGCTTCCGTGCTTACTTAGAGGTTTTTCTTTACGTTTTATAGGTTTTACTTTTTGTGAAGTTTTTCTTATAAATTTCTTTATATTTTTATATTGTAAATCTACACTATTTTCTATGCCACCATTATCTAATACGCTAAAACTGTTGTTCAATTCAAGTAAAAAGTCGTGTTGGTTTCATATTAAAGTTTTGTATAGTGCGTATGCTGCTATAAAAAAAATTGATTCAACCTGATAAGCGCTTTCCAATGACATATATAAATCACAGATCTGGAACATCTGATGTGGACCCACAATAGAACATGTAAACTATAAGAAAACAGAAAATGGCTCTTTAGTAAAACTTGTTAAGCGTGATGAGCAATTTTTCGTTGAAACTCCAAAAACTGGACTATCTCTTGAAGAACCATTATGTCCGGCTAAACTCATTTAACGTGATGGACATTTTCCAGTAGCATTTTGATCGATAATATCAACGATCTGGAACACCTGATGTAGAACCAATATAGATAAGTAAAAGTAAAAATTTAAAATAGTATCTTTAGTAATACTTTTTGAACTTAAAGAGCAGTTTTCATTGTAGTGTATAGATCTAACATGAGGAATCATGAATCTCAATGTAAAAGTATAGCATTATGAGGGCGGCAAGAATAATAAAGTCCACGCTAACGAAGTTGCAAACAACCACTAGTATCTAGGTGTCTCGCAAGGTGTTAAATCCTCTCTTTTTCTTTTGTGCTTACAATATATTGTAAGTGAATCTATAATCAATCTGTATAATCTCTAAAATTTTAACCAAAATTTGTCTTTATTGTAGCAATCTGAATACATACAAGCACACGATTATTGCAACGGCTTAGTAGCTGTACTGGATTTCAATGAAGCAAATATGATGGAGACGTTGAAGGCTTACAACCTCACGGAATTGCGACAAGGGTTACTTGTAATAAAGGTGATGTCGGCAACATAAAAGCAAAATTGATAACGATTATTAAAAAAATATAGCATAGAATAGGAAAAGCTGTTTTAAATTGTTATATCTACGATAGTATGTTTGCCAATTAAATTTATAATACTAGCTTTCTTCTGATGTCAAAAAGTTTTTTTTACAATAGCTTATTTTTATTATCTAGTGACAATATTATTCTTAACATTTTTAACATTTTAATTTAGAATTCTTTAAAAGTAAGTTAAAGAATTAACTTTCTTAATTTTTTTAAGTTAAATTTATAATATATTGTTTTAACTTTATAGGAAGGCTATGGTATGAGAATTAAAGGTATACACATTTTATCACAATCAAAAGCTGTAGATGCACTCGTGACCTTGTTCAAACAAGTGTTCAGCGCAAAGCTTGCATCTCGAATTGTCGTGCACAAAACTGTAGACACATTAAACGAATATGTACCTAAAGAAATCTTACCAAAGGAATATGGCGGTGATGAAAAAACATTAATAGAATTGCATAGTGAGTGTTTTTTTCTTTCCAGTTCATTTGAGGCTGTCAAGGTGCTTTAAGCTTTGTACCAAATATTTGGAAGTTTTTTGACAAGTCCTATAGTTGAAAGCGTTGAGTTGTATTATACTGCATAAGCAGGGTAGGCAGAGTAGCCGCCCGAAAACTGATACATTGCATATTAAGTGGTGTTTTATCTAGTTTGTACTCTGTTCTAAAGAGATTTAACCAGGTTTTTGTTTTTTTCTATGTATATTTTAATTTTACTATTATGCTATTTTGCGTACATATACAAATGAGCAAATTATTATAAATTATATATTATAATTATTATAAATAATATTAATTTTTGTAAAAATATTTCTATTTTGGCAATTTATATAAATTCTTTGGGATAGTTTTTTATGAAAAAATGCTGATAAAAACCTTCCTAAAGATATTTTAAGTTATCATAAAATTTGTAATGTGACGGCATTGATTTTTTAAAACATGAGGCATTATTACACACTAAGTTAGCCGGAGAAAATTAAGTGTCAAGATCGTTTCCACCTCAAAAAATAGCGTATTGATTTGCGAAACTCACTTGTTAGAGCAGGAAAATATTTCATACCCCCGAGCGGGTATCGATCACACAACCACCGCGTTTATCTTAATATATATATATATATATATATATATATATATATATATATATATATATATATATATATATATATATATATATATATATATATATATATATATATATATATATATATATATATATATATATATATAATATATATATATATATATATATATATATATATATATATATATATATATATATATATATATATATATATATATGCATATTTATATGCATATATATATCTATTACGATATTTCAATGAGACTGATAAATATGAAATATTGAAAACGTCACTCAATTTTTTTTAAGTACCTATAATATTTATTACAGACGAGTTTCTAGATATCCTTACAGGAAAGGAATTTATGGAATATATAACGGAAATGAATAAGGCGACTACAAATGAGGATTTAAGGGTCTTGACGGATGCAGATCAGGCTTTAGGTGTGCCCGGAACTTTCAGAGCTTTGAGCGTCGATTAAGCGGTGTTACCAAAAAAAAATTTATAAGGAAAACGGATACAAAATATTCAAATGCTTATCGGTTATGGTGCATAAAATATGTATGAGAGTAAAAAAATATATAAAATAAATAAATTTTTGTTATTTTTTTTATTATAATATTTCTACACAAAAAATGTTAATATTATTCCTGTTAATTTCTTCATACAATAGTAATGGAAATTTAAATGTTATAAGCATGTATATTTAATAGTTATAAAATTAAAAAATAAATTAATTAAAAAAATCTAAAATAGTACACGAATACATATTCCATAACATAAAGACCGATGACCATCATGATCTCTTACGGTTAAACTCAGCCGTAAATAATTCAAACAATTTAAAATGCAAAAACAAAGATATAAATGTAAAGATATAAATAAATATAAAGTCGCACAAAAACAAAAACAATAAAAATATGAAAATTACGTAAAATTTATATTATTTTTGTCTTTAATTAACAATTACTGAGCCTAAAATGATCTGTAGCATATTAATTAGTTTATATGTAATAATCTTCAATTTATATATTATTGCCGGATCTGAGTTCATGGTGATCGGAACCATTAAAAAATCAATGTTGATTGTTTATCAGAAGTATTGGAAGGGAGGCGTTGATGAGTTCGATTGTAAAATCTAGGCTAGAAGACTTTGTTTTACCATTAGCTCTTCCATTCCATTAGTTCTTCCAGCACTATAGAATAAGTCTATAATGAGCAGCTTGAAAGTGAACTATGTTTATCACCAGGATCTAAAAATTACAGTATTGATATAAATCAGAAGACTAAAAAATAATAAAATAAATAAAAAAATGCGTTAAGTGAGCCTCGCAACTCCTACCCCAACCCTATTATAATTATTCAAATATGTCATTATTTAAATAACAAATTAAAAAAATTAAATATTTTTAAAAATACCTACGTGTTTTGTTACTTATACCTAATGTATAAGTTAATGTCTATATTTTGTGTATGTCTATAATATTTAATTTTAGATTTTGACGACTGGCTTTCAGCACTCGTGCCTTTTTATAAACTACACGTATGTATTATAAACAGTATAAAATCCATGAAGATATTGATATTTCATTATCCAGAGCCTTTTTACTATAAAAGTCTTAAGCGTATCGGTATAACTATCAGTTAAAATTCATAATTTATAGTACATAATTCAAGTAATCTCAACTTAACAACAAACTGACCAGGAACATAATAGGAATTTGTATATGATACAACACTGAAATCTCTCTGTAGTTTGCAAAACGATCTCGCCCTGTCTAGAACGTCTTCTATGGCTTCGTACTTCAAAGATAGTACTAGAAGAATCATTTCAAATTCGGTTAAGTAGTGAGAGACTATTTTTTAGTAGAGGTGAGTGTGACCTTTGACCCACTACACCCATTCATTATTACACTTGGAACGCAAATCCCAGGCACTGCTTCTCACATCTTTCATTCTCTCTCATTACAACGCGATTAACCCAGAACCTACACTCTTATGATTGTCTAATTGCAGTTTCTTAGGATTTGTAACAAAATATAAATACTTGGTTATCTTCTTAGATGACTATTTTATTTGGAAAACTCAAGTATTTAGTGTTTGTAAAAACTAATAATTATATTAAGTAGATTTAAAAAGTTATATTGTATTATTGTCTGGTGGAACCTGTGGGATCGTGTGGGCTTGAATGTTACGTTTTTTATAAACACTTTTTAGTAAACATTTTACCAAGAAGGACTTTTTGCTTGAAAAATGTAAACTTCTTCTAATAAAAAAAATGGATTTTAGATATAGCCCTAACAGAGTTTTGGACGTAGTGAGGACGTTAGTGAGCGTAGGACAAGTCGAAATTGACATTATATATATATATATATATATATATATATATATATATATATATATATATATATATATATATATATATATATATATATATATATATATATATATATATATATATATATAATATATATATATATATATATATATATATATTTCTGTTATATCGCATATAATTTGTACACAGTAATTATACATAGTAATTTTGTTTTATTACTATACAATATGATTATGGCATGATGATGATAATGGTATCATGTGACCATTTTCTAATGTTAATTAAATCCGTTTGTGTGTTTGTTTGTTGAAATGTGTGACGACACGCCCTGCTTTACTACACTGCTTTACAACGTTCATTTACTTATTTATATAGTCTACGAACAGAATACTTTACCTACGTACTACTATACCTACCTTACATAAACAGATATACCAATTATGACACATCACATGTTGTTCTTTAGAAACAGTCTGTGTATCTACAGTTTTAAATGCAAAATTGAATTTATATATATATATATATATATATATATATATATATATATATATATATATATATATATATATATATATATATATATATATATATATATATATATATATATATATATATAATATTCGGGCGTGATATCAATATAAAGTGGTGCAAAGACTGATTTTTTTAAATTACTAAAACATTCTTACCATTTTTATATCTCTCTTTATTCTTAATATTTAGGGATAACAAAGATTGAGTGAGAGAGTACAAGCGTACATTTTGTGATCTTTTTTGCACACGGTATTTTTTTCCGTTTTAATATAACTTTTGCATTTAAAGGCAATTTTTTCTTCTTTTTCGAGATCTTTTTATGAATACACTGTCCAAATGGACTCAACTAAAATTTTTGTAACAAACGATTTTGTTGATTTAGATTAGCAAATGTATTTTTTTTCAAATCACAAGAAAATGTTTTTTGTTTTCCTTTTCGCTATCAAATATAAAATTTAATAACAATTTTTTCCCCTTAATTGCAAGGTATGTGATGTGAAAGAAATTATTTAAATAAAAATATGGAAAATAAATATCGGTGTTAATGGACTTTGGCCTTCATGCATACTTAGTATATATGTTCATTAGACTGTTACGAAAAGCAGTTGATCGAAGTATCTCTATCAAATAACAATGGAATCAATACCGAAAGACTCTATCTTGGAGTTCAATCCTGATACTTTGCAGTTTTTAAGACAACAGTACAACTTAGACAAGCCAGGAAGTATTGAAGAGGCTATCGACTTGCTGGAAGAATGGATTAAAAAGCAGCCACATTTTAGCAAAAAAGATTTCTGTTAGTATATATATTTATAAGTATATATATTTAATTTTTTATTTGGGCTTTCTAATTAAGGGTTCTGTGTTTGTACGTTATATGCTGTTTTATTTCAACCTAACTTGAAATTTATTATTTTGAAAAAATATTGGCCAAGTGCGACATACTTAAATTTGCAGTCGTATGCACTTATTTTGTATGAAATGAACTACATATAAGTGTATCATGGTTTTTTTTTATATACCTATACATTTCCAATTTTAATTCTATGTTAGCTCTAGGACACTAGAAGTTTTGTTTACGCGGAAAATTTTGTACAATATGCAAAAAATAAGCATAAAAGTTCGTTTCATTTGATTGCTTTGACTTAGAAGTTTTTTTTTTTCTGTGATCTTAGAACCTACCGACCAAGATATTTGATATTATTTTCAGCTTTTATCCAATTTTGTGAAAATAATCTTGACAGACGAACAAGCTGACAGATCATAGTGATAAAAATAATGAAAAAAAGATTTTTTTGCAGACTTTATATGTGAGGAAATTTTTGAAGTTCATCTTTATCCCTTGTAACAATGACACTTACAGTCAGATCCTCTGTACCAAATTTTACTTATAGTAGTTTTAATATTATCAATATTTTTATTACATTTATACGTTAGACATAGTAGTTATTAATAATTATCGATTCAGCGAGATATGAGCGTTTATGCTTAATTTTCTTGAATTTTGTATGAAAATCGCCGCGTTATCAAGATCTACTACGGTTCCCAGATCCCGTTGACCTAAAGTTATGTAATTTGGCTATAAGATAGAACTTATAATAAAACCAAAGTCTAAAATCGAAATTTATAGGTATATCCCAGAAAAATACCATTACAAACTTATAATGTCAGTAGATAGTTCATACAAATTTTTGTCGACTCTTATTAGGTGTACTTCATTCCTAGATTATTTTTTATTTGACGAGAAGTTAAAAATTGACTATTTATAAGCTTAGCACAGAAACAAGCCATTGCAAACTTATATTTATAGTTCATTTCATACAAAATGAGTTTATACGACCGCAAATTTAAGCTGGTCAATTTTTAGAAGTATTATTTTCCTCCGCGGAATACGTAGGCATTTTAGTAGATATAATATAATATGCTTTCAATATAATCAAGGAATTGGAACGGGACCCTCGGGGCACGAGTACTGCTCGCACTTGACCGATATTTTTGTGATAAAAATTGCAATCCACTAATAGACTGAAACTCTGTGGAATATTTTTTAGTAAAATCATCTATAATCTATTAATTATATACATTTTACAATAGGAATGTAGTCATTACTATATAAGGATAGTAAAATATAAAATATAGGAATTATATTTAACAAAATGCTAATTCAAGAACGCTAATTAACGATGTCTATTTTTATTTTGTATATTTATAATTTATTGTTATTTACGTGTTTTAGCAAAAGATTATTTGGAGAGAACGGTTATAATTAGCAAAGGTTCTGTGGAAAGAGCTAAGATCAAATTGGATAGAATATGCACATTCAGAACGTTGTACCCGAGGTTCTTTGGTGTAGGCGATATGAGGAGCTGTGAGACGCTGTCATATACGTAAGTTATTATTTGTATTAATTTATATAAGATTTTACTATACATTGTACACAAAGCGATCTTATGGCTTTGTAGCCATCTCTTCCAGGGATACCTTTAGGGTGGAAAGGAACGCTTAAAACTATAAGCAGGTAGGTATAGAAAGAAATATTATAAGTAGAAATAAGCGAATATATAAGTATCTATAATACGATAAATAATATAATAGCAGCATATGATTATAAAATAGCGGGAACTTGTAATAAGATTCAGAGTATTTCAAGCGCTATACACGTTATGACTGATTGTTATTGAATGACTTCCGAATTTAGAGGAAAGAATTATAATTTAAAATAAATAACTTCGTTAGAATTCCATGATTTAATTTGAAATATCACGGTTTTTAGTCTTGTTTTTGAAATAATTTACCTTGTTAGTCACAAGGTGAACTCGAATAAAAAATGCAAGCTGCCTATTAATTTTTTTTTCACAGCAAAATCTTGTATCTGAAATCTGAAGTATAGTCATAAACAAATTGTATGTATTCAAAATAATGTATACGTTGGACGTTTCTAGAATGTGGATATAATATTGTCAATAATGTTAGGTTTTACTTAATTACATTTGATAATATTTAATTATACTTAATTCTTCTATTGGTAATTCACTGTTATTATTGTTTTAAATATGCAGGAGAAATTACTTCATAAATATCTACAGTATTTTTAATTTTTAGGAAGGAAGCATTCTTGCCCAAACTCACAAAAGAACAATACAGAATATTCATCGTAAAAACTATTGCAAAAACGTATCCGAACGGACTTATGGAAATATATCAATATTTTTTTATGGTAAGAATTTTGTGAACAGTCTTACAGCTGTGTTATTACTACGAGTAAAATGTGAGTCCTTATCAAGTAAACTTTTATTTTACCACACACATATTTTTCATTTAATATTTTAAAAATACTTATCGCTCGTGACTCTCGCCATATTTTATTGCTCATTTTCATCAAAAATATATTAAGAATTAGTTTATTAATATATTAATTAATATAAATAATAATTATTATGATGACTATCTTTGGCTTTGGCTATTATGTGTAAAAATAATTTCTCGAATTAAACTGGTACGGTTACGGAATAAAATAGGTTTTTTTCTTCACGCTATATCTTGTACATAGCAGGGTAGACTCGTAAAAGAGGGAGCCGTAGGTTGAACCTAGTGTTCAGACAAAAACGAGCAGTGCGGGCTATTTACAGCATGAGAACTCGGGATTCTTTGCGAGAAGTTTTTAATAAAGCGGGTATTCTTACGGTTGCGTTACAATACGTCTACGATAATATTTTATTTCTATGTAAAAATATAAACAATTACCTAAAGAACAGTGATAAGCACGGTATATATACAAGGAGTAAAGATAAGCTGATTACACCTAGTTTTCGCCTTCAGAAGGTAAATAAATCGTTTATGTCCCAACGTATACGCATGTATAATAAAATTCCACAAATACTTACAGACTTACCTTTTGAACAATTTAAAATCAAGATAAACAACATATTATTAGGGAAAGTATATTATTCACTCCAAGAATATTATATGGATGTTAGTGTGTGGTTAGTGGTGGTTAAGCACTGCTGATGCTCATTCTAACCACAGTTGTTCAGGCTAACCACAGTTGTAAATATATTGTAAATTTACATTAAAAGTTTCTCACCAGCTCTTCTCAGCAGTACTGCCCTCCGGGCTGGTGGTAGCTTCTTGAAAGACTTACAATACTGGCACTTATGTTAATTCACGATTGGAAAGTGCCTGAAATAGCCTATTTGAATAAAGAAGATTTTGATTTTTGATTTTAGACACTCCGTTTCCCACTTTTCGTCTTTCGAGGTATTGCTTGTTGATTGACGGAACTCAACGTTACGCTTTACTTTATTGTCAAAGCGAAAAAAATTAAAATAATTAATTTCCCCCGAGTGGAAATCGAACCGACAAACCGTCGCGTTTACAGGCAACCTCTGCGCCAGACGGCCGTCATTACGGTATTTCTAAATCAAAAAATTATTTATATTATAAATGTAAAAGTAATTTCAAATAATTCACCTCTCAACTAATCAACGGTGGTGTAAATATGTGTAAATATAAATATATTTAACCGAATTTTACTTTTATAGTTGATGATAATAACTACATTTCTATACACATAACAATTCTAATTTGCCTGCATTTTGGCAGATCCATCATCTTTAGGAACCTTTCCTATAGTGTTATAAACTTTTATACGCACACTACTGTACGACTTTTATCCAAATTAGACCTTTTTATAGTTCCCCTCTTGAAGAGTATTCAAACCGCGTTATGTCGTAAATGTATGTATAGTAGAAATTAAATATGTAATCTTGTAAGCTGAGACGTAGGTGGATTGCGGGTCTTGCATGAAAACTGGCCCAAAGGCCCTGTTAGACAAAATCAAGCTCGAATAATTGTATTATGAGATTGATTGAAAAGTAAAACTTAAAATTAGTTAAGTTTTAGAAATTATAAATTACAAACTACCACGTTTGTCACTCAATTGAACGCAAGTATGTTAGGTACTGAAAACAGGAATTCCTTTGACCTACGCTACGTATAGCAAGATATACAATATAAATTTAATATTTTTTACTTCACGTCATTGTATATAGCAAGGTAGGTTAAGGGAATCCAGTGTTCAGTCTCTCTGTTCATCGCTTTCTGCTAAATTTCCAAGACACTGCGTGTTGAGTAGCGGAATTCATCCTTGTTATCAGAGCGAGGAAATAAAAATAATTCATTCACAATCGTCGGGTTCTCAATCAGTCACAGTAAATTTTAGCTAATATTATTCAATTATAGCAATGCGAGTACATACAAGCACACGATTACTGCAATGGCTTAATACTTTTCTTGGACTTCAGTGAAGCTAATATAATGGAGACCTTGAAGGCGTACAACGTATCTGAGCTACGACAATTCTTTCTTATAATAAAGGTAACCATTAGGTTTATATATATATATATATATATATATATATATATATATATATATATATATATATATATATATATATATATATATATATATATATATATATATATATATATATATATACATATATATATATATATATATATATATGTATATATCTTATTTTTTTTGGAATTTTTAGTCTTTTACCCTTTTGTGTATTTAAAATTATAAATAAGTAAAAATAAAATGTTCATAGGAAGGATATGGAATGAGAATGAATGGTATACACCTTTTGTCTGATTCAAAAGCTATAGATGCAATTGTAGCCTTCTTCAAACAAGTGCTAAGCGCAAAGCTTGCTTCTCGAATTGTTGTTCACAAAACTATAGATACTTTCTACGAATATGTACCAAAGGAATTCTTGCCGAGAGAATATGGTGGTGAGGAAAAGTCATTAATAGAACTTCATGGTAAGTTTTTTTTCTTAAATAGATATTTTGTATAGCAACATAGGCAGAACCTAGAGTGACCTTAATGCCGAACTCAGTCTTACCGGAACATGGAAGTTAAATAATTTATTCTCCCAAGAGTCAGGAGGAGGATGACGAATCAGTTAAACGCTGTCCAGCTGCAGTTGGATGGCATCATTAGTATTTAAAAAAATTCTTCACTAAAAAAAATCTCTCCAACATATAGCAGGGTAGACATATAGAACCTAGTGTTAAGACACTCCGTTCCATACTCTCCAACCTTTCGAGACATGGTGTGTTAAGTTGCGGAACTCAACGCTGCGCTTTGTCTTGTTACCAGGGCGAGGTGAATAAAAATAATCCATTCTATCTTTTAGTGGATTCTGCCCTGAGTGGAAATGGAACCCACAGCCGTCACTTTTACAGTCAGACGTCCCGCCGCACCATGATGGCCATATTAGTATTAAAATAACTTAATTACTTATACTCGTATTTTAACTTGCGCGTATATCCTGCAAATAGTGTGCCCGTCAAAGAAAACAAAGGCCTAATTCTTCATTTTCCACACTTTATTTTCCGTCGTTTAGGGTCAGTCATAAAATTTTAAGGTAAATGTATGTTGAGTGACTGACCTTAAAAGTCGAGTTTTGTCAAATCAGGTAGGGGAAATGAATATAACTATTGCAACAGCTTTTAAATAACAATAAATTTATATTACAGATCAAATTCTAGATATTATCTCGGGTGAAGAGTTTTCAGAATATCTGACTGAAATTAATAAGGCTACTACAAACGAGGATTTCAGGGTCTTGACAGACGATGACCAAGCTTTAGGTGTACCGGGAACTTTTAGAGCTTTGAGTTTCGATTAATAAAAACATGTTAATCATTGTAAGCCAATTATTAATAAAAAAAATATATGTGGAATTGGTTATGGGACGTAAAAGGGATATAAAAATATGTAATATATACTCGATGCGAAAATAAAGTATATTTTATTTTGTTTAATTTTAATGTTTTATTCCACAATTACATTACAAACAATAGCACAGTTGTAATTCTTATATTAAAATATATTATATAAGGCGAAAAAAACGCCATAGTTACAGCAGCATAGTTTTATTTTGTTTTATGTAAAAAATTATAACCATATTGTGAATAAATAGTACGTAAAATTTATGATTATTTACATTTTTACAAAGCGCGGCGTTGAAGTCCGCCATTCAACATGCATGCATATGTTAGATTGTAAAAGAAAGGGAGGGTAGAATTTCTCAATCTAATTATTACTTATACTTGTACTATTTAATATATAACTATCTCCGGTTCAGAAGGCAGTTCTGCTGAAAAGAACTGGCCGTTAAAGTCAAATAACATTCAATACAATTACGACTAAATTATACTAAAATACATATGTAGGTAAGTATCGTTAAGTGAAGTTATAAAAATATTCTTTAAAATTTTCCAACTTGAGTTTCGGTTTAATTAACTTATTTAAGTTTTATTTTAAGTTTTATTAAATCAGTTTAATTTTTTGTTGAAAATAATATCTTTCTTATATCCTTCTTCATATCTTTTAATATCTAACTCTTATTCTTAATTGTATTTGCAGGTTTCATAAGAAATATAATAAATTGAACGTTATTAGTTTAATATTGTGCTTCTTAAGACTTCTATCTGTATATAATACGTCAATTCCCATCAAGAAGTTCCAGGCCTCACGTCTCACGCACGCCTGTCCTAAGTAAACTCACTGCGGTTTGATTTAATTATAACATCCAAAACAAAATTTAATGTTATTAAATTATTACTTGTACAAATATTTTTTTTATTATTTATTTTTCAAGTAGACTGTCCAGTTCAGTTCTCTAGTTATAGCGTTTAAGAGTTACTAAGTCTTTTAAAAAAAATGAAATATAGCTTTATTACAATTCATAACGGATTTTAAACGCTTTTACTGGTATATTTTTAATTAGCACACTGGTTATATTTGATTATTAATTTTATTTATTATTATTTTTTGAAAACCCGACGTTTCAAACGGTCACGTCAGTGGTTACGCTTGCCCTCTGGTGTGGTCGGTTTGAGAGTTTAGTTTTCATGACTGGTTTCCAGGCATTAGAGTTTTTTGTTTTTTTTTTTTGTATTTCATTAGTCTCGTGGATTATTCTAAGAATTATTCGCTGAATGACATTTACCGCTGATACACGATACACGCTTATTCTTGATATTTATTCTGAATAGATTCTTGCTATTATTTCTTGTTGATTCTTGTTGTTGATTGATTATTGTGAATTGATGTTTTTCTTTTTTGACTAATGTAAGATAAGCCACAGTGACAACCTGGTTTGTATACGCCTGCACACTGCAAAGAGATATTATTGTTCACTAGTCTTAAGCAGTAGCTCACATTTTTTTAGGCTTAAATGTTATGATTATAGAAGCTCTCCTTAAGAAGTTCCAGATCTTGTTGGTACCTTCCTTCACATATGGCAGAAGTGCTGGCTGTCTCCCTACTGTGGTTGGTTTATTGGTATTTCCACAATTCTGGCGGGGATGCAGCTTGTGAAGAAGCACATTCTTAACTAGTGGTATCTCGAAACTAATCCTAATTTCGAAATAAAGTCGAAGTCACAATATTTTATTTAATAGGACCAAAAAACTGATTTCATTAAATAAATCAATTTATTATAATTTACTAGATAGCGATGCAACTTCTTGTCATTAATATAAACGATATATCTGGTCTACGTCGTCTTACACTTTCACATCTCTTACTTTTGATACATAGTATACTCTCAGTACACGAAGTCTTCTCGGTGTATGTAGTCAAGTCCTGGTGCACGTACGTACGCACGGTATTTAGTCACATATATATATATATATATATATATATATATATATATATATATATATATATATATATATATATATATATGTATATATATATATATATATATATATATATATATATATATATATATATATATATATATATATATATATATATATATATATATATATATATATATATATATATATATATATATATATATATATATATATATATATATATGTAATTTATTCTCATTGCACACATTTCAACCTGGTTGCATGTGGTGAAGTACTCTCTCCATTTTCCAGAGCACTTCGTGTACGCACAGTGTATTAGTTATTAGCCCGTTGGCTTTGCCCACTTGAGCTATATGATTATTTATTTAGTAAGGTGAAATACATTCGTTTTGAAGACACGAAATATATATAAATAAAATTTATAAATCGTTTCGTAATATTCGTATTATATAAGTCAACGCGATGCATAAGTATAGGTTTAAGTCTCACAAATGAAAAGATCAATCATAATTTATTTTTTATTGCTATTCTAGATTATAAGAATATTTAATACTGCATTAAAAAATGTAAAAAAATCTCACTTTATAAAAACCTAGTGTCAAAACACTTCATTTCCCACTTTCCGTCGAATATTTGAAAGAAGACATTTTGAGAAATTGCGTGTTGAGTGGCGGAACTCAACGCCGCCTTTTATCTTGTTGCCAGAGCAAGGTAATGGAAAGTTAGTAGTTAACAGTTTATTTCCTCGAGTGGAAATCGAACCCACCGTCGTGCTTACAGTTCCACTGCAATATATGACAGTGATAAGAGTCAAAAATATTCATCTTTTATGACGATCGAAGGCTATAGATACAAATGTGGCTTTGTTAAAACAAGTATTTAGCGCAAAGCTTTTACCTCGAATTGAATATAAAACTGTGAATTCGATCTACGAATATGTGCCTGAAGAAATCTATCCAAAAGATGGTGATTACCAAAAATCATTACTTGAATTGTATAGCAAACGTTATTTTTTCGTTTATATCCAACCAATGAATACAAATACAACCAATGAAAGCACATTATTTAGAATGTTGAGAATAGAATTGTTGGCTATATGATATAGTAAACTGAGTTGTGAGCCGAAAATTTGTTTGCACGGACGGGAAAATGTAAAACACGTCTTTTCCCGCTCCCGTGCGGATTTATAAAAATTTTTCCTTAGTGCGTTAAGCATTCTTTAAAGTCGGTTATTCAGTTACGTAAGAATTTGGAGAATGGATTGTCTCACCTAGAGATAATTATGTCTTAGTTAGAAACCTAGAATGTAGAAAAAGGAAATTACTAAATACAATACCAATTTAGAAAAAAGATAACTAAAGGCACGGACCACACGGTCCATCCGTCCGTCTATACACGAAGCTATAAAAACTATAAAAATATGATTGTTATGTTATAGCTTTTGGCATATTTTTTTTTTAAAAAAATTATTATATATAATGACATAAATCACTACTATAATATTAGAAATTTAGAAGAGAAGAGAATAGAAGTAATTCTATCTGTCTATTTGTATCTCACGCTTTCACGCCTAATCCACTGAATCAAATTCAATAAAATTTAGTACAGAGATAAAAATAAATTAGGTCGAAGGGTTTGAAATAAATATATTACACCAACCAAGTATAAATTAATCTAATATTAAGCCTGCCCAAGGGAATGCCCCATGCAAAGATCTGAATGTAAAATCGTTTCCGTGTGACACTTGAATGGTTAAGTAACTAATAATAGATTTAATTCCCAGACTTAAATAAAAAGATATATGAAAAAATAATATCTTAGTTTATCTCATAGGCCATAGCTTATAATATTTCGAAAAATTAAAAAAAAAATGTAATGGATGGAAGAGCTTAATGATATGTTTTGTATATAGTAACTACAAAATAAATACATGTGTTTGTATAGAATAACTTTTATATAAGATTTAACAAGTAGTATTTTTTATACATATATGAAAGGGGCTAATATTATAAAGTGTGTGATAAAAAGGCATCGATTACTATAATAGCCATGTAGTTTCTTATCACGTATATATTCGGTGCGTTATCACCCGAATTCTGTCATTGCCATCTTTTCCCCAGCTTTTATGGCCTCTCAGGGCTATATAGCAGACATCATTACATTACTCGAAATTTATGGACGCAGAAAGTAAAGTAAATATATCATAGCAACTCATTAAACAATGAGAAATAATATTGTATGTACGTACATATATTCAACTCTTTACTATTGGTGATGATGGCTTTTTTACTTGCTTCCACTATCTCTCTGAAGTGCCCTCGCGATTTTATACGACAGTTTATCAACTAATTTCAAATTCAAATTAATCTATATTTAAATAGACTTTTACAAGGATTTTGAATCGTCCAATGAACATGTCGCTAACACCGGTTCGGAAGACATTTCTGCTGAGAAGAGCCGGCAGGACAATTAGCATTTGCTTTTTTAACTATTTATATTACAATTTTTATTACTAATAACTATTAATATTACTATTTATATACAATTTATATTATTAAGCACAATGGTAGCAGTATCCTGCATAAAATTCAAATGACTTTCCACACATTTTTATCATCCAAATATTACTGAACGGTGTAATAGGTTTAACTTAAGAGCACCGTTTTTACATTTTCTTAAAATTCTTGAATTGGTAAATTTTGAGTACATTGCGGAATTTATATATACATGCGTATAATAGGACCAAAAAGGAACTTAACTTTTTGGAGGCGATAACCAGGCTTTACCAGCTTATCTTTATTTCCGGTTCCTTTCCATTGGTAAGTTTTATATTTACATATGTTTTTATAGTTTTTAACATTTTTTTAATATTACTACATAAATAGATATATTGTGCCTGAGTTTAATTGTTTATTTTAAACCAATAGATTACTTATAATTAGGTATCATTACTACTATATGAATATATTAATTTAATATATTACAGTTCAGTCCATTTTTTTAAATATGGCGTTCCAAACGTGCCAGTTGAGCACAAATCACTTCGCCAATGTCACGTTGAATGGAGAACACACGAAGGAGATTGTAAGCTAGAAAAAAAATACACATTAGGAAGAATGCATGTTTAAAAGAGATCCAGTCATAAATACAGCCATTACCTATAACAAAATAATTAATATTTATAGTCTATACACAACATGATTAGATTAGTACAGGAAATATTTTATAAAAGTGTTGTAAACACTTTGTTAATATTATTATGTTTAGTATATTTACATAAGAATTTACATAAGGGACTAAACACAAACATTAACAAACATTGAACATTGAGGGGGTATGTTACAGTTCTTGACGTATTTATGTCACTTTCTGACAGAACTCCTTACTATAGATGTGGAATGCAATTTTTTTTAATGATATTAAGCAATTATTGTTTTTAATTAAGTTACTTATAGTATATGGTGCTGTTGTGTTGTTTATGTTGCAGATAATAATGTGTTCTTGTCTATGTGAACTATATCTATGGTTATCTTTTAGAATACGGACAGAAGTTATTTTTAATTTTAAATCTATTCTAGATGGAAACCGTGACTTGACTTGATATTTGATATTGAGAATAAAATTGTGTTATGGGTGGTAGCAAATTGATCTTGTTGAGATTTTATTATTTCAGTATTAGTTATATGGTTTTTGTATGAAGGCCAGCTTCCGCAATAATTTACTCTTTATTTGTTTTAATTAATGTGTCATTTTTGATATGATCTTTCACGTAACTAATAGGAAAATAATAAGTATAATTATATGCTATTTTCATAAATAAATATATATTGAATTATATGCTATTTTCATAAATAAATATAAATTAAATATATATAATAAATATTGCTGCTAAATTAGCGGCTAATTCATATTAGCCGCTGATTTAGCAGCAATATTTTTTTTTTATTTTATTCTATTACTTCGTTTCCGTCAATACCAAATTGAGCTTTGGTCCATATATGAAAATGATCGCGCTTTATAACAAATGCTTTTATTTCTTATGTCATTGTGAGTACAAAGATTTTTACCATCATTATCAGCCTGTCCGCGTCCACTGCCGGACATAGGCCTCTCTAATTTATTATTCATAGATTTTTATATAAAGCCAAAAGCGTTTACATTAACACTACTAATTACTACATGTACATGTATATTATAATGTAACTTATTTTTTGCATTTATAAAATGCTATGTTTAATATAATTCAATATCATTATTTATAGTAACCTCATCCGTCATCCATTGTCCGTCGTCCGTCGTCCGTCATCCGTCGTCCGTCATCTGTCATTTAATGTAGAAATCGATGATAGGTAGATTAGTCAACGGATAATATATGATCATATTTTATTATTGGCTTGGTGAACCCACAATTTTGTCTACATGAAAAAATAAATTTTATATGTATCTTCCATGCACAGACAGCGATCATTTTTATTGTATGTATAGATGTCATATTGCTGTATAAATTTCATAATTTTCATTTGCAAAAATGCATCAAATAGACAACATCTATATTCGTTCTGTGTTTCGTAATATATATCAGCATGCTTTCTTAGAAACAAAAAAAAAAGAAGTATATATGATCTGAGCTGCTGATCTTTATTACTTCTAATATACTTTAATTCAGTTTTTTTTTATTTAATTTTTACTAACACCCTTGCCAAATGTCACTTAAAAAGAGCCATAAAGTATCTAGACGGTACACAGTTAGTATTTTATTATAAAGTTAAATTATACGCCACCGCTCTCTCATTGGAGTTTATAACAGGTTTTACACTGTTCAAAAGTAAATTGCCTATTTCCCTTGAATTTGATCCAAATGAAGTTGTTGAAAACATTATATTGTCATTTCTATATTTTTTGTATAAGATGAACATTTTGAAGATTTTTTTGAAAAAAGAGATGCTAAGCCAAGTTTTTGCATTTTATTTGGTAGAAACCAACGCCACACTGTCCATATTTAAAACTATTCGGCTCAACGGGTATATAGACGGACTTATTACATCTCCACATTAGCTTTACGTTGAAAGAAATGAGCTTGTAGCGAACTATATATTTAGAAGTGAAGCATCTCCAGACATGAATAAAATATTAGTATTACACTATTCTGTCTTGAGGGCAAGTGTAATGTAACGTATCCAAGCGATGCATACAAAACGTATGTAAATAATGATATAATATAGATGTTCTTGGATTTTTTTTTGTTTAAAATTCATCAGTTTTCCACTTACTTACACATTGGTATAAAATAAACTAGTTAATAAAGTCACTAGGTGAATGTATATTTAATTATTAAGTTATTTAATTATGTAATAAGTAAAGAGCAATTCCTCTCGTTGAGACGCGCGCGTATTGGTAGGTAAACAAAGAACAATCTGGTTTTTACAACACCATATTTTACATATCTTTTAATTTATTTATTAAGATTTGATAAAGGTATGTATGGGAACAGTGTTATATGCACTTTGCCACTTCCACCTTATAATATTCGTGTTCCATGTTTGTAAAACGGTAACGACCAAGACTAATTTATTCTATACTACATCTTCTTCACATCAATCTAACACTGATTAACATATATAATTCAATCGATTTATGTCTAAATAT
Organism: Dione juno; assembly: GCA_037127375.1. Classification (NCBI taxonomy): domain Eukaryota; kingdom Metazoa; phylum Arthropoda; class Insecta; order Lepidoptera; family Nymphalidae; genus Dione; species Dione juno. Next base: position 3,442,556 of record JAXRJS010000074.1, read on the forward strand.
AACAATAAAAGCTATGATTTTTAAATTTAAGCGTATGATAAAAAATATTTGTAACTGTAAATTAATTACAGAACTCGGAAAAGAGGTGGAGGTGGTAAAATTTTATGTATTCATTTAAAACCGATGTTTACCATAATATGGACAATTGTGCATCGGTGATGCTCGCAATTTCATTTACGATTCCACTCATCTATTTTTCATCTAGCCTCTTAGAGTACCACACGTCAGATGTTTTATACAACGAAAAATACTCATAATGCTGTTGATATAGCGCTAATTTCATATCCTTGATATTTATTCTCGATGTCAGATTTTTAAGGACCAGCGAAACGCTGGTCTCTTAAAATTTAAAACTAAATTGTTGATGATTTTGTTACTGAAAAATGCTGATCGTGCTAAGCAACTTGTTTTAGCCATAAAACTAAAAAAACCATTTCCATAAATTTCATAGCTTAACAGGTCTCTTGGAGTTCTATATGAGGTGTTTCAACCTTCAGAAGAGTATTGTTATAAAGTTTATTTAGACCTATTCAGCTTTTACTGTTTTACAATAATTCTTATAGATAGATATATTACGAGTCTGTCTTAAATACTGATCGAAATAATAGTTTTTGTTTATATAAAATATAAAAAGCTATATATACGGCTTATAAACATGTTCTTGGCGTTTCTAGGGGAGGACGTATTATGGACAGGGAGACATGGTGGTGGAATGACAAGGTACAAGAGGTGATTCATGATAAGAAGACTGCATTTAAGGAGTGGCAGCGTTCCAACTCTCCTGAAGACAGACTGGAGTACATAGCAGCGAAACGTGCCAGCAAAAGAGCTGTAGCCAGAGCCCGCAGTGAAAGTTTATTACCTCTATATGATAAACTTGAAACTGTGAGGGGCAGAAGCTCATCTACAAATTGGCACGTGCTCGGGATAAAGCGACGCAAGATATCACAAAATGTCTTTGCGTCAGAGATTCCCAGGGCAAGCTGCTTTGTAGTCATGCTTCTGTGAAGGAGAGGTGGAGAAGTTACTTCTTGGAGCTGCTGAATACTCAGCACCCGGGTAGTATTCCGTCTGAACCACCTCTTAACCTGGGACTTATTGCTCCAATAACCCTTGATGAAACTCGGAATTAGTCTTCGACGCATGAAGAACGGCAAGGCGGTGGGACCTGACGATATTCCGATCGAAGCGTGGAAATCGTTGGGCTCTCGTGGTGTGCTCATGCTTACTGATCTTTTTAACCGCATTTTGAACACTGGGACGATGCCACATCAATGGCGGCACAGTCTTATTACCCCTATTTACAAAGGAAGAGGCAGTGTTCAAGATTGCGGTAGTTGTAGGGGCATTAAGATTATGAGTCACACCATGAAGCTCTTCGAGCGCGTGATCGCCCTCAGGCTCCGCCGAGAGTGTACTGTCTCTGAGTGTCAATATGGATTTCAGCCAGGATCAGGCACTATGGACGCCAATTTTGCCCTCAGAATTTTGATGAAGGCATACAGGGAAAAGATGAGAGCTCTGCATGTGGCATTCTTAGACCTGCAGAAGGCCTTTGACTGTGTGCCACGTCAGTGTATCTGGTGGGCACTGCGATCCAAAGGGATCCCTGAATCCTATGTTGCTATTATAAGAGACATGTACAACGACTCTGTTTCTACAGTTAGGACCGCTGTTGGCGATACCAAACCCTTCCCAATTACAGTAGGGGTTCACCAAGGCTCAGCTCTTAGTCCACTTTTGTTTAATGTAGTGCTAGATACTGTCACGGCTCACATCCAGGACCAGCCTCCATGGCTGATGATGTATGCCGATGACATAGTACTCATTGACGAGAACCGACTGATGCTGGAGCGTAAAGTGAATGCGTAAAGTGAAGGAAGGGTGCGATTGAGAACGGTGGTCTTAAACTGAATGTGTCAAAGACCGAGTATATGGCTTGCGGGAACCCAGACTCGAGCACCATCCATATCGGGCCTGAGCCAGCCGTTAAATCGGAGAAGTTCAGGTACCTTGGAGCCGTTATGCATGAGTCTAGAGGCATCGACTATGATGTCCACGCCCGGGTTAGCGCTGCGTGGGCCAAATGGCGGGAGGTCACTGGTGTGGTCTGCGATCGCACAATACCGCCCAAACTCAAGGGGCTGATATACAAGAGCATGATCCGACCAGTTCTTTTATACGGCAGCGAATGTTGGCCAGCATTATCTCGGCACACTCAGGAGCTTCACGTAACGGAGATGAAGATGCTGCGGTGGATGTGTGGCGTTACTCGGGCTGACCGCATACGCAACACATTCATTCGAGGTAGTCTTGGGGTCCGTGACGTAGCGGATAAGCTCCAAGAGCGTCGTCTGAGATGGTATGGCCACGTTTTGCACCGGCCTAAGAACTACGTCGGAAGAAAATGCCTTGATATGTCTGTCCCTGGAGTAAGACCCCCCGGACGCCCAAGGAAGCGATGGCTGGACGTCGTGATGCAGGACATGAGAGCCAATGGACTAACCACTGAGGATGCTCAAGACCGTGCAAAGTGGAGTAGATTAAGTAGGAAAGCAGACCCTGGCAATAGGCCGGGATAATGCTAAGTAGAAGAAGAAGATACGTTTAATCATTTAAATATTTATCATTTAAATAGGTATCTTATAGATAATAGATTTTTTTTCTTTTTTATATAGGCAATCAGCCTTAGACTGACTCCATGATGATCCAGGAGAAGTCCATCTTAGGTGACCAGCGGCTGACGCTGCAGCTTAGGAATCAATAAGCACCAGGTCTCTTGGAAGACGCCTTCCGTCTGGAGAGTGGGTGTGCCATTAAGCAATATACCGAGTGAGAGACAGGTTGGAGGTATCCACATTGAATATTGAAATGCTTTATATCTATAATTATTTCCATAATTAATAACATATTATTATACATATTTCTTATTATCTATCTAACTCTTAATTACCAGTAAAATAATTATAATTCCATAGTAATTATTACATGCCTCCAGCACTTTTTTATAAAACACTTCAGGCTTATCAATATGCGCTAGTGATACTTCTGTCGCGTAGTTCAAGCTTAAATAACTGTACGTGATGATTTTAAATGTGTCTCCCGGTTAAACAGATATTTTGAAGTAAATAAATTATTTTAAACTATATAACGGTATTTCATTCTACCACAAAATATAATCGTGTCACAAAATATATTGCTGTACTCGGACATATTGGTATCCTTCTGTCTATTTAATGATGTACAGTGTATTTGGACATGAAACAGTTTTTAAAATAATACAGCAAGTCATCAACATTCAGCAATCTAGTAATCTAGTAATATTTGTTTAAACATTCTGTATAGGGACCTATCTAGTGGACGACAGTCACCGTACGTCAGCCATTCAGTTTCAGACTACTGAAAATTTGGACCTCCGTTAGTTTTTTTTTTATTTTTATAGTATATTAGTAATAACAATTAATGAGAAAAAATATAGAGAAAGATAAACATATATATATATATATATATATATATATATATATATATATATATATATATATATATATATATATATATATATATATATATATATATATATATATATATATAATCAGGGCTACTTAAAAAAAAAGGTAAAGTTTTACCATCACTCAATATTTCATGACAAACTGACGTACAATTTAGGGCTTGCTTATGTAAACAAAAAAGCCAACCTTGTAAAATATTTACATGTCTTTTGCCTTTTCTGTCTCGTTATTATATATTCAAACCTCGTGCGCGTCGAAAATTGTTTGTATAAAAAATGTTTACAAAATTTGTGTCCCTTTTATACCGTCTATTTTCCAGGTATTTACTTGGACGAATCTACTTTGTTAAACGTATTGTTGTAAAACTTAATTGATATGGTGTTTTAAGTGCTTAGTTATATCTAGATATATATATATATATATATATATATATATAATATATATATATATATATATACTATATATATATATATATATATATATATATATATATATATATATATATATATATAATATATATATATATAATATATATATATATATACTTCTGGGTAAAAAAAATTACTGGGTCAATTTCAAAATTGCTTATACCATTAGAAAGCTGCATTTTCACTGAAAGACGTAGGCTATGTCACATATTAAAAAAGAAATTTAAATGTGTCCCTACTATAAATGCAATAATATAGCCATAGACAGAAAAAAGTTCAAAATTATTATAGAACGTTTCAATATCTACAATATTCTCCATGCTACACAAATCATCTAGTCGTTCAAGCGGGCGAAGCCGCAGGATTGTCGCTAGTGATATATAAAAATTAGAATAGACAAAAATATAGTTTATGGATAGAACATGTTAGATAAGAAAACGTTTTTTACGTAATTTATCCCCTAATAGGTTTTCAATATGGATAAAATTGATATAAAAGTGTATTTAAATACCACATGATATTTAAATGTGATCTATAAAAATACAATTCTAAAAGTATACATAAATAATAAAAATGTATATATATATATATATATATATATATATATATATATATATATATATATAATATATATCTATATATATATATATATATATATATATATATATATATATATATATATATATATATATAATATATATATACGTAATAAAATACCGTAATGACAATAAAGTAATGCCTGCGGTCAACAGCCAAAAGACAATGGAAGGCAGTTCTGTTTCGACCATAACTTACAATAGCCACGCCCAGTCGCTGGCAGTTGTGTACAGAAACTAATTTATAGATATATAGATTGGCTAGGGGTCGAATCATCGTTGATATATACTATTGTTTATCTTTTTATGTAATAATAATTATTACTATATATATATATATATATATATATATATATATATATATTATATATATAATCTATCTATATATATATATCTATATATATATATATATATAATATATATATATATATATATATATATATATATATATATATATATATATATATATATATATTATATATATATATATATATATATATATATCTCCATTAATCTGTCTCCGCCCGAATTCGATACACTGCGAAAATAATTTACTTAAATCTAGTGGGATACAATTATAATTATCAAATTTACAGTCAGAAAGTATTCACAGCAACGATGATTAATATGAATTAAAAACCACAATAAATATTGTATACGGCCAGACACTTTAACTGTGTAAGGAACAAAATGAAATTTTGGTACAGATATCTGGTATATAGTATAATAAATAGTTTAGCTTAATAAAGGAGGCATATAGTAAATTAAATATACTTTAAACAAAGATTTTCAGAATTCCACAAAAATCGTTTTGGAAACCCTTTTAAAAAATCCGTTTGGCTCTTCATTTTTTTTGCCTATTTCATAAAATCTATACCC